>WOTY01000002.1:281280-881280 GCA_012295355.1 Brettanomyces naardenensis | reverse complement strand
AACACATGCTCTGAAACCCTGTTAAACCTCGATTCCCCCACGTATCTTCCGCTGTTGACGTCCTTCAGATCTCTAAATATATCGTTGTTCGAGCATCCAATAAGCACCTCATTTAGAGAGAAGGTGGCAGGGTTAGGGAAACATTTGAAGTTCTTACTAAGTCCCAATCCCTTTCTATCAAACATCTCCTGTGGATACGCGGCATGATCCGTAGTAGCGTCCTTAGTCGACGGTATGATGATCACCTGACGACAATTCAATCTTCTAAGGATAGGTGCAATAACCATCTTAAACACCTCATCCAATGTCTTGGGCTCTCTTTCCAAATCAGCGAAGGAAAGAGTACCGTCTCTAACTTGCTTATGATTGATATCCAAGAATGGTCCAAACATGATGATGGCATTAGGATGGACCTCTTCGTTCATTCTATCGACAAATTTGGATAGAAGGTCAAAGTTAAGCTCTCTGCTTGGACTATATGGACCTGCCGTCACGACAACCTTCATGTTTTCTCCAGAAAGCTGCTCTTGATAGGCCTTTAAGTCATCCAAAGTGGAAACGGGAGCTCCAAGATACGGCAATTCGTACTGATGAGATACTTTGAAGACGTCACCAGTTTGATTAATTCCTCTTAAGCATACAATCTGACCAGGGAAGAAGGAATAGTCGTCCAAGTCTTTCACATCCAAACATATACGTTGACCAATACCTCCAGACCGTGATGTCTCTAGAAAGAGGGAGTTTGAGTTAAGATCAGCGTCAAATTCTGTCAACGGAGAGTCAGGAACGATCCGACCCACGGTCAAGATCCCCGTTTGGGACTGTAAATTGGGATTTCCGAACTCTGACTGATCGAAATGGTAGTGATCAAGGACGATTTTGGCCACCGTATCTATTTGATCATCAAGATAATCAGCCACTTCCAACAACTTCTGGTTCATCGTCCTGAACTTATACTTGGAAGGGTCAAAGTTAGCCACCAATCTGAGCTTGGTAGCAGTATCAGCTTCTGTCTTCACATCTGATAGCTCTATAACGTCTCTATTCAACGTTTCCAATATACTGCCCGATTCCTGAGTAGCCTTACCGTGACCAGACGGTGTGCTCTCCATATCTGAACTCCGAATAGGTGACGACGAACGAGCCGTAATGAAACTACTGTCATCAGATCCCCTTAAATGTGATGTCTCCGAGGAATACGGAGTCTCTAACTTCCTCCTCTTCTTCAGCGACATCGGAGTGGACGGTAAGACGTTCGTCATGCTTACGTTAGGAGTAGCTCTAATGACGGGTCTCTTCACGTGGTTCGTAGACGGCGTCTTTTGGTTATCTTTCACAATTTTCTTCTGAATATACTCCTGCAACCTGGAAAGATTGTTGGCAGTGAGTGGCATATCATCATCGATGGTGGAAGACGTCACCACGTAGGTTTCCCACTTCAAGAACAACTCCTCCGCGGTCAATCCAAATAGCTCCATCAAATCTTCGCATTTCTTCAGAATATCTGGCTGATCAGCCTTAGGCCCGAACTTCTCGACGATCTGAGCTCCTATGGATACGGACATTGCGATGCAATTCAAGATAATGTGTACGATTAGGGAACAGAGAAATACATCGCACGCGTAAACTAAAACGCGGTACGCGTGAAAATGGATCGACTAACCTCAGCCATTTCACCAGCCACGTTTACCGTCTCTAGTGGATCTATCTAATAGTATATTATAGCTATGCTTATAACAGTATAGAATGGCTGTAGCATTTTACTGGTTCTCCGTTGAAGTGGTTATGGTTGTGGCAGGTTCAGGATTTTCTGTTTGATCTTGGGCCTTCTCACCAGTTTGGACCTTCTCACCAGCCTGGACCTTCTCACCAGCCTGGACCTTCTCAGCTGCCTCGACTTCCTCCTTCTCCTTCTTCTCCTCTCCCTTCTCCTCCACCTTCTCATCTCTCTCCCTATACTCCTGACCCTCCCTCTTCGGAGACTCCTCTCTCTTCCTGTCCTCATCATGCTTGTGTCCTCTGGCCTTTCTACCTCTACCCTTGCTACCTCTTCTCTGTCCGAAACTCTGTGCCTTAGATTCATCGTATGCAACCTTACTTATGATCTTTAATTCGATATCCTTAAACTTCGGCTTTGGCTCCGTTTCCAACAATTTAGTGGCATCCTCCTCACTCTTAAACTCAACAATCACCGACCCTGTAAACTCTTTATGCTTCCTTTTCATTCTAACCTGGTTGGTAGATCCGATCTTACTGAAGAATTCCAATAGTTCGTCCAACGTCGAATCGGCAGGGAAAGACTCTGCAACAACAGATCTCTTGGCAATACCTAGTTGAACCTGGTTGTGATTAGTTGGTAGTGGAACCTTTCTTCTAACTAGTTCTCCGTTCTCTGAAACTTCAAGGAAATCTTTTGATCCTCGTAATGCTTCCACAATCAACTCAATAGGCCTGTATTTCTTCATTCTTTCGAACTGTGATAGAACTGATATTGGAACCCATCCATCGTTTGCTTGCTGAGTGGTGAATAAGAACCGATCATTCAATAGGTTGGAATCTGAGAAGTAGAACTCGACCTGCGTCAAGATCCTTGACTTGGTTTCTTCCTCAGCGTTACTCATCTTGAAGTTATCCACTGTAGGGCCCTGGTAATCGTAGCTGGAGGATCGCTGTTCACGTCAAATCGGTAAAAGGAGGTGGGAAAATTTTTCAATGTAAGGAGCGAGGTGTGTGGCTAGGTTCATCAGCCACGGGGAGAGAGAGGAAGGGATGGGGGCCAGGGAATAAAGGGACTGTTCAGCAAAGGGATAGACAGGCAGGCACAGGCAGGCACAGGCAGTTACATGTAGACACGCAGAGACACAGAGACACAGACAGATTCTTGCACAGATCACTACTTTAGTGGCCTTTCGCTCGGCCTCCCTCGCTACCTCATCCCCTCCACAAATGACAACGCCGATATCACGTTGCAACGATACGTCCTACTGACCTCCTTGCATACTTCATGGAACGCAACAAGATCACTGTAATCGTTCGATTCCCTCATTTGCCAGTAGAATACAGATAGATTCGAAATCACCACGTAATCAAGACCGTAGTCAAGTCTTTCCTCATCAATATTCGCTACCAACGAGGAAAGCTTCCCGTTGATCTCGTTCAATGTCGATATATCGTTCCATACAATTACCCTGTTGAAGAGGCTCTGCTCTGATGATTCCCCTCCGAACTCATTGAACACCTCGTTAAGAAACGTGTTTCTCAAACTCGTCGATCCCAGCTGAAAGGCGCAATCAACAAAGAGAGCTAGCCCTCCATTGGCGTTCGCATGTTCCTCAATTAGGATGTCGTTAAGAAACGAAAGCCACTGCCTCGTATCCGAAACATGCATCTGAACATATACAGGAACATCTTCTTCACTACCTTTGGTGATAACCTCCAAGCCATCGTATTTATCCACCGATGGAACCTTGAAACTGAGAGCTGGTGGAACTAGAACCTAAAAGTGGTGCACTTTTGTTAGTAAAATATCCAGAATTTTGTCTCCCTTCACCTCTACTTACATCACTTAACTTATTCTCTCTCACATGCTTCCGTAAGATGTTCATTGATTGACCAACGAACCCCTTGTAGAAGAGGAAGGCGCCGATAAGATCCTGAGATCTCCCCGAGATCTTAACTTTTCACCCGCGACCCACCCGTCACTACACGTTTCCCAGTGTATAACAATATATTCTCTATACAATTTAAAGGTATGCCAGCTACCAGCGGTAGCGGGATTAAATAGTCCAAAGATGAAGGGCACAACTAGTCCCGTCCCTAACTCCTTATTTGCTTGCTCCAGGACCCGTCTAATATCTGGCCCTCTGTAGAACCTCTAAACTTATCCAACCCATCACAGGAACCAACAAATTGTCATTAATCTGCAGATTTCCCTCCAAAGCAGCAGTGATAAATAAAGTAATCAATATCGCATAATCATCATAACCAACCTTCTCTTGCGTCTGGTATCCATACAAGGCCAAAGCGGTTGATATCAAGAAGAAGAACGATCCTTCAGCCGTCTTGGACGTCTCTGGCCAATAGATCTTTCCAACAGCCTTTCCTATAAGGGAAGCAAGAGAATCCCCTAATCCAAGAGTAATTAGACCAATGACGGACGATCCACCAACGGAACAGTTATTGAGCCATAAGGGAACGGCCACTCCTAGAACTAAGAGTAAATATGAAAGAACAAACGGTCCCTTGGAATCCTTCTTATCTTCAAATGGAGCCAAAATTTTGCGAAGAAAGCCTCCGAATGGTGGTAAATCGTAGGCCCTTGCAAGTTCCACTAGACAGAAGACTCCAAACAGTCCAACAAGAGCCAACGATGTCAATTGAGGCTCAATAATTATCGGATAAGCAAGAGCGGCGAAGATAGCAAAGTGCCAGACTTTTCTCCTTAACTCAAATGGAATGTACTTTGCAAATGTCAAGATGGAAGGAACAAAAACAGCTGAGGAAGTTGCCCAGAGTTTAAATATAGCCAATTTCTGAGGATCTGTTCTAATGTAGTCGACGATCCAAGTCCAAGGAGCCTGTCCTAGGACTGGATATAGGAATTTATAGGAGAGCACGATACTATTTCCAAAGAAAACGACGTAGATGACAGTCAATACAGCCTTCTGAGCAATAGAACCGGGAGTCTGGCTTCTATAGATATCTCCAAGACAGGCAGCCAGACCCAATCCTGCCCCGAAAGCCATGAAAAGCTTTTGGAAAATGACTAGTGAGACATCCGAGTTGTCATCGACGAAGACGAGCAAAGCCACTGCCAAATACGAGAAGAGTGTTCTCTCTGTGATGGATAGAGATTCCTTCAAGAAGTGTTCCAGCAAGAAGTAGGAGGCAGCGAGGACAAGAGGCGATAAAGTGATCTCAAAGAAACTAGCGTCCTTTGATTCGATTCCGATTTGGTACATGGTAACGAACGAGACAACGACCTTGACCATGGGATTCAAATATGGAACCTGAGCAATGCATGGAGCAATAGCAGCTATCTTAGCGGGATACTTGATCAATGAGACGGCTAATGGAGCAAATATTGCGTAGATATAGCCAAATTCGGGTAATTGTGGCTTCTCGATAGCTTCCTTCTCGTCTTCATCTTCAGTAGCGGCAAGTCTTCCGGTATAGTTCTTGTAGGAAGAATAACAAACGACAATAAGTTGAAGGAATGCAGCTCCACCGGCCAACCCACCAGTGACGATCGGCCAAAGGGGATCACCTTGATCTTCCTCAGTAGTGTCCTTGACGACGTTCTTCTGTCTCAAATCGTCCTTTCCTTGCGTGTACAGGAGGAACACCATATTTGCCAAGAAGAAGATAAGAGCCAACTGGAACACGTTTGGGAACGTCACAGAATCTTCAATTCGATCCATGTAATACTCCCAGGCGCTTTGTGCACCAGAAGATTCGGCATCTTCCTCAGTTTCTTCCTCCTTCTCTAGCTCCTCCACCTTGTTCTTCTTATCATCCTCCTCAGGGTCCTCGAAATTGAGCTCCTTCTTATGAGATTTCGGTGTCCTTCGACTGACTGTTGTCGCAGCGTCCTTCCTTTTGATTTTCTTAGCCATTCTACGAGAGATTAAAGAGAAAAGAGACTGACAGAAAGAAGACGGGGAGGGGGAACTAACACGTCAAGAGCAAGAAGCCGAATGCCTCCATTTTTCACCCTCAGGGGATCCTCGAAAAAGTTCGATTTCGCGGGTTCACGGGTTCGCGGTTCAGGGGGTTCGCTGGTTCGATCTTGCAGTTTCTCGAGTTCCTGTTCTCGACATTCGTCGTCTCGAAGTGCCTGAACCACTCGTACTTACTGCCTCATCAATCAACCCCCTTCCACCAATTAACCAATGATTAATCAATCAACTTCATTAAGGTATAAAAAATTATCTAATGACCGTTCCTAGGTGGTCTGGCACCAAAGATCGTGGAACCAACTCTAACCTCAGTCGATCCCTGTCTAATGGCCTCCTCATAATCACTACTCATACCCATACTCATTTCCAATTCAACCCCCAAATCTTTTTGTAGCCTCTCTCTAACTTCGGTTAACCTGTCAAAGTCATGGTTAGGACCTCCTGATTTAGATTCCACAATGGAACCAATGGTCATCACTCCTAGTAAATGTAATTTAGGACACTCCTTAATAATAATTTGGGCTAATGACTCAGAATCCTCCGGGGAAATCCCCGACTTCTGTTCTTCACCAGAGGTGTTCACCTGAATAAACACGTTAATGATCGGCTTTCCCACGCTCTCCCTGGTGGAGTTAAGCTTTCTGGCCTTCTTTTCAGTATCGATCGTCTCGACGGCATACAAATTATCGATATGTTTGGCAAGATCTTTGGTCTTGTTGGTCTGTAGACCACCTATGAAATGCCAATTGATATCTTTGGGTAGAATACCGGCCTTTTCAGTTAGTTCCTGGACATAATTTTCTCCAAAATGTCTATATCCGGCATCATATAACGCCTGGATGTCACTGGCAGGCTTCAATTTAGAGACACAGACTAGTCTAGCTTTCCCCTTGCCAATCTCATCGACCCTGGCCTTGACCGACTCAGCGTTAGCGAGGAGTTCCGATGCTCTCTCTTTAGTGTACTCTAAACTCATGCTTGGAATGAATTGCTTGAATCGTTTCTGCTGGAATATAACAGGAAGAATGCCACGTCTTAGCATGAAGAAATTACGGGGGAAGAAGAGCTGATGATAAAGACACTGAAAAATGGTCATGATAAAGAAACTCGTAAGATCCGATATGAGAGCAAGAAAAAATGTATGGTAAAACGGATTAGCCGAGCATATTTATTTAGTACGTATTCATCATTAAACTGGAAAGACTCTCGGCTAATAAATCAGCCAACCCTGGTGATGTACACCGTATTGTCAATCTTACCATCATACTATCCTTTGGGTTAAGTTCAATACGCATCAAACAACCCGAGTTCCCCTGGGCCATATCTAATATACCGGCCCCAATCAGATTGTGGGGATTTGGATCCACCCCTTTCAAGTTGTCGAACCCGACCAATGTAATCAATCTTCCCAGAGCAGAAGTTGACGTGGATCTCGTTAACTTGATCACAAGTTGAGCCTCACCTTCGGACCCTAGTCCATGAGCTATCTGGTTCCATCTGGCAAAGAACGTCTCCTCAGAGAGCCTTGCACCTGGATTTAATGCTTTCAAGAGAATCACAGGTAGCTTCAACTTGATATTGGTAAGTCCACCTGAAATAAAGTTGATGTTAATTATGGGAACCTCTGAATCTCTATACATGGATCTTACCGTAACATCAACAAGCTCTGTAGTTCTTCCATTCTCTGCAACGGTACTGTCTGGATGTTTAATAATAGTCACTGTGTAAGGAGGAGCATCACTCTGTTGAAGTCTTACCGGATGGATTATCTTACTTGTTAGTCCTGAGATAGCCGACGGTGACTTATTTGTGTAGTTCAATGTAATATGGAGCGTGGAGTGGTCACGTTTCAACCTGTAAACGATTCTGATCAATGAACTTTCGAAGAAGATACCTTGATCGAATTTACAGAGCCGATAGTATCCCTCTTTCCAGTTGGGTGATAAGATTGGATCGTGGCTTTGAAGCAAAGACATCGAGCTGCGTCTGCTGTTATTGGAACCGGTAGACATTCCGCTTAGTGATCCTGCATCTGAAAGCGAGCTGATTGTCAGTTCTCTCCTACGGCGGGAAGGAGGAGGTGGGGGTGGAGATGGACGAGCAATAGAGGAGGAAGACGAATTGTTTGGAGCCATAGATGTTGCGGTAGTGGATAATACAGCTTCTGAAGTAGATAACAACGGCTTTCCCCTATTGTCTGGCTCATCTTGGTGATCTTGCTCCCTAGGTTGCTCCTTCGGTTCTTTTGGCTGTGGAAGCTTGAAGCTCTGCTTCAAAGTCTGTACTGTCCCTAGTCTGGCGAGTAACGGAGAGACCTTAGACGTAAACGGAGGCATGTCTGCAATCATGATCTTGAGAACCTGAGGACTGTCCATTTTCACCAATGAAAGATACTCTAATGCACGTTGTTGAATCTCAACACTGAACGAGTCGCATTCTTGCTGAAACACGTTAGTGATCTGGGTATGAAGCTGTGGACATTTCCCGTAGAACTTAAAGAAGGAAGTAAGAAGCATCGACCTGGTAAGCACAGAAGTTTGCGGATACCTTGAATAAAGTAGGCCAAACTGCTCGGGAAGAGACGAAGTATCCTGAATGGACTCACCAAACTCACTAAGTAGAAACGCTCCCAACTTCAACATTGACTCGGGATATTGACCGGCTTTCAGATATCTTACTATCGTTCGGCAAGCCGTAGGCTGAATCTGGTCGTTGTTAACCACTATCTGAGCCATACGACACCACACATCATCCTCGACATAATTACCGGCCAATGCCATTAACTTGGTTATGGTCAGCACGAACCAAACAGCGTCGGCAGCGAAAGTCTCGGCCAAAACGGCCACTTTCACTGCAACGTCTGACTTCATCGAGAATTCTGAAATGGCAAGATATTTGAGTAGTTCTGAACACGTCTTCTCGATAGTCTTAGGACCGCAGATCATGTAGATAAGATCTAAAGCTCTCCTGCGTATCGACACGTCTCTGTCGCGAAGCAACAGACAAATGGTATCAAAATGCGTACCAATAGCGTCAGTACTCGCAGTATCATTACGAGCGGCTATCTGGAGTAGAGCACCGAGGGCTAGATATCTACCGTTGATATCAGGCGATTTCAGCAGAGCACAGAGAGCATCTGCAGCCACTGCTGCCTGCCCTTCATCAGAACTTATATGTGCACTTAAAGCAAGAGCTCCAAACAGGATTGAACCGCATGCCTTACGAGCATCTGCACTGCATGCGGGGTTGCTTGAAGCATCAATCGACGCTGATATAGCACTTTGCAGAATGGACGTCAGTTTATCACGGTCCGGTGCATCTATTTGAGTAGCACAGGAGCTATCAGGAACGAGAGTACCTAGTAAATGGAACAATTTGACAGCCGTCCATGGGGCTGGCGTTCCATGGAAATAATAATCTTCCGGGCAGTCATGTTGAACGACAAGTCGATAAAGTCTGTCTATAGAGAGTGCAATGCAAGGCTCACAAGCTTTGTATTCCAATCTCGCTATCGTATCGATCAACGGACATACAGCGAGCACCATTCCAGGATCATCTGAGTTGACTAGCAGAGCGGCACGCGATGCTATCTCAGGATGACGTGCTAGTGTGCCAGAATCAACTTTAATGAGCTTACAAAGCGTGAGAGCAGCCTTCTTCTTAACGAAGGAAGATAAGTCAGGTGCTCTCAATGCCCGAAAGACGGCGACCTCGTACCTTGGGACGATCTCTTCGTTATAATCACATAGATCGGCCACTGCATGTAGGGCAAGACCCACAAAGTTGGCGTTTGAAGAGTCCAAATCCGAATCAATCGACGTGTAAACCTTATGCCACTGTTCTAATCGTTCATCATCATCGTCGTCGTCAGCCTGTCGCTGCTGGATGAACACATTGATGGCAAGATATCCGACCTCCTTCTCGCTATACGATTGAGAAAGGGTAAGCTGAATGGCCTCATCAAAGCCAAAGGTTAAGCTATGACCCATCATGTTTATGTAGAGAAGCTTGCAAAGGTACTTCTTGCGATGGTAACCTGATAATCCCGGCTGCTGGAATTGCTTCTGTATGTGGACCAGTTCAGCCTGAATTCGTCTTTCTTCCTCGGGCTCCTCCTTGGCATTACGAATCTCCGTGATGAACTGGACGAGTCCTTTCATCTGCGGAGCCATGATGAATGACCGACAAGCGAATGAACCTGGTGGAAAAGATATGAACTAATTAAGGAACTACCTGACCAGAGAACCACTTCCTTACACCGTTCTTGTGTAATAGGCAGTATATTCAACCCTTCGACGTGGAGATCAGTATCAGTAAACCGGGTTCCATTGACTCAGCAGGGCAAGTAAAAGTGACCTTTGTGCGAGATTTAGGGGGAGTTCGCGGAGTCGGATTTCCCCGGCAGGACGCGCGGTAATTGACGCGCGGTAGTTGACTAAGCAGTGCTCGACATGAATTGTACTACTCTACTATACTACAATGCGGATACATCTCCGCTACTCACACCCTTAATTGTTTCCGTAGTTTCTTAACTTTAGAAAATTGTTACATTCAATACATGCCACCATTGGCAGTCTGACCCCAAAAGGAATATCGTTGTCGTCTACAGATTAGCATCATCCATCTGTCTTCTCAAATCAGTACCCGATCTTGGAACAAAGTTCTCCGGTCCACGTGTCATATCGCCGGAACTAGAGAATCCTCGATGCATAGAGGGTGACGGTATAGTTCCGTTTAGCGAGGTAGACGAAGAAACCTTTCTCGATTGGGTGTCCAAACCTCCCTTCGGCACGTAATGCTTTCCTGCGGCTATTTCCACAGGACTATGGATCAACATAGAGTCATCGATCTCATGTGGTGATGCATTCCGCGCGGTCTGATTCCACTGCGCCTGTTCCATAATAGGTGTTATCATTTGTGGAGACACAACACGGCCATTCAAAGGTAAGTTACGCTTTCTGTCAAAGTCTGTGAATGTTTCCAACGTAGAATTACGCTTAGAAAACTGATGGGGCGATGGAAGCCTTTCTAGTTTTGAGGCACGCATTGTAGGTTTGGGGACTTGTGGATGAGCATTAGAAGCAGGATGTGCATTTGCGGGAGGATATGCGTTGGCCGGAGGATATGCATTGGCAGGATACCCGTTAGGAGCATACCCGTTAGGAGGATATCCATTTGCGGCATATCCATTTGCAGGATATCCATTTGGAGCATACCCGTTAGGAGCATAACCTGCGGGAACAACACCCGATGGCCTGTACGGTTGGGCCCTCCGCTGTGCTGCTATCTGTCTCTGCTGCTGTTGCTGGTCCATCATAAACTGAATCTGTTGGTGGGGATAGTATCCCTCGTTAGGGTTAGGATTCGATGCTGGCACATACACCGAAGAGCTGTAACTGGCAGTACTCATTCTCTTCTCGTTATCGTCAGTGTCTACCGTTAAAACGGGTCTAGATGGAACATTTTGCTGAGAACTCATATCCAGCATCTCAGGAAGTGGGGGAGCATCTTGCTCGGCCATTTCGAACCGCTGTTTCTCGTTCTTGGAACGAATAGAGCTCTCACGAGAGAAGTAGACCTTGTATACCGATTTCATGCGCTTCAGCTGCTCTTCTTCTTCGGGACTCAATGGTAGATCGTCATTGCCAGCAAGCTCTGCAAGATCTGGAACGTTGTCTAAGGAATTAGACACTGGAATATCCGCCTCCTCTATAACTTCCTTTGGTTCCCCTATATCTTCAGGTATTCCCTTGAGTTCTTCATTGACAATATGCAGACCTGAAGTCTGTGATTCGGCATGCTTATGATCAAAGTAAAGCTCATCGTCGTCGTTATCGTTACCATCAATATCCTGCTCTTCTGCTCTATCGGGCTCCCAACTCATCGACCGGTCTTTGCTATACGTCGTACTTGCAGATTCAGTAGATTCTCTATAATCCGAATTTGCTACTGAATGTCTAACCTCCACAGCAGCGGGTGCATCAACTGCCATCTTCTTTTCCGGTATGGAAAACTCCTGAGAGGCTGCCCGCGATATTGACTCGTTCGGAGTCTGATAAGCACCTTGTGACATCGAATGGGTGCCGTTGGATCGTTCAACATCACTACTCGTGGTATCAGAACTATGATACTTATCCGAAGAGTCGACCGGCGACACGTTCTTCTCAGTATAAGACTTTTCAGCAAATCTCTCATCAAATGGTGAATGTGGAGGAAGTTCAGCTGTAGTATAAGATTTCACAGCTTGCGGTGGCGGCTGTTGCGTGTATGATTGTGGATTCTTCATCATACTTGAAATATCATCCCTGCTATTGTCCTTAGGATGGATTTCTTGAGGATGACGAAGCATATGTGCATGTGAATATTCAGACAAGGAAGAAGGACCGCCAACTTCTCCCTTCTGTGCTCTAGCCAACTGTAAATCGGAACGTGATTTGGAAACGTACGAAATGGAAGATCTTCTAGAACCGGGAGGCAGCGTAGAAGCGGTTTCACTATTGGTGTTGATCTTCCTTTCAGATAACCTGTATCCTCCATAATCACCACCAAGTTGTCTAGAGAGCTCTTCTAAGGAATGTTTTGACACGGTCTCTTCAGCATAGGGAAGAACGATCGATTCAACGCGGTTGTTCCTCTGTACGTTGTTGTTGCTGTGGCTGTAGGGAAGACTCAACTGAGATTGGTTTCTATAGTAAGATGCAGCAGGACCGTCTCTGGAAGGTGCTGAGCCAGGCGAGACGTTGCCCGGATCGGTGAAAGGATTATCACCGGTTGGCTGAGCAAGATGAATATTACTGCCGCCTGATAACATGCCAGAACCAGCAAATCTGTACCGACCACTGTCTAGATCCTTTTCCTGCGGTATATCAGGAAGAACGATGTTATCACCATTGAAATCGGGATCGTCGTCTTCAAGGGCTTCCTTCTTATTCTTCTTGTAGGCCTTATACGCGAAATAGCCGATGACCAAAGCAACAAACACGACAGGAATAGTGACGGCCAAGCAGACCGCTAGCGTGGATGTACTTTCACCTGTGGCACAATATTGAGAGTTTGCGTTTTTCCCTGAACATTTTGAATCATCGCGTCGTAACAAGTAAAGGGATGTCATGACGGGGTAGGGAGAAGGGAGAAGGGCACGAGCACGAGCACGGGTAGGAGGATGAAAGGAACGAGGAGGAACAGATGCCAAATGTAATGAAGATGATGATTCACGAAAGAATAACAAAGCGAAAGTGAACGTAAAAAAGGAACAGGAAAAGAAACAACTCGAAGCAAACTAAAACAAGTTCAGATTGAAATTGGACAAGGTAATTAAAGAAATTTTCTTTACTTAATCGATCGATCAGCCCCCCTCGAATTTTCAATTATCGCGGTGTGCCTCATTTTGATCCTCAACACGGTATTCCAAAGCTTCTACGAGGAAATGGACGCGAGTATAGCAAAAAGTTCTGGGCGACTAGTATTCCTGATTCGGACACCGAGAGGCTAAAAATAGGTGGTCGGTGGACGCGTTAGGCGAAGGGTATTCAGGGTTGCCGGGGTAGGGGGGTGAAGCAGGAAAGCGGGACGGGGAGGGGACTGCAGGGACAGCCGGGGGGAGCACGGAGACAGCAGGGACAGCAGGCGGTAGCACGAAGACAGTAGACATTCACTACGGCAAAACTACAGGCGAAGCTACAGGCAGGTACAGGCAGGTACAGAGGTACAGGCAGGTACAGGTATAGCTTGCATGTCTACACGAATCACTACGGGCTACGGGCATAATTCCCTAGAGACATAATTCCAAGTCCTCTCACCTTCAACAGTATCGCATATCACTTACAATACATCCACAGCAAAGGCTAACCTTCGGTCAGCCTTTACGCCCTTACTGTTCCCAGACCTACCTCCTACCGGATGGCACATCTTAAAAATTCCAAAAAATATTCACTGCCATTTAAAGTAAAGACGGATCCCGGATGGCTCTGGTAAAAGGCAAGAGCCATGTACGAAGAATCCGATCTTCTGGCGTAGAGAAGGAAGAGCTGAAATCTCTGACTCTGCGGGGGATGGGGAATATGCCCCCTATTTATACGGGAAGATCTGAAAAATTTTCTGAGACCCTTAAAATATCGACCCGTCTATAGTCCCGAATGGTGGAAGGGGTAGGGGGTGCTGATCTGGAGGGTCCGATCTGGAGGCACAAAGGGAGTTTGATTGTCTTGCGCATCCACCTCTTCCTCTTCCACTTGCTTTTCGCAGGTAACTCTCATTGTCTCGCCATGGATACATCGTTAGAGTTCCATCTAGGCGAATTCAAGACCTTGCGAAGCCTTGGCCATGGTAAGTTCGGAAAGGTACTATTGGTGGCCACCACTATAGAGCATAATGTATCATCACCACCACCTCCTAAACATCACGGGGAATACTATTATGCTGTCAAGATTGTTAATACAAAGACGCTGGAGAAACCCATGTTGAATATATCAAGGCTCTCCAACCTTAATAAGATCAAGAATGAGATGAAGATCATCAACGTTATCAATCGATATAACCATCCGAATCTAGTTAGACTGTTCTCTATAATAAAGAACGACTCCAACGACAGGATCTACTTCATTATGGAGTATTGCTTGATGGGAGAATTGACACCTTCGAATCTAACGTTGAGTCCTGATAGTACAGATTCTGTCTACAACATCCAGATCAAGCTCCAAGACATTGTCAATGGACTAGAGTTCCTTCATTCACAATCAATTGTTCACAGAGACATCAAGCCTTCCAATTTACTCGTCGATTACAGGGGAACGGTGAAGATATCTGATTTCGGCACCTGTTATCAGTTAACTGGTGATCTTCTCAGCGATCATTTCGAGATCTTCAAGAAGTTGGTGGGTACACCACTCTTTCTTCCCCCAGAGATCTGTTGCAATGAAGTTTCGGAGCCGGTGAAGTCGTCAGGGAAAACGGATAGCGAATCTCAGGTAGATCCTGCACTTCCTTCCTCGTCAAGCCACACATATAACCCTCTAGAACTTCTTCTGCGATTCAAGAAACCATCCAAGAGTAAGGACCAGGACTCATGCTTCAAAGTTGACCTCTGGAGCTTGGGAGTAACCCTCTATTACCTCATCTATCAGGCATTTCCCTTTTACAACGACAACGAATTCCGCCTCTTCAACAACATAGTCAAACAACCTGTACCATTACCGCTCTGTGAATACTCTGACGTCTTTCTCATGCAAAGACTTCGAGAAGAACAACTGCATTCGCTCACTGAAATTATGAACTACTATAACCTGTTAGTTGATCTCATAGGAAAGCTTCTAGTTAAAGATCCTCAGGATAGGATCAATTTGAAGTCTGTTAAGTCGCATAAACTATTCAAGCAATTTGTCGATAAGCTCGAGTACCAACGGTTCATTCATTTTAACGACCAATTTCTCCATAAGAAGACTCGAAGAGTCGTTACCCCTCCGCTGAATCATCTGCATCTGTCATTACTGCATAGTCATGATCGTCTTAATCACGACGATCTCGTTAGGAACTCGGAATCCTCTGATTTCATTAGCGATTCTTTAGTTGGTGGTAGCCCAATCCAGCGGAATGGTACTACTAGGCTGAAAGGTCCATTTGCAAAGCTCTTCAACTTGACTACACCTCAACCAGTTTCTGACGATAACGATCCGAGAAGTACAGATTCGTCGCTTTCAGATTCCTCGGCATCTGATCTCTCTGACATCTCCGATTCTGCAATCCTGCCACCACCGTCAGCTCTGGGAATCAGTGACTCGGCAGTCTCCTTGCCAATCAACTACAATCATAGACAACTTGCCACCTCACATAAGCATAAGGATAAAAATGTCGATGAACCGGCTGCTCATCAAACTCGTCATTGCCGTCGTCATCATCACCATCACCACCGCCATCATCTTCAAGATCCTCAAAGACACGGTAGTAGTGCCAGCACTATCAGCACGTCAAAACTGCATATTCAAACCCATCTTAGTGATTACTCTTCCTCTTCACCTTCCCCTGCCGATAACCGCTTTTCCCAAATGCCTCCGCCATTACGGCCAGACAGCCAGGTATCTGGTAACAATAGAGGATCCAAAGAGAGTAATAGGGATTCTGTCATAACCATCAAGACTCTTCCACCAAATGTTGGTGATTATCTTACCCCAGACATCCACCTAGGGAATGGTCTTGGAGATCCTAAGAGATCCGGGTCATTTACGAGGCTGAAGCATAGCGAGAAGATCAACTTTAGAAAGTTCTTCAAGGAGAATGAAGAAGAGGAGAAGAAGAGGGACGAGGAGGAGGATGAAGAGCTTGGCAAGCAATATCGGATGTATACTATGGATGAGTATCTTGATAGGTTGTGATGGGCCGTTGGTATTACTGGTTACGGATGTGAATGTATTGATCTATTTCAAATTATCAAATGTGATCCCCTATACTTAAAGGCAGATGGAACAGAAGCAACTGTCAAAGCATCTCTTTCAGGGAATCCCTCAAATGACTTGGCATATGTGGCCACAGAATGTGCAATCAACTTTGTGTTAACGATGAAGGCATCATATGCTAGATTATCCAAATTATCGCAGTATTGATGATAACAACGGTCTAGAACTCGTCCATTAAACACGTTCTTCTTCTCTGCACCGGCAGCAATACCTCCAGCTGGGATATTATGATCGATGAAGCCAACATAGTCGCTTCTACCATCGAAGGGAATCAAGGTATAGTTCAAGCCATGGTCTGTGTAATAATCTATGTATAAATACTTCAATTCTTCAGATCCCTTTGGATTCTCTTTATTGTTAGCATCATACACTTCATATTCGTAGTTAGGACTTGCCATCATATCATAATCCATGAAGACACGGATCTTGGAGTTCTCCTCTGGTGACAATGTTCTGGCGTAGTAATTTGAACCTAACAATCCCTCTTCTTCAGCAGCCCACCAGGCAAATCTGACCTTGTTGTTCACCTTGAACTTAGTCAACTGCTTGGCAACTTCCAATAACGAGATAGTACCGGAACCATCATCGTTAATACCAGGACCTGCAGCGACACTGTCGGAATGAGCGCCTAGCATAACGATGTTATTTGGATCACCTTCTAAAGTCTCGGCAATCACATTCAACGTATGGACAATTCCTACAAATGAATCGACAACGACCGATGCTTGTAAAGGAATACCAGAAGAAAGAAGGCCAAGATAATGCTCACCCTGTCCTCTAGAGAGACCAACAGATGGAACCACAGGGGTTCCCTTTGGAGGAACTCCCAACGTTCCTCTAATATGGCCGGCCTCGTTGTTATAGATGATGGCAGCTTTGGCGCCCAATGTACCGGCATTGATGGACTTATCACCGAAGGAACAGTTACCTCTCTGGATGAGTAGGATGGAACCTGCTGAATTGGAAGGATAATCCTCGAGGGAACAACCATAATTGGCGACGGCGAGTAAAGGACCAGAAACAGGCTTCTTACCAGGGGTAGGAGGACTCATATCCATAGGATCTAGACCTGTGAGATAAGTACCGTTGATAGTTGAATTGTAATAGAAGACGTCACCATAGAATGCCTCGAATGGTTGTGTAGTGACATTATAATAATGACCCAATTTCTTGATTTCCTTCTTAATGTAGCCAATTGTCTTCCAGTGGCCCTTGGAGCCGATGACACGAGTTGGATGTCCAAATGTCTTATTGGAGGTACCGGCTATAGCGTACAAAGATTCAGCTCTAGATCTAAGAGAATCTTCGATGATAAGGTCTTGCAAGGATTCGGAGTCGACGACAGGACGATCTGGCAAAGGTGGAGCAGGGCTGTTAGACAAGACCTCTTGACCTAGCTTCTCCCAATTGATGTTGAAGATAGGAGAAGCTGTGGATAAGGATGAGAGGAGAAGGAGGGATAGCGAGAGTTTCATTGGAGGGAAGTGGGTAGTTAAAAGGGGAAGAAAGAAGTGCACAGAAGGGAGAAAAGAAGTGGCCAGAAGGGAGAAACGAAGTGGACAGAATAAGAGAGGAATTTGGGGGCTCGATAAAGTTCCTCGAATTGAGTCAATCGCCCAAAAGGGTAAGTTAGCGCCGCCTCAGCTCGGGGTACCGATACCGATAAGACGGACAGGTGACCAATTGGGAAATGATATGGGTACGGGTTTAAGTATGATCGTATATGATTAGAATTAAGGTGATATAAGGTGGGGGGAGGTGTGGGGAGGTGGGGGTAGAGGTAGAGGGAAGAGGGGATAATAAAGTTAAGTAGTCGCGTGCTGGTAGTAGATGGACAAGGCTAACGGGCCAACAGCAGGTGGTCACAGCTCAACTGCTGATCGGCTGCTAGTGCACAAATGAACCCGTGGCCCCTCTTGCACCCACGTCCTCGGCCCCTCCTACCCTCCTACCCTCCTCCTCCCCGGCCACCCCTCACACTAACAAAACAGCATTCACAACTCCATCCCGGTCAGGCTCGTTCGTTATCTGAGCATACTTACCCCAGACAACCTTACCTCCGGCCGTCACCAATCCAAGCTCCGAAACATTGACCTCTATAATGGTACCCTTGGTTAAAACACCCAACTGCGTGTACAACGGAGACTGCGGGTTCTTCTTCACAGAAAGAATAGGTAATAGAACGGTAACTCCCAATTCCGGATGTGTAACGTTGGCCTTCTTCTGTCTTAACGCAGACGGTCTAATTATCCTCTCTAATTTAACTGGTCTTCTGGTAAATCCTTCTCCAACAAACGTATGCTTCGTAATCATTCTCTTCCACGATTTTCTCTTACTTTTACCCGTCTTGATCACCTTGAACGCCTCCTCCTCACTAATACCTCTCACCCTCGGTAAAGGAACAGAGTACTTATCGGCCTTCTCCATCCTCTTCTGCTTAATCGATGATGATATCGCCTTGGCAGTGTTCTGTTGTTCTCTATCCAATAAATACGTTGGTAATGCCTCTCCATCTTCCTCACTAGGCTTACTAGGTCCCTTAAGCTTCTTCTCTTCATGTGCCTTGATCTTCTTCTTCATTGCAACCTTCTCACTGTATCTCTTCTTGGCAAATTGCTTACCTCTCCATCCCGTCAATGTATGTGCATTCTTGGCTATCTTATGCGACTCACGTGCCTCTCTCTTTCTCTTCCTTTCCTCGTAATCGAGTCGCCTACCATGTTCTTTTATGAACTGTTCAATGTAGTCGTTTTGAGGCATTGTTTCTCCCTGTAAAAGCCGTCAAATACAAGGAATAAAGTGGTTCCTTGTTCATTTGATCCTCCCGCTCAAATTTTATCAGGAAAATTTTTATCGCTTATATAATTTTTCACCTGCGGCTGATCTGCGATCTACGGGGGGGGGGGAGTGGGTGGCCCATGAAGGTACTCATTTCTAGTAAATAGCTCGATTAGTGGTTCTGATGACCCATCTTGCAACACTCGGCGACTTCTGGCAGCTGTACCTCCGTCCCCTGTATCTCCCCGTCCCCGTTATCTGCCCTTTTCCCTCCCTTCCTCCTTCCCATCTCCCTGAAAAATCCCTGATCTTACCATCTGGTGTACGGATGTCGCTTACCTCGTGGCTTTTGACCCCTGCGCGTAGGGGCCTAAATGAGGTCTAAGTGGGTTGTAAGTTGGACAGGAGTTAGATACCACTAGTCCATAGTGAACGTCCAAGTTTGGCGGAAATATACTCCCCCAATAATTACTTAGCCCTTCCCTTAACCGCCTAACAAATCTGCAGATATTTCAAAAGACATCAAAATTTTTCCCCTTTCCCTAAAAGTTTTAGACTTGACGTTTGTTCTTGTTGAATAGTTCGTTCTTACGTTGTTTGTGTCGTCGCTTCTTCCATCACCACAATGGTCACAAACACCAGTGCGGTCGACAGACTACTAGATAACATAAATGATTCCATAGTATCGACCACCAAGTCTCTGGACTCGCTTATAGAGGCTATAGATGGATACGGATCGGAGTATCCAGAATTGGTTCAGCATTTGAAGGCATCGGTTGAAGGAGAAGGTAAAGGTTCTGAAGGAATGTCGTTATTATCATTAAAGAACTCATCGTTATTAGGCTATTTGGATTCCCTAGCTGCTGTGATAGGGACCAGATTGGATAGTATGAAGACAGATCAGAGTATAGAGGATGATAAAGCACATGAGAGGTCGGTGAGCAGTTCAGTTATTCACAGAGTGACTCTTGACAAGGGAGTGAAGCCGTTGGAGAAGAAGTTAAGTTATCAGCTAGACAAGTTGATGGATTCGTATAGAAGGAGAGAGAGAGAGCAGAAGTCTGTGAATAAGGAGTCTGCAAGGAAGTCTACGAAGAAGGCAGAAGAAGAGGTTGATGAAGAAGAAGAAGATGATGATGATGATGAAGAGTTGGAGACGGAAGGACTTAACTTTAAACCTGATCCATCATCACTTCTGAAAACGGCTCATAAGGAGGATGGAAATGAAATTGGTGATGAGAAATATAGACCACCTAAGATCAGTGCAACGCTACCGCCTAGTAACTTCAGTGAGAAGGCTGAGAAGAAAGAAGGAAGACAGAGGAACCTTCAGAGTATGGACGAGTACCTTCAAGAGGTTGGAGATGCTCCAACGGTGGAAGGATCTATTGGAGCTACCATTACTAATAGAGGACGTGATCTTAAGACTAAGAAGCAGCTAGAGAAGGAGGCAGAGATTAAGAGATATGAGGAGGAGAACTTCATTAGATTACCGGCATCAAAGGCGAAGGAGAGTGGTAAGGAGAGAAGGAAAAGAATGCGGAATGAATTCTTTGGCGAAGACTGGAGTATGTTTGAGAACGCTCGAGACATTAATGAATCTTCTGGGAAGAGAAAGAAGAAGCAGGGAGCATGGCAGAGGGCCAAGAAGAGGAGGGACGCTGGGGATGAGTGAGAACATGCCTACGCTGTCGGCCTACGTCTACTTCTACCCCTACTTTTCTAGCTTTACCTCCCTTAATAAATACAAACTCTGTAACATAAACCAAAACACCCAAATACAAACAAATAAGCCAAAGAAATAGATACACGTGAAGGTTACATCATCTAAAAGTCGGATCCAAACAAACACACGACTGACTGAGTAACAGGAGGGTATAAGAACATGCACGGGGTCTCATCATGAACGTGGAGCAGCAGGAAAGATGTTTGCCCCTTCAAAATTGTCTGAAATGCCCGAAACTGCTGGAGATCTACCTGAGAATTCGGCATTTCTCTCAGCCTCTTCCAAGATCCCAGCCACTTTATTATGAATCCTTTTGCCAAACGTAGTAAACCGGATCATAGGAAGCAGAGGATTCAAAGTTGCTGCAAACTTCACCTTATAATTGAAAGGTGACACTTCCATAGCAGTTTGAACAACATAATTACCATATTGATCCTTTATCAATGCTGTTAGAACAGATTCCCTGAGAAGTTCATCGAGCAAAGGGTTCACCTTACGGGCATTATTCTTGTACACTTTGATCTTGAGACATTTCTCCACCACGTTAGATGAAAACTTCTGGCAGGAAAGTTCCGATACATATGGAGCGACAATAGAGATGAGCCGATTGTTGAGCTCAGGAGTCTCCAAACTAATCAAATATTGAACAACGTAATTTCCAAATTGATCCTGCATCAATACGATGGAATTATTAATGATCTGCATACCAAGTTGAGTTACCTGGAAGGAGTTGCATTTGTTCATCAACTTCTGAAGAACGCAGCAACCATGCTTATGGGTCGAGATGGCAACCATATTCTGACAGATTAGATCCACAATGAACTGTAGGTCTGTATCTTGGAATTTCTGGATACATTTCTGGATCACATGATTACCATTCAAATCCTGGATCAGGCCAACTATATGAGGTGATAGATAAGTCTCAAGTAGCCTATGATGAGCAGGTGTACAAAGACAGTCTATCATCTTTTGACAAGCTCTGGTACCATGCTGATTAATTGAGATCGAATATAAAGAGGAGCCCACGTTCAGAAGAATGAGACTGAATTCCTCCGGAGTGGCCGAGATCATCAGTTTCTGGATGAGGTAATTTCCAAACGGATCCATCATCAATTCTGCAGAGTGTTGGTAAACGGCCTGGAAAATTGGAGGGAAATTGGACTGGAAATCTTCATCGATCTTCTTCTGAAGGAACCGACAACCGTACTGATCTTTGGAGAGGGATAGAACGTCCGTGGCAGAGCTTATGGAAGGAGAGGGAGTCTGTGGGGTAGTAGAAACGTTCAACCGTCCGAACTTTGCCTCTAATGACGACATAATGGAAGCATCTGAGGGAACAGACTTGTGTCTTTGACGAACTTGAGCTGGAATTTGACGATTCTGCAGTTCCTCTGCCTGAGATTGCGGATATGAGAAGAGTCTCTTCCTTCTCTGATGATCTTCCTCGAAGGAGACGACAGAGCGACTCTTGGTATGTCTTCTGGAAGAGTAGAATAGATCGGCATCCACCGGACTAGCTGTCACGGTATTATTATTACCCCATAGAGCGGAGCCAGAGAATGAGCTTTCCCTGCTATGCTGCTGAGGATCAAAGACCACCAAATCTGGAGGTGTCAAGGGATCGTTCATTGCAATTGAGCTGCTTCCACCGGATGTACCGTTAACGAAGTAAGATTCCGGTAAGAAAGCGGTTGAATTCAGAGCGGATTTAGGGGTGTGCATCGTATTTGTTGAAGCAGAAGTGGCAGTAGTGGCGGTAGTAATTGCTCCGATGGAAGCCTGAGTACCGCCAAAGATTGAAGAAGAAAGCGAAGTGGCCGAGCTCTGATGACGATGATGCAAGGAAGGTGAATAACCATAAGAAGATGGGATGAATGGCAAATTTGAAGAATCATCGTAGAGAGAAGGAGGAACCAATAGGAGTCCTTGAGATGAGATGGGTAAGGAAGGTTGAGAAGATGACCATTGTGAAGCTTGGGATGACTGGAGTTGCGATCTTTGTTGTTCTTGTTCCATTGTGGGACTGGGGGTACGTAGGTAGGCAGGTGGTGGTCAGGTAGACAGGCAGACAGACAGACAGATAGGCCGGTAGGCAGACAGATGGACAGACAGTCAGATAGATAGATAGACAGTCAGACAGCCGACAGACAGCGAACTCAATTACCCAGTAAAGATCAAGAAAGAACGTAGAACCTTAAGGATAGACTGGTCGAAATAACTAACAAACGGTGGGTTATTTCCCCAAATTAGCTCTTGTTACGATGGGTAGTTGATTTGAAATGAAAGCCGGGCGGTCCGAAAAAGCAATTAGTATGGATGCTTGGTAGTGTACTGAAAGATAATGCAGGGGGAGTAATCGGAGCTGGATCCAGTTAGGGGATACGGGGGAGGTTGCAAGGGTGGAAACGGTGTAAGTAGCGGCAGCTGGCGGGGTAACAGTGATAACAGCCGGGTAGCAGTGGTAACGGCCGCGTAGGAGTAATAACAACGGGATAATAAACTATGTAAATAGCACCGCTCAAAAAGACAGTCGATCTGGCGGTTAAATTATTAAGGCACACTAAAATACGTACGATAACGAGCCCTTCAAAGTACAATAATCAGGGAACAATTTAGTAGCCACAATAATTAATTATTAACCCCTGTTGCAAACGCAATTGAATTGAATTCTGCATTTTGACTTGGCTGCAACTCTGGATTAATTCCGCTATATATATGTCTATATATATGCCAAGTTCGTTTAGGCGGAACGATACAATATGAGTACGTAATGTAGGCTTTGATACTAAAAGAAACGGTTTTCTTAAGCACAGCCTTGCAATTCCACACCTGTTCCTTCTCGTTTCGTCACCTCTCCCCCCCTTTTCAAAGGTGGTATTTTAAAGGAGTTCCCCGTGGAGAATCACGGTTAAAAGTTTGCAAGAATATGGGCGGCAGTAGTTAATAACTGGCAGTAGTTAAAATGAGTGGCAATGGTTAAAATAAGTAGCAGCTAAATACCCAGGTGAACCAATGGGTGAGCGCGTCCGAGGCTTTTGCACGTGACGTATTCTGATGGAGCTGAACGACTGACTGACTCCACGTTATCTCCAATCTTCACCCCCTACTCAGTATCATACTCGTAAACATTCCTCAACAATTGATAGAAGAATGCAACCCCTTCAACATGAGCATCTAAATCAACTCTTTCATCGATAGCGTGTATGTTGATCATCTTATCCATTCTGCCTGGTGAAAACCGATAGATATTACTGGTCAAACTCCAATAATGTCTGGTATCAGTATTTCCTGTCATGACACTTGGTGACACCGTCACATGACCATCAACCTTAGGATCTGCATCTGGGTACACTGCGAAATCCTCAAACACGTGTCTAATCGTTCCTGCTAGAAGATTCCAAGTTGGATTTCCCTCGAGAACTGTAACTGGTGCAGGTGGCAATTCGGTACCTGTTGTCAATTTGAAGTAGCCTGATGGTAAGTCTGAAAATTCCTCAGACTGAACACCATATGCTTCAACACCGAGATCATACTTTTCGGCGACCTTCTTGGTGTATTCAAGGATCTTCTCCTTAACTTCATCAATCGAAGAGTCGTAAGAAACACGGTGGTTGATTTTAACGGTGACCTTTTCTGGCAATGCATTGATTTTAAGACCTCCCTTGATAATATCAATTGCTTGCGATGTGGATGCAAGATATCTTGAGGCAATGTTGGCATCTAAACTATCCAACACTCTGTCTTTGGAAGCCTGATTTTCATCAATCCTCTTAATACTTTCTCTTAAAAGGCTGTTCATCTCTGGTCCTCTCTTAGCCTCGCATTGAAGCTGGTGGTATAGTGGGTTCTTCTCTGAAAGTCTAAGTGGGTAAGGCTTCGATTCAATGAGAGTAATAAGTTCAGAAAGAATACCGATTCCTGTGTGTCTTGGTGGAATAGAAGAATGACCTCCTGAGGTTATTAAGTCAATTGTAACATCGACATATCCCTTCTCTCCCGTAGATGGAAGTGCGAATCTTCCTCCGTATATATCCTGGATTCCCAATCCACCTTCATCAACTAGGAAGAAGAATGAATCCTTGCCGAATCTATTCAATAGATACTTATTGATAGAAATGGCTCCCTGAACACCGCTGGACTCCTCATCAAATCCTAATGCTATGACTAGGGTTCTCTTTGGCTGGAATCCTTGGGAAAGCAATTTCTCCGTAGCCTCGAAAATGGCAACGACACTATCTTTATCGTCTCCACTTCCTCTTCCCCATAACCATTGTCCATCGAAGTGTCCTTCGAAAGGAGGATAAGTCCATCTGGAAACGGTTTCGTCCGGAACAGGCACAACATCTTGATGACCGGTAAGCAAAACAGGCTTCAATGATTCGTCTTCTCCGTGGATAATGTACACCAATCCATGGGTGTTGACATGGACTAATTCGGCCTTTTTGTTGATCACCGGGAAGGACTTGTTTAGATATTCCTCGAATTCGTAAAAGACTTCCCATCTTGGATCTTCTCCGACGGGTCCCAAATCATCGAAACTTGGGGTCACAACACGAACCGAATCGCCCCACACTTCTAGTGAGTAGTTCTTATACTCGTTAGAGCGGAATTCGCTTATGTCATAGAACTTTTCGTCAGCTGATGGAACTAGTTTGGGTGTTTCTAGGCAGGAAAAGTCGTCAGTATCAGCAAGAAGCCCGTCCGTGCTAACAATTGACGATCCGAATGCCCAAGAAGCGGTAACAGCGGTAGTAAGAAGAATGGACAAAGCTTGAAGCCAACGTCTCTTGTTACTGTGAGGTTTAGGGATTTCCTCCCTCTGGTAAACTGGCAAGCTATCTTTCTCCATAATGCAAAGGTGACTTGAGGATAGTCCGGTGACGATACTGGCCGCTATGTGAGTGCACCATTGTCCAGTATTTATACAATGCGCTGTGGCTATATGGCTGTGGCTATCTTGACTTTTTCCCTGAGATTAGATGCGACGGCCGATTAGGAAGTCGCGATCGAGTTAGGATCGTAAAAGTACTAGCGAGGAGGTGAGGGTGCGGGGAGCGGAAGAGATGAGAACCGATTGAGCAGTTAACGGAAAAGGACATTATCCAAGCTCAGCTTGAATTGAAGAGGTTCCTAAGTAGCTGAGTACAACCAATTGTAGTGTCTCCTCTTATTTTTGTAGCACTTGGAGGCGTATTCTCCTTTCCAGCACCTATGTAACGGACAGCTGTTTGGGGATGCGGGTTATTCTCCATAATCATTCGTTCTGATATCCTTTTGGCATCGTCACCAACCGGTACGTCCACAGTGGTTTGTGAAATAATTCTGACGATAGTAGCAGCGATAGTGTCAAAATAAACGGTAGGTGGAGCATGTTCGAAGATATGAATCATGTCTTCTAGGGCCCTGCAGGGATTGTTCACGGGAAGTTGTTTTCTCAAAGCGGCTGCAAGATAACGGGTTGGAAATGGCTTATGAGGAGGGTAATATGTAGTGGGCTGCTGTCTGCCTGAGGAATGCTGTAGTTGAGTAGCTGCCAGAAGTGGTGATGTAGTCCTCTGCAATCTGGGGATCCTTCCGGCAGGCCGGTGTATTTTCATGCGTCTTGCGGCGTTTATATGAGCTATATTAGCGTATTCACTGGATCCTGTATTACCCACCATTGATCTCTTTGAGGGGACTGAAGATGGGGATGAAGCGAGTGTCTTTCTTTGCTCGTTCATTGGAGTACAGTGCTTCTGTAGTAAAGACCGGAAGAGTAGACGGGTAGACGGGAAGACGAGAATACGGGGGGACTGGAAGACTGGACGACTGGAAGAAGAGTGAGCTCCCTTTTCACAAGAGAAAAGGGCAATCCCGCGGCAACGATTGATCCCTCAGACCCACCGTAAACGGGAATTGGTGAGGTCACAAAAAAGACGTTTCTCCCTATTAAGTGATCTGGTCGTCTGCTAAGCAATACGTTGATGGTTGTGTCCAACAGTCAGCCTGCGATATACTCCTGAGCTCCGTCTTCATCAGGCAATCCAATACTTGCAAGCCTTACAGTACTTAAGTGCCGTTGAGGAAACGGTAGAGCGACCCAGTAGGACCTACACTAAGAAGATATCGGCTCCCTCTGTAACGCATCACTTCTATACCACTATGTGACCGTGGAATGTCTCAGTTCTCTTACAAAGATCTACAGTGAGATCCAGGGAGTCCAACTATCTGCCGTCTCTCCATCCTCTACCCAACCCTTCGTCCTCCGCCGCTGCCTCCGTCCTCTACCCTTCCCCTGGTGCCACCCCCTCCACCAAGTCCCTTATCTCCGCGACGATCGACGGGGTGGTGCGTCGATCGTCTCTCCCATTGCAGAAAACTGAAATTTTGGACTCGCATTGCCGAGGAAAAAGAAGCACAGCACAGGCTGATCGATTGGATTGAGGGATACATATGGCAGACCAAAGAAGCCTAAAGGGTTACTTAGCATACAGAGAGATCGTAAAGCGACGATACCGCACAGATTACTACAGCCGGTAGTTCACACATCCGTAATTAAGACGGAAAAAAATAGAACGTTGTATATCGATCGTGTCGTGGCCTTGTTGACCTTTTGTTTCACACATGTCGAGTTTTCTTGGGATCTACGTGGCCCTCTATGATTATGAGGCTCAGAATGAAGAGGAGTTGAATCTTCAGCAGGATGATTTACTTTATGTGCTAGAGAAATCGGACGTTGATGAGTGGTGGAAGGTCAAGAAGCGGGTTGTTGATGCCGATGTTGAGGAACCAGTTGGACTCGTTCCAAGCACCTATATAGAGCCTGCAAAGGTAAAATCACGTGCGACCGCGTTGTTTGATTACGATAAGCAGACAGATGAGGAACTGACCTTTACGGAGGGTGCAAAGTTCGATGTTTATGATGCATCTGATTCCAACTGGACGTTGGTTGGTTTCGAAGGTGAGTTTGGATTTGTTCCTGCCAACTATATCGAGATTGGCGGCGGTGGGGCATCGGCGGGAAACGAAACTGGTGCAAACTCTGCTTTACCTTCCATTCCAGCTGGTGCGGCTGCTGCTGCGCCATATGGTTCTTCGTCGGCGCTTAATATGTTCCCTCCGCCACCTCAGCGTGTGAGTGCATCTCCAGAACCAGAAGAGGCTCCTAAGATGCCTGCAAGACCACAGCCAACAGTGGCTGTGTCTCCTATTTCCGTACCTTCGGTTTCCGAAGAGGAGGAAGAGGAGGCTCCACCGATGCCGGTGCGTCCGAGGTCAAATTCTGAGACTGTGAACGAGAGCAGAGATGGGGATGTGCAGGAGAATTCTCGAGTTCCCCCACGGACGGGTTCTTCTACCCTGAATTCCAATCCCGATGACTTTTACAAGGACGATTTCTTTACATGGCAAGTGTATGAGATTGATGGTAAGCGTAAGAGAAAGGCAACGTTGGAAATTGGTGATTCGCAGATCTTTATCACTCCTGAGGGATCAACGAAAGCTCGCGATTGGACCATTCGTGACGTTATTAATTATAACAGTGAGAAGAAGCATGTCTTCCTTGATTTCAAGAATCCTGCAGCATCTTATGAATTGCATGCTGGCACAAAAGATTCCGCCGATGCGATTGTTTCGATCCTTGCCGATTTGAAAGGACTCACTTCGATGTCGGCACTGAAGGATATTCAGGAAGCTTCGAAGCCATCAAATAGACCACAGGGTAAGATCTTGTATGATTTTGAAGCTGCATCACCCGATGAGTTGACCTGCTATGAAGGAGATCTCGTTTATATAGTGAACGATAAGAAGTCCAAGGAATGGTGGATGGTTGAGAATGTTGGCACCGGTAAGAAAGGGGTTGTTCCTTCCAACTATATCAAAGTTGTTGGTGGCAAGGATGGTTCTTCTTGGAAGAACTTCTTCCGGAAAAGCAGTTCACAGTTATCCTTGAGCCCTAAGAAGGGAAGTAAACCTAAGAACAAGAAGAGAGGCGCCGATGAATTGGCAAGGCAGAGAGCTAAGGAAGAGCTAGCCAGAGAGCGTGAAGAACTAGAAAGACAGAGACGTAGGCAAGAGAGGAAGGAGAGAGAATTACGCAGTTTCGACGAAAGAGAACGTATTAGACGCGCTGATGAGAAGGATAGAGAAAGGAGGATGAAGAAGCAGGTTGCAGGCTCTGAGAGAGATTTGGCTAAGCCTAATCCTCATAGAGTTCGTACCTGGATAGATCGAAGTGGTTCTTTCAAAGTGGAAGCCGAATTTCTTGGCGTCCAGGATGGAAAGGTTCATTTACATAAGACTAACGGTGTTAAGATTGCCGTTGCTGCACAAAAGTTATCTGTGGAGGATTTGGAGTACGTTGAGAGACTCACTGGTGCATCTCTGGATAATTACAAGGTGGCTCCACAGAAGAAGGCTAAAGCATCAAAGAAGCAGGAGGAGCATAAGCAGCCACCCGAGAATGAGTCTCAATCATCGGTTCCATTCAACGATCAGACTTATGAATTTTGGTTCAACTTCTTCCTTGATTGTGGTGCTGATGCCAATATCTGTGAGAGATATGCCAGAACGTTTGCTCGCGAGCAGATGGACGAGACTGTTCTTGAGGATATTCGACCTGCTTTATTGAGATCATTGGGACTGAGAGAGGGTGATGTGTTGAAGGTGATGAAGACTCTTGACAAGAGGTTTGGAAGGGCAGAAAAGGAGACAAATGGAAAGGCTGAGGCCGATGGTAACGGTGGTTTGTTCAGTGGTACTGATGGAGCTCTCAAGAACAATACGGAGTCTGCTCCTGCTGCACCGGCAACTGGCGCTGGAAAATTCGAAGATGATGCATGGGCAATTAAGCCTGCTGCTAAGAGTAATGAACCGGACAAGAAGATTGAGCCTCAGTTCACCGGGTCAATCCAGGACCTTGTGGATATCAAACCTATGGAACCTACCAAGACCAATAGCGAGGCTATCTCCTCTTCAAGTATACCACTTCCTGTTAAGCCTGTTACTCCTACGTCAACCTCCGGATTGATGCCTTTCCAACCTACTGGACCACTTATGCCAATGCCAACAGGATTTGTTCCTATTTCTATGATTCCTATGCTCACTGGACAGGCTACTGGGTTGCCATTTCAACCAACTACTACCTTTGGAACTAGCCTGTTGACAGGCTCTATAACTGGCAGTGGCTTCGTTGGTTCGGCAATTCCAAATACCACATTTGGTCAACAGCGTACCGGTGGTGCAAGTATGGTGATGCCGTTATCAACTGGTGCTGCTCCTGCTATGCCTACCACGACATTTGGTGCTCCGGCGGGAGGATTAATTCAGTTACAGCCAACAGGAGTCACAATACAGAAGACGGGATTGATTCAACAACAACAACAACAACAACCATCTTTCTTGCCCATGCAACCTACTATGAGAACAGGTGGTCTAATGCCAACCCAATTCTCTCAGCCAATTCAACCAATTCAGTCACAATTTACTCAGCAACAGTTTGCACAACCTTTGCAACAACAGGTTCCCCAGATGGCAGCCCAACCTCAGCTCACTCAGCCTCAGTTCGCTCAGCCTCAGTTCACCCAACCTCAGTTTGCTCAGCCGCAGTATACTCAACCCCAGTTCACTCAGCCGCAACTTCCACAGCCTGCTCAAATGCCAAACACGACGTTTGGTGTCAACCAACTTACTGGTATGATGGCCAACACTTCTCTTAACCAACCTCTGATGTCCCAGCCTACGGGTTTAGGATTCGGAAATGGTCCTGAGCTTGCCGTGCAACCAACAGGCCATCGGGCCAATCTCGCAAGTGCAACTCCAGATAACCCATTTGGATTTTGAAACAACACCGATTTAGATAGTCTGTTTGTACCATTTTACTGATTTTACACTTCCTAGCTTTACTTAATCTCGAAAAAAAATCATATATTGTGTCAGGGATCTGGCGAGCTCGACCAACTAAAGTACAAAATCTAACTGAGAGAAGCGATAAGATGGAAGGCCGGCAGGTTGATGGCCTCATAGGTGATCAGCCCATCGGAATTCTCATGGCTGCCTCACTAAGTCAGTAAGCTTAATAAACAATTCGATTAATTCCACAAGATCAGACGGCAAAGCTTTCAATTATCAATCTTCGTCAATGCGGGATCGGTGGTATCATCATTTGGCTTCTGTGCTGCCACGGCAGCTGCAGCTGTAGCCTCGGCAACCTCATCCTCGTCATTCTTCTTGGCCTTCTTTCTCAAGGGCTCACCTCCATCTTCTTCTACTTCTGCGCCAACAACGACGAGATCACCATTCTCCGAAAATAATCGAGGTGGTAGCGATCCGTACAGCCAGAATAGACCCTTATTTTTACGTCTTCTGTATTCCTCTAGAGCAGCAACAACGTCCTCGGGCTTCTTATCAGGGAACCGCTTGCTTTCGGATTCAATAAACTCGATCACCTTCTTTCTTCTCTGTGCACTTTTGGCAATCCGACCACGTCTCCATTTGGTTCCATAACGAGCCTCAAGGTACTGTAACGGCTTCTGATTACGATATCCATTCATCCACTCGTCCCAGATATCGTAGACAGATTTCGCACGTGGGTTCAAATCGATCTCGGGAACACTGGCGGATGCGTTGGATCCAGTCAAATGTATTGGTCGACGATAGGTTGGAAAGACTACCGCGGCGGCTGCAGCTGCGGCGGCTGCAGTAGCATTATTCAATTCTCCCTCGGTTGATCCAGTAGCTGATGGAGGTTTAGGCAAACCAGACTCTTCCTGTTGAGCTACTTCAAGCAGCATAAGACGGCCATCGATGTCCTTGTCGGCAAAAGTCTTTGTGGCTGCGGCAGCGGCTTCCGGAGATTCACCAATCAAAGAGGCAGTTAGTCCTGCAAGAGTACCGGCCTTGACTCGTAGATCAACCATAGCATTGGAGATGGAATCGAAGGAAGTTGCAATGGAATCTGTCAATTCCTTGAGCTGCGAGAGGAAGAAATCATTTGAGGTTGGATCTTTAACCTCGGAACCTTCATCCCCGGTTCCAGTGACATTAGTCACCTCAACGGCCACATCAGCGGCCTTCTCATGCTTGTCAGAGACAGCATCAACGAACTGTTTGGTACTCATAGATGGTAATGGAAATAGTATACTTCGACGCGTCGATGGGGGTACGGACGGACGACTCGACGATTGGACGGGATCGTTTGCTTTACGGTCGATAATCGACAGCTGATAGAACGCTCAGAAGGTGTCACAGCGGCGTCAATGGTGAAGTGTGAGTAGTATGGTTAACTCTAAAGAGTAAAGATAAGCTGAAAAAATAACAGAAGGAATAAAGAAACAAACAAACAAATGGGAAGGTGGATCCTTTTTAAAAAGGTGGTGGAGGGGGGGGGGACGAGTGTCAGCGACGAATGTCGACGAATGCCGACGTTGTCATTCGTCGTCGACCGACGTCAGTAATTTTTGGGACGGCAGCCAATGAGAGACGACCGACGGGACGCATGCGTGACTAAAGGGGAAGTGGAATGCAGGAGGTGTGGCTGATGGGACCGTGTGGTCTGAGGCGGATGAGCCGGCCATGTGGCAGTGCAGAGCGGTGGTAGGACAACGCGTCTAAGTAATGTAAATATGGTGTATGTGAGAACGTCGGCGTGATTACGCAGCATTGAATGTCTATATATACGCATCATTCGGCTGGCAATGTCCCTCTCTGATAGTGCACTTCGCAAACTCGATCTCCAGCGAGAGGAGCTCCGGAAGTTGGGATACGGAAGACGAATACGGAAGGGTGAAGTGAAGGGACTTCCGGTGAGACAGGATGCGAGGGAGAAGAAGACAGGGAAGGGTGAAGATAGCCATATAAATGAAGCGTTTTTACAAGAAATACAGCGATTAAAGAGGAGGAACCGAGAACTTGACGATAAGAATGCCAAATTAGAGTCTAAATTGGCGGTAAGTCAAGAAGCCATATGGAGGTATGAGAAGAAGTTAGATAAGGTCATTTCAGAGTCGGAGGACAGGAAAGATGAGGTGGCGAGGTTAAAGAATCGTGATTTTCAGTTGAGTAGAGAGGTGAGGGAGCTTAGACGGCAGGTTGGGGAATATGTTGCCGATAATGGGGCATTAAGGAGCGAAAATCGGGTATTGAGTAGACGAGGGGAGGATGAGGGGGAGGTAGAGGGGAAGCGGGAGAACGTGGAGCGGGAGGACGTGGACGAGGACGATACGCAGGATACTATGGAACTGTTAAAGATGGGTCATTCCGAAATGGATGGTGCAGAAATGGATACCCAAGAATTATTAATGTTATAGTTACATAAACATAAATAGGATAGCTGTAAATTAATGTACCGGGCGTTCGATCGAGATGGCCTGTCCGTCCTGCCCGGTAGCGCGGTGGTCGCCGCGGTGGTCTACCCTGCATTCCTCAGCCTTGCGTTCTCCCGTGCTCCCCTGCGCTCCCCTGTGCTCCCCTGCGCTCCCCCCGTGTTCCCTGTGCCCCTGTACTAATTTCCCCACACTTTTCACAGGGCAATTATCCCTCCCTAAGCTCCCCATCCTTCCTTATCCTCCTCATCCCTCCTCAAGGGCACATCTCTAATCACACACCCATCCGCAGCCCACTCAACACTATGTCGATAGTAAGATACACGGACAATTCCAGCACCCCGTCCGACGGCCTGACAATCGTCCATAGAAATGCGCAATCGAACTCTCTTGTCGTGTATAATTCCGATACAAACAGCTTCCAGCTTGTTAATCTGGATGGTTACAACGACAGTAGTCGATCGTTCCACTTCGATTCATCTGATAACTATACAGACTTTGTGTGTGCCAACTGTGGGTACGTTAATCATCTAGGAATGCATCCGCATAAGCGGCGGCGTGGTTCCGATGAGGATACTACGAGAAGAATATCGCAGAGAAGGGGCATCTCAGCAGACCGTAACAACGATACTACGGAAGAGGAAGCTGATGATGAATACGTGTCGGATACGGGGTCGAGGAAGAGAAGAATCAGTAACGTTGGTAGTGTAGATCTACCCATAATACGTGGTGCGAGGCGCCTCGGGGACGGCGATCTTGGCAATTACATCACCACCAGTTCTGGGGACTTGTTAAGAGGTGATTACTTCCGATTATTGGCAAAGATTGATGGTTCTATGAAGTCGTCGCGGGAGTTGGTCAGGAAGGTGATGGGTACCGAGAATACAGACAACGTCAGCCCGTCTCGTAACAAAATCCCTTACGAGTTGATCAACCAAGGATACTTTTCGAAGTTCTTTAAGGTTCTAAAGGAGCTCGGTAACGGGTCAAATGGTAAGGTTTTCAAGGTGGAGCATGAACTAATGGACCTAAATCTTGGAGTGTTTGCATTGAAGAAGATTGCCATTGGAGATGACGTAGGAAATCTAGTGAGGATTTTGAATGAAGTGAAGTTCCTATACAATTTGAGTGACAACGCCTATGAGTCCAGTACAGAGCCGGGATCTGGAAACATAGTACGATACAATCATGTTTGGCTGGAGATTGATCAGGTGTCCAAATTTGGTCCTAAGGTTCCTGTGATATTCATATTGTACGAGTATTGCGATGGTGGAGATCTAGAGACTTTTATTGACTCCATAGCCAATCCTCAGTTTGATCTTAAGAAGGAGAGGTTATTCAGAAGACTTCGAAGACTGAGCGAGACTGAAAGAGGCAAGAAACTGATTGATCCTAGTAAGTTGCATCAGGAACATGGAAGATATCTCAACAATTACGAGATCTATAAGATCTTTAACGATGCTGTTAATGGACTGAACTATCTTCATAAGATGAAGATCATTCATAGGGACTTGAAGCCTTCCAATTGTCTCTTCAAGAGCAAGTTTCCCGACGATTATGAGCCGATAGGATCTGTTGATGAATTGGATAGAATTCCTACGTTGTTGGTGAGTGATTTTGGTGAATCTATTATGGAGAATACGCGTAGAAGCTCGACAGGCTCGACGGGGACTTTGGAATACTGTGCTCCAGAGCTATTTGAGTTGGATGAAACCAGGGGAAGACTAAAGGAGTTTACGCATTCTTCGGATGTTTATTCGCTTGGAATGATTCTCTATTATCTATGCTTTAACAGTCTTCCATTCAAGTCCAGTTCTCCCGTGGATATACGTGATGAGATCGGTCGAGCCGGATTGCTTGACAGGATGGAGAAGATCCGATCTCTGGATGGGGAGGAGGGGTTACTGAAGGATTGGATCGTGTTGATAAAGAAGATGGTGAATTCGAAAATGGAGGAAAGACCGACGGCATCCGAATTGGTGGCAGAAATGAGGCAGATCTACGAGAAGTTGAAGGAGGATCAAGCAGAAAAGGTGGTTACAGAGGTTGTATTGGTGAACAGGCCGTCACGTCGTCCTCGATACGCTCTATTGATAATCTTGGGATTAACGGTTATCAATGTATGGTTATTCCGCGATTGGCCGTACGTTGTGAATGCTGAATGTCTTTCTTTGGGATTGGCGCTCAGTCCAGACACTAGGAGGTATATTACGGTAATAAAGGCTGCGTTACTTGCCTACGGAGTAGCGAACGCGTTAGGAATGCCCCGAATGAGATGATCAATACATGAATTACTCAATATTGTACATTAATTTACATAAGGAACTAGATGTAGCCAGGGCCAGAGGTGAACGACGCGTGGTGCTTCCCGCCTAGCATTGACACCCTCCCTCCTTACTCCCCCTCTTCCTCAAATCAACCACCCCTCTACCCCTCTCCTCATCCTCATAACTATGGTAAAGTCCCTCGTCAACATTATCTATAATGTAATTGAATAGCTCCGATATCCCAATATTAAGCTTGGCCGACGTCTTGAAGAACCTATCTATGATCACTTCATGAGAGTCCAAGAACTTGTCTATCTGGTCAATAAAACTGCAGTCCTCAAACGAATCTGCCCTCAATTTACCACCATCAAGATCTTCTTTACGACTCAAAAGATCCAACTTGTTGCCTATAAGTATTATCTTCATCTTCTTATGACCTGAACCTTCATCAGAATCATCCATATACTCCTTCAACTCGCTTATCCAGTACTCTGCCTTCTGAAAAGACGATGAATCAGTCAAATCAAAGATCACCATGGCAACATTAGCGTTCCTATAGTAAAGGGGTGTTAGATTATGGAACCTTTCCTGACCAGCTGTATCCCATATCTGCATATTTATTAGACTAGTACCACCAGATGGTGAAGAGGATGACGATGCTTCTCTCAATATCTTCTTGCTTATGAATGCCGCTCCAATTGTAGACGATCTACCTTCACTAAACGTGTTGTTCTGGAATCTCTGAACGATAGAACTCTTACCAACAGATGACTCTCCTACGAGAACAATCTTCAAGTCGGCTATTCGAGATGGTTGGTTACTGAGAAATAGTGAGGTAGTGCTGGCATTTGCTCTTGCTATCAATCGGCTGGAACCTGTTGTCATGATGGGGGAGGGTACCGAGATACTGAGAAGATGAAGAAGATACTGAGAGAACAGGACACTGAGAAGATAAGAAGATAAGGAGGATACAGAAGACTTCTCCCCGGCACCCCTCCTCTCTCTCTCTCCCCCCCCCCCCCCCCCCCCCCGGCTGACCACTTTTTCTTAGCGGGCCCAGGCCAGACCGTTTGCTGCGTCCCCTGCTTATCGCGTCCCACGGGGCAATTTCTGCCTGCCTAAATACAAATACACGCGATAAGGCAACCGATAGGCGACTACCCTCATCTGTTACTCTACTCTGTTCCTCAAAGGTGCAACGTTATTGGGGAGATTGATAATTCTGTGTTCCTTCGTTCAGTAACTACTGCACGTTTTCAATATCTGCTCTCGCCTATCGCTTCTACTATCGCTTCGATCACTTCTACTGATTTGCCGGCTACTCGCTTCCTACAGCTGCTTTCTACTCGCCCTCTAACTATCTGCTTCCTCCAGAACTTCATCAGTCTGCCTCCTGCATATTCCGCCTTCCCTATTTGCCTCCTCCTCCCATTTACCTCCTCCCTACGTACTTCCCATGTTCCCCTTCCAAGTCTTCGAACTACAGCCCTCGGAAGGACTAGGCTTCATTAAGCTATTCGACTCCCTCTTCAACATCGTCAACGCCCTAAGCAACAGAAACCTCCTGAACAACGTCAAATTCATCTATTCTCCCAATTCCCAACTCACCATAGTCCAATTGACCAGCTACAACATCAATCTCGTCTTCGATTCTTGTCTACAGAGACTTATCGTCATTGAATTGAACCTCCCCGTGACCTCCGATAGCTACAACTATCGAATCAAGTATAAGGGTGAATTCGCTAGTAAGTTCGAGTTCAAGGCTATCTACAATAAGATCTTTGGCCCTACTTTCCCTGGCTTCCTTGACAAATCAACAATGGATTACTATCTGAGTTATCCTGGTATCGCGTTCAGATTTAAAGGATTGAAGGACGAATTGGAATCTGCCTCTTCTAACCTGACCAATGGTGATGACGACGGTTCCTTGATCCAATTGTTAACGAACTCTTCCCATGATATCAACTGCTCTTCCATCTCGATCTTCCGAGGCTCAAGTTGGAAGGTTGCATCGCAAAGAATCGCCGAATATTTGAAAGATCCTACTGAAAAGGGTCTTATAAACTTGGAAAGCTCGGCCGACGGTCAATCCATTGCAGAAGGTAACTCTGCAACCCCGTCAATACGGTCGACAGGTTCTCCTGGTGCTATAGCGATTAGATCTGCCGTGGTGGATCTTGATAAGAACGATCTGACACTATTCTTCTCGGACCATCCTACTGAAGAGTCTTTCAATATATGGATAGGTGAAACTACTATGAATGAAGTTATTCGACTGCTAGGACCGCCGGATGATTACGTATTGAAGCCTAGATATGCCAAAGGTGAACCTACTGCCTACTTTAAGATACATAACTACTTCAAATATGGGTTTGACGTGGTTTATAGGCTTGACTCTACCAACGCTGTTCACAATTGTCCGACCGTTAAGAAGCTCATCCTACATAGCAATTCGGTGAACTCGTTGGAGTTCATGAGATATGAAAGGTTCAGTTTCTCGATGCAGAAGATGGCTGCTGTTGGTGATTCGGGATCGCAGAATGGGAACGTTCTCTCGGTAAGGAGCTTTTCAGGGTTCAACAATATCAAGAATACGTTGTTCTCTGACGACAGCTATAGTAAGCCGATCTTTTTGGATAGAAAGGAATATGAATTGAATCCGGATAACTTCAATTCCAACAATATCTTCGAGTTGGTGAACTTGGACGAGAAGCATTGTGATGATACCAATGAGGAGATGAAAAGATGGGGTCTTTCAAAGATATACGGTCTGAATAGGTGTATATTTGAGGTTTTACTTGAAGGAGATGAGGTTACGTCGGTTACGATGTTTTAACTTGCAGGCCGGTTCGCCTGTGTCATTATTGTACCAATTAAATTACATAGAAAGAATATCAGCATTTCATCAAGGAATAAGTAATGGGAAAAGAATACGTCAGTAAATCATTGTAGGAATACATCTTGCGAGCATGGAATATTTGGGATGCGAAGGAATAGTTAATAAGCATAGCCAATGTAACTTTCTATGGCGGAGTTTCTGCGTAAGAAGCCGACTTCAGGAATTTGAATGTCGTCGGATCGGATATTTGGCATCTGCTGGTAAATTCTCGAATAGTTGTAGTTCAATTTAACATCCTTATAGATGTAGTTCTTGAAGTTTTCCAACGAGATGAAGTAAGGTGAACAGATCTTCCAGAGTTTGAAGTATAAGTCGATTCTATCGCCAGGATTTGATAATGAGAAAAGTTGCGGTGAATTAACAGTTGCGTCTCTCAATGCCACCCAATCAGCATGAGCTATATACTTCATACCTGAGCCTGCATTTGTCGATATCAACTGTCTGAATAGAGATAGGATGTTATCAGTAGTGATTTCAACAGAACCAGTTGCCTTTAGACAGCATCTATAAAAGACATTTGTCTTCGAGAAATGATGAGCATTGGCGGTGGAGAGAATGTACTGGAAGACATCGGCATTATGCCAGCCGGTTGATTTTGAAAGTAAAACGTTAATGAAAGGTTCATCCACAGGTCGGATCTGGCTATACTCGTTAATTAACAATTGTAATTCTGTGAATGCCTCCTGGGAAAATTGTCTATATTTGTTGAAGAAGATTGAGAGGAACGAATCGTTCAAAGAAGACGAGACCGAAGAATTGGAAGTATGTCTAGATTCATAATGCTTCCATGTGATCAACCAGATCTTCTTAACACGTTGATAATCATGGGTGACTTGCCAGGTGTTGGCCAAGTACTTCTTGATGAAGTTCAACTGTAAGGGAGTCAGATAAGGCATTGACTCGGAAACTGCATCGGTGAAGAAATAGTCGGCAGTATTAATGTCCTTGCAGAAGCCAATGAAGGACAAATGAGCCATTGTCATATAGCTCTTGACATTAATGGGAGGTTCAATACCTTTGGCATTGAAGGTAGAGTAGACATCTTCGGTCAATTGCTTAAAGATCTGTAAAGCATCGTTAGTCTTACCCTTAAAGAGACACACTCTAATCATGCCGACCTGTAGTTCATTGTGCAACTTTTCGTTAGGTGCTTTGGAAGACTTGATACGAGAATACATATCCCAGACTTCCTGGAAGTCGAAATCACCGGATTCGACTAGGAAGGGGAATATGGAACCCAAGACAGGCTCAGAAGTGAACAAATGGTGTAAACGAGGATCGTTTTTACCAGTTTCCCAGATATGAACGGCTTCATAGGTGAAACCCAGATCTTTGTATGCCTTGAAAAGATGGGTTAGACCATGGGAGTTCATAACGACCAAGCCATCTAGCAAATTATACGACACCTCTCTAATGGCACAAGTTAGTAGACGATGAATGTCTTTGATGGGATTGTTTGCATCCTTATCTAAGTTCTTCTTCATCTTTGACAACTCCAGACGATGGATTCTAAGTCCATTACGTAGTAGAGAGACGAATTCAGCGGTACGTTTCTCTTTGAGAAGACCCGAATACACCAATTGTCGATAGATTGGAATGATTTTACGAACAGCGGCCCAGAACTTATCAACGCCACCGGAGATTCGACCGGTGGCAAGATCGTAGGTTGAGTTTTCACGAAGGCACTGATCGAAGACACGGATCAACTTGTAACAGTTGGGATCGACATCCTCGGCTGCAGGAGCGACCTGGTTGGAGGCAATATCTGCAGTTGGAAAGCCGCTGTTGTTGATGACAGTCGATGGAGGTTGAACGGTAGAAAAGAACTTGGAACTGGAAGGTTCTATGAAGGGAGACTGACGCTGTTGGGCGACCTGAGGTTGGGATTCAACGAGAGTATTGAACAGACGATGGGGACCGGAGGGAGGAGGCTGATGTTGGAAGGCCTTTGAGGAGACCCTCTGGCCCTGTTTAATGGAAGACGAGGTGATTGATCTGAGCATGGTGTGTGCGAGGGAAGCTAATTTAAGAACTGGTCAAGGGAAGGTTACTAAGTAATGTAACCTATCCGTGATGAAGAGCTGCTGCTGAGCTGCGTAATGTAGCCTAACAAGGAAGTAACTGTGCTATGAAAGTAAAACCGCTAAATAGTACCTCCTTGATAAGGAAGAAAGATCCATAAGCTCAGGGGGGAAAGCCTGGATAATCCGTTCAGATATAAGAGAAAAGATGGGGCGCCCCCTAGCGATTTCTGAAAAGTCACATCATAAGTATACACTAAGGCCTAAAAGGGAAGAAAAGGTTTTCTCGCCATTGTTCCGTCGCGCGGTTCGATGTGGGTTGATTAATCAGGCGAGATGATTCACCGTAGTCACGAAAGGGCGGTGATATGGTCGGCTGGAATGCAGGTGGGGGGGTTGCAGGGAGGGAACGGGAGGACGGGGGACGGGGAACGGGAGGACGTGGGAATGGGAGGACGTGGGAATGGGAGGACGTGGGAATGGGAGGACGTGGGAATGGGAATGGGAACGGGAAGATCTATTGACAGATCACTAAATACTTGCCAGTGGAGTAGATGTACTGGTGCACCGGGGAAATTTGTAGCTCGTCCCACCAGCGGATCTACCACGGTTCACCGTGTGAAGAGCGCGTCCAGGAAACGGATACCTGTCTGCGGCGTGGGCAGCGAGAGACGTTGTCGGGGGATCTCCAAAATGTTTTTCCGCAGATCAGCAGTAACTCCGGGGGAGCGAGGGGGTAAGGGTGAAGGGGATGGGGAACGGGATGCGGGAGGGATGCGGGAGGTAGGAGGGAGGTAAGAGAGAGGTAGGAGAGAAGGATGAGGAACTGGCCTCAGCTGTAGTCAAAGTGTAGGTCATTCAGGGAGATTTTCAACGGGTAGATCCGTGAAAAAGAGGCTTATTGGTCTCTCTTCAGGGAAGCCGTATCCCTGTGGATGTGACTGAAGGAGCCAACTCAGGCTGAGATTATCAGCCGAATTAGGAGATACGACTCGTAGTCTGTTATCGAAAACTCAGAATTTTTAATAGCTATTGGTCCAGGTAAGATCGGTCAGCTCTGTTGTTCTCTCGTCCCTTGTTGAATTGGAGGTCAGTCGAGTCATTCTCTTAGTATCCCCCCAAAGTCCTCCATATCAACTAGATTCAGAAATCCCCAGGGAGTCCCTCCAGGCAATCTCAGGTGCCCGGTGGGTGAATTCCCACCAGGGCCTTCCGCCCCCAGTCCTTTCCCTATTCAGGCAAGATCAGAACCGCGGGCATCGGAGATTTCAGATTTTCTCTGTGCCCACTTCACCTGTTTATCCTCTTGTTCCTTCCATTGATCAAGTCGTTGGTTACTCTGTTGTCCGTCCCTAATTTCTCGCTTCTCTAATTGCTGTATTGGTGCTCTTAAGCTACCCGTATAAGCGTGCAGTGACTTCATAGTCACTCCCCAAAGGCACCTTCATCTCACACCGCCTCCTCAGCCTCACTCGTTTACTCACCCCATCGACCCGCTCACTCACCTCCACTCGCCGCCTCTACTCGCCCCTCAATGCGTGTCTTCTCTAACAAATCAATACATTGTCTCGTCATCATTTCCAATTCATTCGCTCTCATCTTTAGAGACAGTCGTACCGAAAAGGCAGATCATCATGATTCCCTTCCCAAACTTCTAATAGAGTTCATTCCTACTTCAAACTTACCACCCTTAGAAGCCTCTGGATTCGTCGAAATCCATCTCATATCCTCTCCTCACAATCCAGGCGCTTCTCCATATCAATCTTCTTCTGTTAATACCGGACTAGGCGACGTCCCTTACTATACTCAAACCCACGATAGGAAACTCTATGGATTCCTTGGCCTCTACTCTGCAAAAGGTTCAATATACGCGGGATTCATAACGGAGAGATCAGAGGTAGGTAGTGCAGTTGTCAACCAGAGAATTTATCGTATCGATAATACCATCTTCATCTCTCTAAAGGGAGAATGCTTCGATTACTATGCGGATGATCCTCACAATGATTCCACAAATACGACTTCTTCCTCCCAAAATTTGTCTTCCTCGACCCCAAAGTCCCAGATCAACTCTGTTGAAAAGCTTCTTGCCTCAGGAACCTTCTATTACTCGCCAAACTTCGACATGTCATCATGTATCCAAGAGAGAGGAGTCGATTTCCCATCTTCTACATCTTTACATCGTTACTCCTTCAATTCCCGTCTATACGAGAACTCAAACAATCGTTTCGTTTGGAATGGAAACATGATACAAGGTCTTGTCACGTTCCGCAGCAGGCTTTCCTCCCAGGAGAGGCTTGCATTTGATAACGGCCGTTTCTTACTCACCATAATACGTGGATTTGCTCAGTCGCTCACCGTTAAAGGACTTACCCCTACTTCTCCATCCTTTCTCATGACTATCATTTCTAAGCAGGACTGTAAGAAGAGTGGCCCGCTCTTTGGGCCCTATGGAATGGACGATAATGGTAATGCAACGAACTTTGTTGAAACAGAGCTCATTATTTCCGATAAATCGCACTGTTTTGCATTCCTTCTCTTACGTGGTAACGTTCCACTTTTCTGGAAGTTGGAGACCCAACTGATGAGCACCAAAGTTCAGTTTCCAAGATCCGACGATGCTTCTAGGCATGCATTTACTCGTCATTTCAGTAATCTTGTCGATAAGTATGGTGCTATTCATGTCGTTGACGCTTTATCCAACAAGGGAAGTCAGCCAGAGCTAAGTAAACGATACAGTGATTACTTAACGGCAAATTTAACTGAAAATGAACCTGTTCTGTATTCAAAGATTGATGCTTCTCAGTGCAGTAGCAAGAAGAAAGGAAATGCCGGCTTGTACGTATGGGGATTTATGTCATATCTAGAGCCATCGATAAGAAGCAATGAGGCATTTTGTTGTGATACCAGCAATACAATGATGCTTCAGGGAGGTACATTTTTGGTGAATACACTAGACTCCAATGATAGAGCTAACTTCATTGAGATGACGATAAGTGAACAGATTGTGACGATGCTATTCAAAACGCTTGTGGACGAGGACCAACCCACGGTATCATGGGATGACTTCTGGCATAATCATAAGTTTCTTTGGGATGCCAATGGAAGAAGTTTGGGTAAATTGGCCGAGAGCTACAACAATTCGATAAGAACTAAGAGTAAGAGCGGTGGAATAATGGGTAAGATGGCTAATCAATCCAAGAAATATGTTTCCTCAGCTTCGTCGTCCGGAAAGCAGACTCAATTCGACAAATTGTTGGGTAGATTACAGAAGCAGTATCAAGTGGAGTTGATTGATCCTATCCATGACTATGTTATGGAAGAACTTAACAAGAGGTCGAACGAGTTTGTTTCTACAAAGCAATTAAAGGTATTTACTGGCACGTTCAATGTGAATACAGAGCAATACCGGGGAGATATTGGAGAATTCATATTCCCAGAACCAGAGAGATTCAAAACCTATGACATAGTAGTGATCGGCCTTGAGGAAGTTGTGGAACTTTCACCTGGTAAGATCATGAATATCGATCCCAAGATCCGTCTATTTTGGGAAAAGAAGTTTAAGAAGTCATTGGCAAAGATGTCTGGTGATGACTACGTTCTTCTTCGAGGCGAACAACTTGGTGGAATCCTTAGTCTTGTATTTGTTAAAGAACAAGACAATTTGAAGTACATAAAGGAGATTGAGACTGCCAGAAAGAAGACAGGATTGAAAGGAATGGCTGCTAATAAAGGAGGTGTTGCCATCTGTTTCAATTATTCAAAGTCAACGAAGTTCTGTTTTGTAACTTCTCATCTTGCTGCAGGATTTTCCAACGTGGAGGAGAGGCATCAGGACTTCAAGACAATTGCTAATGGGCTAAGGTTTAGGCAGAACCGAATGCTCAGGGATTTTGATATAGTTATTTGGATGGGTGATTTCAACTTCCGAATAAATGGATCCAATGAGACTGTCAGAAGTGCACTTAAAGTGGCAAGGAAGAGACCGGATAAAAAGCAGGAGATCCTTAACCAGTTGTTTGAGCGTGATCAATTGAACAAACAGATGGCAAATGGTCAGTCTTTCCCCTTCTTTGATGAAAGGGAGATTACTTTCATGCCTACATATAAATATGATAAGGGCAGCTTGGATACTTTTGACAGTTCTGAGAAGATGAGGATTCCGGCATGGACTGATAGGATCGTTACATTAACCAGGGATAAGAAGCTTCTTCAACAGGAGTTGTATAATTCCGTTCCATCGTTTCAGTTCAGTGATCACAAGCCAGTTTATGGAGTATTTAATGTGGATGTTGACATAGTTGATGAGACGACCAAGTCTGAGATAGAGCAAGGGCTTTATGAAATGAGAAAATTGGAGGTCGGAGGAGTGAATTCGATCATTTCGAATGACTTGACAGAGGGTCAGAGTAAAGTACTTCGATATGGATTACCGGCTCCATCGAATAGGGATTCCAAATGGTGGCTTGTTGAGGAGGACTCGAATGGCACTGAGGAGAGAAGAGTGAAGGTTAGATTTAAGGAGTTGGAGAGTGGTGAATATGTGGTGAATCCAAAACTACCGAAGAATCCGTTCGTTAGCACTACGGAGGCAGATTTTGTGAAGAAGCAGGTTTAATAGTTTTATGCATATCATATTGAAACGTAAATAGGTTTGCACGGTAGTCCGCTGTCACATCTACATCTACAAAGGCTCAGCTGCACGCTCAGTAGCTCTTAATCTCATCACCCTTGTAAATCACTTGCTCTGCACTCCATGTCTCACCTGGTCTCAATAGCACGAAATCATGAACATGGCCCGGCTCAACGCAGACCATCTTCAAGTATCCATCCTTCGGCTGGAAGTCGCTCATTCCCTTGGACTTTTCAATCCACGGATTCCAAATAACGACATCTGGAAGGTTGTTTCTCTGGACATTATGAACAACCCTTCCCATTTCAATCACCTGAAGAATCTTCTTGGTAGAAACGTTCCGGTAGATACGATCGACCTCACCGGCAAAGTTCACAGCAGGCTCTCTCTCTTCATACGACTCCTGAATGATCTGATCGTAGCAATCTTCTCCCGGTAAGTTGTTAACAAGAACATTCTCGACATCATCAACTCTCAAGTAAGAGTGGAAGAGCCAGTTGAACTTCCAAGGTTTCTTGTCAGGGTTGGACACCTCGATCTTGGTTCTAACGAAGTCATCGTCGAGCTCGATAGTTAGCACCAATGTGAAGTCATTGTCACCTTTATCCCACTTACTGTAGACCTCTTGATCTGCCAATTCTGGACCCAATCCAAACTGAATGGTAGGGGGATCCTCAGTGGTTTGACCTAGGAATTCCCACGTTGATCTTCTAGCAAATCCATGCTGAGGCATCTGAGAAACACTAGGATCCTTTGACTTTCCAAACACTGGGAAAACCAATGGGATTCCGCCTCTGACGGGCTTCGATCCATCTAATTTGGCCGCGTCCGAAAGCCATAGCTGCTCTTTTCCATTCACCTTCCACGAATAGATCGTAGCACCGTACTTCAAGACTTTGACCTGAGTGTTGGCATTTTTGCAAGAGGTGATGATAACCTCGTTATCTCCGTTAGTAATTGGCATGATTCCTCGATGGATTGGTGACAAAAGACGATGAGCTGAAGGGCGTGTCGGAGTGAGATCTCGAGGGAGAGATTTTAGGTGCAGACAGAGCCCACAGAAATCCGCATAAATTAGGATTATCCGTAATTTTTCAGCGGTTTTCTGTGGGAGATCCACAGACAGGGACTTGGGATTAATATGTATTAAATATAAGAGAATTGACCGATTATGAGTGCTGAATGTGCCCCTCAGCCAGCCCGCTGGCGTGTTATCTACTCAGATTTACGGGATTCGCCCAGTTGATCCAACTGAGTAGCCAGTTTATCGATATCCTCCTTGGAAGCACTACCTGAGTCCTTCAAGATCTCATCAATCTTGCTCTCTATGTTGTCTAGCATTTTCTCGAGGTGCTGGTGGTTAGTAGGTGGTTAATGGGATATGGGGACAAGTCTGTAGCCAGGCCAGCCGCCAGGTCGGCAGTCAGGTCGGCAGTCAGGTCGGCAGTCAGGTCGGCAGTCAGGTCGGCAGTCAGGTCGGCAGTCAGGTCGGCAGTCAGGTCGGTAGCCAAGCCGGTAGCCAAGCCGGCAGCCAAGTGCTGGCGGTAAATGCGGCTATTTCATGGCAATTCCACTGCAATTCCGCTGCCAACTTCCAGGCTGCTCCTCTGGGTCAGTCAGCGTAGGACCAACTGTCAAGCCCAACCGGTTCAACTGGTCCAACTAGTCTACCTCCCCACCATACTTACCGTAGCTGTCGCCTCTCCCTCGTTCAACTTCTTGTACGTGTCGGCAAACGACGAGCTGCCTTCGTTAGACTGTTTCTCTTGCGTCATAGTTCTGTCAACTCTTAGAGCGTTAGCCTTCCCCTATCCTCTACCCTCAAAGACGCCATCTCAAGTATCGAGCGCGGTACCGCGACCTCCCCGACCATCGCGACCACCGCGTACCGCAACCCCCTCGATCCTCAGCCACCGGGTCGACAAATTATTGACGTGGTGAAAATGACGGGGTGAAATTTACGTGGCCAACCACCTTCTCCCTTATATCCATTTCCCTCTGCTCATTACCTACGAACTGCTCATTACCTACGGCGTGCTCATTGCCTACGAACTGCTCAGTAACCACGGCCTTCTCACTGCCTGCTCACCGCTGCTCTTCACTTCAGCTCGCTCCTCTAAGATGATCGGCCTACACGCTTACCTCGTCAATGTGCTGTCCATTCTCCTCTCCCTCCAGTCATTGGTAACAGCTTCAGCTGCCTCGTTCTCTCCGTATTCTCTCACAAACAAAACATTGATCTTGTATGATGATAGCATTGAAGAGAACTTCGCCTCCAGCTACTCTACCTTCCTTGAACTAGTCCAACTCAATGGCCTCGACTACGACTTGAAGGCTGTCAGTCCCTCGTTGGACGTCCAATTGTTCGATAAGTTGGATGCCCGTCTATTTGATAACGTGATCATCTTCCCTGCAAAGACAAGGGAGCTCGCCAGGTCAATTTCTGTCACCACGTTGGAGAAATTCTCCGAAAAGGGAGGTAATCTCCTTATAGTTTCGGGAAATAAGGGCACTCAGACCGACGTTGCAGCATTTCTCAACCAATTGGGTATCTTCCCAAGTCCTAAGAACTATAAGTTCATCGATTATCATTCCCAGGGATCCTCTGACCAATCGTTGGTCGATTTGGTTGAGAAGCCGGTGTTCTTGAACGATAAGGTGCTTCCAGACTCTATCAAATTGGACCAGATCTCCTATAAAGACGGATCTGTCGCCATATTGGGCAACAACGAGTACCTAATTCCTATCTTGAAGGCCTCAGACACTTCTTTTACGTATGATACTGATAGAGGATTGATTAGTTCAGAATCAACATGGCATTCTGGTTCTCAAGGTTTCCTTATTTCAGGTTATCAGGCCCGTAATAACGCCAGAACACTCTGGATCGGCTCAGAATCGGTCCTCGATAACGAGGGAATCAATCAGGATCTTGCAGACTCTCTACTTAAGTGGACCTTCCAAATTAACGGCGTCATACGGTCTGACTTCTTTACCCATTTCAAGGCGGATCAAGAAGGAAAGAAGGTGCAAGATCAGGGAGAATATAAAATTAAGGACTTCTGCAAGTTCGAGATCGGCATTTCCGAATGGAATGGACATAGTTGGGAACCATATAACTCTAGTGATGTCCAATTAGAGTTCATTATGTTGGATCCTTATTATAGATTGACGTTACCTTTTGAAGAGGTCCGTGATTCCGCCGTTTATGGTACCGTCTTTGAGATACCAGATCAACACGGTATGTTCACGTTCAAGGTCGACTATAAGAGATCAGGATTGAGCTTTGTGGAAGAGTCTACAGTGGTCCCCGTGAGACATTTGGCCAATGACGAGTATCCTAGATCATGGGAGATTACGAACTCGTGGGTTTACATGGCCAGTATTGGAGCTGTGATTGTTGCATGGTTGTTGTTTGTTTTGTTTTACATTGTTTCTGGGGAGAAGGTTGTTGTTAGCGAAGAGAAGAAGAAGAATTAGCACCAGGCCTATGAGGTCACTCATGATGGAAGGATATGCAGCTGAGAGATCCTTCAACACTCAAAATCCCTACCCTAACTACTTAAATAGCATGTAACCTCAATAGCAGATAGATGGTATTAATTATATGGTGACTATTCCGGTGGTGACTTCCGGTCACTTCCCATGATCACGGCTCACTGGTATGCCCACTGGTAAGCCCACTGGTATGCCTGCTGGTATGCCCACTGGTAAGCCCACTGGTATGCCTGCTGGTATGCTGACTGGTAAGCCTACTGGTAAGCCCACTGGTATGCCCACTGGCTCGCTCACCGGCTCGCTTCGCTCGCCAGCTCGCTCAGTTCCCCACTATCCTCACATTATTCTTCTGCTTCCACTCAATAAACTCCTTCTGCTTGCTCTTCGACTCCTTAGATAAGTTCCCTGTACTCTTCTCCATACTCTCTATGGTACTCTCAAGAGCACTCCTTGCTTCCTTACAATTCATCTCGATCAACGCAGAATCAACCATTCTCCAGCATCTTCTTTCATCAGGTAACCCCTGGAGAGTCTCTAGAACAACCTTATGCTCGTTCAAATCGGAATCTAACTGCGCTAGCTTCTCATTGAGAGACTCTATCGTTTGCTGATACTGGTTATACTGTGATTGTAGGTCTATATTGTTAGTATGAAATTATCGACTATCCGCAATCATCCAATCTTACCTACTTTGTGTATTCGACATCGTACTGAAGTTCCTCGTCTATTAGCTCTCTCCGCTAGCAATCCAGTAGTATCCTCCACCAACCTCCTGCTTAACGTCCTCGGTGGCCTAATTTTTCACTCCTCGACACTGCCTTATTTACATGCTCTCTATATATAATATACGTCTATCTATAAGTGGGCCACAACATCGTTGCACCTATCACATAACTCGTCACCTTCATCTCTGGTAAACTTCCAACATCTTGGACACTTCAGTTTATCGCTTTTCACGACATTAATTTTGCAATTTCCAAGATCGTCAATTTCGGCGCTAACATCCTCGTAATTGTAATCCGCTGTAGGGATTCTATCTCCGTTCAATACGAACTTCGAAACAAGCAAATAATCGTCCATTCCTTGCTCGTATTTCTTGAGAAGGTTGTAGAGGTCGCTCTGCTCGTCATTGACTGTCACATACACGACGGTTTCTAGTGAGTTCCGAACATTCTTATCCTTTCTCATGGCGGTATCCGTTAACACCTTGATCCTATTTCTAAGAGAAAATAGTGACTTGAAATCCTGCTCTAGATCTGGTCTGTGGAATGAACCATCCACTGAGTGCCATTCGAGCATGAAAGGAGAGGCAAGTCCCTGAGTAACGTCTCCTGAAGAGCTATTCCAAACCTCCTGCGTGATGATCGGTAGAATAGGACATAGGACAGACTCAAGAGTTCGTAAGATCTCGGTCAGAACTGTTTGAGTGGCTCTCCTTTTCAAAGATTTCGGATGATCCGTGTAAAGACAATCCTTTCGAACGTCGAAATAGATTGAAGATAGCACGGAGTTGACGAAATGGTTAACGTCCTTAACTATCTTGGAATAGTTGAACGCCTTATAACTCTGCAAGCAAGACCGCTCTAAGTTGTAAGCCTCCGATAGAACATACCTGTCAAGATTATCCAACTCGTCGTAGGCAACTGAGTCGGTGGAAGCATTGAAATCATTCAAATTTCCAAGAAGGAACTTAAACGTGAATCTAATCTTCTTCAAGTTCTCTCCAACGTGCTTTAGAACGGTCGGTCCAACAGAAACATCCGACGAATAATCGGATTGGGCAACCCATAGTCTCAATCCGTCGATACCTAGAGAAGGAATCTTCAGCTGCTTGTTACCGTTAAGAATATCCCTCGGTAGCACGGTATTACCCAAAGATTTCGACATCTTTTCTCCCTTCTCGTCTAGAGTAAACCCATGCGTCACTATGGTTCTGTAAGGTAAGACGATCTTCTTATCTAGATCTGACGATCCAACTTTGGTAAGAAGAGATGACTGGAACCAACCTCTATGTTGGTCAGATCCTTCTAAATAGATATCTGCAAGATATCCTCTATGATGTGCCTGCTCTACTAGACCTTCTTCTTCAAGATACTTCTCTATCACTCTCCAACTGGACCCTGAATCAAACCAGACATCCATTGTATCCTTTCCCTTAACATAATCATCTGGATTTCCGGCGGTAAAGTTATCAGGGAACCACTTAGACATGTCGTCGTTCTCTTTAAACCAGCTATCGATATCCTCTTTCTCGATCACTTCGGTAACCTTTTGGATCACTTCATCATTGAGGAATGGTTCTCCTGTATCCTTCTTATAGAGAACAGGAATAGGAACACCCCATGATCTCTGCCTGGAAATGCACCATTCGTTCCTATTATTGATGAACGATATTAGCCGCCTAGACCCCTTCTCCGGATGGAAATGAACCCGCTCTTGAAGTGCCTTGGTGGTCACTTCCTTGATCTTTGAAACATCAATAAACCATTGAGGAGTGGCACGTATAATAATGGGCTTTTTCGACCTCCAATCATAGGGATACGAATGAATATAATGATCATTTCTTGCAAAACACATCTGAAGCTCCTTTAGCCTCTCTAACATCTTATCGTTGCCTTCTCCCAATACTTTAAGTCCAACAAAGTCGGCCAATGTGGATGGTAACTCACTCGTATATCTTCCCCGATGATCAACTGGTGAATACGGCTTAATTCCATTCTTCAAGCACACCAAATAATCGTCCTGACCGTGTCCTGGTGCCGTATGAACCAATGCGGTACCGGTGATATTGGTCACATGAGATCCATGCAGAAAGGGGAACTCAGATCCTTCTTCAAGTAGAGGATTGGTATAAGTACAATCAAGTAGATCGGCTCCCGAGAACTCTATGCCTGTCTCCTTCAATTCAGGCTTAAGTTCCTTGATGGAATCCTTTAATTCGGTACCAACAATCAACTGTCCATCCTCATCAGACGTTAGTACGGTATACTTGTATCTCTGATTGACGCAAATGGCTTTGTTTGAAGCCAATGTCCACGGTGTGGAGGTCCAGATTAGAGCGGATAACCGGGGAAATTGACCGGCTCCCAACGTCTCAGACAATTTACTGCCCAATTTCGAAATAGGGAACTTCACATATGCAGTCTTGGACTCATGCTTATTGTTATACTCTAGTTCTCCCTCTGCCAAAGCCGTGGCATTCTCACATCCCCAGTAAACAGGCTTCTCCTGTCTATGTATCAACCCATGATCAAACAATTTCTTGAAGATCTTCAACTGGTTGATGACAAAACTTCGATGTAGAGTCAGATATGGGTGCTGGAAATCCCCCATAATTCCCATCTCCTGGAACGACTGCGACTGGACCTTCTGAGTAGCCAACGCATGCTGCTTGGATAGTCGAATAATGTCCAAAGAGCTGAGTCGTTGGTGTTCCAATGATTCTAGCTCGTCCTTTACGTCTGCTCCCTCCTTAAGTTGCTTCTTCAACTTCTTGATCTCCTGCTTACGCTCCTTACCGAGCTTCTCCAACGTCTTCAACTCGATCGGTAACCCATGGCAGTCCCAGCCTGGTTTATAGTGGACCTTCTTACCCTCAAGGAGCTGGAATCGAACAATGATATCTTTGAGAATCTTATTGAGAGCGTGGCCAATATGAAGGTCACCATTGGCGTACGGTGGTCCATCATGGAGAATGAAGAGGTTGTTTAGATCGTTATTCTTAACGTCTCTCTTGATGTTCCATTCGTATAGCTGAGAAGTTGCCTGCGGTTTAAGTGTCGACTCGATGAGTTTAGCGTTCGACCGGTTTCCGAAGTCTGATTTCGGTAGGATCACCGTCGATGAGTACTTATGTTCAGCGTCCTCGAAGTTGATGTCTGATAAGAGGGGGTTGAGGGTAGAGAATTGGCGGGGAGAAGGAAATTGGCGTGCAGAAATGAGTTGACGTAGACAAAGAGATCGTCTAGGCTGCGACCGCAGAGATCTGCAAGCTGTCGCAAGCATGGCGAGTGTGGTGACTGGGAGGTGACTGGGGGTTGAAGGGGAACAAGAAGGAAGTGAGTGAACTTTTCAGCTGAGCGAGGGGGGAGATGGGGTGCCCCCAGTAGATCCCACGTCCCCAGTCTCCCCGTCTCCCCGTCTCCCTGTCTCCCCAGACCCACCCCCCCCCAGTGGCCCCCGGTAGATCCAATACGAAAATTTTATAGCGAGACAAGATGTCCCGGTTAAAGCCTCTTCCCCTTGTCCCTCCTCCCTTCTCTCTCCTCCTCCTCCTCCTCCTCCCCCATGTCAGCTCATTCCTCCTCATCATCCCTAATACCCTCGTACACTCCAGAACAGTCAATACCTATCGTCAGACGACAGTCGAGACGGAAGTCGTTCCTGGATTATGGCGGGGAAAACTCCATTAACAACTTCGCTTCCTCTGTCAAACGATCCGTCGACTTCCTTTCTTCCTCTCTAGGTAGTACCACAACGCCGTCTGAAAATGACCTCATCACTCGAACCCTATCAGAGGACGTTCCGGGGTCTTATGCAACCAGTTTCACAGAGAGGTCGCCTCTACTCATAGATACAGCCGCTTCTACTACTCCAATCAACGAAGAAGAAGCCGTGGAATCGTCACCTTTCAAAGATAACGCAAGTAGCATCGCAGTCGAGGCGGAACAACCATCTCTTATTGTCAATATCGCAAAGAAATCAACCCCAATGCAGACCATATTCAACTCTATAAACGTCCTCATAGGATTGGGCATTCTTTCCGTCCCCTTGGCTCTACATCTCTCTGGCTGGATCCCTGGTATGATATGCCTTTTATTGGCCGCACTAAGTACAAGATATACGGCAGTCCTGCTAGGAAGGATTCTCGCAAAGGTCCACAGCTTGAATACTTACCAAGATATAGCAGTCCACGTTTACGGTCGTTCAATAGGCTACTTTATCTTGGCCACCTTCAGCTTGGATCTATACGGTGCAGGTGTCTCCATGGTCATCATATTCTCAGACTCTTTCAACGCTCTCATTCCATCGCTCTCCCCTTTCGTCCTCAAGGCCATTCTTTGCACAATTCTAATGGTTCTCAATCTACTGCCTCTCCGATTCCTCTCGGTGCTCAGTTTGGTCGGAATCTTTTGCACTACATGTACATTTTTCATCATACTTGCCAGCGGGTTATGGAAATCTACCCAACCAGGCTCTTTGCTACATTCTATGCCTACCAATTTATTCCCTTCCAGCTTTATCGACTTCTGTTTCTCTCTAGGTCTCTTCCTAGCACCTTGGGGTGGTCATGCAACGTTCCCTGAAATCTATTCCGATCAGAAGAAACCCGGCAAATTCTCCGCCTGTATGGATATATCATTCTCCTTCTGTTACGCAGTCGATGCTCTAACTGGTATCATCGGTTTCCTCATGTTTGGTCGTCTAACAGACTCTGAAGTCACTAGAAACATCCTACTAACTCCCGGTTATTCAACCTCCGTCAAGACTACCATAGTCACTCTCATGGGTCTTCTCCCTATATCCAAATTACCCTTGGTCTGCAGACCGATCACTACCGCTGCTGATAACTTCCACCATCCTCAGAGGGATGGGAAATGCCCCCTATACAAGAAGATCATCAACAGATTCCTCATCAGCTTCGTCTATTTCTTCTCCGCCCTATTCATCACCAGCTTTGGAAAGGTGATGTCCTTATTGGGCTCCGCCATATGTTTCACCGTCTGCATTACTCTCCCTGTCTTGTTCTACTTGAACGTGTTCAGAGACGAGCTTGGACGGGGCCACAAGGTGTTTTTATACGTTCTGGCCGTCGTGTCTGTTTTGTGCGCCATTTTCGGGTCCGTCAGTGTACTACTTAAATGAGCGTGTATTAAAGTCACTCAAACTTTGTACTAAATCCCTCAATTTTGTACTTATCCCTCAGCTTTGTATTAATAAATATCGATTCACCTTTACTTCTTCTCTGTATCCATCATGATCGACCTGATCGGTATTGCCAACGACTCTAATCATGATCTTACGACTATATGGTAGGCATATTAACCAGTCTCTAGTCCTCAATTACTAACAAATTAGGCTTCTCGCTACTCTCGGTATCAGATTCACTTCCTCCAGGATTGGCAGACGAAGTATGGATCAGATATCATTACCTGATGCCTGTACGACTATCATGGAAGACTCTCTCTCATTGAGAAAGGCTTCTAGTCTCATGTTTGGCACTGTGCTTGTGTTTAAGCAGAGAGTGGAGAGGACTTATAGGGATTGTTCGTTTGTTAAGATGCGAATGACGAGGGATATGATGATGGTGAGAGACTCAAGGAGGTGGAAGGACGAGACGAATCACGTGAACATCCTTAATGATGATCCCAATTTTGACATTAACGCTGGTCTATTTGCCAGGGATTATGTAGAGATAGATAGTGGGGTCGAGGAGGTTGCCAATTCGGGTAATTCAGGACTTGTATTGCTGGGAAGCAGTTCTAGCGAACTGGATTCGGGATCTGCTGAGTTTACCTTTAATGTTTCGGGGGGAGTTGCAACCGAGGAGGGGGGTAATGAGGAGATGCAAGCTGAAGAGCTTCCGGTAGAAGCCATTGAGAGAAGTCTTGGGGAAATCAACGTCGTTGAGGAAGTTGAAGAGGAGCCGGAGGATATTACGGAAGTAAATGAGGAAAGGAGGATTGTATCTGGTCGTAAACTAGGGATGAGGAGAAGGAAAATTCAATATGATGATGAAATATCGTTGAGTGGAGCTGAACTCCGATCGTTTCAGAACAATTACGTTGAATTGAGAGGGCAGGAGAGAGCCAGGAGAAAGAAGGTGGTCGTGACAACGAATTTTCGTAGTTGTCTCCACGAATTTACGGAGCAGCTTCTACGAAGAAGAGAAGAGGAAGGAATTAGAAGTCAATCTAGAAGATCTTCGAGCGTTTCATCTGTTGAACATGCCAGAAGAGGATCATTGGCATCGTCTGTTGAGCAGGGAAGAAGAGGGTTGGTCACATCGAAGAACGGAAGTACGCCAGAGCACGACTTTTCCTTTGATATGGACCAGTTGGGCGAAAATGGGGCTGAAAAGGATGTTCTTGACTTTGAATTTGAAGGTGATGATGCCGATATTGATATCAGCTTTGGAGCGGGCGATGTTCAAGAAGATTCTGAGGTTTCCAGGGAGACCAGAATTCGTGGTTTATATGAATCCCTGTTAAGAAGCGAAATCCTTACCTTTGAACTGCTCTGTCCAGTTGAGATCACCGAAAAGAAGAATGCCGCCGAAACTTTCCAGATGATCTTGGAATTGGCTTCAGCAGATATGGTCGGTTTAGAGCTTTCAGAAGTGGTTGTTGGGAAGAATAAGTGGGAGTTACTATCAGGAGAAGAGATCATGATAGAGTGTAAGAGTGGTCGATAGTCGCGACGCGATAATGATACACGACAGACCAGATTTTCCAGTTCTCGGTCGTTCAGAGTCTCTACAACCTTCTCTTTACTGCATATAACCACCTCTATAGCATGGCTGAACTAGACCCGACGAGCTGGACCTGCTCATCTAATGAAGCATTGTACGTGTCGGTGGCCGAGCCTCAGGGAGCATTCACATTCAAGCCCAAGTTCACGTACCCCATCTTCGGAGATGCCGAGCAAATCTTTGGATATAAAGATCTACGAATTGATCTTGCATTTGATTGCAAGTCACTAAAACCGTTCTTGAACTACAGATATTCAAGCAAAATTTCAGATGATGTCAAGGATATCAACGACCAGCTGTTGGCGTTCTTACCGGACAGTGGGAAGGATGCCGTATTAAAGAGTGAAGAGAAGTGGTTGGATTCGGTAGATGACGAGAAGTTCGAGATACCTGGCAAATGCGTTGGCGAATATGAGTTGAATATGGATATCAAGAACACGTATAAGATCTACAAGTTCAAGCCGGTGGAGAGCGAAGAAGGATTGAAGCTTCATAGACGGATGCAGATATTCGTTCTTCTGTACATTGAAGCAGGGTCGTACATTGACGAGAACGATCCAATATGGGACGTTTATTGCATATATAAATGTCCCAAGGACGGGTCGAAGGAAACGTTTGTTGGCTTTGCTACGACGTATGGGTACTGGAAGTATCCGGGACATGAGATCTATGATTCATCGGAGAAGCAAAGGTACAGGAAGAAGATCTCGCAATTTATCATTTTACCTCCGTTTCAGGGCAAACATCACGGACAACATTTGTATAGTACGATAGTTTCGGAGTGGTTAAAGGATGATAGTGTTGAGGAGATTACAGTTGAGGATCCGAGCGAAGCATTTGACGATCTTAGAGATCGATGTGATATGGAGAGATTACTATTTGAGCGCGGGTTTTTGGATTCATTGGACAAGTTACCGGTTAGTGAGGAATGGATTGAGGAGAGAAGGAAGGTTGAAAAGATGGAGCCTCGACAATTTGATCGGTGTGTTGAGATGGGGTTATTTTATTTATTAAAGAGGGGGGATTCAAGGATTGAGAATTTGAACGAGAAGGAGATCAGATTGTTGGTTAAGAAGAGGTTGTTTAGGAAGAATCGGGATGCGTTGGTTGAGTTGGAGAAGGCTGATATGAGGGATAAATTACAGACTGCGTATCAGAGGATAAGGGATGATTATGAGAGGATATTGGGTAGGTTGAGGCGGGGTGTTAAGCGAAGCGCGAACGAACCACCAACCACCAACGAACCACCAACGAACCGCGAACGAAGTGAGTGGTGAGTGAGTGGTGCGAGGTTATTAGGGAGTGCTCAGTGACTGTCACTGCCCTCCCAGCGTAATTTCAATCCATATCACATAGTAACAATGGTCCCTGCGGAACCGTAAAAGATAGCCATTACTGAATCGGGTAACTGAGATTATCCCAAAGCGGAAACGCGCGCGTCCCGAGGAGAGCGAGATGATGTAGACGGGAAAGGGGTCAATTGAGGGAGAGCAGGGAACATTCTGGCAGAACCAGCAGGGGATGATGATGGATAGACATGGATAAAGAGTAGCACACTATTATCGAAGACGATAAGCAAATTAACAGGCCGCAACCCCTCTAAAAATCGTACGCCCCACTCCTACCACGTTCCTCGAGGTGGCTTGCATCGACAAGCTCAGCCGCACAAATTCCCAAAGGGGCAGCGATTGCTTCCAGTAGCAAGGCAGTAGAAAGCCAACGAATGTATGGCATTTTTTAGCGTTGCCATTGAGTTTCTGCATCTTGTTTCTTCTGTTATCTCGTTAGGAATCTTTCCATTTGTTCCATCTTTTCTCTTCTTGAAGTATCAATTGAGTCATCATGCACAGAACGTATTCTATGAGAAATTCTAGGGCGCCAACGGCCTCTGACCTGGCCAACCCACCACCACCACCATCGACCGCTAAGTAAGTATGAGAGCAGAGGGTAGACGGTTGACGAGTCAACGGTCAACGAGTCAATCCGTAAGGATTGGCCCGTGGGATCAACTTATGGGATTAACTTATGGGATAACCCGTGAGGTTCTACTGTGAGGATGGACCTGTGAGGACTGTCCTTTGACAGTTACTTGCTTGTCCGTTTACACCCGACGTCATATCCGAGTTGCAGCCTCCTCTGTAATGTGCCGTGTTGCTGGTCCAACCGCTTCAACATCCAATCGGCCTATTCGGCGGCAGCTCCGTCCATCCGCAATCCGCCATCCACCTTTACCCCCCCCCCCCCCCCCCCCCCCCTCCTCCCACCATACTAACCTACCAGGAAATCATTCTTCGGCTCAGGATCCATCTCCTCCATCATCAGAAGGCAAACTGCTGGCTCGTTCGGTCCAGAACTGTCAAGAAAACTATCCCAATTGATCAAAATTGAGAAGAGCTTGGAAAGAAGCATGGAAGTTGTTGCCAATGAGAGAAGACTGGTCGCCAAACAGCTATCGTTATGGGGAGAAGATAACGACGATGATGTCTCTGACGTTACCGACAAATTGGGTGTCTTATTGTACGAACTTGGTGAATTGGAGGATCAATTCATCGACAAGTATGACCTATATAGGATCACATTGAAATCTATTCGTGATATTGAATCGTCTGTTCAACCATCAAGAAACAGAAAGCAGAAGATTACCGATGAAATTGCTCATCTAAAGTACAAGGACCCTCAATCTCCAAAGATTCCTGTTTTGGAGCAAGAATTGGTTCGTGCAGAGGCAGAATCGCTTGTTGCCGAGGCTCAATTGTCCAACATTACAAGGGAGAAGTTGAAGGCTGCCTACTTGTATCAATGCGATTCATTGAGAGAGTTTTCTGAGAAGGAGGCTCTTATCGCTGGTTACGGTAAGGCTTTATTGGAGCTATTGGATGATGCTCCAGTGACTCCAGGTGAGACTAGACCTGCCTACGATGGCTATGAAGCATCTAAGCAGATTGTTATTGATTGCGAGAATGCACTTGCTACATGGACCTTGGATAATTCCTACGTTAAGGAGCCAACATTAACTGTTCAACAGGATGAAATTTATACTGTTCCAGATGCCCAACAGGAGGAAGCAGAGGCTGAGTGGGCTAACCATGACGGTGAGGAGGCACATGAGGGAGAGGAGGCCCAGGTGAAAGAGTAGAGAATGAAACAAGACTTACGGGCGTTAGCAAGTAAGTGAGATAATCGTGAATTGCTGCTACTTGGCGCTCCTGTTGGTTAGTTACTACTGGTAGTTGGTGAATACGTACACCCCATGTTATATTAGTTGTACTCCTGACTTTTACTTTGATTCTTTTTGTACTTTTTATTATATTATCATTCACTAGTTACACCTTTCTGCTTCTGAGTTGTCTGGTTGGGGTTGGGGATGGGGATGGGGATATAGTTTCGGGGGGTTGCTCCTGCTCCTTCTCCTCCTTCCCCTCCTCCTCCTTCTCCTCCTCCCCCTCCTTCACATACCCATGTAACCGCTTATTCTCCTCCGGACTCCTGCCGTTCAAACTAGACGTCTTGTCGAAATAAATAAAGGCAAGTAACGTGAGAAGAGCGGCTAGTAGGAACTTGACAAGAATGGACTGGATGATACCAGGCTTATGCTCATCGTCCGGCTGGCCAAAGAACTGGCCCAGTCTGGTCTGAAAATCAGAAATGATGGCACCAATATCAGACATATCCGTACCAACAGGAAGAAGACGGGTGAGCTTTGATAGGCAGCACATAACAAATTCTCCCCGAGGCGGTTAAGCAGACCCGCATCTCTCCGAATTTTTCAGCCAAGACCGGCCTGTCTGACTAATAAATTGTCCAGTGACTGACATATTTCAGCGGCAACTTCATCCTTCTGTCTTCATCAGAAGTTCGCTCATTAGTAGCATGCGCTCACCGTTCAATTTCAGCTTCATACAAAAGATGACGGTATCAACGGCACGGTTAGACAGGGGACGGCTCGCTAGAAAGGACCCTGAGAAAAGTCCTTTGATCCTGGTATCATCGATAGGCAATCCATCGCCCAGATACGACGGCACGAGGCATTCTGTCGGACATTACATACTGGAGAAATACTGCGATACTCACGGATTCAACGGTGTGAGTACGTTGGGCCGATATGAATTCAGGACTGATTCTGCCAGCCCGCTACTATTCTATCATAATCAGGGCTATATGAATGTCAGCGGTGATAATCTTGCAAGGCCGTGGTTACAGGTGATGATGGAGGCTGAATCGAGGAATATGAATCCGGTGTTGGTGGTTATCTCTGACGAGCTGGACATTGATGTTGGGAAGATGAAGGTGAGGAAGCAGACGTCTAGTGCCCGAGGACATAATGGATTGAGGTCGATACAGAGTGTGATAGGAGGAGGGTATACGAGTATTAAGGTGGGGATAGGCCGAGCAAATGGTAGTAAGGACCCGGATGTTGTGGCGAAGTATGTGTTGAGCAAGTTTTCGCCGGCTCAGTTGGAGGTGTTGGACGGGCAGGTGATGGAGGAGTTTAGCCGGGTGATGGATCGGATGGTGAAGGGGAAGTATATATATGAGTAGGTGGGGCAGGAGGTTGGCAACTGAGCTGGTGCTACTGAGCTTGTAGCTTCTGAGCTTGTAACTTCTGAGCTCTGACTCCTGAAGCGCTGACCTGACAGACCCTTCAAGAGCTCCCATTCTGGAGCCGCGAGTATGGAGTGAACCTCACTACGGCTTCTCGCTTAGCTACACCACCCGCTGGTGGCGACATTACCGTTATACTTATGTACTCAATAGATTACCCTTCTCAGCTGGCTCAGCTGGCTCTGTTGGCTCTGTTGGCTCCGTTGGCTACGTTGGCTCCCCTGGCTCCCCGCGTTAACCTGACTCCGTTGGCTCACCGGGCTCCCCTGTACATCCCCCCCCCCCCCCCCCCCCCCACCTCGCGACAAATTTGTCCAGCTCATCTCCCCATCCCATCCATCCTATCCTTCTCCCTCCCAACCGCCCAACCATGTCCAGCTCCTTGCTACGTAGATCGACCAGTCGACTCTTTCCAACCTCGAAAAGATCTCTTATTATTATAGGCTCACAATTACAACATTCATCTCTACCGTCCTGCCATGGAATTCGTGAGTATCCATCACATAGAACCGTCCAAAGCTTCCAATGGCAGCCGGTGCGATTCAATTCGACACCTTCTTCACCACCGTCGGATTATCCAGGACCAGGACCAACAGATTCGACCTCAGGACAGGGAAAATTACGCTTGGAGTACCTAATGACGGAATTGAGCAAAAATCAGCTGTTGAAGAAGACGATGGATAAGTTCCCACAGAAGCTGATTGATACTATGAAGGCCCGGTTCGAGGAAAGTAAGCGCAGTATCATGCCGAAGAAGGTCCAGAGGATCATGGTGATGCTCAAGCTGATGTTTGATAAGGAGCTCAACGCGGAATGGAGTGAGGTGGTTGATGAGATGCAGCGAGAGGACCTTCGCATTTACTTTGTAGATATGTGTTTAGTGGGTGATTATATATTGAGGTTGGTTGACCCTTAGGGTCATCAGTTGTCCGTTCTTGTAAGTACTTAATAATATCTAGGGCAGTATTGGAGCGCTGGAGCACTGGCTGATGGATTGGCCGAAGTACTTCAGGCACCCGTCACTCACACCACGCACTTCACTAAGTAGAGAGCATTCCACCACCTCACCACCTCACAACCTCGTCATCCCGCTGTTTACCACTTCGCTTTGCTCAGCGGCCTCGCTCAGTGGCCTCGTCAGCAGAACTTCCACCTGTTCCCACAATTCTCACACGTACAAAACGTAGTCAACGGTTCATCTGCTGACCTCGTCTGCATCTGATAATAACTAACCTCCCTCTTCTTACACCTACCACAAACAAACCTATCGGTAACCGCCCTCTTCTGAACGGCACCCTGTGCATCAAACAAATTCTTCTGATGTAAATCGGCCACCAACTTCTTTAAACTTTCTGGAGCCAACTCCTGACTGTTCATCACCACAAACTTCTCAGGCCTTAGCTCCCCATTCAACACCTTCTCTCTGAGCTCCGGATTCTTCTTATTTCGAAGATTCATGATCAACGACCTCATCTTGTTCCTATACTTGTCAGAAACCTTGCCATCGTAGCAATCAAACGTACGCTCTTCAATAGATTTGGCCACTATCACTATATCCTTCGGTTGTACTGTCGATCCTATAGCCAGGGCCGTATATAGACCACTAATGGATCCATTTCTTGTTGTATTCTCATAGAAGTTAACCTTAATCCCATCATTTGCCGGCGTTCTTGTCTTACTGGTAACAAATCCAGCATGCTGAGACGTCGTCTTCACTGATATACCATCAGCTTCTGCCTCTTTAGCAGCCTTAACCTCTTCTTCCGTCTGTTTGGTCGTCGTAGAATGAACAACGTGTGCCTTATCCTGCTTGTGATGCTTGTCCTTCTTCTCTTTGGAAACCTCCTCCTTCCAATGCTTGATGATCTTCTTCACCAGCGAGCTCACCTCGGGATCTGCATTTGATCTGAGCTTATTAACGGCAACTCCAACCTTAGTCAGCCTAAGAAAGTGCTCAGTAGCACGTACCTTCTCCTTAAGGATACCCAATAACTGTACTATGGTCTTGGTATCCTTAGTTTTTTCCAAGTTGGTTATTATGGTCTTTACTTCTCTAACGTCCATGGTGGGAACTGGTGTAGCTGTGGTTATTGCCAATAGGAGGATGCACCGTAGGGGGTATGGCCAATAGAAGTATGGCCGATGGAAGTATGGACGATACACGTACGGCCCTATCAGTAAAGGAGTTAAAGAACAGAAGTGTAGCCCATTCACTAGTAATATCGTGTGCTAAGAAAATTATTTACCCTCGCGACAAGGGGAGGGCCTAAGAGATGGGCACTGTTCCCGTCTCTTTCTTGTCCGTCTCTACGCTGTCTGCACTGTCCTTCTACACTGTCACTGTCTACACTGTCTGCACTGTCAGTTTAACGTCGTCTCTTTACCTACCGCCAATATGCGCCCTAGTAAAGTCATCAGCATCACTGGAATACCATACGATCAAACAGAAGAACAGGTGCTAGACATAGCCAGCTCTGTTGGACCGGTGGTGTCCTCAAAGTTATTATTCGACAGAGAGACGGGGAAATCAAAGGGAATCTGCTTAGTTGAATACCAGGACTACGAGACAGCCTCAAGTGCAGTTCGGAACTTGAACAATTACACGCTGGGGAATGAAGGTGGCGGTGTGAATGGTAAGGGGAACGTGGGAAGTCGATATTTGAAGTGCAATTTTGCCAGTGAGGACTCGATCCACAGGTTATTACAGGGCGATGGATGGTCAGGTGGAGGTGGATTTCGGTCGTCACCTGAGGAGATGTCCAGATATGAATTGGAGAACGAGATACCGCCATTACCGGCTGGGGTTAATGTGATGGACTCAAGCATGGACGGATTGAACGCTGTGATATATCAGGCGTTGACTAATATGGATACGAGAAGGTTACGAAATTTAGTGAAGGATGCCAAGATCATGTCGTTGGACAATGGCGAGTTGATGCAGGTTTTATTGGACAGGAATCCGCAGTTGATATATGCTCTAGTTCAGAGTGCGATGTTGTTGAATGTTGCCAATCCGGAGGTGATCAAGGGTCTTTTGATTGAGGGTGAGACGGTACCTGAGGGGAAGGTTGAGGTGGTGGAGGATAAGGTTGAGGGGGTGGATTTAGGAATGACTCAGGAGCAGATGGAGGCTATTAGAGCGATCTGTCAGATGACGGATGAGCAGATCAGTGAGCAGATTGGGGATAAGGATCAGCAGAAGTTGTATAGGGAGATAAGGGAGAAGTATGGGGGGAGCTTCAACTGAGCTACAACTGAGCTGCAACTGAGCTACAACTGAACTGCAACTGAGCGAAGCGAAGTTGTCAGTGAAGTTGTAAGCGAAGTTGTCAGCGAAGGCAGCTTGCCGTTGGCTGTGAGGTTGTCAGTGAAGTTGTCGGCGAAGTTGTCAGCGAAGGCAGCTGGTTGTTGGCTGTGAGGTTGGCTGTGAAGCTGTCGATGAAGTTGTCAGTGAAGTTGTAAGCGAAATTGTCAGCGAAGGCAGCTGGCTGTTGGCTGTAAGTTGTCAGTGAAGTTGCTGGTGAAGACACCTATGAAGGCGGCTGGATTCTGGCTATTGGCTGCTGACTACTGGCTGCTGGCTACTGGCTGCTGGCTATTGGTTATTATCCCCATACTGATATGCCTACTGGCTCCTACACGCTCCTTTCAGACCCGCTGCTCGCACACAGCTGAGCGAAGATAATCATCCATTGACCGCTATCTATTGGCTGCAGGCTGTTGGTTACCATCCCTCTACCGATTTGTCTACTGACGCCTACACGCTCACTTACTGCTCACCCATACAGTTGAGGGAAGGCAGCTGGCTGTTGGCTATTGGCTGTCATTTAATATCCCTCTACTGATATTCCTACTGGTGCCAACACGCTCACTTACAGGCCCGCTGCTCGCACCCAGCTGAATGAAGATAGCCGGTTGTTGGTTACTGACACGCCCACTCATCCAGTCTGCCATCATCGCGTGCACTTAACCCACGCCTAAATTTTTCACGATGAGTTCCACTGTGACAGTTCTTTGTGAGAAAATTTTTCATTGATCTCCCTTTTCTTCTCTTCTTTCGTCTTTCATTAGTTTCTTCTTTCTCTTCCTTTTCCTTCTTCTTGTTTGTTCATAAAGCCTCGGTTTGCCGGTTACAGAGTTCATCGCTTCACATTTCTGCATATCGCTTTTGTGCGTGCTTTTCCCTTGATCAAAAGGCCGTCCTCCCCTTCCTCCCGTCCTCCCTCTCCCTCTCCCCCCTTCCCCACATCTATAGACACATATCATCGAGGGTGTATAAAATACAGGCAGAGAAGAAACCCGCAAGTATTTTTTAGGAGACTGTTAATTCAAAGGTCTTCCGTTAACTAACTGTATGCTCTCCAGCCAATTTCCGCAAAGTTTCCCAGCTATGTATGGCCCTGGTATCAATGGTAGCGGTAGCAGCATTAATGTTGGCCAGTCCAACAACAATATCAGCAACAATAACAATAACGGCAGTGGTTCTTCGTCCGTTAATCCATCCAATAGCTCATGCGTGCTCTATTTAGGAGCCATCCCTTATAACTGGGATGTCGAAGTTATAAAGAGCGTAGTCTGTGGATCTGGTCCCGTTGTTGATGTCAGATGCATGATGGACAATGCTTCCAAAAACAAGGGTTTCTGTTTCGTCGAATATTCTTCATCCGATTCCGCCGCAAAGGCACTCACTTTACTTTCGAAGATTAAGATTGAAGGTCGTAAGAAGCTTCGTATCGAACTGTCCAAGGAGGGCCTTCGGAACCCTGTCCCCGGTCAGAAGCCGGAGCTTCATTTGAATCGCAACTTTCTTCCTTCAAACGTGATTATCCCACAGGAGATGATCCTGTCTGTTAATGGCAATGAAAATGGCCCGCAATATGGTGGTATGTCGAGCATGGGCTCGGGTCTGCCAGGTTCCAAGAATGCCAATAGCTCGTCGGCTGAAATCTCTGTTATTATGTCAACCAATCCTCAGATTCAACAGATGGTTAGCCAGATGATTGCCAACGGTATGGATATGAATCAAATATCTGCTGTTGTTAAGCAGTTGACAAGATCATCTCAACCTCAGCAACAGCAGCAGCAATCCTCACAGCCTCCACAGTCTCAGCAACCTCCGATCATGCAGGCTGCTGTTGCTACGGCTACTTCCGCTGCCGCCACGTCGGAACCATCTCAAACCTTGGGAATTCCTACCAGTTTGTCGATGGCTTCACAGTTCTTGCCATTACCCCAGCAAGCGGCAAGTCAATCCACGATCTACGCAAAAGATAAGGTGTCTGAGACTCTCGCATCAATACCCCCAGGCATTCTCATCGAACTTCTAGCCAAGTTAAAACTTGCCCTGAGTGGACCTTCACCAAACTTCGCCCAAGCTGCATCAATATTGCACGATAACCCAAAGTTGGCCGCCGCTGCCGCTCAATCCTTGTTATTAATGGGAATCATAGATCTTGATGTGATTAATGAAACCATGAGTGGCCACTTTGCTGTGTCAGGATTTGAACCGCACGCTAATAACGCTAGCGCGAACTCTTCCGCCTCATCTTCGAACTCCACTCCGGCAGGAATCGCTTCTGCCAACGCTGGAAATGGCGGCTACTTCTCTAATGGCCAGCACGACTCTAACTCCATTCCAGTCGCAACAAATCTTTCCTCTTCCAAGCCTAATATTACTTCATCCTCGAATGGTGGCTTCGCTGCATCGCAAGCAGCTTCCGGCTCCATTCGGGCCCCTTCGCCAATGCTTTCACAGTCTTCAAATTCTTCTTCCGCTTCTCCTGTTCCAGTCACTTCCATCCATAAAACTATAAATCCTGACTGGCTGGCTTTCCCTCAACATACCATCAATAAGTTGCTGGGAATTAGTGAACAGGAGGCCAGTTTGATCGTTCAGGTTCTTAAGCTCAATCCACAACAGATTGACAATTTACCTGAGAACGAGAGAAGAATGGCCAATCAAATCAGGGCTCAGTACTTATAATTATAACTTCATCGCCATTGTCCATTCCATGTCCTTTTTTTTCTTGCTTGTTTGTTATTCACTGATTTTTCAATAGCTACTTCATCAATCGCTCTTTTCACCTTCATTCTCTCTATAGTTCAAGTACTTTATAAATATCACATTGATATTTAAATGTAAGGGGAAGGAATTTCCCCTTTAAGCGAAAGTAGGATTTCTTCGCTTTGGGCGCTTAATTTGGGTGTTCGACTCGGCGCTTAATTTTATGACAATCCCCCTCTCTTACCTACTGTTAAAATGTGCTTAGGAAACCAACAGACTGTTGACCCAATCATGGACGCATTTGTCGCTCCTAATTCCACAAATTACATGGGCTTGAGCTTCCGCAGTAGGAAGACCATTAAACAGAGGCTACTGTTGCCCATTTTCCTCCTTCTTAGAAAACTATTCAGGCTCTTGACACCGTCTTTCACCACGGGGGATTCTTCCCCAAGTGGAGAAACACAGTTGTCAAAGCCGATCAGAATGTACAGGTTCCTGAGACGCCGACTCTACAAGGACCCCAGGTATAACTACTCGGCACACATGAAGCAGTTCAAGGGGACGACAGATCCACCACTATCAGAGGACGAAATGTTCACCTTGAGCAGCTCTATCTATACAGAGGGAAATTTTCATAACGTCTCAACACAAGATCCACCTCCCGTAAGTGATGCAACTATTGTTCCACGGCATCACAATCCCTTTCTTCCTCTTACCGCAGACGACTTTCTACGGGGCGACCTTCTACGGGGCGACCTTCTACGGGGCGACCTTCTACGGGGCGACCTTCTACGGGGCGACCTTCTACGAGGACTTGACCTCAAGCCGTTTGAAAACTCTCCGCTACGAATTGTCTCTAACATCCACAATTTGCTACAATTTACAGAATTAGTCCGGGATTCTGGTGATTTCTATCTTACTACGACAGTTGTGTCTGAGCTGTTGTAAGTAGCTACTGGCACTCCTTCGCTTCCTCCTATAAGGCCGGTCCGCGTACTTTGTAGATGTGGCTCAGCTCACTCGCCACATTCCAGAACCTTCCGCCGTGGCGCGGTCTGATTTCACTGAAAGGGTCATCACGGCGATATGTGTCATGTCTACCCCAGATGCCCCCGAGATTACCATTGCCTATCAAAGCCGACTGCTTCGGGTTCTTTTTTTCTCCATTTGTCTAACAGATCTTTTTCCCGCTTCGGATTATAAATATACTGCCGATAAGGGCAACGCTTACCAATCAATTTGGTGTGCACTTTCTAGGCTCTTCAGTCATAGCTATCAATTATAATGAGTACTCCAGGCAATGATAATGGCAATAACAATGCCAACGCTGGGGACAACCCGAACAGATTCATGGGTTGGTTTCCTTTCAACATTGTGGTGAACCAGGAGAATGTTGCGAACAATACAGGCGATGGCAGTGGTAACGGTGGTGGTAACGGCGGTGGTAACGGCGGTGGTAACGGCGGTGGTAACGGCGGTGGTAACGGCGGTGGTAACGGCAGTGGCGGTAATGGTAACCGTCCCAGAATCTTCACCTTTGGTAGCAACGGGGTTCCCCCTCTAAACACTGTCATAGAGAGCGTACTGGATATATTTGAAGTTGCCGGCCCGGCCAAGAAGAAGAGACACTTCACAGAGGATGCCATAAAGCAGTTGAGGCCGGTGCATCTGTCAGAACTACCTTCCACCGTAGCTGACAGAAAGTGTGCGATCTGCTTTGAGCCCTTCGATGACTATGATCCATCGACGTTGGACTCAAATACCGACGGTGAGGCTACGGAGGATCACAGGAATGACTCTACGAAGCTTCCGCCTATGATGAATGGATATCATTTGGACGATGCTCCGATCTCCTTCCCTGTGGACGAGACTGCCATTACGGAGACTCAGTATGAAGTTTCCGATGAGATCGCACACGGTGGAACTAGTGAGGACACAACTCATGAGGAGACAACTCATGAGGGAGAGACAAATCACGAGGGAGAGACGAATCATGATGCTGCGGATCCATTGAGCAACGCCCACTTTGCCGTCAAGCTTCCTCAGTGTGACCATGTGTTTGGAAGATCGTGCATCGTGGAATGGTTGAAATCGAACGTGTCATGTCCCCTCTGTAGACGTGAAGTCGTCCCCGAGATGTCCGAGGACAATGACGGAGGTAGAGGCACACTTGTATTCTATCCGGTTGCATTAACAGAGTTATTCTTACCCATCGATTGGACAGGACCAGCAACAACTGGTTACAGAATGGACGATCCTGGTGTGAGCTTCCCTGCAGAAGGAGAAGGCTATTCCATGGGAAGAAGAACTGGCCCTCCACCTCCTCCTCCTCCACCACCAGGCAATGGTGGAAATGAACCTGCCAACACGAACGCTGGTCAACCTCAATAATTTACTTTTCTTAGCATAATACCCTTCCAGGCTGCATTAAAGGGTCGTCGTCATCTTTACTTATATACGCCGTAATACATTACTCATTCTTACTTACTGTATGCCAACTGGAGATCATCTAGTGTCTCCCTGTTGACCGTATTGATTAATCCTTCGTAGTTCTCGACGCTTCCCACAAGTTGACTCATCTTGAACTTTACGAACTCCTTCAAATTAACATTAAAGATGGAGTCCTTCGCAAGAATCAATCTGGTGTATCGAAACCGTTCGCCACTTTCCGGGATCCGAAACTCCCGAACGTATTCATTGTCGGGATCTTCTCCTTCATCTCTCTGTTCGTCATCAGTCTGAGCCAGTAAGAGTCCCTCGTCATCATACGGTGACTGTCTATGATAATTTTTGCAATCTCCTTGATCATTTTCCTGTACTTCCTCTAGGAAACGGGACGTTAGAGATAGAATCTTGTTGAAGTTCATAGAAAGAACTAAAGCGATTCCATCGCTGTCGTTGAGGTTCTCTAGTTGATACTCAACATCACCTCTGGCACTTGGATCCAAGTTCACCTTCTTGACAAAGTAATCAGCATCATAAAACGACAATAGACCAAGTAAGAAAAGCTTTCTAGCCTTAGAATCATAGATGAGTTTCATATAGCCAATTAGATTGGTGACGAGCCTGTTGAAGAGAATAGGAAGAGACGTTCCCTTGACCATAATTGAGTTGAGCAGTTGAAATATGAAGAATTTTGGGTCTAAAATTATCATTCTCAAGATAGGGAAGGCCATCTTGATCTCACAATTAGGTGTTTCCGTCTCCCTCGTGATGTAGCTTACCATGGCATTGAATAGGCCGCTATCAGCTATGTTTGCCGTCAATTTGGAGTCGTCTTCTCTATCAATTTGCATCAATAGAATCTCTACAAGCTGAGAAGTGGCGAACAATGAATCATCACGCATAGTCCCCAGGTATCCACCTAGGACTTTAAAGATTTCAAGCCCATAATCACTCTCAAATAGACCAGCATTGACCAACGTATAAGATCGAACGATGTTTAGTACGAGCGGTAGAATCTCTGTCCAGTTACAGAGTCCGGTGAGAATTAATGGGAACCATTGCTCAAATATGTCTACCGGAATAGGCTTGTCCAAGGGTAACTGCTTCAGGACGGCCGACCAAAGTTCAAACCCATCCTCACATAGTAATGAATAATATTGAGAGCCCTCGGTACAGCAGAGAGGAATCAAAGGTACAACCATTGGGTGTATCAATTGACTCTCTGAGTTCAATGAGTTGGAGAGGTCTCGCAGAACTCTTAATAGGGAATTCTTAAGGATCATTTCATTCGAATCATTTGATTCCTCCCACATCTTCGGAACCATATCCATGATATCACGAAGAACATGTTCATCCAATAGAGGATTGCTGCGTTGAATAATTAATGACATCACCTTAAGTATGAACATCTTAGATTCTGTCCATCCAAGTTCCTTCAATAGAGATAGCAAGCTCTCTACTATGTTGTCCATATACGGTCTAAAATCGGCCTTTCTAAACTCCCAATCGTCAACTAGGTGCTGCAAGGTCTGTGATGCTGTCAATCTGACAACTTTATCACTGGAAGGCTGCCCTGGTTGCATTAGAGTAGCCATTAGGTTGTATATCGCGTCCCTTGTTTCCTTAGAACACTGGATACACACCCACTCGGATATGATAAGACAAACCCTACGCTTGATGATCTTGCTGTCATTAGAATCGTCCTTCAACGCTTCCGGTAAGAAGTAATTGGGGAACATCTCATCGAAGTTACATCCATCGCTGATTGCACTTGAACTCAATTGGAAGACGCTCAAAATGGCATCCTTACTGACAACATCGGTATCCGGATTAGATAGAGTCGATTGGATCTTGTCCATGATGAATCCACAAAGATGAGGTTTGAAATAGGAGGCCAAATCTTGGAAATAGTTCTCTGCGCAAGGTCTAATCTGATATTCCCAACTCACCTGCAGTTCCTCGGTGACCCATTCCTCCGGCTCCAACTGCCATGCTTCTAAATCGCACGGTCTCAGCTTAAGGTACGAAGACATAAGCATATTGACCAAGTTATCAAGCAACTGCTCAGAGAATATGTCGTTGACCACGATTTTGGTGGCCTTTTCAACTTCCTGCTTATCATTCCTCTGTCTCAGAACGGTAGCCCCCTTTCTATATCCAAAAGACGTTATCTTTTTCATTATCAAGATAGCCTTGACGGCCATTTGTTCCCAGAAATCACTGCCGTCTCTCTCTTCCAAGTTATAAACGGTAGATGCCTCCTGCTGAAGCATGGAGAGCAAAGTGAGGACGATGTTCTTGGATGAAGAGAATAGTAAAAACGCTACCGTATTTGCGCTGGCCATATTGAAATAGAGTTTGAGGTAGCACTTCAAGTACTTCTCCAACAGCTCCATACCTGTAGATTGATGCATAATGAATAATTTCTGGAAATGGGCCAAACTGGTCTCGAAGAACTCACAGATGGTAGCATCTCTGTGTGGATATTCATAGCCGTCGACCACGGCACGACGAATGTTCTTAAGACACATATAACCGACCTCCATCGTGGCCAAATCGTAGCCGGTCGTCCATAGACGGAAGTAGTGATGATAGTACTTAACGAGATGGGGTAGTATAATTGGCATCTTCGACTGCATTGCAATTCTTGCCCTGCCAATCCTAACAGATGCCAATACTTTCAACACCTGGTTCATTATGATCAATAGATTGTTGATCCTGACAACGCTAAGATCCTCCGATATCCTAGAAGAAGACTCCATGATGTCTGCCATCTCGTCGAATATTGTAGGCCATTCGACAGGGAAGTCATGGCGGCATATTCTGGCAATGATATGAGCATTCTGAATGGTTAGCTGGTTATTCGATTCATCCAATCGATTGAAGATGCCCTTCCTGATCTCCTGCTTCTCCTCTTTCGAAATGGCATGCATCCTGGTGGGTCTCCAGTACTTGTCGACTCCGTTCTTCATACATATAACGGCCAGCCATCGTACCTGTAGTGTCTGGGACATATCGTTGTAGACTTGTTGAAGTAGGTAGTGATATCCTTTGGACACTTCCCATTGCTTTAGTTGAGCCTCTGCGGATTCCTGCTGGATGCCACGCTGCACTCCAGCAGCAGTGGTGAGTGTGATGACAAGATTGGGGTAGTTGAGGTCCATAACGAACTAACTGAGCGTAGCGAAGTTAGTGAGTGGAGGGAAGTTGGTGAGTGGAGGGAAGTTGGTTAGCGTGAGGTTAGTGTAAGAAGGTTAGTGTAGCAGTGCCGTTGGTGCAACGAAGCACAATATTCGCCTGATGCTATAAACACTCACTGGTAACTCAGCTCCTGATATATGTAGATGGCCTCAGTCAATGGTATCGCTGAAGAGCCCTCTTATTAGTTAAAGTGCCTCTATTGTAGCCTTCTTTGATCTGTTATCTGGTCGATTGCTCCTCTAAAGCAATCTCTCTATACCAATTAATCCCTCTAGAGTTCCCTTCAGCTGAGTCACTCCTGGGGGATCTCAATTGCACATAGGAGTGACCCCGGTCAGTGAGAAGTTAGATGTGGCTGGTGTGTGGCTGGTGTCTTGGAAAAGGGATTGGGGGGTCCTCGGAGGAGGTGAGGGCAGGGATTGTGTCCGTTTCTAATGGATTCACCCAGTTCCTTGACCTGTAAGCCAGTCTCCGTTAATGTTTCTGATGGTTGAAGCGATTCAAACTACCTAAAACTGTCTCCGTACCAGACTATGCAAGGTGAAATGATATCTACGCTCAGTAGTCGCAAATGAAGACATTAATATAATGCAGACGAGTGAATATATATGACTCTTCAAATTGCAATGGTTCCCTTTGGGGTACCAACTGTTTCCTAGATCAATACGTCAGCTTCATGAACTTCAAATCGCTGACCGAATCCTTCCAAGGGGCACTTGGGGCACTTTGATTAGACCCTCCCTCACTCTCTCCATCACTCTCTTCGTCAGTTCCCTCACCCTCTTCGTCAGTTCCCTCACCTGTTCCCTCCCTAGTTGCCGCCATCTTGACCTTAGAAAAATGACAGCGATAAGGCCTAGGTTCCGACATTTTAGGACCCCCTCCAAGATATCGTTTGATGTACCGACAGAACGGATACTTCTCCGTCAGTAGCTCCTCCGCAAACTCAACATTAGAAGAAAGCAAGTTGTTGGCAAGAATAAACATCGGCTGCTCAAACTCAATGACCCATTCAATCGACGTAAAAGGAACAAACGGCATGAACCAGAGAACTTCGTCGGCAAATCCCTCCGATGAGTACACCTGCTCTACCCTATAACGAAGACCCTGTCTAAGAAACCTTCGTTCAAGAGCGTTCAGATGAGGGTCCCAGACAGAAACATCCTCTATTCCAAGTCCGTCAGCCAAGTGTTTCAAGAGACACAACTGGTACAAGGGCCGGTCCTCTGAAGAAGGAGTCCCTAATCCAATGCAGCGAATCCTCTTCAATTGAGTTGCACAGGGAGCGATGGCTGTTTGGAAGCTTCTAAATAAGCTGGTATCCCTGCACAGCTTGAGCCCTTTGTCAAATCTGTTCTTGAGAGAGAGGTAGTTTTCCCTATTATTGGCCTGCTTCGACACTAATCCGTCATGGACGAGGGTATCCCAGAGGTTGATCCTTTTGGCTTTTCGGAGTTTTCCCATGACCAAAGAAGCGTTGAAGCTGAGAAGATGATTGGGAAAGAAGTAAGAGGCTGGCGAAAGAAGGAAGAGACTTAGGCGAACCGCTGATCCCTGAATTTGGGTCAACCGATCCCTAAATTTGATTCGCTTCAGTACGCGGGAGGGGATTCCAAATAGGCCCCGTGGGCAGGTCGTACGTACGGAGAGAGACTGGAGGGAGTGGGGCCGGTTACTGGGCCGTTCATCCACTGCACGGACCATTTCTAAGTGCTCCTCTTCTGTAAAGTATCCATTCCTCGTCAGGTACTGGCAGAAGCTGTTTATGCTACGTGCGAGCACGATTTCCTAATTGGGCGATTCAGGACGGATGTCGGAGGGGGGAGCGTAGCAGCGGTAGAGGGAGGAGCGAAGCAGCGGTAGAGGGGGAGCGTAGCAGGTAGAGAGCTGTAGCACTAGCAGGTAACAGTCTGTAATACGATCGTACTTCCAGGCAGCACTCTGTAGCAGTACGGCAGCATCTATCTGGTTCCACCTCCAGTGTATCGGTCCTTCCCACGTCCTTCCCACGTCCCTCCCCTAGTCACTCCCCCTAGTCACTCCCCCGGTGGATCCCCCGGTGTCTCCCTCCCCCAGTAACCCCCCAGTCGCGTTCCCCCAGTGGCCCCCCTACCAACCAAAACCCTCACTAATTCCTCACCACCACTGAAAATTTTTATCCCTCCCCCCTCCCCCTTAACCTCCTTCTTCTTCTTCTCCTCCTCTTCCACGTTCATGGAGAAAGAATCATCCTTCGAGGCTTTCAAAAGGAGAACTTGCTTATAGTTCTCATCACACGCCTTGGGGCAAGTCTCCGGCAATATATCTCAGGCGGAAACGTCATGGTGAATCTCATATAGTTCATCCAAGATTCAGATATTGAGCCGTTGCTATGTCTCCTTGGAGGATCAGTGTTGGGTGAATATTTTGTCATGGTGAACGTTGAGATTAGGAAGAATTGGATCACCTGGATGTCTGAAATGGTTGGCTTTTATGTAGTTTCAATGGTTTGATGGGTAAAAGATCGGAGCTGATACTCTTGGAGTGCTGGGTATATGAATAGGCAGAACCGTCGGCAGCTACGTTGTTTCAATCGGGGTAGAAGTTGCTCATCCTGAGCCTTGTGTCTTCTTTTGATAGACTTTTTAATACCTTGATTGGAACTTCAATGGCTACTAACATCTCGTTTATCCAATACCTATCTAAAAGGCACTCCCTGTCGTTTCTATTCCGTGTCTATCTCCTGTCTGTTTGTTTTATCATCGGTTTCTACGCCTTCCATCCCTCTCTCTTTTCCTCGCTGTGTCCTTGTCTTCTGCTTGATGCTCTTCGTTCGCCTCTCGATCTATTCGTCCATCCCCTCTGCTGACTGGCTGACGGTCTCATTCTTCTGCTTCTTGCTATCATCGAGTTCCTGTCTTCAGTGCTCGATTGATCAACGGGTTACCTTCACGGGTTTCCCTTATTCTGCATGTGACTCTATTCTAGAGAGTCTAACCATAGTAATGATGATTGTCACTTGGTCATTTACTTGATCATCTGATAACCCAATGGAGCTTACTCTTAATCGATTTTCATGAACGTCACCTTTTTTCCCTCTAGTTTGTTTGCTTAAAGGCAATTTGCATTGTCAAAGATGCCAAACTAAGTGACCCTACCGTGCTTTTGCAAGTCTCCTTCAGTAGAATTAGAGTTGCAAATGCTACTGAATCCTTCTCATTTTATGATGAAACCTACTATTTTTGAGTCAAGCTCAGAGTTTCCAAAATGGAAGCCGTGACGATACTTAGTATTCTGAACAGGAGAAGTTATGTAATGTAGTTACTATGCCCAATGATCAGCTAACGAACTGTCCTCAGGATCGTGGTTGATCAATTCTGATAGGTATAGAAGTAATACCGAAAAGATATTGATCCAGTTCCAGAACTGCCATGAATGAACGTCATCACTGGCTATCTCAGCCGCCGTCTGTATCGACAAGTCACCTCTTAACTTCATCTTAACCCAATTCCAGAAGTGGTTCTGCTTGTCAAGATCATCGTTGTACTGGATCATCAAGTTAGTGTAGACTGCAATGATAATACAGGGGGAGTATAAGTAGATGAGTCTACTTGGTGTTGATGCATTCTTATTTTTCATAGGACTTCTTACTCTTCCTCCACGGTCCTGTCTTGAATCTGTCTTGGTGAGCTTGCCCAACTGCGGTTCCGTAGTCGTTGGAGTCGATAGAGGAGAGTCATGATGTTGAATTGGTTGTAGGATTGGAATGATCTTCGTAGCGGCAAAGAACACGCAAATCCTATATGCTAGCTGGATCAAGATTGGTACCGTTAAATTACTCATCGAAATCTTGAAGAAGTCCCAAAGTGGCTCGAACGATCTAGGCAAGTTCTCCGCAATGAACCTCCAAAGAACATTGACTAGGAAGTCTTTGATCTTAACGTAGACAAGCGAAAGCAGCTGATCTCTCTTAGCAGACGATCCTGCAATGACGGAACTGCCCTTCCTGCTAAGAAGCGAGACAAATCCACCACCAGAGGATTTAAATGCTTCATGGACGGATTTGAGGAACTCCTTATTCAAGCTGTTAGCCTGTGAATCGATCTTCTTGAACTCTGTCATGATAAATTTAAACAGAGAGGTGAAGTTACTCTTTGAAAGTTCCGGGAAAAGTTCATACGAACACTTGACAATGTAGGCGACAAGTAGAGAGCATTCCAGTGGTGATGCTCTTCCAGAAGAGACACCAAAGATTGTGATGAGAATCGTACAGGTGAAAACGGATCCAAGAAGCGACGCACTAACCATACCAACGTTTACGAGATCGATTGCCGGAGAGACGTAGATCTTAACGACGAAGTAGACGCAGGTCAATAGGATGCAAGAGCTGACGATCAAGTTTGCGATTGACCAGGTATCGGATCTATAGCGAATAAGATACTGTGAGACTTGGCCAATTGCCTGGATTGACAATAGCGAGCAGAACCCCTCCAGAATGGTGAATAAAGGAGTGGAATTGATTAGGAAGATCTTCCATCCCTTTATCACAACGTTCCACCAGAAGCGGGACCAAAATGAGGTTGGCGGTAGATTTTGGTCGTCAGAATTGGCGGTGAAGATAGTCAAGAAGAGCGACAATAGACTGGGAAGAAGAAGATGTTGCATGTAGTAGAGGAATGTGGAAACGAAGCGATGGTATCGAAGGACTCGTAGTGTAGCCAATGAGAAGTACAGGAGGAGAATTGTAAGAGAATAGCTGAGACCACAATCCAGTCCTCCGATTTCGAAGCTGAGAGGGATGGTAAGAACGATGTAGCAAAGATAGATTGAGGAGAGGAACAGTCGTGTCATTTGGATGACAGCCTCGGCGAAGTTGCGTGCGATTGGAGGGGAGTCTGATTCTGGAGTGGACGTAACGACTGGGGTTAGCGTTGGAGTGATTGATGCCGACGGGGGGAGATCTGACGGTGATACTGAGGATCGTAGGGGGGATAATGGAGGTGATGGTGGCAGAGAGGGGAGGGGAGAGGGTGGAGGGGATGCGGAAGGTGGAGGTAAGGAGGACGCGGAAGGTGGAGGCAGAGAGGACGCGGAAGATCCAGGTGGAGGTAAGGAAGGTATTGATCTGTTATCTATATGTAATCCCTCATTCCTTTCTTCCCGATTCGGCAGCCTGCTGCCTTCTCTGGATATATCTCCCTTATGTTGAACCTCTGGTGGTCCCCCGTTCGAATTCTTCCCCCCGTTCTCCCTTACATTCCCTCTGCCCTTCTCATTTGCACCCTCGTCGACCAATCCACCTTCCCCACGCTTGCCCTGGTCGCCGTTCTCGCTCAACTTATCCAATATGGGTAACTCGGAGCCAACAGATAAATTTGGTGATCGTTTGTTGCTTGCAACGGCCATAATGTAATAACGACGTTGTGTCGTGTGGCCCTTAGATCGTACGGAATGGCCTAGAAAAAGAGGTGATGTCTCTGTAAGACTTTGCAAAAAGGTGAGTCAGATGAATGCCGGTCGTATTGAGTAACCAGCTGCGCGTTATCTGAGCTTAATGGTAGACGGGATGTGTCGTGAAAGTAATTGAAGCAGAGAAGGAGAAGGGGAAAGCTGATAAGTGTAGAAAAATAAGGTAAGTAAGCCACAGCAAAATTTTCAGAGGGGCCAAATGGGTGAGGGGGTGAGGGGGGGGGAGAAGGCAGCGTGGGCAGGTAGCGGTGGGGAGAGTAGCGCAGGGGTAGGGGGAGCAGGGGGAGCAGGGAGCAGGGAGAGCAGGGGGAGCAGGGGGACGGGTAGAGGGTGATATCTACGGGGTGCTCCTGGAGGATTCCCAAGGGGCTTCCTGGTGCTCTCCCCTGGTGCTCTCCTCTGGAGGCGCCTCATACAGAGTCCTTTCTCTGTTCCTATCAGTTGCAATCCCTAATAAAATGTCTAGGAAGGACTTGTCATACGTTCTCTGCGGCTGAGAAGGGGCTACAAGAACGATGCATCTTCATCATAGGTACATCTGGTTACTTTGAGGCAGTGGGTATCGTCTACTGTAAGGACCAGTGAATCTCCTACTCTGTAGGGTCCTAGACTACCCAGTAAGCTGGCCTATCCTATCGGCGGTAGCGACCCACTGCTAAGACCATCCGACAGATCTTCCTTCAAAATCTCCCGCTTCCCCCATCCACCTTCATCACCTACGTACTCTTCCTTATGATCTAACCCCCAACGAGCTGTCTACACTCTGTTACCCGTGGTGTCACATCCACCGTCCCCCGTAGCCATCCCCCCAAGAGCCGCCCCACAGTAGCCGTCCCCAGTAGCCATCCCCCACCCCCCCTCCCCCTTCGGGCTGTGCTCTGCCTATAGAGTAAATTTTTCAGTTTCAGACATCTTGTCCTGGCAAGTCCTGGCAAGTCCTAGTCAATTTCAGGCCAATAACTTGATCATACCTGTCACTGAAATGCCTTCGAGTGGAGCAAGAAAACAGAGGAGGTCAGAATTGGAAGGGGAGGGAGAAGAGGTCAGATCTGAGGTATCTCCAGCGAGAAAGATGAGGAAGGGTAAATTTGGAAGGCACGAGCGCCGAGAGATCAACAGATCTATGTCTAGAAAGAGACCAAGGGGTGGAGATGAGGAAGAGGAAGAGGAGGAAGAGGAGAGAAGTGGATCTGAGGATACTGAGGGAGAGGACGGAGGAGATGGTGATGGTGATGGTGATGGTGATGACGATGACGATGACGATGGAAATAACATGGTCTATGGAACATTAGTGACGATGCTCCGATCAGATTACGGTAAAGGTGAAGCTAATAAAGGCGCTGATGATGAAAGTCAGGTGGTTGATTATAGAGGTGCTGATGAGGCTGAGAATGGAGCTGACTCCGATGGGGCTGGTAGCGAAGACAGTGGGTCGGAGAGCGAAGACAGCGGACCTGACAGTGATGCTGACGGCCCCGATAGCGAGGACGGTGAATCTGGCAGCTCAGCTTCGCCCTTCGTCGATTCTCTCAATTCGCACTTCAATGATGAGGAGAGAATCGCCGAGTTGGTGTCGGGGTATGAGGATACCAGGCGACCATTGAAGCTCATGAGCAGAGTGAAGCTAGATGACTATGTGAAGCTTGACTACCGCTATGACGACACTCAGACCAGCCATCCAATAGATCTAAAGTCTCGATTGGAGTATCACAACGTGAAGAAGAGAGTACAGACACAGTACTTGGAGGCGGCGTCTGATTCGCAGCTTGAAGCACAGTTGATCGATTCGATGCTAACGTATCAGAACGTTGAGCTTCAGTACTATCATTCGCAGCAGTTGAAGAAGAAGTATCAGACATACTATGTTCTCCACTGTTTGAACCATATTCTTAAGTCCAGAACCAGAGTTATGGGCGATACAGAGAAGAAGAAAAGACTCTTAAAGCAGATTGAGGACGGAGAAGTTGAGGCCAGTGCGGAAGATCAGCCAGAATTTAGAGATCAGGGTTACACTCGTCCTAAGGTATTGATAGTTCTTCCAACTAGGAACTCTGCATGGGAAGTGGTTAGCAAGATGATAGAGCTATCGCCAATGCAGAGCGTTGAGAATAAGAAGCGATTCAGAGAACAGTACTACGATAGCTTTGGAAGCGGGTCAAGTGCCAGTGAAATGAGCTACAAGCGGAAGCCTGAGGACTTCAGAGACATATTCAAGGGTAACTCGAACGACTTCTTCTGCCTAGGAATCAAGCTTACCAGGAAGACCATTCGATTGTACACGAGGATGGACCAGTCTGATGTGATTGTGGCGTCGCCTTTGGGGCTTAAGATGCTTTTCGAGAACTCTTCACACGATAAGCGGAAGGACACCGAGTTTTTGAGCTCGATAGAGATTGCAATCCTTGATAAATGCGAGGGATTGTTGATGCAGAACTGGGAACATGTGACTGAGCTACTCAACAACCGATTGAATGCACCACCGAAGAAGTTTGAGGAGTTTAAAGTTGACTTTAGTCGGATCCGGATGTGGGCCATCAATGATCAGTACAAGTATGTTACTCAGATGATGGTGTTTGGGAAATATGGAACTCCGGAGTTGAATGGGGTTGTCAAGGGCAGCAGAGTCTCGTGTAATTTGCAGAGTGGAACGGCTGTCTTTAAGCCATATGTTGACGGCAAGAACTCAATCATTGATCTATTGAAGAGAAAGCTCGTTAGGATGGGAATGGTTGGCAAATTGACTAAGTTGAAGCAGATGTTCACCAGATTTGAGGTTGATACGATCTCGTCTGAACCTGACAAGCGGTTTGAGTTCTTTAAGAATGTGACATTGCCGCAGATAATGAGCAAGGCTTCCTATGATTATGGCACGTTGGTCTATGTTGCGAACTACGTTGACTACATTCGGTTAACGAACTATTTGAAGGAGAGCACGAGTGTACCATTCGTGGCTATTGATGAGTATTCCAGCCAAAGTAAGTTGACCAGGAACAGGGCCAGCTTTGCAGAGGGGAGAGGTGATGCTAAGGTGATGCTCTATACCGAGAGGTTACATTTCTACAAGAGGTATGATATTAAGGGGGTTCGGAATGTGGTCTTCTATCAGCTACCTACGGATCCAGATGTTTATTCTCAGGTGATGCAGTTTGTGGTTGATGAGAAGATACGAAGAGAGGGTGAGGATGAGGAAGAGGTTGATCTTAATCTTTGCATGGTTAGAGTGATGTTTGATCGGTTGGATATGATGAAGCTTGAGAAGGTTGTGGGATTGAGGAATGCGGGGAGGTTGTGTAATGGGGATGGAGAGATGAATGAGTTTAGCTGAGCGAGCTACAACGAGCGAAGCGAGTTGTAGTGAGTTGGAGGGGTTGGCCTGAGTTGGCCTATGTTGGCCTGAATCGGAGTGAGAGGGATAGCCGACTGAGTTCGAGGGAGTGAGTCAGCTGGTTGGCTGGGACGATAGCTGAGTTCAAGAGTTCACTCAGTGCAGCGACCACTTCACTCGCAACCTACTTCTACTTCGACCTCATTATTGTACAATTAATTATAGAATACTTATCCAAAGAACTGATTTATACCTATTAAAATGCAGGCTATCGAGACATACGGGCTTAGCCTTTCGCCGATTCTTGCAGCCTTCCAGAAGAGCCCGAGGACACCTGTCTTGTTCTTATCCATTATTGCGGGCCACAACGAATGCATGTAGGCGGAGGTACATATTAGGAGTAGGATGACCTGGAGGAGGGAGGAGAAGTTGAATAAGGCGGACTGGCGGTTAGTATGGGGGGGGGGGGGGGGGGGGGGAGAATGTGGTGTACTTACCATGTGGATGTGTGTAGGAGGTAAGGAGAGGAGGGTGGTGAGGTGGTTAAGTTGGGGAGATTGTGGAAAATGTTGAAATGGGGGGACGGAGGGGACGGGGAGGCGCGAAGGGGCCAGAGGTACGGGGCACGGGGGAACGTAGGACGGGGGACGTTAACGGGGGATGGGGGACTTGGGCCCAGGTGGGCTGGACGCTGGGAATCACCACGGGGAGGACAGGGGACAGGGAGCAAGGAAGGACTTGGGGCCACCACGGGCAGGGCTGGAGGAGGACTACCGGCTGCACAGGATCAGGGGATAAGACTTCCAAGTGTTCAGACAGTCGGTGCCACCTCAGCCATCTCTCCCGTCTGTATCATTAGGTGCTCCCTGATGAACGTCCCACGCTGTTACAATCGTACCCTGGGGGATTACGAGGTGGACAGACCGCGGTGGACATCTCTCGCGCTGGCGCGCTCGATCTCCCCCCGCGCTTAAACCTTCACCACTCCTCCACCTCCACCTCATCCACCTCATCCACCTCCCATCCAGTGCCAGAAGTTAGAACGGAAAAGCCGTGCTCCTCATACTTAAGGAACCCTTAAGTATCTGCTGCGAGTAATTTGGACCTTCAATCCGTTTCATGCCTCTCCACAATGGAAGATGATATCTTTGACTTTGAACCGTCGTACGAGGCAGAGGGTGGCGGTGAGGAAAAGGAGCATGATGAGAAGATATTAACGGACAATCATGCTGTTAAATTGGTTGATCAGGACGCTGGAAGTTACATTACACAGTTAGTTAAGGATGAAGGTGAGGAAGTTACTGTAGAAGATGAGGGCGATGAGGATGAAGATGATGACGATAAGGCTGAGGCTGACGAAGAGGACCTCTACGATAAGTTTGTGCCTACAGATCCGGCCAAAGTTAAGGAATACAAGCAATCGTACGAGAAACGGCATAAGTTAGAGGAGTATATTATAACGGAGCCTAAGAATTCACAGGATGAAGAGACGAGGATCCGAATAGATCGACCTGTGGGGGTTTACACGCCGCCGGAGAACTTTGCACTTGTTTGCAGCACCATATACAGGTCGTCGTTCCCACGGGTTGAGAACTTTGAGTTCCTTGAGACGCTCAGGTTGAAGGCGGTGATATGCTTGATACCAGAGGAGTATCCACCGGAGAACAGGGAGTTTGATGAGAGGAACGGGATTAAGTTCTTTCAGGTTGGATTGAGCGGGAATAAGGAGCCGTTTGTTAAGATTAAGCCGGAGCTTGTTACGGAGGCACTTAAGATAATAGCGGATCCGGCCAATCAGCCGATATTGATTCACTGTAATAGGGGGAAGCATAGAACTGGGTGTGTTGTTGGGTGTATAAGGAAGTTACAGAGGTGGTCGTTGAGTATGATATTTGATGAGTACAGGAAGTTTGCGTATCCGAAGGAGAGGCCGTTGGATCAGCAGTTTATTGAGATGTATGATGGGGGGGAGATTGAGGAGTATGAGGAGAAGAGGGGGTGGGAGACGCTGAGGTGGTGTCAGCGAAGCGAACAGCGAGCGTAGCGAGCTGTGAGTGAGCTGGAAGGTGGCGAGCAACGAACAACGAACAACGAACAACGAGCGCAGCGAGTTGTGAGTGAGCTGGAGAGATAGTGAAGCGAACAGTGAGCGTAGCGAGCTGTGAGTGAGCTGGAAGGTAGCGAGCAACGAACAACGAGCGCAGCGAACAACGAGCGCAGCGAACAACGAGCGCAGCGAACAACGAGCGCAGCGAACAACGAGCGCAGCGAGTTGTGAGTGAGGCTGAAGCTAGGTACAGAAGCGAGCTGTGAGTGGGGCTGACGGGTGATGAAGCGAACAGCTCGCTATGCTCGCTGTGAGTGAGACTGAAGCTAGGTACGGAAGCGAGCAGCTCGCTACGGCCGTTGAGGGTGAGCTGGAAGGGCAGCGAAGCGAACAGTGAGTGAGACTGAAGCTAGTACGGAAGCGAGCAGCTCGTAGACTCGGTATGAGTGATCATTGTGCCATATCTTGCAGCACTACTTCACTCTCAACTTCCTCCCTGACAAATTCCTGACTCTCTGGCCAACTCTTGACTTCCTAGTACACCCCGTGAATCTGGAGGTGGTGATCTTGCGGTGCTCTGCGTGCCTTGCCGTGCTCTGCGGTGCCTTGCCGTGACTGCCTGCCTTGCCGTACTCTACGTGCCTGCTCAGTACCTCCGACTGCCTCCCACTGCCTCTGACTGCCTGCTCCTTCCTGGCGTTCCGTAACCCGTGACTGGCAGCTCCGCACTCCCTGAACTTACCTACATCAAAGTACTATTCATTGTTTATTAATACAACGACACAAAACGACCTCCATAGACTACAGAATTGGCCAATGCAAATACGGTCAAGGCCTTCGGATAGAGTCTGAACGTCCTCAAGCTCTTCTTAGCGTTGGTTAGAGCATACAGTAAACTCCAGGTAGCGATGAGACCACTACCGTTGTCAACGTCATGGTCAAAGACGAGGAAACCACCGAGTCCAACGAAGCCGCCGAAGAAGAGCACGGACAAGTTAGTTGGATATGGGGAGACAGTGAAAACGGGTCTCTTCTTGAACGATGACGCTGCTTCAATGACAGTTGGACGAATCATTGGAACTGCGGCCAATGCGGCTGAAAAGCCGAAAGCAGGATAGGGGGACGAAGACCATTGGTGTAGGAGTGTCTTAGCATTGGGTCCGAATATTGACGGTGGGGCAGCCTGTGGGGCCGTAGGAGCTGCCGGGGGGGTAGCCTGAGGCGGTTCAACTGGGGGGATTTGTGAGGAGCTCATGATAATTGATTAGAGGATGAAGTGGTAGGAAGAGCAATGAAGAGGTAAGGCGGTAGGGGGAAAACTATGGCGGGCACGGGGGCACGGGGATGGCAGCGGGCAGAGACAGCGGGCAGGGTAGCGGGCAGAGCAGCGGGAAGAGACAGCTACCGCGGGGGCACAGAGGTTGCGACCGCGGGGACGGAGACTGAGACGGCTACCGCGACTGCGACGACCTCGGTACCACTACAGCTACGGTGGCTACGGTGGCTACTGCCACCGCAACCGCAACCGCAACCGCAACCGCAACCGCCCCTACCACACCTACACAGAGAAAATACTAATTATCTGCCCCCTACTCACCTCTGCACTATGGATATTCATTCACCTAATATACAATATAAACCCTATAACTCAAAGGCTCTAAGATCTCTCACCTCTCAATCTTCTGGCCAACTGGATGTCCTTCTTCTGGATGGTAACTCTCTTGGCGTGAATAGCGCACAAGTTAGTGTCCTCGAACAAGGAGACCAAGTAAGCTTCGACGGATTCCTGCAAAGCACCGATAGCAGAAGACTGGAATCTCAAATCGGTCTTGAAATCCTGGGCAATCTCTCTAACCAATCTCTGGAAAGGCAACTTTCTGATCAACAACTCTGTAGATTTCTGGAATCTTCTGATCTCTCTCAAGGCAACGGTACCTGGCTTATATCTGTGAGGCTTCTTGACACCACCGGTGGAAGGGGCGGATTTTCTGGCGGCCTTAGAAGCCAATTGCTTTCTTGGTGCCTTACCACCTGTAGACTTTCTTGCTGTTTGCTTAGTTCTAGCCATAATGGATGCGAATAGCAGAAGGGAAGTAAAATCAAGAGAAGGGGAAATAATGCGCACTGGGGGGGGAACCGGCTCTTTTTTATAACGTGGGACGTAAGGAGGCCGTTACACAATGGGAAAGAGCGATAAACATAAACATACGTCGAATAGACACAGAGGAAGGCTGATGTTGTGCGGTGCGCATTGTGCGGTACGCCAAAGATGTACAGGTAATCGCTGTTTACCTAGTTCCTAATATTACGCGGTGTAAGTGTAAGTTCCAGCACTAAATAATTGCATCTCGCGCGAGTACCGGGACAGAATTGTGTTAGTGATACATCTTACTCGCGAGGTGCGTAAACTCAAGCACTAAAGTAAATGGCCCCAGGATTGGACGGAGGGCAGATTGTACAGTGGCGTCTCATGCAGTGAATTAGTATGGGCATTTAGAGTGAAATACAGCGAGTTGGTTGGCTGAAAAGGGGGTCACATCAATGCGAGGCTGATGTTGCTATTACCGATTTGTTTACAGGTCCCAGAGATTTAAATACCCACATATTTCCCTTTTTCCCCAGGCACTTCTTTATCGGGTTCCCCTTACTTCTTCTCTTCTTTCTTCATCTATTAATTATCATTTACCAAATACATAATGTCTGGTAGAGGAAAAGGAGGTAAAGGCCTAGGAAAGGGCGGTGCCAAAAGACACAGAAAGATCCTTAGAGATAACATTCAAGGTATCACCAAGCCTGCCATCAGAAGATTGGCAAGAAGAGGTGGTGTTAAGAGAATCTCCGCCTTAATTTACGAGGAAGTCAGAGCTGTCTTAAAGACTTTCCTTGAGAACGTCATCAGAGATGCCGTTACTTATACCGAGCATGCCAAGAGAAAGACTGTTACTTCTTTGGATGTTGTCTATGCTTTGAAGAGACAGGGAAGAACCTTGTACGGTTTCGGTGGTTAAACGCTTTATATCAGCCAAGTGCTCTTTTTTTTATTAGTGTATATTAGCATAATTCTGTTTCTAGGAATGGCAATGCGAGTATCTTGGCTTTTGTCGAGGTATGAGCAATTATATGAGAGGGAGAGTAGAGCTTTGGCCTTGCGCGGGCATTCACCATTTGGTACGCGGTAATTATTTTCGAGGTTCACTGTAGGGTATGTCTGTTGTTAGCTTGCTGCCAGCCCACGCAGGAACAGCAGTTTCAAATTTCCACTCGGTTTCCCCGCCTCTTAACGAATATCTCAACGAATGTAATCGTATGGACATTGTTTCCGGGTCTGGATCCCTATACAGGGTAGTCTGACATTGCTCACACTTTCTACCATCAGCAACAGACTCCCTTTCACGCATAGACCTGTCGTACATCTCCGTCAGATATTCGTCTGTAACCTGTGCCCTGTCCGTAAACACTCTGGTGTACTTGTGTCTGTATAGAGAGTCTCGAACGATGGGATAGCCGAGGTTTCGAAGATGGATACGGATCTGGTGCGGAAATCCGCTGATAGGTCGGCACCTCAACACCGATTCGTCCTTCTCAGGATCGTAGAACACCTTGGTGAACACTGTTCGTGCTGGATCGAACTGCTTCACCTCTCTTCGAGAACCATAGATATAGACGATGGGGTCGTCGCACGAGCAAGTCTCCACGGGAAAGTCTCCGCTCACACGGGCCAAGTACATCTTCTCTACTCCTTTCTTCTCTTTCATGAGTCTCTTGAATCGACTGGCACTTTCTCTGTCCTTACCGAACATGAGAACGCCCGATGTGAGTCTGTCGAGTCTATGTACCGGGTAGAGAGGTTCGAGATCCGGTCTCATCTGGTACACAAGCTGCAATACCGTATTGTAGAAGTAGTTCTTGACTGGATGGACTGGAATTCCAGCCGGTTTGTCCACCACGACGTACTGATCGTCCTCATGGATGATCTCTGGTACACCATCTAAGACCGGCGGTTCATGAACATGTTCAAAGTGAACGATCTTATCGCCAGGACCTATTCGAACCTTCTCCAGTAGATCTTCACCTTCGTATACAACGTGGTGATTCCTGGAGTTCGGATTCTTGACCAACTTCATCTGTCCATGAACGATCTTCGCATAGTGGTGCTCTGGAGGCTGGTTTCTGAACTCGGAGCAATAGACGTCGTAGCAGGTCCTATCGAACCAGCGCAGTTTGGCATTGGCAACGTATTTGTGATAATAAGGTCTGACGTAACGGAGACCATTGGATAGATAGTAGGACATGTAGGGGAGGAGGGGAGAGAAACAAAGCTTTACTCTGACTTCACCCCCTCCAACTGTGCAATGCTTGAATCTTGTTATACCATTACAGGCTGCAATCCAGTTGCAGATTACAAAAGAAGTACGTAATCCAGAGACAGCTCATAGCTTGGCAGCCTCGACCTCGGTAGCTAATCTCTTACCAACGGCCTTAATAAACTCCTCAGTGGTAACATAGGAAGATCTGGCAGTCTCGCCTCTAGCCAAAGCTAGATCCTTGGTCATTATACCGTCAACTCTGACGGTATCAATGGTTGCCTTCTCCAAAGTCTTTGCAAACTCAACAACCTTTGGAGTGTTGTCTAGTTCACCTCTTTTAATCAAACCTCTAGTCCATGCAAAGATCGAGGCAATAGAATTGGTTGACGTTTCTTCACCCTTCTGATGCTTTCTGTAATGTCTAGTAACAGTACCGTGGGCAGCCTCGGCCTCGAAGCTCTTTCCATCGGCAGAGACTAACACTGATGTCATCAATCCCAAAGAACCGAAACCTTGGGCAACAATATCAGACTCGACATCTCCATCATAGTTCTTCATGGCAATAATATAACCACCGTGAGACTTAACCATCTGAGCAACCATATCATCGATCAATCTATGCTCGTACCAAATGTTAAGGTCCTCGAATTTGGACTTGTATTCGGTATCGTACAAGTACTGGAACGAATCCTTGAAGAGACCATCGTACTGCTTCAAGATGGTGTTCTTGGTGGCCAGGTACAATGGCATCTTACGACTTAGAGCAAGCTCGAAAGATGCACGTGCAAAGCCCTTGATGGACTCCTCGGTGTTGTACATGGCCAGAGCACATCCCTTACCTTCGTAATTGTAAACAGGGACAGAGATCTCCTTGGATCCATCAGCTGGAGTGAACACAAGCTTCAATTGACCACCACATTCAGGAGTAACGATGTTCTGACAACGGTACTGATCACCAAAGGCATGTCTACCTATCACAATTGGCTTGTCCCAGTGGGAGATGATACGGGGAATGTTATCAATGACGATAGGCTCACGGAAAACGGTACCTCCGAGAATGTTACGGATGGTTCCATTAGGAGATAACCACATCTTCTTTAGGCCGAATTCCTTAACACGAGCCTCATCAGGGGTGATAGTGGCACACTTGACGGCGACACCGTAATGCTCAGTAGCAACAGCAGAGTCCACGGTGACCTTATCATCGGTTTTATCTCTGCTCTCGATGCCTAGATCGTAGTAATCCAATTTGATGTCGAGGAAGGGGAAGATCAATTCGTCCTTGATCAACTTCCAGATGATACGGGTCATCTCGTCACCGTCCATATCGACGACGGGGGTCTTGACAACGATTTTAGACGACATAGTTTGTGGGGGGAAGTGGAGGAGCGCAGATGAATAAGCAAAGAGGGTATAAAACAGTAGAGCACCAGAAAGAAAAGGAGAGCAACTCACAAGAGAAGTCAATTCGATCGTGTTAAATCGACCCATCAATCATTTTCACTGTGGCAACTGGAAATTTTTTCGCCGATGTTCGGCCTGCCCGGTGCAACTCCGAGCTCGCCTCCGTGGTGGTTGTGGGGGGGGAGTTACGGACTATACGAGACTATACGGAAGCTATGGGCTATACGGGGCTATGAACTGTACGGGAGCTAGATCACATTCATTGGTTGTTAAAAGGATCTCATAATGATTTGACGGTGCTGTTGGGTGGTAGAGGTACCAGCATATCCCAACGGCGGGCCCATTCATTGGCGGGTGAAAAGTTTGCACAGCCGGGATTGATGAGGGGGGGGCACGGGGAGATGCAAGGGATGGGGACGGGGTATGCCCCGGTGGCTGCGGATATGCCCCGGTGGCTGCGGATATGCCCCGGTGGTTGCGGATATGCCCCGGTGGCCTGCGCATATGCCCCTGTGGTGGCCTGCGGATACAATTGGGTCCCTGTTTCCACCCATGCACCGCCAGAGTACTAACCTGTACCCACCTGCTACAGCCAGAGTGGGCTTCCCTAACTCCAGATACAGCCATCTGCTCAGCCAACTCCGCCACTTCACTGCTCCACCGCCTCACTCCTACCTCACTCCTGCCTCACTCCTACCTCACTCCTACCTCACTCCTACCTCACTCCTACCTCACTCCTACCTCACTCCTACCTCACTCCTGCCTCACTCCTGCCTCGCTTCGCTCTGCAGTCGCTCTGCAGTCGCTCTGTAGTCGCTCAGCGGTCGCTCGACCCGTCGATTCCCCTATCAAAAAAATTTTCTTAGTCCACGACGTTACGATGACCTTTTGTTGCTCTTTACACTACTCTTCCGATCTCTTCCCTTTCTCTCATCAGTCCTTCCATCCTCCTTCCCGATACATAAAGGATTCCTTGCCGGCTTTCTTAAACTTCCCATACATTTCGGCTACTCTACCGTTCCTCCCCGGTGATTAACAAACTCGTCAATTGACCACCCGGCCTCCACTACCCTTTACAGCCCTCCGCCCCATCCCTTTGTTAGATCAACATCTTCCCCCTTCTGAGTCGTACTATCCGCCACATCTCTCCTCCCTCAACCACCTGTTCATTGTCCACATGTCCCACAAAGTCAAGCGGCAAAAGCTCGAGGACGACAGCCTCATTCGTGAAGACCTCGTCGGCCAGAACCACCAGGATATCGCATCCCTTCCCACTCAGTCCTCTTATGACCAGCATCCTACCGATCCGAGCCTCATTGGCAAGTACGGACAGGACTTAGCCAATCTACAGATACCAGCTCAATACTCGTCCGAGGAGGTGTCTGCCGAACCGACTGATCATTTGCAGAGCTCGGCTACAGCCTCTACGACGTCTGCGGGTCCCGTGACGGCCTCAGATACCGACCGTTTCACCAACGATACAATCGTCGCTCGCCAGCAGGCAGCACAGGACGCTGTTTCAGCTGCTGCTGCTGCCGCTGCCGCCGTTGCTCAGTACAACTATCCGCAGTCTTCCGATCACCAGATGGAATATCCCCAGGATGTGCAGCAGCAGCAACAACAACAATTACAGCAACAACAGCTACAACAGCAACAACAACAACAACAACAACAACGGCAGCAACAACAGCAACAGCAGCAACAGCAGCAACAGCAGCAACAACATCATCAGACACAACAGATACACGAACTATCTGTACCATCACTACCCGTCCACCTGTCACAAGCTGCTGGCCAACCTGTACCACCATCCCAGCCTCAACATCGCCATCGCCAATACCAGCGGGTCAAGGCACAACAATCGCAGCCTGTCAATTCCGAAGTTCCGTCTCAACAGCAGCAGCAGTCACGGCCTGTTAACCAAATACATGGCCCACAGGAATTGCAGGCTCAACAATTACAGGGTCAAACGACCACACAGCCCCCATTTCTTCCTACGTCACAGGGAGTTCCCCGTCAACTACCTCAACCTTCACAGATTGACCAAAGTATCCAAGCCGCTACGGCTTATAGCTTACCGACAGCAGAACAATCGTCATATGATAGCAATGCCGTCTCATCGATGCAAGATTACCCAGATGGTATGGGTGATCCAAGCGAGTATCTCATTACACCTATGATTGAGGAGCAGGCCTTCGACAATGTGGCGGTATTGAAAGAATTTGTCAAGGAATTTGGAAGGAAGAATGAGTTCGGAATAGCCATTGCTCACTCCAACAACAAGGCTATCTATTTCACCTGTGAGTTGGGAGGTGCTTATCGTGAGAAGAAGAATAAGAAAGGACGGCACTTAATTGAGTCACTACAGCAGGGCTTTTCTTCTAAGAAGATTGGTTCTAAGAAGATCCGCTGTCCGTTCACAATGGTTGCCAACTTCTCTAAGAGAAAGCACTACTGGACCTTGAAGATAACAGAGAATAAGCACAACCATCCCAAGTTGAACCCTCTTCTAAACTTTCCTATGCTTCGTAAGAGATCGAGCCAGGTTAATGAGACTATCAGAGACTTGTACAGCGCTGGAGACAAACCTTCTGCCATACATGAGAAGCTAAGAGCGCTCTATCCTGCCTTGATTATCAAACGTGAAGATATATACAATGAGGTTCGTATTCTCAAGAAGAAGGGTCTGGTGCCGACACATAACCAGATCAAAAAGAGAAAGTTAAGGGATCGCCTTGCCTCCACCATTCCGTCCTATCCACAGGACCAGCAGTCATTACCACAGCAACAGCAGATTCCTCAACAGATTCCTGTTCATCAAATGCAACAGCAGTTGCAGCAGCAGTTTCAACAGCAGCAACAGCAACAGCAACAGCAACAACAGCCTAGCCAGCCTCACCAAGTTCAGCAGCCTCAAGAGCAGCTACGGCAGCAATTACAGTCGCAAGCTCAGTCTCAATCCCAAGACTCATTATCTTGGTCCCGAGATGCATATCCTCATATCCATACCGATGCTAAGAAGGATTCTGAGCAACAAGCTGCCGCTGCAGCTGCCGTGGCTGCAGTTGAAGCTTTTAAACAGAGTTCAAATCACCAACAGTCCCATTCCGAGCAGCAGCCCCAACAGCCTATACAGCAGCAGTCTCTTAATTCTCAGCAGGACTTCCAGCAGTATCCGAACAATTCTCCCCAATTCCAATATAACTATGGAACTGCCGGTTCTGCTCCAGAAACTAGAGAGGAGCACTTCAATATTGATGAGAGGTTACTTGGTGATAATTAGACGATGACCAGTGCCCTCCTGCCCTATCTCACACGAAGTCATTGCTGGCTACCCTAGGTCGTTTTATGAACCATATTCAGGCAGACCATGGTCTCGACGGTATCCTTCCGTCTCTTTTTTCTTTGCTATTCTTTTTCAGTATGTCCCTTTTTACCACTGTATATTCTAATGTCACATCGTTATAAATTTGGCAATCTTTTTGTGGTCTACTTTAATAATATCCCTCCATGTCACTAGGAGTTAGATGTACTATGACATATTTTCTGTCATGGTGTTCCACTAGTTATCATCATTTTTTCGGCTGAATTCAACACCATGCCACAGAACTCATAGTTTATTCAAGACTACAGATCATTTATTATATTGTTAGCTAACCATAGTTACGTTTCTAGTATTCTGGAGAAGATATCAGAACTTGGGGTTATCCCAATATGCAAATTTTCATAATCCTGAAGAAATAGAAAAAAAGGTGATATAAATGTATAGTAAATGGAATGTCGAAGACAGTTGACGATCTCCTAACATGAGGCTCTCTGAAAGGTCTTCGAAAATCGTCAGAACCTAGCTAACGAGAAATAATGTTCTTAAATTCACTATGACGTAGCCCAGGGGTACCATGCAAATCCCTTAGCAGAGTTGATCTTAACGACAACTCACAGAGCCAATCTATCTCCAAGTGGCAATGTCACGGACAAAATTTGTTGAATGGAAGCGCAATTCCCGTACAGTTTTGAGACTGTTCCTACTTATCTGTGCAACAATTAAAATCATACTATTATATAAGGTGAAACTCTACATGTATGAAAATCATAGTTATGGGAACGGGTAAAAAGTGATGCCAGAGGACGGGGGCCACTCACCTTCAAAGTCTGCTTTCGAAAGAGCCCGAAACTTTTATGATTCTTTCACAAGCAAGTTAGTTGAGCAAGGGGGTATGCATCTTTAGGGGGAATTGAATGGAAGCAGAATGCAATTTTTTTGTGAACAGTAGAGAATTAGAAGTGAACTAATTCTCCACTGTTCAGAGAGTTTCCTTTCAGAGAGCAAATTGAATCCGACTCACCTGGTTCGATAAACTTAATTTATCCTCATTAGAATTCCTACGAGTTTCACAATGTTGAATGGTACTACTAGCCGAAAATGCTTAGACGTCAGTCACGATACTATGAAAAAAATGAAAGTTAGAATTGATTTCTGATCTGCCCGAATTAAAAGAGTGAATCCATATATATTATATCGGATATGCTTTGTGATGACCCCCACCAGCGAGATTTCACGAAAGCTACAATAAGGTGCCAACGTTCGAATTCGACTAATTATATCTATTTGCATAAGTTCGTGGCCTCCTTCCCGCATATTATTCTGAAACAATCAATCCACCTTATGACATGCTTACGAAGAAGGGATTCATGAATTCTGCAGAAACTTTTAAAGATCAGCACAGAGCTGATTGAAGAGGCCTAAAATCTAAAACGGGTAGGTAGCGTAGCCTCTACTGACATCAGACTGCCCCTGCGACTATGAAATCAAGGCCAAAATTTTGGACAATTAATGGATTAGACAGATTAAGCATAAATAACCCCTTTATCGACGGAAAATTAATAAGCGGGATACTTTTGTGGTGATCCCTACGAAGTCGAGCAAGCCAAACTATTTTATTGAGGCTATGGAACACGTATGGTACACAACTTGCATAGGATCAATAGTACGGTGATAGACACCCATGATTGCTATTCTTCAAATACACGCTAAGAATGCTTGGCATAAGTGAAGCAGGTAATCCGCAAACATCTAGACAGAAAGAAAAATTGAGCAGTATATTATGTCGGTGATGGTTGTTGGTTGCTAAGCCAGTCATTTGACAGCCCTTTATATATCGAACTTCCTCCGTTCGGTGTATATACAAAAATATGAAGCATCCAGGTTACATGCTATACATCTAGAGAACTGCAATATAATTCCCCCGAGTGAGTTGGGTGTAGGTAGGAGTGTGTATATATAGGACCATTACGATCTTCACAATCCTCTAGCATTCGGGGTCCCTTATAGCTCTGATTCCTGAGGCAAGGGGTCGTCGCCCACTTGCTTGTCCAAGTTGCCACAGCAAATAATATCTACTAGGAATTCCGTGGAAAAGTTTAAGATTGACTTGTAATTCATAGGATTCTAGTTTGTATGCGAAAAGCCAAAACAGGGACTCTTGTATTTCCTATGTTTCTTTCGAGACCATCTAGAACTAATTCGAAAGAAATTTCCATCTCAAAGAGGAAAGCGAGCTCAACTCCCAAACTGAATTTGTTACCTATTCCTATGTGTGTGATCAACTTTGGCCCTTTCATTTCAAGTCATTGGGGGGAAGGGAGGAGAAAAATGACGGTTAAAAATCACTTCATGTTCTTCTATTAGAGTGGGGCATGGCAGGCATTATTTAAGCCTACACTGGAGGAGCTAGGGCTTACAAAGCCTTATTCCATTCGTGTCGTTCTAGTTATGATGATTCGAGCAAAGGGTGGGCCCTTTGCTAGGCTAATGGAAGCAGGGGAAGGGCAAGAAGAAGGACGTGAGAATTCGCACCAAACTGCTTAATAAAGGTGTACAGAAGCGGATGAATTAGATAGCAACCAACCTTTGGCTATACATATCATTGTGTAGAGGGGACTTTCGCTTCCGTCAGGTATATCCTGGATGCCGGAACAAGCCGAATACAAATTCAGAATCCGTCCACCATCATAAGAAGGAAGACCTGAATCTGCTTATGGATTAGTTTCCCAGAGACGAAGCATAACGTTGGATCTCTTGGATTTTACTGTGACCATGGCCTTTACCTACAGCTTCTTCTTGATGTACGAGAGGCTGGATGAATATTTCAAATATGCACGGCATTTTACGATATTCATAAATATGCATACTGGGTCTGATATACCCTTATTTTGTTCGGTCTATACTTGGAGTTAACCAAATAGAATGATTGAATGACGCTCTAGTCGAGACGCCTAGGTTAAATTGGAATTTGCTCATGAAATAGAATTTGCTCCATTCAGGATTTCTATCTATACACTCAGGTAACCCCATACAACTTCTTTAGTGCTTCCAGATGAAATTTCAAATAAAACTATTGTTCTCTCACTTTTGCGTCTGTGCAGTAAAGGTGATGGATGGTAGGCATTCTAATGATTAAGCTCTGCCCATCTTTACCTCAGACATGAAAAGAATTATTACTGACTGGGCCGTGAATTTCTTGTTGATCTGAAGAAGGAATTCATATAAATTCTTCGAGGATTTTAAAATAATAAATGATTTTGGCTGATTTAGAGTTCCACTCGCTTCTGATGTGTTGGTATTACTAAGAGGCAGCAGGTAGAGAATAAAGAAGGAGGAGGAGCATTTGAAATGGGAAGTCTCGTCTCTGTCTGTTTATGACAATTCTCGGTAAAGAAAGGCTGTCATCCAGCAAACATTAGTTCACTACACCTTGAGGTTCTAACGGGTGGGTGGATCTATTGATCACCTTAGAAGGAGTTCTCCTAGCTTATCATGTCAAGAGCTAATGAAGGACAGAAAGAACCACATTGTTTCTTCTTTCCTTCGTATCACAATAGCTATAGGCCAAGGTAGTCAGTCAGTCGTCTAGCCCACTCTAGTCAATAGAATGCTAGATCGTTCTGAAAATGAAATCATTGATCCCTGATTTTTTGTTCTTTAAAGTGAGAGAGTTCTCTGACCTCAGCGAAGCAAGCATATATTATATATGGACTGGGTCGGGTCCATTTACTGCTTCCTAATTTGATATCAATCAGGACAGCATATATATTCTCTCATACATTGTGTTTGCTTCAGGGTTATGATTCTGAGTTTGATGGGAGGGCTTAGTCACAGAGAGAGAAAGTTCTTAACGAAGGCCATTTTTGCTTTTGCAGGAGCCCGCTTTTACTCAGTTTCAATTACCTTCATTCACTTCACCTTCCCTTTGTCATGATCGACCCTCCTGAGAATTTGTTCACTCTAGCAAATTAATCTACAAACTATTCTTTGAAATGATGTGTGTCGAACGGAACGCTTAGAAAAATATTTGTTGGTTTGTTTCTAATCTAAATCCCTTTTTATCACGCACAATATTCAAGCACCTAGATATACAGATACACTTCCTGCCATCTTACTTTCACTTCAATGCATCCAAATAAGATAATTGAATGAGGTCAAGTTGCTGCAGAACTAGGAGAATTCTTGAATCAAAGCAGGGGGAAGATAGAGCCTCAGGTGTTGTCTGAAGTTCAAACGCCAGATATCGAGGGCCCGTTCAAAACAGTGGGTAAAAGCCCCCCAGCCGCGAGATTTGAATGGACGTAAGATAGTAAATATGTATTATTGATACCTACAGATTTGTTGCAGTTATTGGCTATTTGACGTAGCTCTATACGCCAAATAGATAGCTACCAGACAGAGAACTTCAATCCTCTGGTGTCTGGCGTCTCACCGAATAGTTAAATTGATTTATCATTTTAAACTAACTTGAGCGGGGGGTTAGTTTACCCTTTATCGTTTCGGCGATAAATGGAATATATTATGGATGATATGATATTGCTTCAGACTCAATTTGCTGTTGACTAGGCTGCTTTCGATTGTATTTATCCAGGATTTGTCGAGGCGGGGCCGGGTCTGTGTTGCCATCTTAAGTTACAAATTGTTTCAGTTTGAAACAGTCAGTGGGTTTGCATTACCACTAATTCTTTGCGTAGGTAAGGTAATTTGGTTTATTGACGTTAGGTCGAAGGGTTGGGATGTTGGAAATCGATTAGGTTCAACGAAGCAGCTAAACTTGCCCTAACCAATGTTGAAATGCCTAACAAACAAATCTTTCACTTTCTAGACCGCAATGTTTAGAAATATTCTCTTAAGCTTCAAAGACTCACTTGACTGACTGACTGACTGACCGACTGTCCGTTTGTCGCTCAAACTTTCTAATCCAGATATCCAATCTCTCCTCTCCGCCCAAGATTAAGGTATTGAATAGAGCAGAACATCTATCTCCATATATCTATTGCAATCTTTAAGAAATCGAACTTTACTAAAGTCTATCTAACATTTTCTCGTCATATGAAAAATCCTCCCTCCACCTTACGAGAGCTCCAGCACAAAACCACTGATAGCACTAAGCTGACACCAATTTAATGCGGATAATTTTGGATTCTAGTGATGCGCATAGTCAGAGGATAAATATCATTAGATTTTGCTATATAAACTTTGTACATCTATGATATATATTTCCCTTTCTTTAAAATAACAACAAATCTTCCATAAAAGCAAGATATTAAGTGCAGATTGTGTGGGCTTGTGTCTCATTTGTAAGATTGTGCATAAAGTCCATCACATTATCCAAAATAATATCCAAAAGAGAGGGGTCGATCTCAGCTATGGATGGAACTTTATCTTGTACGCAGGACTCTTACAAGGAAGACGGCGCGTATCGCTAAGATGATGGGCCTGGCAAAAACAAAACACTCCTGCTTAAATCAAAATCCTTATGATAAATACTAAATGTAAGATAATTCTTTCCTGTTTCAATCTTCCCTTACTTTACTTTGAACATTTTTCCCGTACTGTAAAGGGGGAGCGGGACCCAACCGCAATCCCGTCCTCTCGGATTGTGAGAAAGTTATCAAATTAGAAGAATATCCGAGACGACTTCCCTCTATCCATTATTGGTCTGTGAGCAAATTGATATACAGATCTCAGGTATTCACCCACCCCTTCAGATTGATAATGAAAAGAGGGTAGTAGATGGGATGGGGCAGGGTTGTCCAAATCTTAAACCTTTTCCTTCTTGAACCTCTTTCCTATTATGCCTTCTCAGCTTGTCTGACTGTGGGCGGCAGTTAAGAAATTCGATACGTTTGACTTGCGAACATTATTTCACTTTTCTTTGACCCCGTTCCCCTTATCAATCTTATTTATCCATATTTCGACGAATAGGACAATTTATTAATGTGAGTAGAAGGAACCTCTCCACCTGTCTGCCCTGTCTGCCTTATCAACTGAAGACATTTAAAGGCCCTGCACATCTCACAACCTTTGATTTAAAGTATTAATTAAGCCAAAGCAATGTCATAGCTAGTATAGTATAGTATTGTGAAGTCAATTTCTCTAGAAGGACCGCAAGATGTCAAAATAAGAATACATTCTACTATGTGATATTATCGAAGGTGAGAAGAAGAAGGCATTTCTAATTAATAATCCTTTTGCTTCCCATTACTTACTGCTTGCCTCTATAAATACGTATGGTTGTACACCGCACACAAATAGGACCTTAAAAACGATGCTAGTATAAATCGATCAAGAAGTTGTTGAACGTGATGGAGTTCCCAAATTGACGTAGGGAAGGGTTATGCACAAGCTGGCGAGCATGTGTTATCTTGTATCTTCTCCAAGATGAATATTAAAAAGTAAAGCACTCGGACTTTCTCTCAACCGTCAAATGAACTTAGCAGGATAATGTTCGCCAAAGTGGTATAGTATAGTGTATAGACTTATTTATTCTCATAATTGATTTCTTAAACCTTCTAGTTCAGTGGATTGATTTTATTGGATAACAATACCATTGATCAACATAGTAATTGATTGAAACTGACTAGATGGAAAGAGCGCATGAACCGAACTCATTCATTATTAATCGAATTTAAATGAATAGGTAAGGTCCCGTCCCTTTTTGTCAACTCTGTGATTTATTAGGTAAAGAAAAAAGCTTCGCTTACTTGACTTGTTGTACAGTACTAGAGAAGATTGAGTAGTCATTCAAGCGCACAGAACTAATCCGAAGCGCTGTAATAATTTGTTAATTAATCGGACGCCAGTAGGATTTACAAAATAGAAAAAGATACGATGCCATGGTTTTGATTAAGCAAGAGTAGAAGGGACTGAAGTAAACTTTGGGGCATTACTGGGCCCGGTCCGGATCATAATATTTATTTATTATATATATATAATAATGGCGATGCAGTCCTCCCCCTCAATGATATTTAGTTGTATGTTCATCTATATTTTGTGATCCCAGAATTCTAAGAATGCAAGGTCAAATCTGACTGGCAGACACAATCTTGACCAAATAAAATACTTGTAAGCAATATTCATTGGTGAATTATATGTAGACGTGTGTGTAAGCCATGCTCCAATATATATGTAGAAAGAGCGTAAACATACACATAGCAATTTGAATAATAGTAGCTACTGTTTCTGTCGTGTCCCCCCTTTTTACCATTATTATCGTTCACGTCAAAAATTTGTCCACTCAATCCTTCGATCGATATATGGTTTGGGTCATCAATCTCTGCTCGGCTCTTAGGTCGTTATTTCTTTCCTCTTATGTTCAATTCTCACTACTAGCTGTTTCCACAAAATGGTGGGAGACATCCTCTCCATACCTTACATTTCTTAACTCCGCTGTTTCTTCAAGATCCCAGAGGCTCCCCTAACTTGTTTTAAGGAGGAAGGCCCCTTGTCCGCCTCATCAGGGTTGGGGTAAATAATCACAAACACATACACAGTACAGTTCCCAGCCCTCAGAAGATTCAAATTCTGTTTCATTCTTATTCATCCCCATTTTGCTTCTTGTACTTTCCGATGGATTATACACATATATATATAGAGGTACACACAGAATTTTATCCTCAGGACAGAGTTCTATCTCATACTGAGAATTTGAGTGGCTGAAATCAACTAGTTGAAACAGTAAACTTAGGATGAATTTGACGAGTCCTTTCCTTGTTTATGCTGGGTTAAGACAATGATAATTATTATGCCAAACCCTTAGCAAACCGCCCTCCATTGTCAACATCAAGCAAGCATAAAGGGCTTTCTTTCTCTCTTTCTGAAGAATAAGCAGGTGCAGTTAGTCTACTCAAGTGAACCACAAAATGCTTGCTACCTTATCTATTTCATTCCAAATGCAGACATCTGAAACAAATATTGTGCTGGGATCATATATATATATATCATTCAAATGTGGATGGTCCTGCTTCTCCCTCCTCATTCATTAGCAGTTGCGAAGCGCAGTCTTAATTAGTGTCTCTTATAATTCAGTAAATCGACTTCCCTTGTGGCTGCCGACAACTCTTCTTCAGCTATCCATAGCGTAGAAGCGATGTTCGAAAGAAAAGGGGGCCCTTTGACTATGATTTAAGAGATTCGAGATTCGAGATTCACTTGCGGAATCGAGGCCAATAAGTAAAATAAAATAGGTGCGGAAATGCTTGTCATTCATTTGCTCCTCACCGTGTGTAACTGAAGTTCCGGAAGAGGAAATTTAATTAGGCTCATGCAACGGGAATGTCGAGCAAGACATCAGCTCAGTTGAAGTGGGACGAAACCGAACAAGCAATCAGGGGGCTTGAAGCTATTCAAGTATATTTTGCCACTTTCTCAATTTACAAATGAAGCAAATGTCCGTCCGTCGCCATCACCTTTTCTATCAGAAGATTTTTTACATTCAAGCCGGGTCTCAACTTATGTTAATCAGATTAGTAAATTTGTGCCAGAAATTTTCACTCCTAAATATTGCGGTGAGTTAGAAGGAGCCATATAGTAGAATCTTGGGCTGACCAGAAGACTGTGAGAAGGGATCTATATATATATTACTTCTCAGCTGAAATACTTTGGAAAATCACTTGAAGAGGCTCACAGGTAAAGGCTGGCTACTTGATTTTAGAACATTATGTAGATGTATATGGATGGCAGGGTTCAGCGTTAACAAGAAAAATGCCGTTCTTTTAAATCTAATTTGCAACTTGATAATTGAATAGAGAGAGAATCCCATGGGTTCATCCCGTATTCTGATATCAATCAAGTCAGAGGTAGAACTGTAATGTTTTTTGTTTCACTTCTCCGGGAAATTCTTTGGATTCGTCGTGGGTTTAGTAATAGGATTAGTCCCAGATTGGAGAATTGGGATTTGGGATAATAATTAACTGTCCGTAAATCGTACAGTTCGTGTCTTGCAAAACTACGTTTTGAAGGGCTCGCTCGTAAGAAATGAGGAAGGCGATGACTTTATCCTTCCCACTCCTACTTCTAAATTTTCAAAGACAACTTTGGGAAGAACTTCGTTGGCATGGTATCATTAGCGGGAGCAAAGAATACTGAGCAGTCCTTTTGTGCCGTATAGCTGTCATTCATTGTTCAACATGTGACCAATTATTTTGGCTCTAGCATGTAACTACACTCCTGAAGCCCCTTTCCACACATTCTACCAGCATAAGCGGCAGGATTCTCTTCAGGGTCAGTCACTCTGTTCAACGGCTTCTGATCCAACCCTGTCCTTGAATTCTGATTTTTGTGACCTTTTCTGCTAAGTAAGCTGAGTTTGTTAGAAAGTTTCAACTTTGTATTATGATAACATGCTATATAAATCTAGTAGGTATTAAAATTCTATTTGTGTCAATGATAATGATAATGAACAAAATGATTCATTAATTATATATAATATTTACACTTATCAATTAGCCCCAGTGTATCATGGTGTTACTTAACATATTTACTATCATTAGTGTATAATAATCATTCATGCATATCATCAATATTTGGACACATGAAAAAACCTTCTAAGACATGAGGGATAAGAGGAGGAGTGGGCAGGGGGGAGCTTGGAATTCTTAGATCCGAATGGAGCCACTATCACGACAACGCCCACAAGGTTCCAAGATATACATACAATACAGTTCAAAGGAAACAAGAATTATTTAAGAGGACTCAAAAGCAGGTTGTATTTATGGCTGGAGACTATCGAAAGGCACCACCCACATGTAATTTAATGTAGATGTAATCTTGACTAATTTAGAAAGAAGGAGAACATTATATCGGAAGGGATGTGTATAATACTGCAACCAATTCAGGGCAAAACAAACAAAGCCTGTTGAAGTCATTATTAGTCCAGTCCAATCCGTTTGATTCTGTGGACTGACTTTATTTATTTGTTCTGGGTTTCCATCTCTATCCTTAGGTATCTTTGCAATACCTAAGAAATCATGGGCCACTCCATAATGCACTGATACGGAATCTGTGAACCGTTGTCATGCCATCGATTCGACAAGATCGTTGGAGTGGAATGGTTTGAGGAAAATCAATCATCCAATAAATAGGGGATTGCTGACATCAGATTGCTCCCTTTCAGTATGCACTCATTTTAGGTTCCCGAATAAATGAATAATGGGAGGGGGGCCCTCGCTAATGAATAAGATAAGACAATTTGTTCACTATCAAGCGTAGGACTTTCGCACCACATATGTACCCGAGGCGGAGGTTGAGAATTCTTTGCAAGCGCTCTGGTCGATATACTACAAAGAATTCTCTGAATCCTAGAAAGCTACTGGTCCCCCTTAGCTGGGATAAACCCCTTTTAATCCTTGTGTGGTGGTGCTCCTGTCGTTCGTTATACTCAATCAGCGATAGTTAGGAGGAACGGCTTACGCCATGTGTATATATACACCCATGCCGTACGTGGTTGCCATGCTGATAATTTCTAATTCCAGCTTTGAAGTTAGGCAGAAGGAAAGGTCATTGAATTGAAACCGCTCAAACACGTATCAATAAAATTGTAGGTGTGGTTGGTTCAAACATGCCGCCTGAAATTCCCTTTCTGCACTAATACTCTCCTTTCTTTTAGAATAATACCCTCCATCAAGTTCGATAGCGTTCTTAGTGAGAAGGGAAAGCATACCGCACTTGCACTATGGCATACAGAAAACTATGAACTTCTAGAAAATATTCCAAGATTAAGGATTATCATTCGAATAATCTTCGTAGTTGATTAAAGGCCCATCATGATTCTAAATGAGTTCATTTGACCTTCTTTGATTTGGTGGCTGGATATTGCAAAGGCTTTATTTAGAGCGAGCGGAACGGCAGATGGATATGAATGCGTCCGAGATCTGAATAATGATACTCACTCACTACCACCTAATCGCTCCTGGGCAGAGTCATTTTATTCCGCTTCGTGTTTGCATAGCTAACCAGCTTAAATTAATTCGTAATTAGAATTGTTTGGTTTAGGTTGGTCCAAACGTCCGTCGGATTAATACCCGTCTGCATTTCTTATCACCCTAACTTCTCACATAGCAAGTATTACTCTTCTAAACGATTACCAACTATGCTCACTTTCAACATTTTTTATTTGTTGACATTAATTAAGATTTGTTAGTTTCTCTTGGGGGGATGGATTGTTCAATGCTGAAATTTACAATCATTTCGATCGTTCTCTCAGATGTAATTATAATTCCAAATAATTATCTGATTTATTCTATTTATTTATTCTTGCATTTTTGTTGAATCGCCTAAGCAAATTAAAACTGAAGATTGGGCCCTTTTTGCGCCTAAAAATTAAGAATTCAGGATTCCTCGACAACCAAGAAGAATCCCAAATAGGTAAATCCCTATTCCAAGACTCTAACGCTACAAATGCGCGCCGCCCACAGCTGAACGTATGTCTGGGATTTCCCTTTCAAGAGCAGTAGATCACAGAGAAAGAAGGATTATCTTCATGTCCGCCGTAGGACTCTTTTGGTAGAATAGACCGAGGATACAAATAACCCTATTGTCGGGTATCTTTTATGCGGGCCAGTTGCTTAAATGACTGAATGGAGTAGCCTCATGGCTTTGATTTTGCCCCATAGTCAGCAATAAAGCAGACTCAGAGACGTCGACAGAAAAAGGGATTAAATGCATCCTTACACCAGAACAAGATTACGTCATTAGTGACGTCAACTTGGAAGCCATCATTGCCTGGGAGGACAGACACTTTCATTAGAACTACAATTTTGGATTGCGGCTCTCAACGAAGGACCTGTCAAGTTGAAAGCCCCAAGCCCCTCCGACCACGAAATAGGACCGTAGGAAGCGGTAAAGGGGTAGATCGACTATCTCCTTAAAGGCGCGGGGACAGATCGTAGAAGGAAATCGACCCATAGCCGACCCGCCGATCGACGCCAATCTGAGACGCTCGACCTCCAATTTTTCTCTCTACCACCCGTCCATCATTGTTTGCTTATCTCTCTCCGTCTCTCGTCGTGCTCTTCAGTTCACGATTCTCCAGAGAGGGGCAAAACCATTCACAGCTTGATCTACTCCTATACAAATGCCTTCCTCTCGCCGAAATTCCCAGAGACGTGACTCCCAACAACCACCGCCTGTTAGGCGTAATGGAGTTGTGTCACGTGCTCTAGCACAGTTCTCGAGTCCGATGCTGAGCTCGAACGGACTGTCGATCAACTCGAAACGTCGTAAGATCTCAATCCCCTTCCTTACTCCGTCGTTGGGATCTCCTCTCTTTCTCAGCAACACTTACGATCAGCGATCGTTTCTCAGTCTTGGCCAGGAGTCACATGATGAGATGTCAGCTATAGTGGACGAAGAAGAAGGTGGTAATGATAATGAGTCTGTATCGACCTTTCGATCTCTTCCTTCGACGTTGGAAGGTACAGATGATGAGATAGAGACCATCGGTCATTGGTTAGATGAGGAAAGGGAGAGACGGTCTCAGACTGGCGGATACGGGTCGATAGACGCGTCGCCGGAAGACGAGGAAGAGGATCTTCTTCGTCAGGCCGACCGGATCTTCCAACGACGCAATAGTTACAGCTCCAGTGTGAGCAAACATGGAGGTATGGTCAATGGGGAGAACGGCTCGCTATTGGAGGGGTCAGAAGAGTCGTCTGAGGAGGATTTCCAGAACGAAAAGGCTACAGTGTCGAGCGAATCACGCAAACTCGGCAGATATTCTGCTCCGCTAGTGATCAACTTTCTTCTAGAGCAGGTGTTTTCTCTTGTGTGCGTTGTGTTTGCCGGTCATCTTGGTAAGGAGCAGTTGGCTGCTGTTTCCATGGCATCAATGGTCTCTGCGATCGTGTTGGCCATCTATGAGGGTATAGCCACCTCTTTAGACACCCTCTGTCCGCAGGCGTACGGAGCAGGTCAGTACTATCTGGTGGGCTTACATACACAGAGATGTGCGGCATTTTCCTTGACTCTTTTCGTCCCAGCTGCCATTTTCTGGTGGTACAGCGGGTCTTGGCTTCGTTATATTATAGATGACGAGAAGGTTGTGTCTCTTACTCAACAGTTTCTTAGAATTCTAATCCTTGGTGCACCTCCTTACATTCTATTTGAGGATGGTAAGAGATTCCTTCAGGCACAGGGAATCTTTGACGCCGGTACAGTTATCCTCTTCATCACGGCTCCTTTTGATGTGTTCTTAAACTGGCTTCTAGTGTATTCAGAAAGCTTCGGTATGGGATACGTTGGTGCACCAATAGCGGCGGTGATCAACTTTTGGCTTACATTTATTCTTTTGGTACTTTTCGTGGTATTTATAGACGGTGATGATTGCTGGGGAGGACTCAACATGGCCGCATTTACTCACTGGTACGACCTATCGCTGTTGGCAATTCCCGGAGTCATCATGTTGCTTGCAGAGTCAATGGCCTATGAAATATTGACCTTGCTAGCCTCATACTTCGGTACCAACGCATTGGCTGCTCAGTCGGCGCTTTCTTCAGTCGTTTCGCTGCTCTACATGATTCCGTTTGCGCTCTCTGTTGCCTCCTCTACAAGAATTGCCAACTTTGTTGGCTCTGGAAACATCATATCGGCAAAGGTTGCCGTTCACGTTGGAATGAGCTCGTGCTTATACTCTGCCGCGTTCAACTCCGTCATTATCTATCTATTCTCGTCCCCCATCGCTAAGATCTTCACGGATGATCCTGTGGTTCAGAAGAAGATCGTTTCTCTCTGCCCGCTCATGTCTCTGTTTGTCGTCTTCGACGGTTGGGCATGCATTGCCAGTGGAATTATGAGAGCATTGGGCTTGCAGGGTATTGGTGGTACTATAAATATGGTTGGATACTACTTTATAGCGGTTCCATTGGCCTTACTACTTGGGTTTACTTGTAACCTTCAATTGGAAGGTTTATGGCTTGGAAATGGAGCGGGTTTGTTGCTCATAGCAATAGGTGAGACGTGGGTGATCTACGCTGCCAACTGGACGGGCATAGTGGAGAAGGCCAGGGAGAGGAATAAGGAGCCCGAGATAGAGGACTAGGTGGGTAACTCAAGAACAGTGCACGGGGTTGCATTTTCTTCTGCTTTGTACGGTCCTGGAGAGAACATCAGGAGGCATATGCACCGGATCAATATAGAGGTCTAGAGAGCGACGATCGACGCGTCTATCAAGGATTACGAGGAGTGTAGGGAGAGCTGGTAGAGGGGACACTGGGGCAGACTGGCAATGAGCATGCCTAAGCCCGTAAGTAGACCCTTAGGTAGACCCTTAGGTAGACTGTATTTCTTCTTCCTGGTCTTTTCAGAGCAGAATTCTAATGAGAACTTATAGTAGTGTAGTCCGTTAGCCGTCTACGGCGGTTGTAGCGGTTGTAGAGCCATTGTAGCCGTCCTACAGCTAGTGATATCGCTAATTGCGGCGATAATGGTCAGCTACTGCCATATTCTCTCAGTTACATCTTTGTTGGCGACCTGGTTCAAAGCAGCCGTTGCGCTATCCTCCTAATCCGGGAACCCAGGTTACGTCCTCCCTACCACATCCCTACACCACTTTCTTGTATTCTCTTTCTTCCCTCGCCTCTTCTTTATCGCTCCTCCCCCAGAGACATATTCCTTGTTCTTCCTATTCACCAACAGCCCACCGCCCTCAATGTCATCGCCCGCACAGCCAAGTGACTCTGTGTCGCCGCCTGATGAAGCTGCTTCACCTCAGCCGCCCACCATTTCAATAGGAACCCCCCGGATCGACTCCGTTCTAGACAGTGGCTCGGATATCGCACCGTCGCTGAGATCCTCGTTCTCAACAGCATCACCGAGTCTCAATGGCGACCTGATCGAACCAGATTCTCGTTCTATTCTCAGCAGTCGAAACATGCACTATAGAAACCCGTCCGATGCGTCGTTCTCCTTCCTCATCAACAATACTCGTAACATCGACGATTCCTCGATCTCTCTTGGAATCAACAAGCTCTCGGAGGCATCAGTGTCACCGTTGGGCCAAAATTCCGTCTATGAGTTGGTGGAGAATACAAATTACCGCCGTAAGGCAACGGCGACTGGATTGTTAACTATAACCAGCTCTCCTACCTCTATCAATGTCAAGGGCCCAACTACTCGTGATATTCCACCCACCGTTCTCAGCAAGATAAAGAAGGTCAAGGACGAACAGTTCCGTCCCTATTTAAATACTATACAGGATGCTTACAGTGAGTTCCGCTCGCACAAGACTCTAACGGAGTCTACCCTTGAAGCGTTCATGACCCAGCTCAGCAATGAGGAGAGAAGGAAGGAGAAGGCACGGAACGCGGCTGATGCCAGCGTCAACACTGATTATGGTCTAACAGAGGAAGAGGAGGCACAGATGGATAGTAATTCATTGACCCACGTTCCGAAGGTGTACTTTTCGAATGACTTCCGGTTGGATGATCCTCGTGTGTTTGATGAGGTGGTCGGTGGTGCTACGATTCTACGTGATACTGTTGAATTCAGTGACGATGGTCAACAGAAGCCGTTAGTTGATAACGAAGAAGTTCAGGACAAGCTTTCATCGTACTTGGACATTGTGGAGATCCATTTAATCCACGAGATATCGAAGTCGTCCGGGTCATTCTTTAGTGCACTTGGAGATTTGAAGGATATTACACAGCAATCCGATGCATTGACCGATCAATTACATGATGTCGACACCAAATTAGAGAAATTGTCGGAAAATAGAGCCCAGGGAGCCATAGAAATGCTTCGGTTGACCCAGAAACGTAACAACGTTGAGAAATTGGAGCAGGCGTTGCTTCAAATCAACGAGATTATGCACCAGGCCGATTTGGCAGAGTCTTCTTATTTCAATGCGAACTACGAGAAGGCTCTTGAGCTGACAGAGGCTGTATTTTGTCTTTTCAGAGGAAACGCTCCCGATAAGAACGAAATTGTCAATCGGATCACCTTAGACTGGCCGTATCCATTGTTGGATATGAGTAAAGTGCCTGCATTAGTGCCCTTAAAGAGACTTCTCGTGAACTTGATTGCCGATACCGGTAAATCCTTTGCAAAGTTATTTGGAGATTTCCTGATTGAGGATCTTAGATCGTGCTACGAGAATGCCTCACGATCTGAAGTGATGAGTAGACTAGCTTCGAATATAACCAGGGATGACCAGAGGAATAACAGTAATGCAGTTCCATCTGTTCCGTCCTATCTGTCTCTTTCACCTGAATTCAAAGACCGCGTGCGACATTACATCTCAGGCCTTGCGCGTTGTGGTGAGCTTGCTAGCGCATACAAGTTGTACGAAGAGAGATTTCTTACGGAGTTGAAGACGATCATCAGGTCCTTCCTTCCTAATGACGTTCTGGAGGGCTCTTCTGGCCGTTCTGGAACTAGTGTTTCTGGTCGTTCTGACGAATCTAGGACCACCACAACACAGCGTAGTGGAGTGGGTAGACTCAGTGGCATAGTGCGGGCTATGACACCGAAGGAGTTTGAAGATCTTCTTATAGGAACATACACTCAACTCTCTGAAGCTCTCCGTCGTTTGACTACACATAAGAAGCTTCTTCTTGAGTTGGCTTTGGATTGCCTTGCCGAGCAAAATAAGCATTTCATGGATGAGCAATCCGATCTTATTGTTCAGTTGGATATCACTGATGGTATTACAGCTGCCATAAACGTATCTCAGCGGAGAATGGCAAAGATTATTAATGTCAGAGAGGTTCAGAACTCATGCGTTACTCTAGATTACTTCCTCAGATTCTATTCTGTGAATTCGATGTTCCTCTTTGAATGTGAGTTGGTTTCTGGAGGCAGAATTGGAAACCCAGTTCTACAGGATATCATAAACATTCAGTTCCAGAAGTTCAACGTCCAATATCATCGTGCAAGTTTGAAGATCCTCACCTCCAAGGTAGAGAAGGAGATTTGGCGTGAATGTCTGCTTCCTGCCTCATTACAGAGACTAACTAATCAGATAGTTGATGCGGCTAGTGACGAATTTGACAAATCCGTCTGGTTAGATGCCATGAACCTACAATTACAACAAAAAGGTGTTGAGAGTGAGAAGCCAGAAGGGGACGACGTCGATGAAGGCTCCAGAAAGACTCTCACCATAGAAGAGAAGTCGTTCATAGTTCCCGAGGTTGTTTCCACGGTTCTTACGATGATTCAGAGCTATGAGATCATCAAATTACAGTTTCCTATTGTGGAGAATGGTAATCTGATTGAACTTCTTAAGCTCCTCAACTTGAAGATCCATCAATCTGTACTGGGTGCTCAGGCTACACGTACAGCTGGGCTCAGAAATATCACCTCGAAGCATCTCGCAGTGACGTCGCAACTTTTGGGATTTATTGGAGCGTTGATTCCGTACACTAAGAGTCTTTTTGAGAGACTCTCAAGAGCTGGCACCTTCTCACCTGACGAGTTCAATAGGGCTCAACAGATGTTTGCAGACCAGCAGATAGAGATATTTGACAAACTCGTATCGATAATGGTTGATAGAGTTAACTCGCAGTCAATTGACATCCGTAAGACTGACTGGAGTAATCCGTTGCCTCATCAACAGGTTCATCATTATATGGAGGATTTAGTCTCAAAGACGTTAACCATTGCCCGAATCCTTCAAAGGTATCTTCCGGAGTCTCAGTATACGCATATTCTCTCACGGATCTTCGAGCAGTATAAGCAGGCATTAACCAGCATTTATTCGCAGGTGCGGTTGAAAGATTCTGTGGACAAGGCTGTTATGATGAGAGATGTGGATTACTTCCGAGAGAAGTTAGTGGATGTTCCGGGATATTCTAATTCTGGTCTAATTATATGGGAGAATGTGAATTCCATGGCTACGGATGAGGATTCAAGAATTCAGCAGCCTCAGATGCAGTCATTTTCTGGACCAGAGAGGAGGAGACCGGATACGGTTGGCAAGGGAGAGGGAAATGGAAATAAGGAGAAAGCATCGGAGGAAAAGCCCGAAGAGAAACCTGCTGAGGTGGTTAGTGATGAGAAGACGGCAAGTGCTGCAGACAGTGCAACTGTGGAGAACCCTTCGAATGAGAGCACCGAGGAGAAGACTGCAGAGGTTCCAAACAGTGGAAGTGTGGAGACGACAACGGCTACTGACAGTGTGGAGAGCCCTTCCAAGGAGGATGCTGAAACCGAGGAGAAGAAAGCAGATGAAAATGAGAAGGTGGAGAGAGAGAAGACCGAGACAGAAGGTGAAGTCAAGACTGCAGTTGAGGAGGAAAAGGTGGTTACAGAAGAGAAGGTTGAGTCGATTGGTGTGAAGGAGGATGCGAAGTCAGGGGATACGCATGAGGAAGACAGTCCTGAAGAGGAAGTCAAGGAAGCAGAGATAGGCACGAAGGAGGACTCGAAGGATCCGGCTGACGACAGTACAATAGAAGAAGCCAAGCAAGCAAAGGCAGAAGTGAATGAGGATACGAAGGATCCTCCTGAAGAGGAAGCAAAGATAGGCACGAAGGGAGATGAGGAGGGTGCAACTCTACAGGAGACGGAGGATCCAGGTAAGGACAGTACTAATGATGAAGCTAAGGAAGCAAAGATAGACGTGAAGGAGGATATGAAGGATGCTGCTGAAGAGGAAGCAAAGATAGCCGGCATGGAGGATACATCGGATCCATCTGAGGATCCCCCAGATCAGAAAGCAAGGATAGATCCATCTAATTCCCCCAATACAGAAGAAGCTGGTGAGGAAGACGAGGCCAAAAAGACAGAACAACAGGGCCCCTCTACGAAGAAATCAGACGCTGCCAAAAAGGCCAAGAAAGCAAAGAGGGCTGCCCGGAAGGCAGCAAAAAGGGCGGGAAAGAAACAGTCACAGGGACGGAAATAGCATGCCAAGCCGTGAAACGACAGTACCAGATCTGTGCCACTTCCCGTTTGAGAGCTGACATAAATGGACTCACCTATCCTGGCCACACGAGCCAGCCTGGGGTCTACTAATTGCCGCACTGGTTTGCCCCTCATACATTCTACGCAGACCGTAACCAAACCTTTGGCTTAGCCGTCCCCGTCTATATGCTCCTTTTTACCCCGTCCGCATCTTGCTAATGCCCAGCGGTTAAATTAGATCTCAATAATCTCACCATTCGGATTCGCTTGGAAATTCCAGCGTCGTGGTGAAAAATTTACTTAAGCGATAAAGCGCGCGACGGTTGGCTGGTCTTGGCTTTTCCTCTCTCTTATCTACTTACTCCTTGTTTCTCTGTCTATTCTTTTCTTCTCTCCGTATCTATTCTCTCCGTGTCTATTCACCCCCTGTCTATTCATATCCTGTCTATTCATCCCCTGTCTATTCATCCCCTGTCTATTCTCCCCATCTATCCTTCCCATCTATTCTCTCGTTTGCGCCTTTCAAAATGGACTATAATCGGATTAATCAAAGCCTCAAAGAGCTGCGCCAGAAACAGCAGAAACTAGACGAACCAACGGGTATCACCTACGTCAAGGGACTCAAGCAGGCCATTCTGGGTCCCGACGAAATGGCAAAGGTTAACTCAATAGTGGTTCTTGCAAAGGCCATGGAGTTCCTACCCAGATCAGACCCGATCTTCGCCCTCTTCGAGTCACAGCTGTTTGCCTATCTCTTGGATGCCGCTTCTCTGCCCCACACCGCCAACGAATCTATGAAGGCCGTTCTTCGTATATTGCTCACCTTCCTTTGGGGAATCTTACCGGAGACAAGATCTCCAACGATGTACGACCCTCTACTGTGGAATCTATGTGATAATAGACCATTCTTCGAGAGTCTAGCCGCTAAGCTGGCCGATCAGGATATCCGTTTGGCTCTCAGTATGGTCGATTTCGTGTCCCAGCTGCTATATCGTACCGTTGAATTGAAGAATGCCGAAATTATGCTCTCCGAGGTTCGTTGCATGACAGATGCTCACTTCTTTGACACCGTTTCTATGTTACCTTACGATTTCAAGGCCCGTCTTGATTCATTTGCGGCCCTACGCAAGTCTTCGCAGCTTGTTCTCAGATATCTGTCTGCTTCGTCGCTTTCGAGCGAGCCTTTCCCGGCACTTATCAACGAATGCGTCATTGCAATGACTCGTATGATGTCTGAATGTGGTTCTGGCAGGAATGGTACTGCCGGACCTTCTGCTGCTAACTCTGATTATTCCAAAGTCGGCTTGCCGGAATCGGCAGCCGCTGATCCTCAGAACTATATCCAACAGCACTTCTCTCCTGTTGCTGCCATCGATCTTATCTGCATGCTCAAGAATCCGAACATGACTTTCAAGAAGAACTTCTCCGAGCATACAATGTTTGCCGGTGAAGCCACCTATTTCCCTCTGCTTAAGTTTGCCGTTGGAATTACTGAACTTCTCTCTCATATGGATACCGTCAAGTATTCCAATTTCAACCTTATTTTTTCCTACTTCAATGGTGACCTTTACTACAGTTTCATGTCCAGTGCACTCAAGTTCTGGATGGCCTCGAAAGCTGAGCAGGATGATTTCGGTCATATAATGACTCTTCTTGAAACTTTGGTCGCTTACTGCGATTCCATGTTACGTACTGAACCGTTCTCCTCTGTTACAGACCAAGTGATCAGTCTTAAATATTCTCAAATTAAGAAGTTCCAGTTGGAGAAGCTACGTCTAGTCAAGGCCGCTGCATGGAGTGAATCCATGAGTAGTTTCAATGGTGCCATTGGAAAGCAGGTGATGGACTTTGTCAAGAATCAGAGATTCCTAGAGCTTTCCAAAGGGTCCTGGGTCTATGTGCAGAATCCATTGGATGAATCTCCCGCCGTTTCTGGTAAGCCGGTGTATTATTTCTTGGTTCTTTCGTCCAACAATAAGTCTCTCATTTACAGAGAGTTCATTAGAAAGCATGCACATGCTCCAAACATTGACAAGGACGGTATTGTTATTGAATTTAAGGACGTTGCAAAGATAGACTCCAAGCCTATGACGGAGAAGATTGATGCTGAGAATATGATCAATGTGTCGTCACGGTTGAATGTTAGTCGTATTGAAATTTACACTAAGGACGGCAATCTGTTTTCGTTCTACGTTGATTCTCTTGGTCAACTTTACTCATGGTTAGATGGTCTTAAGATGCTTTTGAACGACAATTCGGCTCTTTCCGATGATACCATGTACCAGATTGATGCATTGACAAAGATTCGTACCGATATTCAGCTTATTGACTTGGCAGACAGGCAGGAATTGAAGCTTGGAGATGTGAAGCATGATTCTCTGCAATTGGAATCGTTAGCTGCCTCGCACTTTTACTATGAATGACTTACGGAGCGGAGCTTGTCGGTGGTCAGCGAGTGACCTTAGCCGGAATTAATGAATGCTCTGTAGACTGTATAGTCATACTTTCCCACGATACCTTAATTTATTGATACTTCTTATATGAGCGGTTGTGCTGTAGCGGAGGTAGTAAGGGGCCTTGGAGGACTCTATGGACTATCACTATTTGGACTCTTTGTGACCAGCCATTGGTCGTTCTAGATCTCAGAAACAGAGCTTTGCGGATTACGTTCATTATCCAATCTATTAAGTAGTATAGCAATCTACCGAGTTTATTAGGTCCAGCTTCTGACAATCTGGCCAACAGGTCAGCCTAGGCAACTGCACATCTCCCAAACTCATGCTCTATGCTCGTGAGCGCCTCTTCTTTTGCTTCTTCTCCTTCTTCCTGGCTATCTCTCTTCTCCGCCTATTTCCACTCTGATCATCCATTCTATCTTTCTGCGTCTTCTTATAACTTCTACCTCCACCTTCCTCCTTTGCCTCTTCGGCCTTACGTTTCCTGCTATTTGTTGTCTTCTTCATCCTTCCCATGGCAGAAATCACCTTCTCGTTCTTCTTCTCCTTCTCAGTCTGGAACCATGTTCTTCTTGGCCTAGACTCAATATCTTCCTTATATTTCAACATATTCTCTCCCTTCTTTACCTCCATTTCAGCTCGAAGCATCTCCTTTTCACTCTTCTCTTCTTCCATGATCTCTTTAATAACTTCATCTTTACTCTCTATCACATCATGAATCTTCTCGACTTCATTCCAATCAACTGTTCTACCAACTGCCTTTCCTGAATGTGTTGCCTCAACTTGTTTAATGGCTTCTCTAACTATACGACGCTCCTTAGCAGCTTCTCCAACAAATGATATAGAAACACCTCCTCTACCTGCTCTGGCTGTTCTACCAACTCTATGCAAATAGATCTCATGAGACTTAGGCATATCAAAGTTGATGACGACTTCAATCTTAGGAATATCCAATCCTCTTGCTGCTAAATCGGTACAGATCAACGTTGGAACGGTCAACTTCTTAAACGCCGTAATACTCTGTAGACGTTGATCCTGTGTAAGAGCTCCATGTAACTCTGAAACTTTAAGTCCTAACATACCCAGGATGATCCTTAGTCTATGAGCCATACTTTTAGTGGCAACAAACACAATGATTCGACTCTGTTCGCCAGAATCAAGCTTCGAGAGGATCTCATATAAAAGTGCTGGCTTTAAGCTCTCTCTTTTCCTTATTCTCACAAACTCCTGCAATAATCCAGAAGCAGCAGCCTTTGGCGGATCAATCATGATCCTCACAGGTTTTCTAAGCGATAGTTGAATCAAATCGCTGATTGTGGAATTCATGGTGGCGGAGAATAGTAGAGTTTGTCTTTTCTCAGGGACTAATTGAAGAATCTCAGTAATCTCGGTATGAAATCCCTCTTCTAACATCCTATCTGCTTCATCCAAAACCAAAATTTCGACAGAATCAACGCTGAAAGATGGAGAGTTTCTCACATGATCAATGAATCTACCAGGCGTAGCAATAACAATATCAGGCCGCTTCTTCAATTCTTGCTCTTGCTGTCTCAAGTTCAAACCACCAATAGCCATACCAATTGTGATTCCACTGACAAACTGAGCAATCCTCTTTGCCACATCTGCCACCTGAATGGCCAATTCTCTTGTAGGGGCCATAATAACGACCCTAGTTGAAGCAACTTTCGATGGCTTATACAATAATCGTTCAATGATAGGTATCATATATGCGGCAGTCTTACCAGAACCTGTCTGTGCACCGGCAACAACATCCTTACCCATTAGAGCAATAGGAATGGCGGCACTTTGAACCGGAGTAGGCTTAGTGTATCCTAAAGTGGACAATCCTTTGAGAACAGGTCTCGAGAGGTCCATGGATTGGAAGTCTTTGTAAAGCACTTTCTTTGCATCTTCACCTTCTTCTGCATCATAGAACTTTTGAATGGCTTCGGCAGAATCTTCTGGTTCGGGTTCTGACTCGGAATCTGAGGCATTAGGATTGTTGTGTAAGTTTTCAAGCAGGACATCAGTCTCTTCTTCTTCCTTTGTCTCCTTCACCTCCTCCTCCTCCTTCACCTCGTCCTTTGCACCCATTCCAAATCCATCCATGGCTAATTCATCGTCTGACTCGGAATTGACAGAGCCACCGTCATCCGCTTCAGCTTCTTCCTTATCTTCCTCAACCTCGTTGGACTCACCTTCCCCTTCCAATGCAAATTTACCTGTCAATCCTCCTCTCCTCTTTATAATACTGTCCAAATCAACGTCCTTCTTCTCCACCTCGTCGTTCTCCTCTGGATCAAAGTCCCATCCTTCAAATCCATTGCTTAAATCATCACCCATATCAAAGATAAATTCAGGGTTTATATCTCCCTTCTGCTCTTCCTCTTCTTCGTCCTCCTTCTTTCTACTCTTCTTACCCTTCTTCTTCTTATTAACTTTCTCACTTCTCTCCTCCTCTTCTATTCCTGCCTCTTCATCCTTATCGTCATCTAAATCTGGAACCTCTTCTGTCTCACTATCAGAGATAGTCGGTATAAAATCAAGCGACTGAATAAACTTTCCCTTCTTTATCTTGCTAACCATTGCACGGATTATATTAATTGATTCAGGATATGGGCGTTTCTTGAAGGACTTGAAGGACTGGGATAAAAAGGGCCAGTTTGATATATCTGAAAATTTTTCAGACTGCGCCGCATGTTATCTTATCGGCTCAGCCACAGGGGTATGGGGGGGGGGGGGCAAGTATCTGGGCGAGGGACAAGGGAGAAGAGAGGATACGGGCACAGGAATGACGGCGGGAGAGAGGACAGGACAAGGTAGAAAGAGCACACGGACAAGGGGACAAAGCTGATACAAGGTAATGTCAACGAAGCAACGAAGTGTCACTAAATACGGTTGAATTTTCCCTACCCTACCCGTACACCCTACCACCTTACTGCTCACCCCCTCGCCTCTTCCAACCCTTCCTCTTCCTACTCTTCCTCTCCCTACTCTTCCCCTACCTACTCTTCCCCTCCCCCACGCACTAATTTGACACTTACCAGAGCAAATTGGTAAGAAAGAAGTGGTTAATCCCTCCCTGCCTTTCTCACAATCCCTCTCTTTCTCCCCCAGCCCCCAACCAAACTTACATCCCTACACCACATATCCTTCCGAGCATCTCAGCCTGATATAGCCAATATGGGACCTCAGATCAAAGCACTTACAGCCCTTCTCTATTCCCTCCCTTCTCCCCCCCCCCCTCCCTCAGTGCCTCCCCTACCAACAGCCTCTCCGATAACTTCGATCAGTTCATCCGCCCGCAGCTCTCCTGGTCCGTCTGCAGCTCCGCCAACTGCCATCCTCTAGAAATTTCGATCCCTAATGACACCAAACTGAAAAATTTTAACACCGCCTTACCCGCCATGCAAAGTACACGTAAGCGCGAAGGGTTCAGACAAGGAAGGCCGAGGTAGGGGGGGGAGAGGGGTGGAAAACTCATATATATACGTGGTGGTGCCCTTTTTTCTTTCTTCTTGTTCTCTTGGTTATTGACTGTTGCTTTTGGAAGACTCAGGCAGATATCTCTCGGTGATTGAGACTTCGGGAATTCCTCTGTTTAGTTTATTCATAGCATCAATTAGCATAAGGCCAGGATAGGTAGTAGGGTCAAGGTATATATAGAGAGTCCTTGTACAGTACAGTTCTAGTCAGTCAGGTACAATCATCCATACAGCCAATAACAAAAAAAGGTTCATCAATCATACAGAGCTGTCATATAATGTTTCGCCGTTCAATTTCAATCGGTGCGTTGCTCCTGTATGCACTTCTATTGGTGGTCATACCCTTCATATCTGGAGATTCTTCTCTAGTTAATGCCGATGACACCGACAGTTATGGTACCGTCATCGGTATTGATTTGGGTACAACTTACTCATGTGTCGGTGTTATGAAGGCAGGTAGAGTGGAGATCTTGGCCAATGATCAAGGTAATAGAATCACTCCATCCTACGTGGCATTCACCGAAGATGAAAGATTGGTTGGTGATGCTGCCAAGAATCAGGCATCTTCCAATACAAACAATACCATCTACGATATCAAGAGACTCGTTGGTAGAAGGTTTGATGATAAGGTGACCCAGAGAGAGGTCAAGCATATGCCTTACAAGGTTGTTGATCAGAAAAGTAGACCCGTTATCGAGGTCGATATCGCTGGTGAGACCAAATTCTACACTCCTGAGCAGATCTCTGCCTTGATTTTAGGTAAGATGAAACAGATTGCCGAGGATTACTTGGGTAAGAAGGTTACCCATGCAGTTGTTACAGTTCCAGCCTATTTCAACGATGCCCAAAGACAGGCAACTAAGGATGCTGGTACCATTGCCGGATTAAACGTTCTCAGAATCGTGAATGAACCAACTGCCGCAGCTATTGCCTACGGTTTAGATAAAGGTGATGAAGAAAAACAGATCATTGTTTATGATCTAGGTGGAGGAACCTTCGATGTTTCTCTATTGTCCATTGCAGGTGGTGCCTTTGAAGTTCTTGCCACTGCCGGTGATACCCATTTAGGTGGAGAAGATTTCGATTATAGAGTCGCCAGACACTTTGCAAAGTTGTTTAAGAAGAAGCATAACATTGACATTACCAAGAATGCCCGTGCCATGGCTAGATTAAAGAGAGAAATTGAGAAGGCAAAGAGAACTTTATCTTCTCAGATGTCTACCAGAATCGAGATCGATTCTTTCGCTGATGGAATTGACTTCTCTGAGACTTTGACTAGAGCCAAGTTTGAGGAATTGAACATGGATCTATTCAAGAAGACTTTAAAGCCTGTTCAGCAAGTTTTGAAAGATGCTAAAGTTGACGAATCCGAAATTGATGATGTTGTTCTCGTTGGTGGTTCTACCAGAATTCCAAAGGTTCAAGAATTGCTTGAGACATTCTTTAAAGGTAAGAAGGTTGCTAAGAGTATCAATCCTGATGAAGCTGTTGCATATGGTGCTGCCGTTCAAGCTGGTGTTTTATCCGGTGAAGAAGGTGTTGAAGACATCGTTTTAATTGATGTCAATCCATTGACTTTGGGTATTGAGACTTCCGGTGGTGTTATGACTACTTTGATTAAGAGAAACACTCCAATTCCAACCAAGAAGTCGCAGATCTTTTCGACTGCTGTTGATAACCAACAAACTGTTCTGATCCAGGTTTACGAGGGAGAAAGAGCTATGGCCAAGAACAACAACCTGTTGGGTAAGTTCGAATTAAATGCAATTCCACCTGCTCCAAGAGGAGTTCCACAGATTGAGGTTACATTCACACTTGATTCCAATGGAATCTTAAAGGTCTCTGCCATTGATAAGGGTACGGGAAAATCAAATTCCATCACCATTACCAATGACAAGAACAGATTGTCCAAGGAAGAGATTGAAAAGATGGTGGAAGAAGGTGAACAATTCGCAGAGCAGGATAAGGAGGTCAGAGAAAAGATTGAGAGCAGAAATGCCCTTGAAAACTATGCTCATTCCTTGAAGAACCAAATCAATGATGAGAATGGATTGGGAGCAAAGCTATCTGACGAGGATAAGGAGACTTTGGATGATGCTGTCAACGAGGCCTTGGAGTGGTTAGAGGATAACAGTGAGGATGCTTCAAAGGAAGAGTTTGAGGAACAAAAGGAGAAATTGAGTAAGGTGGCATATCCAATCACCTCGAAATTATATGGTGGAGAGTCTGCACAGGGAGATGCTTATGGGGAAGATGAGGCTGGTGACGATGACGATGATGATGAAGATGATGATTGGGATCATGATGAGTTGTGAGCGAGCCACTCGTTGGTGCGTTAGTGAGTGAGTGCGGGTCAGAAAATACACAAGCAATTTCTCTGTTCTACCCACTCCACTATCTGCCCCTATGCAAAATCAACACTATATCTGTATAATTCAATCTTTCTATTTTTTTTTCATTGCTGCTGTCTAATTTTTATTCATTATTACTTACTGATAACCGTTGCCTGCACGCAGGATCGGCGAACACCGTCCAATTGGATCTTTCTCTACCTGCTGACTCCTGCTGCCGTTGATGACTTCTACACACGTTGACTTCGGTACATGTTGACTTCTGTAACTGTAAACTTCTATTTCTTCCTCTCATATTCCTCAAGGGAACCTAGAATTTGACACCAGTACGTGCGTGTGTCACGTTCACGGTTCTAGGCAGTCAAAGCAGCCCACTTTATCACCGCCTATTATTATGTGGCCTCATATTCTTCAGTGGCCTCGGCTGATTTCCTAATTTGGCATCTTCCTGCAGTAACGCGTTCTCTTGCATTGCGTCCGTTGGCGCCATGCGTTCTCTGCATCAGGAATGTTCACTATCATGCATAGAGAAACGGTCCACATGAAAAACAAAGTGACAACCAAAGAGGGCATATAAGCCACTTTGAGGGTGACGACCGAAATCAAAAATTCCATATCATGGTAACTAGGTCAAAATTCTTCTTCTGAGCATGTAAAGGCAGTACTAGTTAAAGGAGCCAGACGCAAACATATACAACTATAGCAGTCGGCAAGGGTTGGCACTTAATACGAGCTTCGATTTTGGGAATGCTCCATTTCAAGACATCAAGAAATTCAAAGGGCATGTAGAAGGGATTTTCTTACTAAATAATTTGTCTCTAACTTCTCGTAGTCCGGAAATAGCAAGGGGGAGGGTGTAGGAAAAAGCTAGTAATGATTTACAAATTGTTCTCTATGTGATATCCTTTAATCCGATATGCTTACTACCCTTGGACCGTACTGCTCCCGTTGTTTCGTATTCTCCTGAGGAGGATGAATTTCAGTAGCCGTCCTAGGAAAGCCATTTAAAGGAGAGAGAGACCAGTTCGATAGAACACAGCTTCGTTAAGGGTTTTCGTTTCAGTTTTCTTTGCCGAAGACTTCACAATTAAGATTTCCTAAAATGGGGTTGCCGAATTAGGTAAATCACGGCGTGCAGTAAATAAGAAGATCATCGACTCATTCGTTATTAAGGAACATGAGGCGTTCAGTGGCAATATCGTACAGAATGAGAAGCATTCCCTTTATGTGGCTGGATCTTACAATGTCGTTTAGGGTGCATTAAAATTCTAAGCCGGACCGAGAGTAGGAATGTCTTGCATCAACAGATTCATGAGTCTTGATGAGGAAAGGGAAATTACCGATGAAATCATGGAAATGTCGATGATCTTCTGTGCATCGCTTATTTGTGCGAATACAGGGGTAACAAGTTGTGCCGGCTAGTCAGTGTGGAACAGGAGATTGAGGGGCACGCTGCCACTCGATGCTTGTTTAGGAGGTTGCCCAAGAAATGAAGAATTATTGCTTCTCCAATTTTATGTAAGTGATCTTATGTTCTTTAGGAACATGGGTGAATATGAAATTGCTCCGATGACTCAAGGCAGCCATACAGAGAACATCTGTGACTGCGGAGATGGATATAGCTACTTGTCGTACTACAACGGAATTGAAGGGTATTAAATTAACCATATAAAATTGCGATATTTGAGGAGGGTAGGGGGTGGATACGAGATGGGAAAGGATTATGCCAACCATGGTTCAACGCCTTAATTGTTGTGATACATCTGAACATTGTTGTTGTTATGATAACAATAGTCAACTGACTTCATACTAACAGAACTTCCCTACATTTCCTGCCTCGATTGTCAATACTGTAGATAAGCTTCAGACCACCACGTTATCATGAGCAGCTACACCAATCAACGGAACAGCTTTCCCATCAAAAGGTGAAATTCTATAGTTTAGCTGCCCTGCAGCCACCATAGCAGCCCCATTTGAATGATGCATTCCTGAAGTATTGATTAACTCTGGTCGTTATTACTTTGACCACCGCCGAATGTGAACCTGCCAGCTGCATTTAACGATACTGCCACGCCAAAGTAAAATCCGGCGTATTGAACTATCAAGGCTAGTAATGTAAGTATGTTTAGTTAGTAATCCACCGATGAAGATACATTATCAAGGTCGAGATCTGCCAATCTCATTATGAAAGTATAACTGAATCTGCCAATTCAGTCCCTCACTGATGTCCAAATGTAGTAATTTGCTAATTGATGCGAATAGATGAGAATTTATGCTAGCCAATTCCCTGATATGATAAGCACCGACGGTTGGTTCCAAGCGCCAAACCTTTAATCCCTGTGAGTAAACTTAAGCTTAATCCTGTGATTCTCCTTCAATGTTCTTCCCATGTTATGAATTACTCCTCTTAAGTGCGTACGTCTGGATATACGTAGCTTCGGTTCGAGCAAGGACGGCAGTAATAGCATTTCAAGCTGAATCTCTCTCTGCCACCGAATCATTTCCTGCTCCCTCATCTTCTTCTCTAGTGCTTCCTGAATCCTTTCTTTCTTCCTTTTAATCTTCGCCCTCTTAATTTCCTTTGCCTGATTCCTTGCTTCCTCTTCAATCCTGTTGTATCTCTTAATCCTCTCATTCCTCAAAGCAATCCTTAATCTTGTTGCCTCATTCTTGACGAATTCAGTGGCCTCAAACTGAACTTCAACGTCTTCGTCCGTGCAACTTAACGTCTCAACTACTTCTGTTCCCCAATAGGGATTGAACTTCTTGGTAATGTTAGATCGTAGCTTCCTTTCCTTATGGCTGAGGTATAAGAGGCGTCTTAATCTTCTCGCCTTTTCAATTAATCCCTCTGTCATTTTAGGAGTAATCGTCTCTCCAAACTTAACCCTATCATCATTGTGATGTTTTGTCTCATAAACACGTGATGGCTCCTTATGGAACTCTTCGGAACAGCAACCTCTTGATCTGGGTAATTGACGAATGAATCTGCCTGCTTCACTCTGCAATTTGGCAGTAGCATCATCCAATTCTGGATGTCCCCATGTGGTTTTGGAATATCTTTTAGGGTCCTTGCTTATCTTTTCAGCAAGTAAATCCCTAGCCAAGCTGACTTTGTGAAGCTTTTCACTGAACTGTTCGGAGGACATTGTACAAGGCTTGGGAATATGTTTCTCCTTCTTCTTCTCCTGCTTTCCCTTGTTCGTCTTTCTTTCCTTTGGAATAAGGTGGTCCTTGCTCACCTTCGCCTCGATTGCCTTACGCTTGATTATATTCCACTTCTGTTTTTGCTTCAGAACTCTTCCAACGACCGGTCTATGGAAGGTGTCCTGAACGATGAGAGTTCTGGGTTTTGTTCTTCCGGGAAAGTTACTCCAATCAACTGGAAACTCCATCAAAGAGGACGAAGATGCGGAATCTTCAATATTTGGAAGCTTAATGGTAGATGAAGTGGAGCTATTTGTCTGCTCAGCAATTTCATGACGAATCCATTTAGAGAGAGCATTAATTGAAGCTGGATGAGTTAAAGGGGGATCCCTCAGAGAATGAAGAATTTCATTTGGGTTGAAGATAGTAGGATGAATTAGATCTAGTTCCTTGGGAAACTGTTTGGAAGGGACTTTAAAGGGACCCAATGTCCTTGGAGGAGTGGTGGGTGGTGTAGAGAATTGAATCACTGGGAAACTATGTGGGGAGGAGTCTTGGATATCGACCGTAACTGGGATAGATAATGGCTCGATTTCTGGTTCAGCTTCTCGTTCATCTCTTGATTTCACCTCTGTAATCTCACTTTCAAAATCAGCGCCCGGATTTTGGGAAATGCACTCCTGGATATTTTCCCTATTAGGAATCACAGTGAACTCAGCAGGTACACCTGGCCGAATATCCTCAGGAATAAGGATTGTTGCTTCCATCTCTTTTGGAATGACAATTATATCATTTTCCGGATCATCCATCCTGATTTCGCCTTGCCTGTTTTCGCTGAACAAATGAGTAAGTCCTTTGAACTTTGGGCTGATAGGAATTGAGGGGTGTTGGAAGACAATTTGGTACTTATACCTTCTTGGAGGGATTTGGCGTAACATTATCTCTCTAAGTCTGAAAGGAGTTGCTAAAGCCGGATCACAGGTTGATTCAGAATCAGACTTCAGGGGAAACTCACCATCATTGGAGTTGTCGCCTTGGATATTATTATCCTGAATATTTCCATTCTTCATATCACCATCCTCCGTATTACCACTCTGAATATTGGCATTATTTTTGACGCCGGAAACTTCCCTCTCAGATTTCCCATCATCGGGAACGGGATTACCATCTACGGGTTTTTCCCGCAGCATCTCTTGGATTACCTCTAGACTGACCTTATAATCTGATTTCAACTCGTCTAGCCATTCTTGAATATCCTTATAATCTCTTGCTACTAAAGCCGGAGGTCTTGGAGAGGTGATTCTGACGGGTTTGTTCCGAACGAATTTCAGAACAGCGGTTGCCTGCTTGGAGGCTGAGTTAATGAACTTCCACATTGCTGGTTGGTTGGCTTATCGAAAGCCTTTGCTGGTGTTGAATAAATCTGTGGTAGCTGATTACTGTAGAGAAGGAAAAGGTGAAGGGGAAGGATTAAACGCCAAACGAGGAACTGTGATTTTTATATAGCCCAATTAGGAAATTTAGGGAATTTGAGGGAGCTAACGTGGGTCTGCGGAAGAGACGGTAAGTGCAGTTAGCAATTTACTTACTAAGTTTTATGAAGGAGAGACTGTATAACTTCACTTCTAGGAGAGTATCAGGGATCAAATTTAATTTATTCCAGTAAGTCGTCGGAGCACATTTCTACTTAGCATTTATCATGCATGCAATTTCATTACTTCACTCGATGTGACCGGCGAGCAGAGGTTCGGAATATTTAAAGCAACTTTTTCCAATAATATACACAATTCCTGCTTCCTTCGGGTCGATCAGCATGAAGTGATAACCGTCTTTCCCTTTTTCAGTAATTATTTTACTACCTTTCCAGAGGCATGGAACTAGTCAACTGGTATAACAGTTTAATAATGTAGTATTCTAACTAGTAATTTCAGTTCTTCAATTAATTAGGAGAAGTACCAGCAAATTGAATATTGGAAAGCTATTTCACTACGCATATAACTAAATAATTTTAATTAAACTAAAGCTAAAACATGCACAACCCTTCGATATTAGGCTCGCTATACCATAGAAGAATTGCTATAGAATACGCCATCCGAAAGTGAACAATCGAAGGGAAGAAAGACAATACCCATGTCGAATTCAATAGAGTAAACCCAGCAGCCTGCCGAAGATTGAATGGCTACCGATTAACGGTACAATTATTCACCAGTCTATAAAATGAAGACGGCGAGCAAAGAAATCACAAACTCAATGCTGTAACCGATCTTGGCGGCACCGGCCTCGAAAGTGGAGACAGGAGCGGCAGAAGAAGAAGCAGCGCCAGTCGATGAGGCTGGAACCAATGTAGTTGGTGATGGAGTAACTGGAGCACCAGAGGTCTTTGGAGGAACTGGAGCAGCAGAAGATTCTGAAGCAGGAGCGGCAGAAGATTTTGGAGGAACTGGAGCACCAGAAGATTTTGGAGGAACTGGAGCGCCAGAGGAAGTTGAAGGAACAGGAGAAGGACCAGACGATGTCTCGGCGGTCAATGGACAGTATGTAGTGTAGATAGTCGTCACTCCGCTGATAGTAGTTGTGAATGCGGTCACACCAGTAGTGACTGGAATCTTAGTGCACTTATGGTCAGAGCAAGAAGTAATCGTGACGACGGTTGTAGAAATTCCGTTACCACCCTCTCCAGTTGAAGAACCTTCGCCGTTTCCAGTTGAGGAACCCTCACCAGTTCCGGTAGCAGAACCTTCACCGGTTCCAGTAGAGGAGCCTTCACCGGTTCCAGTGGAGGAGCCTTCACCGGTTCCAGTAGATGAGCCTTCACCGGTTCCAGTAGATGAGCCTTCACCGGTTCCAGTAGATGAGCCTTCACCGGTTCCAGTAGATGAACCTTCACCAGTTCCGGTAGATGAGCCAGTTTCAGTTCCGCTGCTACCAGTCTCAGTTCCAGTAGAGCTTTCACCGGTTCCCGTAGAGGAGCCTGTATCAGTTCCGCTGCTACCAGTCTCAGTTCCTGTAGAGCTTCCGGTTTGACCTGTTGTAGTAGTGGTAGTCTCTCCGCCTGTGGAGGACTCACTAGACGTGGTTCCAGAAGGAGCAATAACAACGCTACCAGACAAAACATAAGTCTGAGAAGCTCTCTTGTTAAGCGTGACAACAGGAACGGTATCAATAGTGACATCAACTGTCAAAGAGAAAGTACCACCGTTAGTAAGGGTAGTAGTGTCTGAGGAAATGTACTCCAACCAGGTGTAACCTGATGGGTAGGCCTCGTATTCTGCCTGCAATGTCTCAGATGTAGTAGAATCGGTGTATGTATTACTTGGAGCAGGAGTGCTATCGAGGTCAAAGGATCCAACACCATTCCACCCGTAGTTGGTAATTGCACCATCTTGGACAATAGAGACACTAGACCATGGTCCCAAAGCAAATGGAACGAAGATCTTGAAGCGAGGAGCATCGTTCTCAGCGTAAGCGACCAAGTAAGGAGTTGGGGAAGATGTTGAGGTAGATGTTGTTGATCCTGTACCGGTAGTGGTGGAGCCAGTACCTGTAGTACCTGTAGTACCGGTTGTGCCAGTAGTGTCAGTGCTTCCAGTAGTACCTGTAGTACCTGTAGTACCAGTAGTGTCAGTGCTTCCAGTAGTACCGGTAGTACCTGTAGTACCAGTTGTACCTGTAGTACCTGTAGTACCTGTAGTACCTGTAGTACCTGTAGTACCTGTAGTACCTGTAGTACCTGTAGTACCAGTTGTACCTGTAGTACCTGTAGTACCGGTAGTACCTGTAGTACCGGTTGTGCCAGTAGTGTCAGTGCTTCCAGTAGTACCAGTAGTACCGGTAGTACCGGTTGTGCCAGTAGTGTCAGTGCTTCCAGTAGTGTCAGTGCTTCCAGTAGTACCGGTTGTGCCTGAAGTGCCCGTAGTACCAGTAGTACCGGTAGTACCGGTTGTGCCAGTAGTGTCAGTGCTTCCAGTAGTTCCAGTAGTACCAGTAGTACCAGTAGTACCAGTAGTACCTGTAGTACCGGTAGTACCGGTTGTGCCAGTAGTGTCAGTGCTTCCAGTAGTACCAGTAGTACCAGTAGTACCTGTAGTACCGGTAGTACCGGTTGTGCCAGTAGTGTCAGTGCTTCCAGTAGTACCAGTAGTACCAGTAGTACCGGTAGTACCAGTTGTACCAGTGGTGTCAGTGCTTCCAGTAGTACCAGTAGTACCTGTAGTACCTGTAGTACCAGTAGTGTCAGTGCTTCCAGTAGTACCAGTAGTACCTGTAGTACCTGTAGTACCAGTAGTGTCAGTGCTTCCAGTAGTACCGGTAGTACCTGTAGTACCGGTTGTGCCAGTAGTGTCAGTGCTTCCAGTAGTACCTGTAGTACCTGTAGTATCAGTACCAGTAGTAGTGGTAGTGGTAGCAGTTATGGTACAGGTCTCATCGAAGTTCTCGATTGCAGCAATCAAGTTAGAAAGGAGAGTACCGATGTCACTGAGATCATTAGAGCCGACACTTGCAACGGCGGAACTGACATCACCAACAAGGCTAGTCAATATGGTGAGCAAATCTGCGGAATCGTTGTTTGCAACAGCGTTAAGAAGCGCAAGGAGATCAGCTCCGGTATTTTGAAGGATGGAATCTCCTCCGCTGACTGCAGAATCCACAATGTTCGTAAGAAGGTTCAAGAGATCGGAGAGCAATCCATTGCATTCAAGGAGAGCAGAGATGAGGTCCGAAACAAGATTTATGACATTATTAAGGGTGTCACCAACAGAGCTAGGAAGAAGAGCTGTTAGAGTGTCCACTATACTTTCAATCAAGTCAAGCAAACCAGCTGGAGTGGTTGGGGTGGCAGTTGCAGTAGTGTCGGTGTTTGTTGCTGTGTTGGTGGTTGCAGTGGTTGCAGTTGTTGGAGTACCAGTTGGAGTAATTGTACAAGTCTGGTCAAAGTTTTGAATGGCAGAGATGACGTTAGTGACAATGGTACCAATATCAGTAAGATCATTAGAACCAATGTGCAATAGAGCAGAAGAGAGATCACCAACGATGTTTGCTAGTAAACCTGGCAATGCAGCGGCATCATTGTTAACAACTGCAGTAACAAGCTGGACGATGGTGCTACCTGCATTCTGAACAATGTTATCCGCACCACTAGTAGAGGTGCTGACAACGTTGCTGACAAGATTTAGAAGATCGGTAACTAAACCATTACATTCTGTGAGAGTATCGATGACATCACTAAGAAGCGTGGTGATGCTGTTTGTGATATTCTGGATACTAGATGGAAGAAGACCAGTTAAGCCACTAAGAATACCCTCAATGGTACTTATCAAATCTCTCTTGACCAAAACAGGAGCGACAGCAGGAGAATCCTCGATATAATCCTCAGAAGAAATTTCCGGAGAGGATAGAGGAGCAATTTGAAGAGGTTTTAGATCACCAGCAGCATAGACTTCGACGGCAGCAGGGATTGGTTCAGCAAAACCTGTGCTAATGCACACGGAAAGTGCAGAAAGCACACCGATGTAACGTGTAAGAAGCATGGTGGTTGACAGGGATTGAGAAAGAGCAAAGGATCGAAAACAGGTGGCAGGTTAATAGGATGGGGCGAATAACGCTCCCTTTAATACCGGAACTTGTTTACCCCAGTGGTAGACAAAGCACGTAATGCCACAGGCACGGAAATGAAATCAAAGTACTCAATTGAGAATACACATCTCAATTGAGTTGTCCCGTTCCTGGTGATTGGACAAGGCGTAGCACGGGAGTAATTTCATACCAGCCATTTGTATAGATAACTGGACAAAATAGCCATGCGGCCGAATCAAACATAGCTAATGTTAGCCTAGACTAGCTAAGGTGCGTTCCCTAATAGGGGAAGGGCACAAATATGATGCACGAGAGTACATTATGACCGAGCGCAGGTCCATGAGATTCTCGACGTTCCCCCATTGCACTGGAGGAAAGGAGGGGAACGAAAAACAACCATCCATACAAGCTATAACATGCTATACTACCCAATGGTAACCTAAGAACAAAAAGGTTGATTTCCTTTCGTTACTTTTGTAAAATTTCATTTTGACCGTTTGGTGTACAACGCGTACTAAAATTCCCAGCATTGAGGTAGGGTAGCAATCGATTTGTGAGCTCGTTAACGTAACGGGAAACACAACAATATGGGGACGGCAGACGTGCATATTTGCGAGCGATGCTTGATGCAGCCTGTGAGCGAATCGAGATGTGGTATGCAGCAGCTTCCCAAAACTGATTCCTGCGCCTGAAATTGGGCTGCCCCTTCTTTCCCTCTCGGGTATCGCAGCCACTTCTATCGTGGAAATTGCGCTTCCGTAAGAAAAATGCCCCAAAATAGGAGCGCGCCCTTTGTTTTTGACCTGCTTTACGCGCGGGGTGGGCCTTAATTTTAGTAGTAAAAGAGGGGGGGGGAAGAAAAGTAGCCGAATTCCACGTGGTTTTGGCGGGATGAATGAAAATGGGGCAAAGGTACCTGGAAGATACCGGAACGTTACCATTATTTTGCCTTCGCCTAGTAGGTAAGATACCAGCTTCGCTAACAGATGCAGTAGATTTTGGGTTATTTGGGTAAAGTCTTACGACCCAGATATGCTGTCATACAACTTAGTGATAGAATGTCCAGTAGTCGTGCGTATACGGTAGGGGTGCGCGCGGTAGTTGGGTGGGGAACTTTGGCCTAGAGCAGACCGCGTACGTGCTGTGAGGTAGTTAGCTAGCGGGTTGGGCCGTGCTGCACTCTCTTTTCTGGTAGCGGGACGGCATCAAAATTGCGCACAGCGCCGCATCACGGGTCAATTGAGAACGACACTACCCGGGATTAGGGTGCATTTCTGAAAAGGGAAATGGAGTCATCTTAGGTGGGAGGGGGGAGCTCATGCAGAGGACAGTGGGACAGAAATAGAATCACGGATACAGAAGTGTTGCCATGGTGACGTGAGGAAGAAAGCAGGCACCAGTTACGCAATCTTCAGTTTTGAAGATACGAATCATCAAAAACTCTCGTATACGACCCGTCGGAAGGAAACATCGGCTTTGCAAACATTACATCAGTCTAGACTTTGACCATTAGTCATAGGTTTTGACAGTAAATAAACAGTCAAAGTCGTCAGCAAAAAGAGCCAGTTAAAGCTTTCAACCGTCTGTAAACTTGTATACCTGAAGATCTTAAGCAAGAATACGCCAGAGCTGCCTCACAGTGCTCTAGACTTGCTTCCACGCGCTAGTGCTGCTTCGGTGCGCCAGGGCTGCTTCACCACTCAAAACTTGATTTATACTGCTCTAGACCTCCTTTTCCCGCTTCTCACTCTCAATTACTCACCTTGCTCTACCTAAATGGCTGACTGACTAACCCATACGTCCTGTTGGCAGATCACTGACTCAGCTAATCCTTGATTAATTTGACACCCTTACACCGGTCAAATCGTCCATCCAATCGTCGCCAACAGAGTCAATTCGCGGAGTCGATTCGTAACACCCACCGCTTTGTAGTATCTGCTTAAAGTCGTATCTACGTACCTCATACCAGACCACTACCCTTCATTACTCCCCTCCTCACACCGCTGCCTTAATAGTCGCGCACGTTATTCGCCAATTAACGAACTACTTTACCCGTTTACTTCACCCGTTTACTTCGCTTAGCTCAGCAGCTCTCTATAGGTGCTGGTACGGCAGCACTCCGCCCCTTGCCCCACCATGGACATCAACGTCCGTCTTAAACCGCAAAGACCCACTTTCGAGACAGATCAACTTGATACAAGCCTCGATGACCTCAGCAATGATGGCAGCGACGGCAACAACGACAGTAACAGTTCCACAAACGCGCCACCTAATGGCCACCCTGATAAAGTTCGCCCTCCTCCAATAGCGTCGGTCGACGTCGATCAGCTACTGATTACCGGATTAGACAACTTGGAATCCCTTAAGGACTTGAAGCAGATAGAATCAATGGCTCTCTTTAAGAGGCTGGTTGATGATCTACTGATCTTATCGGATCTGGTGAAAAAGTCACCTGACCTTGACCTAAGATCGATTTTATTTGGCAAGATGGGCAGCAATTTGGTGGTACGAGAAGAATTTGACGATGATAATGGGAGCGTGGAGAGTGAGGAATTTGTCATTTATCCACCTCTAATAGCAGATTCCATCGCCAAACTAAGGGAGAAGAAGAGGTCTACACCTTACGTGGAACTGGAACAGTTCAAGACCAAGTCTACCGAGGAATTGGAGGTCCCCTTGAGGAAGAATTCCAGAATAGACTCTAATTTCGGTGCTCTATTATCAGGAGACCTAACGGACGAAGAATTGAGACCTGTTGCAGGTTCATATCATATCAATATAGACTATTCTCTGTGTGAGCAGATTGTACAGAAGTTCTATCTAAAGCAGGTACCAGCTCTGACTATTTCGAAGTATTTAGAGAGGATCAACAGGTTCCTAACTCCGTCGCCATCGGTACTGATCACTGCGTCCTATTTCCTATTCAATTTGGCGTTTAATCTAAGGCCGGAGAATGACCAGTGTGTATTACCATTACAGGCACCACCTGAGTCTGACGGACCTATTAAGATGACGTATGTTGATACGCTTGATGTGTTTAGATTGATATTGAGCGTTCTACGAGTTTCCTTGAAAGAGATTGAGGATAAGAACTTCAAGCAGGCTTATTATTGTAAGATTACAGGATTACAGCATGTGGAGGATCTGTTGAAGTTAGAACTGTCATTACTTTATCTTTTGGACTTCCATATTTTCATTAACGAGTTTACGTTGACCCGGTTCGTTTTTCAGTTTAGGGTGTTTGATAGGAATCTACATAGTCTATTGAGAGCTGATGGGTCGACTGAGCAAGGCGAGCTTGAACAGTGAGAGAATTAGATGTGAAGTGGATGCCCAGCAAGACTGGGCACATTCTCTGAAAGCGCTAGGATGGACCGGACCAGGTTGGCCTGTGTGGGTTAGTTAATCCTCCGCTGAGGATAGCTATGGCCTATACGTAAGTACATATAGCATATAAATAGGTGAATAACTGCGCACTAGTCTCTCCGCTGTAAAGTACTTGGTTGTGGTCTACACCAGCCATGGATTGTCAGATCATAGGGCGTCCCTGAGTTGATAGGCTTCTCAGATGGGAAGTGCGCCGGATTAATTTGTACGATACCTGCAAAACTCGGATACGTAACGCATAATGGCTAGTGTTCGTAGGTAAACCGGTTACTGTAAGTGGTAACTGATAGAACCTTTGAGCACAGATATGGGGTACCACACAGGCAAGCTTGCTGCGTCAATGTCACATTTTCATTTCCCGGGCGCATTGTTTTTTAAGCCGATCGCAGGGGACAAATTACCTTATTCGGCTGGTTTCGCTTCTGCATAGAAGCCGCTAAGCCGCTGAATGCTGCCGCAGTCAGAATTCGATCAAATTGTGACATTAGTTCGTAATACACGGGGATATCCGGTGAGCTCTTTGTCGGTAATTCAAAAGCCTACTTTCACACACCTCTTTGCTTTCGTCGAAGTTGGGTCCGTCAGATTTTCGAAGAAGTGAAAGTGGATTTGGTACTTCTAGTTGATTGTCGTAGTATGTCACATTATTTGTTGTTCAATTTTTGGACTTTTGCCTGGTAATAGAGCTAACAGGATCTTTGACATGCCGTTGAAGGAACTTTTCAGCATTACCCACCAGGAATTATTGACTAAATCCTATTTTACCTAATTTATTCTTTTAATTCCCTTAGAATGGCCAGCTTTTCAAAAATCCTACTTTCATCTAGACTGGGTAATGAATATTTTACGTTCTTCAAGTTTCATTTGTAACTAATAGTATTACTGAAGGAAATTGGGTTTATAAAAACCAAATCATAATAACCTTGTCAATAAAAACATTTCCATTAAACTACCTCTACCCACTAAAGTTAAGGATCTCGAAAGTTTAGTAGAAGGGTGAGCGTGGTGGCTCTGGGAAGGATCACTATTCTAGTTCAGATCACTATTTTCTGCCTTACTATTGGCCACAGCTGAACGATGACCCCGAAAAGAGAACCGTTTTCCTAGGAACCTTTCTCTGTACCTAAACCGATGTCCATTGTTACCGTCAATAAGTCCCCGGTCGACAGATCATAGGATGTAACGTAGTGGGTAGCAAATTAGGGAGGGCCCTCCATGCTCAGCTGTCTAATACCTTCTAGATTACTTAATTTTAAAGATGAATAGGAGATTAAGGGATTTCACAGCAACAGTATTACCCATCCCTGGAATGGGCCACGGTAAATGAAGAGCTGAAATTAGTCCCCTTGCGCACTCCTTTAGGCAATACTTACCCAGTCAGTTTTACCCCATCACTCCCTGCCCGGTTCCTCTACGCAATCACCTCCTGATCTCCTTTCATACATTAAATCTGCTACCGGAACAGGGAAACCAGGCAGACGGCTGGGCTACCATACAAATCAAGGCACCAAACAAATACCTTAAGTTGGACAAACACTTCCAGTAACCCTCCTACTCAAATCTTAGATGCCTCATGATTACATACTTCATGGCCACTTCAATTGGCTAGACACTTCAAACGATTAGATACTTCAAAGTGGTACCTCATTACATAATCAGCCCTCGCCTGGTCGATCGGCCGCCAAACCCTGCAAATGCCGGTGAAAAATTTTCAGCGTCTCGTCGACCACGTCGCCGGGCCCCGGCCTCCTCAGCACTAAGATAAAAGGCCTCCTCATTTGGGCCACTCTCTTCTCTTTCTTCCACCACATCGTCTTCCTTCTCTCCGTCTTTCTTCAACCAACCTTAAAATGTAAGTACAACTCAAATGGTATCTCCTTCTCTGTTCAACGTGATGACACACCTACTAGTTTAAACTTTTCTTTCTGGCATCTCTAATGTTAGGGCATATTATCGTGTGCTCAATGAATACAAAAATTGACAATTATCTGAAAACTCTTGAGAAGGGGTATGCAGCTTCTTTGGTATCGGGAATTATACTAACATAATGATAGCGGCAGTTTTAGAGCGGTCAGTGTATTCGCGAAGAGGTGTATGGTTGTGTAGTGTGAGGGGGACAGTAGCGGGATGGAAGATGGGTGGTTCGTACGGGGTGATTCGCTGCGTAGTTACAGGTAGTTCACCCTCATTCACCTCTGTCCACCCTCATTCACCTCCATTCAGGGGTCGTTTTCGCGCCCTTCAGTACTTCCCTACGGCGACCACAACTCCCCCTGTCCTCTCGGTGCATACTTCATCTCCTTAAAATTCTCCCTATAAACCCCGTCCTCACAGAGCCGTCTCGTAGTTCTTTTATGCGGCGGATGGTACTTCTCAGAGCGTGAGTCTCTGCTACGGGGGCTTCTCGTGGAAGGCTTTTCAAGGGACTTCTCTTGACCTGCCTTCTTTGCTTCCCCAGTAACCCGCTTCGACCGTCCTCTCCGTCTCTCATCACTCACTCCAACCCTTTCTCCCCTCAACATCGTATCAGCTTCATTCAACGTCTTCACCTCAATATCAAAGCACTTCAACCATATCCGGGTCGTCTCATCCTCACATAAAACAAGCCAACGAATCCTCCTCTGGCGATCCCTGTTCTCAATAAACACCTTCTGGATACTCGACCGGATCAGTAGCTTCAATCTCTTTGGAACTATAGCCTTTTCGTCACCTTCATTGTCCTCAACTTCCTTCCTATTCTTGATCTCTGTCTCCTTGATGGTGGCAGAATTCACCACAGTACGTCCATAAATCCCTTCCTTGCCGTTAAATGGTCCCAACAGCTTACTTCCAAACACGCCCACTGCCCCTCTTTCGGAGGATTGGGCGCTGGGGAACTCGGACTTGAGTGGAGTACGTTTTCGGTAGCCGGAGGCTGCCTTCCACTCGGGTCCAGCCGACTCCGGGTCTTCGAGGACGAATGTGGGAGGGTAAGGTGGTGCGGGGGGACCAGTGGGGTGGGTAAGGCCGGAAGGAGGAGCAAGATCAGAAGGCTGGGGAAGACCAGAAGCATGAGGAGGATACGCGGAGCTGACATCAGGGGAATACGCAGAGCTCACGTTAGGAGAATACAGGGAAGACTCATCCTGGTCATCACTATCGCCCCCATCAGACTCATAACTGTCTCCCACGTCAGCCCCATCACTGTCTCCCCCGTCAGCCCCATCACTGTCTCCCTCACGCCTCTCCTTGCTCTCATTATAACTCTCAAAATCATCCAATCCCTCTAACCCATCACCCTCGTCGTCGTAATTGGAGATAGACTCGTCGATGAATCGAACACTCTCCCTGGCATTCATCGCTATCAGCGAATTGAACGCCTTCTTCAAAAAATCTAACTCCAGTAACGTGTACCTTGGCACGAAGTAGACGGCATGTCTGTTATGGTACTTATCGTCCTTGAACCATTGCCTAATTCTACCGATACCTCCGTACACTAATGCGCTTGGATCCACTATGAAGTGAAGAGCCTTTTCATCGCCATCCATTCTGCATTGGTGAGTTGGGGAGAAGAAGAGAGAAGAAGAGGGAAGAAGGGGGAAGAAGGGGGAAGAAGAGGGAAGAGGTGATGGGTATGACAAATTTGAAATGATAGCGACGCGTCGAAAAGGACGGGAGGACTGGTAATGAGGGATTGGGGGGGGGGGGGGGGGGGAGAGAGGATTGGGAAGAGGATTGAAATGGAAGTACGTAGCCGTTAATCAGATAATCTATATACATGAATGAGGTGGTCACTATTAATGGAGTTAAGCATACTGGCATAGCCTGTACCGACAGCCATAGTCAGTAGTATATCAGCCTACCCATTGGACCCATATGCTCAGTGTCACTCCGCACTACTCCTCCTCAGGAGGATCTCCTAAATACGTCTCCAAGTGAACGTTAGGCTTGAACGGCCAGTAATAATACGCCTCGCTGATATCTATAAACTCCTGCTCCGTGATGTTCGGCGCAGGCTTCTGCAACAGCTCGGGATCCAACTTGGTCTCCAAATACTCCTTTGCACCGGGCCCAAGCAAATGAAGATTGTCAATCAACTTATTGCTGGGCGAAATCAACATCTTGTGTATGATCAAATGCAATTCGTCAGGAAATTTGATGTTGTACTTGGAATAGTTCGACTGAAATTCCATCAAACATACGTCTTTCTGTCCAGGAATCTGTGGTAGCTTGACAGCGTCCTTATATTCGTCCAAGACTCGGGAAACGCTCTTCTTCTTGCCATAATTAGAGTACGCTACCACGTCAACGTTGGCAAATAGGTTCGTCATCAGCGCATTGGACCGTCTATGCCTCGATCCAATCGGTCCTATGAACTTCAGAGACTCCGAGGCGGGCAGCCACGCCAAGAACTTGACGTTATTATACTGAAAGACGGAAGTTTTCATCTGATTAAAGAAGAGTAAGATCCGTAGAGAGTCTCCGCCGGAAGTATCAACGAAGTTACCGGTCAATAGTATCGAGTCGTTGACCTTAGTTAGGTCTGTCTGTTCCACTGGAACGACCTGGCCCAATTCCAGCGATCTATTGAGGAAATTGTGCTTTAGCACGGTGTTTGCCTGAGTCTCGTCTATGACCATGTCCTTACAGTCAGGGTCCTTCAGTAGGATCTGGGTCCAGAACTTGTTGGCAGCGACACTATCGGGGAAGATGACGTGATGTGCAGGGTGTAGTTCCTTATGGAGGAAGTACGAGAAGGGCGTGAAGCCTACGTGGTAGTCTATGATGCATAGGGACTGGGAGGAACGAGGGTATTGGTCTTTGAGGGAGAGTTTCTTGAAGATCTTGGAGTAGGTCTGGGGATCAAAGAAGAGTTTTGGAGAGAGGTGGTTTTGCTGGATCAAGGAGATTGCCTGGGGGAAGGAGGATGATTGGACGGCTATATTTTCGAGACGTTTGAACATGGTGGGGGTAGCGAGGGACGAGAGAAGGGGAGGGTATGGGGGAGCGAGGAAGGGAGGTAGCGAGGGCAGGCCGTAGGAAGAAGCGAGGACAGCGTTGCAGCAACAGAGACGTTACAAATGGCACAGATCACACTAAGCACCCAATTCACGAAGACCCTCACAGCGGAATGATACAAGGAAGTCCAGATCAGAAATTCGGGACTTGAGAGGAGAAAATGGCACAAAATTTTAGGCGGGGAACTGGTGATGTAGGGATGTCAGCCGAAGGGCATCGTCTGCTTTGTCCTTGTTACGTATGTCGCTATCGTTGTTCTGCCAAGTTACTGGTGCCATTCTTATACAACAGATACTGCCGACGCTGTTAATTGTTGATAAGTCTGCTGATCTGCTCGTCACGATCGTGTTTATCTGCCGTCCCACCACCGTCCTACTGCTGTCATCCGTTATACGCCTAGCTGCTATCATCCCTGCTCACAGCCGCAAGCTCTTCAAGAGCCGCTTACAATCAAGACCAGTCACTTACATTAGGCGATCCACGGGTACTCTACAGAGCGTTGATCTACTATAGTTTACTGCTGACTACTGACCGCTGACTACTGACTGTTCACTGCTGACTACTGACTGTTCACTGCTCGCTCCTGACTGCTAACCGCTTACCACTCACGGCTCACTACTCACTCACTCACTTACTCACTTACTCACTTATTCACTTACTCACTTACTCGCTATCGCTCGTAGGTTCGTAAGCTCGTAAGCTCGTACGTGCAATGCCCCTCATCAAACTCCGCCTCTCGGCCCACCCCAAGAAACCCAAATCCCATGTCATCAAACTGAAGCCGCTGAAACCCCCCAAGCCCACCAAAACCCCCACCATCAGGGTCAAGCCGACCATGATCCCCGGCGACGGTTACGACTCCGAGGACCCTGATAGAGAAGACGATCCCCTCATAGAAGAAGGAATCGTTCTACGGATGCTCCCCAACGAGTCCCTTGATACCCTCCGTGCCTGTGTCGAGTCCGGTGATATGAACGGGATCTCCTTGAAATGGAAGGATAAGAAAAGAGCCGTCTTAAGGATCAATGGGGTTCTTTACGGAGGTAAGTTGGTCAATTTACCCACGATAGTGGAGGTTCACAAGTCTATTGATAAGAAGAACATCTATAAGAGTATGGATTTATCACAAATCCTACTAATAGTAAGGAAGTTAAACTCTGAGGATGACATTAATGAGATTAATGTTGATAATGAATATGGTGAGACTCATCCTGATGGGTTGACGCCGCCAATGGAGAACAGTAAAGTTCGATTTAAGCGACGGTATGAAGAGCAGGTCATTCAGAACGTCGAGGATGAAGTTGATAGGTTGTTGAAGTTAGATGAAGAAGCTGAGAGTACAAATTATGAGTTCATTGATTCGAGTATGTTGAATAATCCACGGGCTCTGAACAGTTTACGTAAGGGAAGGAAGAGAAGAAAGGCTAAGAAGGGTAAAGGAGAGAAGGAGGAGACTGAGAAGGTTGAGAAGGAGGTTGAGCAACAAGCAGAGGAGGATCTTGATAATGAATTGGATAAGCTTATTGGAGAGGAAGAAGAGGAAGAGGTGGAAGGAGAATTAGTGACTGCCACGTTAGGAGATGGAATGACGAAGGCTAGAGTTGAAGAGGATGAAGGAGAAGGAGAGGAAGTTGTTGAGGGAGCTGGAGGTGATGAAGGGGAGGAGGAAGAAGAAGAAGAAGGGGAAGAAGAAGAAGGTGATGAGGAAGAAGAAGAAGAGGAAGAAGAGGAGGAGGAAGAGGAAGAAGAGGAAGAACAAGTACAAAGAGAGACTTCTACTAAACATAGAGCATTTGCTAAAGGGGAAATGGATGAAAGTAAGCAACATAATGCTATATTACGTGAAGAGATCTCTGAATTGGAGAGTACGATTGAACAGAAGCAAAGGGATTTGAATAAGGCTAACAATCCGATTATGCGGAATAGAATTAATGATGTCATTAGTCGATTACAACAGGAATTGGATATGAAGAAGGGTCAGATGGAGCCTGAGGAGGAGAAGGAAGAGAGTGAGGAGGCGGAAGAAGGTGAGGAGCCTGCAAATGAGGAAGAGAAGGATGGAACTGATGAGGAGGAGGATCTTGAGGGATTATTTTAGGAGAATACCGAAATCTGTCGGTCAAACCCCACCTCAGCTAACTCCCCTCTCAGCCCTCCGTATTATTATCACAGCCATTATAAACCCTTCAAGTGTAACATAATCAGAATACTTAAATATCCTGGCCATCAACTCACTCGGGCACGGCATTCCATTAAACTGTAACGCCTTAACCAGCTCCTCATACTCCAAAGTATGAGAATAATCGCGATCGTAGTAGTTGAACGAGTCAAAGCATCCCTTTACGAATGAACAGAGCTTGATAAAGCCTCTAAAATCAAGCTCTCCGGGACTATTTCTGGACGAAAACACCTTCGACAACGATTTGGAGGAACTGCGGGCAAATCTCCGCCTAGTTCCAGGATCCAGTAGCAAGTTTCGTAGATCCTCACTATCTATTAGATCCTTGCCAAACGCCTGGAACACCGTGAGCAGCTGTGTACTATGAACAGTGATAGTTGCATCGTCCATACGACACAAATCACCAATAAGATCGACATAAACGTCATCATCCGATCCCTGCGATCGATAAACTCCATCGTTCATATTTATATCGGGAAGTCTGGCCTCAAAACTGCCCGAGTTCCTAGACCCGTCAGATCCGTGTTTCCTCGACATTCTCGGCGACACTAACGACGACGATGAATAGATATCAGATGCATCGTCTCCATTTCCATCAGGGAATCCAGCAGGTGGCATCCTCGATGCAATAGGCTTCGGTGTAGGACGGCGCGAGGTAGAAGATCGCACGTGACCATCCGTCACGTTCGACGAACTTGACCGCTTCTGGCCCTGACCAGCACCACCACTGCCGTTCTGCCAATTTGGGGGCGGTTGAACATAGTAGTAGTTATTGATTACCGTTGGCGGAGGGGGTCTGTAGGGGACGGGCCGCTTCACCGCTGCATTTGTGAACGTATTATATTGGCCCTGAGGAGGTGAGTTATTTGCGGAGGTGATCACTTGGTTAGCAGGGGTATGAGGTCTCTGTATTTGGCCGGTTGCTGGTTGTGGTGCTAAGGTATTTGGGTTTGGAGCCGGATGGTAATTGCTATCACCGAGATTGAACTCGAGGGGTTTATTCTTCTTTCTGTGAAACATGGTTGGGTGGTTGGGGCGGGGAAGAGATGACGGGAGGGGAGATAAGAGAAGAGGGATGATGGAGGTGGGAAGGAAGAAAAAGACGATCGATTGGAGTAGTCCGGTGCACGGCCACAGGTTGGAATGTGGCGCGGGTAGTGGGGTGGGGGTAGCAACGGAGGGTGGACAATTGGTGGACGTGGGAGGACAGCCAGTCACTGACGAGGCCGCAAAGGCACAGTAACAAGCAGATACAGCTGACGATGACCACGGGCAAAGTTATGCCTCTCTACGAACGTGTCCTGGAAGTTAGTAGTTCGTGGTGTAGAGGCCTACCGACGCGACGTCTCGCCCCGATCGACCCGATCGACCCATCTCTCACGCCTTCGCGGGCAAAGGATGGGAAATTCCTTTGTTCAACATCCTCCACCTCTTCCTCTTCCTCTTCCTCCTATTCCTCCTCCTTTCCCATTCCCGTTTCCTCCTCCAATCATGTCTGGTAAGTTCAATCACCGTCTCCTCAACCCCATTGCAAAATTACTAACCGTTTCCCCTTAGGCTCCGCAGGTTTCGATAGACATATCACCGTGTTCTCCCCCGAGGGACGATTGTACCAGGTAGAATATGCTTTCAAGGCAATCAACTCTTCCAATATCACGTGCCTAGGTGTTGTTGGTCAAGATAGTGCAGTTTTCGTTTCACAGAAGAAGATCCCGGACAAATTATTGGATCCAAAGTCGATTTCTTATATATTTCAGATCTCTCCATCGGTGGGAATGCTTGCTACAGGATCTATAGCAGACGGAAGATCATTGGCTATTCGTGCAAGATCAGAGGCAGCCGAATTCAAGTATAAATATGGCTATGAGATGCCTGTTGACACTATTACAAAGAGAATGGCCAATTTGGCACAGGTTTATACTCAAAGGGCTTACATGAGACCGATGGGAGTCTCTCTATTGTTCATTGGTGTCGACGATGAGTTGGGACCTTTGTTACTTAAGACGGATCCGGCCGGATATTTTGCCAGTGCACAAGCTGCATCTACGGGACCTAAACAGCAGGAAGTTGGTACCGCATTGGAAAGAGCGTTTAAGAAGAGGACCAAGGATGGAGATAGAGATGAAGATGGTAAGAGGAAGCTATTGGTTGAAGGTGATTGGACCAAGGTTGTTGAATTCGCCATCACAACTCTAGGAAACACGTTGAGTACGGAGTTTAGAAAGAACGATCTAGAGATAGGTGTTGCTACCAAGGGAGGATTTAGGGTTTTGAGTGTGGATGAGATAGATGAGAGGTTGGTTTCGATAGCTGAGCAGGATTAAGCGGTGGTGATGAGCTAGAAGATGGAGATCTTCAATGAACAATCCTCACACGCTCTGTATAGATAGTAACATGAGAATTTAATAGCTAAATAAATACATAGTCAGCATAAGCGCTGATGTGACAGACTCTAACGGTAAGATGGTCTTTCAAATGAGTTAATCGCTCACATCTTAAAAGACGTACGGAATAAATAACCATGGACACTCCTCCAAATACCTATCCCAGTCCTCTCCATACTTCTTCCTGCACTTCACCAAGTCCCTATGTGTTCTGTGCACTAGAACGACAAAGAAGAACGTAGTATAGAACCAGGGTAGGACAGATCCAAATCCGCAGATCAATCCCCATGAAACGGACTGCAACCAATCTGCCGTATAATGAATCTTTCTTGCATACTTGTACCATCCATCAACTAACAACGTAGATCCATTCTTGCACTTTAGATACTTTGGATTCTTCAACACCTGGTATGGTAGGAATGGGAAACTCTTACGGATGTGAGGATCACCGGCCATTTGCTTCCTGAACGCATTCTTCTGTGCATTGGCAGTATCAAAGAAGTAGTAGCATGTGAATAGAAGAACATAGCAGAACACGTTGTATGCAGTAGACCAGTGATACTCGGAAGGATCATGATAATACAAGTATAGAGCACCCTGGCAATAACTGTAAGGAACACCAGCGATATTCCAGAAGATCAACATGAATCCGAACTTTTCGTATGCCATATCCCACGTTGGAACGATCAATTCTTCACCTTTGGAGCAGGCATTGGCGTAGAGGTAGTAGGCAGTGAGTAAGAAGTAAGCCTGAGGACTAGCGTTACCATAAACTTCGATCTGCTTGGTGACGACAGCTAGACCCATAAAGAAGATAGTGTACCAAGGCAATCTAACCTCGAAGAACATCTTCAAATCGATGATACCAATACGAGGATTCAAAGGTGCACCCATAAACATATCGTAGATATGGTTACCGGTCATTCTATGACAATCCTTTGATATGAATAGGGAGTATAGGTAAAGACCGATTGAGAAGGAGAATCCTGTCACGATAGCACAAGCCATGATCTCGCCGAAATGGTCGATGATTTCGTAGATACGAAAGACACCTGTTAGGTGAAGAGCCAACACTAGCACGATATTGATGTAAAAAGTTGCATAGGCGTTGCAAAAGTATGACAATTGTTGGTTGTTGAGATGTTTCAAAGGTTGACCCTTTGTCCAGGTACCTGGGAAAATCACGTAGAAGACCAACTGCGAGATGCAGAAGACAGCGAAGATCTCTGCGGAATAGACGGTAGGTAGACCATAGTCAGAGATATAACCGAAGTACTGAACGAAGAAGTCTGACCACGATTGATCTGGTAAAGGAGCGGCCAATTTACCGCCGTAGAACCTCTGGCTAATCCACATGTAGTACATCAACTGGGGGAAACCAATCATCATTCCTAGGGCGCCAGCCGGGCCTCCGAATTCGTAGCCTGACTCAGGAACGTACTCGGTGGTTGGTTTTGCCGGGGACGAAGGTTTGGCTTGGCCACCTTTTCTGTTTGTAGTGGTCATGGTGGATGAAGGAGGGAGGGAGGGAAGAAACTGGAAGAAGAAGGGGAAGAGGAGCAAGAAGAAGGAGAGATGGGAAAACAAAGGAAGGAGCAGGCTGAAAAATGTCCTCGGAAAATACTGGGCGCGTTTACGGGGGCGGAGGGGAGACATTTACGGGGGGGGGGGGGGGATTCTARGGGGGATTCTACCGGGCGCGTGCCAGAAACTTGCGGGCCCACTTTCTTCCACGGGAGTTTAGCAAGACGGTACAGATTGACGGTATGGGGTTGTGAGAACTTGATTCGCAAGGATATGAGTTGTAGAGGTACAAATTGCAGGGATATGGCCAGGCTGGTGGGGTCGAGGCCACTAAGCGAGCGGATCTGACGCGAGATCGCGAATTGCTGCTGGAACGAGGGGAACGAGTGTGGGGGATCCAGAAGCTACCCGGTAGCACACCGGGTAGCCTGATGGAGACAGCGCGAACGAGAAGCTGGCCTTTAAGGTGACGTCATCTCGAAGTTCCTGGTACGGCCCGCTTGGCATCGAGTATACGGGGCCGCAATCATCTCTGTAGCACGCAGATTGTGAGGAACTCATCGTGTAGCTATCCTCTAGTAAGAGCTGAGCAACTTCGCGGTGATCCACTGTCTATAGCTACGTTATACAGCTCCACAGCGTCTACAGCTCCACTCCCTACAAACCGCCTACTCGCTCGCAAGCTTAGTAATATGGTAGTCCACCTACTAACCCACAGCTAACGCTGTAAGTGTCGTAGATGCTGAAATATATAAATATACATACCCTAGAACACAAATGAAGAACATACAAGGATAGTAACAAAACACTAATTAGAGAAATTATATCCGTTCATCGATCCAGTCAGTCTGGAATTAAGCGGATTCATTGCAGGTGGATAACCTGTCAGTCCTGCGGCACCTGGATAGCTTTGCTGGCGTCTTTGAGGACGCATTCCTTGGCGTGGAAAGTTGCTAGGGCGAATTCCACTATTGCCAGGACTAGTAACGCTGGTACTACGTTGCTGAGGAACTAACGATGGAGAGACCGGAACGGGGAAACCAAGAGATGATGTTGCACCACCTCTACTGATGAGTTTCGACAGAATCCGTCTACCGTGGGGAGTATTTCTAACCTCGGCGATGGCAGGCTTCAAACGCTCACTGAGCAGTTTAAAGCTATCATCGTCAGCCACATCTAAAGTAGTCTGCAGAACGTAGTTTCCATAAGCATCGTGTAGCAGTAATATGGGGCTCCCTGGCTCGAGCAATAGCTGTTTAATCGACGTAGGAGCCAGTGTCGGTATACGTAGAGATTTCTCAACCACGTTAGAGCCAAATTTATGCGTTGAAAGCTTAACGAGATTGTTCTTCAGCGCATTGACAATGAGCTCGATCGATTGCTTAGTGTTAGGAGTCGTTGCAGGGTCATTTTGACTACGCAGACGACTCTCTTCCATGGAAAGGACGTACTGAACGACATAATTTCCATAAGGATCGGTGCTTAACTCGACGCAATTCTCACCAACTTTCAGGCTTAGTCTCTCACATTGCTGAGGAGTACCATGGTCGAAGCAACGTTGTAAAACACAGCAACCATGACGATGCTTGGCTATCTTAACACAGTTTTCACACGCAGCATCAAAGATGAAGTTACAGGACTCGGGAGGTAACTTCTGAAGACATTTCTGAACAACATGATTACCATTTAGATCCCTACTAAGCAAAACAACGTAGGAAGAAAGCGAATTAACGATAATGTCAGATTCTTCCTTGGTACTGACGCACTCAACCAGCTTTTGCAAAGCTCTAGTTCCATGAGGGTCCAAAGCGATTCTAACAAACTGAGTAGAAGCATTACGAACCAACGTTGTACGCTGAGTCTCGTTGACTCTTTCTAACAGTTTCTGAACGAGGTAATTACCGAAGGGGTCGATCATTAATTCAATAACGTTCAGCTGGATCTCATTAAAGATCTTTGTAGCTGCCTCTGGGCCTCCAATTTCCAGCTGTCTCTGTAAGAATCTACAACCATGCTGATCCTTACAAAGATAGTAGATTTCATTGATGAAATCATCTAGAGAGGCACTGACGAAACGTGCGGCATCTTCACCACGACGTTTATTGGACGTATGCTTACGATGGACGTTGGCAGTACCGGTTAGGGATCGCTGAGAAGGAGGAGACATTGTAGAAGATGGGATAGGAGACGAAATTGTCGATGGAGAAGAAGAGATGGTTGATTGGATCGGTGATTTAGCTATTGAATGGGTAGGAGTTAGCGCAGTTGCCGTGACATTGACAGATTCATTGGTTGAACCAGCCAAGGATGAAGTAGTAGTCAACGGCTTTCTAAAGCCATAGCCAAATGGAGGACCAGGGAAACCCTGCTGCTGCTGCTGCTGCTGAGAACCGAAGGTAGCAGCGAAACCTTGAGGAACAAACCCATTGGAAGGTGTATTCTGAGGGTTTGCAAAGGCATCGAATCCTCCAAGGGAACCATAACCCATACCCAAGAGCATATCATTAGCTAGAGCAGGATTAAGGGTAGTAGCAGCAGAGAAGGGAGTATCTAATGAAGCGGCAGCAGCGGCAGAAGAAGCAGACGGATTATCGTTGTTACTACTTCCACTAGTATTATGACTGTGATGATCAGCAGGAATACCGAACGGATGCTGTTGAGCTTGGGACGTAGAATTACCTGTTGTAGTATTATTTCCTGTCAATTCAGGTAACAGAGACCAGGTAGGTACCTGCTGACTGACCTTTGGAGCAGCTGAAGAGCCGAAAAAGGCGGCAGAATCGGGGTTCAGGAAGTTACCGGGTTCATCAGTGACTCCCGAGAGGCTTAGATTGGCTAGAACGGACCCGATCGAGCTGATGGATCCGATATCGTCAAGAGCAGGATCGAATTGACGGTCAAACTGAGACGATCGACGTGGCTGGCAAGTCGGCGGAGCAGACAGCGGTTTGGAGTCTGCAGGAGGGGTGGTGTTTGTAGTGACATCAGCATTAATGCTGGCCTCTTCGGGAGAACCAGATGAGACAGTACTTTCCGACATGGGGAGTTTATGAGCGTGTAGGGGATAGTGTACAGGGGAAGGGGGAGGGATGAACAGGTGTCGGGAGTGAGAGATGTGGAGAGTAAGATGTAGTTAGTGTACAAGTGACAAGTTACGTTCGTAACTTTCTATCGATGACAAATGACGTGCTGTCGAAGTGATGGTAGGGTAAAACAAACCGATCAGTGACGGTAGTAAAGGTGAGCGATCGGTTCTGATGGCGGTATAACGATGTGACGACAGTGATATGACGTTACAATCTGCCGATAATGTTCCAGACCCGACTGTTTTTGTCTTCCTTTGATCTACCTAAAGATCGATAAAGATAACAGACGGTGAAGAGTAAGAGGCACTCTGATTCTGACCTCAGTGAAGCGAAAATTTCTATTAGTGAGGGTTTTGTTAGTAGATGAAGGGGGGAAAAATTATTAGGGGGAATGTGGGAGACGAATTCGTGCGAGGGCCAAATTGGAAGGGGGGGGGGGGGGGGGGCACGACTGTCAGGGGACGGGGGACGAGGGGATGAGGTCAGGGGGATACGAGGGGATGCGAGGGGGGACAAGGGGCGGCGAGGGGTGGCACGGTGTCTGTCGGGGTATGTGAGTGTCAGATAACCACTGATCGATCGTATCACAGACACCTGCTGGATAGACTCAGTCGACAAAATCCACCGGGGACTCGCACCGGGCCACTAAAAAAGCAGCACTAACAATCACTTCTGATACATCGTAATTGTAGGGATATCGTATGAGATATTCAGTGATCTGTCGGTGAGTGTCTTGAACCTGCATCCCAATGTTGCAGGGGTGTCTCTAATGGTTCTTTTCCGTCTCCCAAGTGGTCCCTCCTCCGAATGTTCTCTCCCCCTGACTGCCCTCCCGCCGTCCTTTTACTGCCTCCTTTACCGCGGCTCCCTGCTGGCCTCTACCCCCACCCATTTCCTGCCGCCCTCTGCTCCCACCCATTTCCTGCTGGCCTCTGCTCCCGATCCACCTCCTGCTGGCCACTCCCTACTCCACTCCTGTACATACCTTAGTCAATAACGCCTGTCTCAAACGTCAAGATCAACGTGCTAAATCGTTGAAGAAGAAGAATAAGGAAATTCCATGAGCAAAAAAATTACCCCCATTTATACAGCACCGAAAATACTGAAAAGCAGTGAAAATACTAAAAAGTACTGAAAATACCCGTTACCACGGATTCCAGCACATACTTTGCATGCGGTAAGCTATTTTTGGCCGGCCTTTTATTGATCTTTATATAATTTAGGTGCTTATTGCGCAATGGACTTACCTCCTCTGTTAATACTCCAGGTATACCATCTAGATACGCAACTTGGACACTTATTCTACTTCTATTTCTATTTCCAGCTTTCTGGCTGTCTCATTGTAATTTCCACCTTCGTAAAATGCATGTCTCAGCGTTCCCTCAGTAGCTCCGCAGGGGAATCCTCAGCTCAGTGGTGGATTCCTAGTGTCCTGGGGGCGTCCTGAGGGGTCGTGAGGGGATCCAGAGTGGCTACGCAGTAGCTAGCTCGCTGGCTCCCTCAGAAACCTCAGTAGCTCCGTCAGAAACCTCAGTAACTCCTAATCAATCCCCCCGTACTCCTCTCGTAACCCCTCATAACCCATTTCAACCCTCTCAACCCTCTCAAACCTTGGTAACTCCCTCTACCTCTTCGACCTCCCCTGGCTCGCCTCCGCCTCGTGCTTATTTGCTTTCTTATATAATCGAAAATTTTTCCCCTATCATCCATACACCAAACTATTTGCTCAAACTAATCGCTTCTCAAATCTTCCTCCTCTATCATACCCATCATCGAGACCCCGATCCTCTATAGCCCCTTCTTCAGCATCCTCTTTAACCCATCCAATCTATCTAATCCACAAATCCCTAAATCCTTATCAGAACTTTTTCACATGCATGTTACCCCAGAAATTACCTCATTCAGATGCCAAGAAAATTTCTTTTTCCCCAAGATCCGAGGCTGGGCTCGGCTGTCACGTGAGCACCCATACGGGGTAACTAAGAGGGGGGGGGGGGGGGGGGAAGGCAGTTGGTACCGGCGAGATATTTGAAAAGATAAGAGAATGGGGGCTTACTTTGGGAGAAGAACTAGACACATGGGAGTAGGATTATAATGGATATAGGCTATCTGCTATGGATCTTGAGATACCTGTCGTGGTTCATAAGTTAGCCACGATGATTCGTGAGCCACCTGCAATTATTCGTGAGCCATCTGTAATGGTCCGTCAGCAACAGGGACGTCCTGTCATTCAATCTCATACGGGCTCAAATTCCCTATTACCTTTGATCCCTCTCCTTCGCTGATATTCGCCTACCTGTGAAGTGCTGATATATCATGGGTTCCAGAAGGTTCTTCCCTTTGCCTTGCCTGCCATCGAGGTCTAGCCAGAGAGGATCAAGTCTAGCGAATCTAGAACCCTGTGATGCTATAGAACAGAACAGACATCTACACAAACGGTGAAGCTGCTGGTTCCTGGTCCATCTACTTGCCACCTGGCTCAGTTACCCGTCTCGAATGTCCATGCAAGGAACCATGTCAGCTACTTAACAACCAGCCATTCTTCATCACCGAATACTCAGAGGAGCCAATAACCAGATGCGGCCAATACTCAAAGGGTGGGCAACGGTCTTTGGTGGCGAAAACAAGCCGTAGTCCAGACTGTCTAGGCTCTATCATTCCCCATCCTTGCCGTGCTGACGTTGCCAAACCTTTAGAATGAATGGAAGTCTAGGCTCCTCGGGGGAAAAGAAACGATAAAAAGAAACGTGAGAAAAAAATGAAGAAACCGAAAATCCAACCGTTGAAACTTTTCTTTTTCCTGTTTTCGCACTACCTGACCGATTTATTAGCCAATAAGACCTAGGGACCTTCCAACGAGAAGATGAGTTGGGACCGTACCTTTGGGGCCAATAGGATCAGACGAACGATGATCGTGTGATGTCTTGGTATGCGTCTATGGAAGGCATAGGGGGCACGAGCCAGAAGCAGTACGTGAGACTTGGAGAGAGACACACCGGCGGGGTGGTGAGCGAAGTTGTGAACACCGGCGAGGAACACACCCATATTCTCACAACTAATGTCTCGCCTCGAGTAAATCTATAACTGGCACATTTTAGGATTGCTGGATCATAAAAACTGCCCACCATTTAGTCGACGTCATGATTTACAGAAAATTACTAGACGTTCGAGACCCTTGACAGATCCTAAGCCGTCCGCCGTTAAGCCAAATGAAATCCAAGCCTCTCGGTTGGCAGAAAGCCACTTAGCTAGAACCTACAGATAATATTCGCTCAGGGGCTCTGACCTGATTTGAGCGCTTATTGAATCTTTACTGCACAAAACGACGTTTGCTGTGCATGAAAAATGAAAAGTTTTATGTCTTCGGGTCGAGAATACGGGGTATCAATTTCCCCAATAGGAAATTCACTGCATAATTGAGCTCAGTTTGTGGCTTGATGTCTCAAACGTTTCTTTTGTCTAATTGTTCCTGAAATCTCTCCGTTGCTTTTTCACTCTTATGTGCGAGTGGAAATAACGACTTGGGTATAAATATGGTGGCAGATCCTAGTTACTATTGTTTAAACCCATAGGTTGTCTCTGCCGTCAAAGCACTTTCATTCCTTTTTAGTGTTCCTCGGGCTATCATTTCTTCATCTTTTTCTGTCATTCCTTAAACCAACTTTTTATTCATTCCTTCGAAAAAAAGATGTTATTCTCATTAGCTACTCTTGCCACTACCGTTCTTTCTCTTGGCAACTTATGTGATGCTGCTCCGATTTCTGAAAATCACAAACACCATGAACATAAGAGAGGTGCTACTTGTTCATTCCCTAACCTTGATGAGCTAGTCTCTGTCGGTGCTAATGGTTGGGCCCAAGACGGTGAATGTCAGGCCGGCCAATACTGTCAATATGCCTGCCAGCCAGGCTATTTGATGGGTCAGTGGAACCCTGCCGTTACCAGCTATACATATCCTGGTTCACAACAGGGTGGATTATTCTGCAATGATAATGGTGAATTGGAAAAACCAATTTCTGCAAACGATTATTGCTACAAGGGTAAGGGAACTGCCAATGTTCTTAACTCTGCTTCTCAGAACGTTGCCTTTTGTCAGACTGTTCTTCCAGGAAACGAGGCCATGCTTATTCCAACCAATGTCGATGCTTCCGACTCTGCAACCTTGGCTGTTCCCGGTACCGATTACTGGGCAAGCACTGCCGCCCACTACTATATCAATCCTCCAGGTGTTTCAACAGAAGAGGGATGTGTTTGGGGATCCACTGCAAACCCTTACGGAAACTGGTCGCCTTACGTTGCTGGTATGAACATGGATAATAACGGAAATACATTTGCCAAAATCGGATGGAATCCTATTTATTTCGAGGATTCTTCTCCTTTCAAAAACCAAAAGCCAAACTTCGGTATTCGTTTGACATGTGAGGATCCTTCCAAGTGCAATGGAGCAACTTGCGAGATCAATCCAAATACATACGGATTAAATGCGGTTAGTGACAGCCAGCAGCAGGCCGACTCCAATGGTGCTGCCTGGTGTATGATCACCGCTACCGACAATTCGGCTGTCTCTATCGAGGTGTTTGACCTCTAAGGGATTCATGTGATTTTATATGCTTTCATTTAGATCGTTCATTGTAATATTATTGAAATATGACCAGCCGTAGCTGTAGGGTGGGAACAATAGCCAAGAACATAAGCTATTAAAAAAATGTGGACGAGCTGGGAATTGAACCCAGGACCTTTCGCATGCTAAGCGAACGCGCTACCAACTACGCCACACGCCCATTTTGTGACCTCAAAAGTCGAAAGATTTTGGAGAGAATAAATTTAGCTGTTTGATATGCCTAGGCCCCACTTCTACGACGGGGGGGGGGGGGGGTGGAGAAATGGAGGATTCGTTAGATCAAAATATCAATGGTTGTGTTTATGATATATCGGTGTAAGTGAATTTCTGGTTTCTTGAAACAGCTTCGGCTTCTCATCTCTGGTCAGTGCCCGTCTATCGATGACCCTGCTGCCTTCTACTCGAAGCCGTAGCAATTTCGGAGTTGATATCGGCTGCAAAATACATAATAAGGTGGCCAATAGGCATCTCTATTTCTCCCTGCGGTAATTACGCCAAATTACCTCTTCTTCATGCTCATAACCAACATGGTATATTTTACTGAGGGTAGGGGAGGGGAGAGTACTTAGACTGTCTATCTGCGGAGGAACGGTTTATTAAATTATTTTGCAACCAAGCCTATCTTGTTGCGCCGCATCCTCTGAGTGTGCTGAAAGTACCTTCAAAAAAGTATGCTGAACGTACCAACGGGTGCCATAGTGCAGCCAGCCAGCGACCGATCTTCAGAGTTCGTTAAGTAAAAATTACGTAATCAACATACACTAAGGTACCCGGTACCAAGTCTGCACCAGGCAGGACCAGCAACCAAGTACCAAACTCCGCCACCTCAGAGCATCCCCAACGTAAACTCCGACCTGACACCCCAGTTACTCGCTACGCTCGTAACGGCTCTCGCAACGTCATCGTAACGGCATCGTAACCCCCTCGTAACACCTCGTAAATGCTCGCTAATACCGGCAATAAGCGCATCCTTTTAGAGAGGAGTCAAATTCTTCAGCCCAGCAAAAATCTTCAGCCACACGCATATTCGAGATCTATTTATTTTGCTTCCCTTTGTTTCTTGGCCTTCTTCACTTTCCTTCGTCTTCTATGGTCCACTAGTATTCTTCAATAATAGCTGCTATATCTATTTGATTATACCCAGAAAAGCGGTGGAATTTTCATAGGTTGTCGCATTCATTAAGGTGTTTTAAGGCGTTGCAGCTATCCATCAACTTCTCACTATATAGCTGTTGTTTCCCGTTAGTTGGTATATATTAACAGCAAAGCGTCGTTCATCAGTTTACTCTGCTAGTTCATTGCTTCCCGTTAGCTTCTCCGTCAGCTCCGTCAGCTCAGTCAGCTCATTTCCCCCCCATCCCCATACAACATGCCACTCAGCAAAAAAGAAGCCAAGATCATCAGCCTCATGGCCCTTGACTCGGTCTTCTTCATCGTGGAGATCACCATCGGTTATATCGTCAATTCTCTTGCCCTTATAGCCGATTCGTTCCATATGCTAAACGATATTCTCTCGTTAGCGGTCGCTCTTTGGGCTGTTAACGTCGCCAAAAATAGAGTGGCCGATGCCAAATACACGTACGGTTGGCAGAGAGCAGAGATCCTTGGTGCTCTAGTTAACGGTGTCTTCTTAGTGGCTCTCTGCTTCACCATCTTCATAGAGGCCATCCAAAGATTCATTAGTCCTCCTATTATTAATAACCCTCAACTTATTCTTATCGTTGGAGCTCTTGGTCTTGCTTCCAACATCATTGGTCTATTCTTATTCCATGAGGGTAGTGAGCATTCGGGCCATTCGCATTCTCATGCTATGGATCTAGACAACAACGAGAATGAGGATGAAAGTGTGATGGAAAATAACGAAATAGAGGCCGAGAATAGATCTGCTGAAGAATCCGATATCGAGAACGTGCTTCCTGCCGTTGTCGTTAATCAACTAGGTACCTACATTCAAAGAGGTTCTGATAGTTCTGCAGCAAGTTCAGTTAGTTCTCCAAGTTTACCTCCTAACCATCCTCCAAGTCCCGGTCATCTTATTAAGCATAAGCATCCAAAGAAGGCCAAATCTCTCAACATGGAAGGTGTTTTCTTACATGTTATGGGAGATTCGCTAGGTAACGTCGGTGTCATGATAACAGCCATACTAATATGGAAGACAGACTATAAGTGGAAGTATTATTTCGATCCGCTTGTGTCACTTGTCATTACATGTATCATCTTCTCCACCGCCATGCCTCTATGCAAATCTTCGTCTCGTATTCTATTGCAAGGATCTCCTGTGACTATTGATTCCAATGAAGTCAAGGGCTCCATTCTGAACATCCCTGAAGTTATATCGGTTCATGATTTCCATATCTGGAACCTCACCGAAACGTATCTGATTGCCACGATGCATGCTGAGTTGAACTGTTCTCCTGACAAGTTTTTAGGAGTGGCATCTAACATTAAGTCGCATCTTCACGCTTATGGAATTCATAGTGCCACAATTCAACCTGAATTCTCCATGTATTATGCCAGAGTTCATATGCTTCCGAAGAGATTTGCGTCTTCGCAGAATCTACCTGGAATGATAAGGGGTGATTCTGTCCACGAGACTACGGGCTTGTTGGAATCCACTGGTAATCAGGTTTATGGAGCCAACGCCAAGACGTATTCTACAAGTGATATCAATTGTATGGTTGATGCATCAGCTGGATGTACCACTTTGGATTGTATCTGAGGTGGTTATAGTGGAAGTGGCGAGTTACTTCTCTGCCAGCCGGATGTACCACTTTGGATTGTATCTGAGGTGGCTAGGGTGGCAGTGGCTGAATTACTTCTCCGCCATTCATTTTCTCCCTCAGAGTTGGGAATCGCCCTGTTAGTGGCTATATTTTAGTGTTATCTAATGATTAACTAGTATTTACTATGCACAGTAGAGTTGTCGGATGTATTAATCGTTATATCGTACAGGAAGATGGCAGCTGAATACCCGCCTCAGCCACATTCACCACCTTGCTGCGCCTCATCTACCACTCCAACCTGTTGGCCCATTTCACCTTCCCTCTCTCCATCTTACCACCCTCTGCCTTCCCGCCCTTTGTCTTCCCCTTCATCACATTCTCATTCTCCTTATCTTCCCCCTTCGTCCTAACAAATTCCATCTTCTCCGTGGCCGTGTAAAAACCAGCACGTGACCGCGAAGAAGCTGCCATACTCAACTCGTTCAGCCCGGCTGCCGTCGTCTTAGCCTCTGTAGCCCGCACTATGGCAGCCTTTCTAATTCCTCCGACCGCAGGTCCTGTTGTCGGAATAGTCACCAATTCTGTCGTCTTCTCCGGTAGCGGTATACCAGCGGAATTTTGAGAATTTATCTCGGTAGCATATTTGGTAGCATCTTCCAGACTTCCATCTGACGATTCAACTATCAGATTAAGAAGATTCTTTCTAACCCTTATATTGGACCGAGATGGTTTGCTGGACTTTCTATGTCTAGGACTGCAAACTCTTCCCGGTGACTTCCTTTGATGGCCACTTCGATAGTATACCTCATCGTTGTAGATCTGTGGTCTTCGTTTAAAATTGAATCCGTAATCTAATAGATCAAATCGATCCCCATGTTGTTGAACACCCTTAGATTCGTCAATGGTATCAAATTCAGCCTCATCAAATAATTCTTCCTCGCTAAATTCGTCTTCATCCTGAGCGGCTACCGTAGAGGTGGGTATTTGCCTGATAGCCTCTTCACTTATATCAGCGGAATCATCATCACCAGCATCGCTGCCCTCATCCTCAGTAATCACACCGACTGCCCTCTCATTCCCCCGCTGACCCATCTTCCCTATGACATTCTCCATAACTTGATCCATTATGTCATCTCTCTCTCCATGATCTCTCCTCTGACCAACCTTCCTTACATCCCCATTTCTTCCACTTCCTCCCCGGCCAACATTCCTTATATCCCTCCCAAAATTAACATCAACGACCTCCCGACTGTCCGAATAATTGTCAAAATGATTCGACCGCACTTGCATGTCCAGTTCTTCGTCATCGTCATCATCCCCATTACCAGCATCAATTGCCACCTCTTCCTCTCCAACCATACTCTTCGTCACATGACTGAAATCTAGTCTTGGCTCTTGGCTGTACACCTCATTACTATCTCCAATTGACCCATTTAGGGCAAATCTGACAAGATAATCGTTGAAATCAAACCCTGTCGAACAACTCTTCTTCGTTTGTCCCCTGATATCCATCGGTATATCGATGATATCATCGAGGCCCGTATTACCGGCCTCAAAATCATCCAGCATACTAAATGTTCTGGCCCTTTTACTGCCTAGCTCTGTTATAGCCATCGTGTAGTATTGTTAAGCAATATACTGGTAAGTAATAGATGAAGAGAAGGGAACAATTAGTGGTCACTTGATGTTATTGATCTGGAATAAAATTGATATTTACATTTTCCTAATTGGGATAGGCGCTGGGAGGGGGGATAGCGTGGACGCGATCACGTGACAATCCAGACCTGTAGACTGAGGCAGATGACGGATGATATTACCTTACGGGCCAGACTTTGGTGTCCCTGTCAGCCAAATATTGCTGTCTTGGTTCCCTCCAATCTCTGTAACCCATCCTCCCCTTCATCCGTACTCCTTTCATTGTCTTATGTCCCCCTCTTTCATCCTCCCTCACTAGCCACATTCCACCCAGCCACATCGCTCCTACCTATTTCTAATCCTTGTCATTAGCGCCAATACCCATTAGTGTTCTTTCTCATACAGCCAACACACTCAAACACACATAAAATGGTTCAAAAAGTGCAAGAAAACTTGGACGAGGTTACACAGGTCATGGCAGAGCCAATTGAAGTCGCTACTCATTCCTCTCCAACAGACAACCGTCTAGTACTCTTCAATTCCCACACACAACCAAATCTTTCCCTGGAAACACCCATTCAGGAGCTCACTGAGGAGATACCTACAGAAACAAACACATACATACACTTAAAATCTTACCCCATTGCAAATTCATGGCTACGCATATTCCATTCAATCCCTTTCCCAAGAATCATCCGTCCCTTCTTGTATCGTCTGGCATTCTCGGGTTCTGCCAGAGGATATACAAGAAGAATAGATGATTACATTGATATTCAGATCCTTGGATCGCTTGACAGAGCTCTTCCCCAGGTGAAGACTTTGAGAATGAGAGATATTAGGGATTTTCTCACCAGTCCATTCGTAAGGATTTATACATTTTCCAGACTTAGAATTGATGATTCTATTGATGTCACAGACAGAATGGTCATCAAACCAACTAGAAGAGCCATCCATGATGTCAGATCCAATATTTCGGGAGAAATTGGTGAGCTTTCTGCAGCTGGAGGGCCTTTCATTAGGAGCAGAATCGACCCAATGGTTAAACCTCTCAACGAGAACATGATAAGATATATCAACGAGACATTCCCTGAAGATCCCCTTCATTCTGGCGAATTAGGTGATAGAACCAACGAATTATCCTACGCTCTTAGGATAGTTAACGGTGAAATCAACCGCAGTAGAAATCTTGCTACCAAAAGGATTGAAGGGATCAGAGAAATCCCTGCCAGCACCCTGAAGAGAATGGCCGAAGTCTATCGGGATAATCAGAAAAAGAGAGGAGATAACGGTGACAGCAGAGTGGTCATGATGATAGCATCTTTGGATACTGCAAGGACATTGGCTGCCGGGGGGTATCAGATTGTATTTGCAACCAACGGAGAAGACAAATGAGTGACAGACACTACATACACCTACATCTACATAACAAATACTAGCTACTCTATTCATCATTACTGAACTAATCCTCTCCTCCAATTTTCTTGATCTCTTCTTGTAAAACCTTAACTCTACCGTGAATCTGATCAATATCCTTATTAAACTTATCCTGCCTTTCAAATAATGCTCTTTTCCAATTCTTAAATCTCTGATTCTCCTTCTTAACGTCGCTAGTGAATCTCTGCTTCACATACTTCTCCATGTCAGTATACGCCGGATTGAGTAATACCAACTCCTTTTCGGTGTCTGTTAATGAAATCCTGTCCATCAATTTGAGAATCGTAATTGCATCCTGAGATTCCGTAAGTCTATTCAAACTCTCTGGGGAAATCCTTGCTTCAATCGACGATCCTGCTCTGACTTCCTTTAGTGTGGCCGATTTCCAACTACCTTTGCTACGTGACGTTGAACCCTCTAATTCCGCCTTAGTCGGTAAATTCTCTTCAACTTGCAATCCTAATGCTTCCAATTCGGGAGTATCCAGAAGCTCCTGAACGGCAATCCCTAATTTGAACTTCATGAAGTCACGGCGGTAATTCTCATAGTACCCTTCGGTAGAGAGTATTAGATCACCCATATGAGTTCCAAGCAAGAATTCTCTGAGCTTAATGAAGTCACAATGATCAGGATTACCAACCTCTGCCAATCCCCATGAGTATTGACGGGCCCGAACAAGTTCACCTCTCGAATTCCGGTAGCTTCCCGTGGAATTAATGACCGAAAATGGCATTTCGGTGATCATATCGGCAGCCGATTTCGAATCCCTGACAAATTGACAGACTTCGATATCATTTGCTTTCAAGGATTGCTTAATCTTAAGTCTAAACGAGGCCAGTTCTTCCGCAGTAAATGCATCGGCCTTGGAGATCACCGGGATCAAGTTAACCCTGGTTGATAGATTCTTCATAGCTTCAACATCCAAGTCTGTTAACCCAATCGCAGATGGTTTGATGAAATAGAGACACACGTGAACTTCACTGTGAACTAGAGAGGATCTTCTTGGCTGGTGTTCCTGATAAACCAACCTTCTATACTGTTCATCAATATATCTGGTAATAGGATACCAGCAGTATCTATTATCGATGTAGTCACCGAAACCAGGAGTATCGATAACGGTACATCTCATAGTGAATCCATTTTCGGTTAGATCCATCCGATAAGGGGTGATTTTGGTGGTTTTCTTCTCAAAGGTATCGTTATTAGGATGGACGGTCGGCTGAAGCTCAGCTTCTGTAAGTTCTGAAGCGGCAATATCCGGTTTGATTAGAACAGAATCAAATAAGGTATTAATGAAAGAGGTCTTTCCGACACCTGACTCACCAACAAGAAGAATCGTGAAGTTTACCCCCTTACGGAAGGTTTGGACCTTCTTCTGAACTGGAAGACAGGCCAAACCAACGTTCTCCTGGTTGACTCCGTCCATTGCCGAGTCGTAATTGTAATGATAACGTGATTCGAAATCGTCGAAATCCTTGCCGATATCTGCAGTACCTGCGGTACCAAGGATGGCGGTTCCGGCAGTTGCTGCTACGGTGTTGGCGCCCGTAGTGATTGGAGCATCGAAAGGTTTATCAATTCCAGTACTCATAGAGATATGGTCGATTGGATTATTGGCGCTAGCCAGTGAGACTACTTTGATAGGCGATGACATGGTGGATGAAATAGGAAGAAAAAAGGTGCGAGAAGAGAGACAAAATCTTTTGTTTAGACAAGGGAGAGAAAATAGGTGGGTCCTTCGCGAGATAGGGATTACCGAATTGGGAAGTAGGAATGAAAATTAGGGATTGGGAGCCACCGGAAGTGTAAGGCAGATCTACTGGGCATTACAGTAACGGCGTGATTAGAAAAGAAATAGATTGTGAGTGCAATGCATAACGGAAATGCATGAATGATCAGCGAAGACCAGCTTTAGGCCCATGGTCACAACGCACTATCTAAGACGGCAGCGAGCTGGCCGCGGTGAACTTAGAAAAGCGTTAGCTCACTCGTCAGCTCACTTGTCAGCTCACTTGTCAGCTCACTCGTCAGCTCACTTGTCAGCTCACTTGTCAGCTCACTTGTCAGCTCACTTGCCAGCTCACTTGTCAGCTCACTTGCCCGCCGATGCATTCCTAAACGACAAGAAACAGTTCCACATCACACCTATGGTCGAACTAAATGGAACCTGGAACCTCTTAGGTATGATCAAGAAGTTGATAAACTGAACGGGGAACCACAAGCAAAAGTTGCAGGCCAAGGTCGATATGTAGATCCTGTAAAGCTTGCTCTTGGCATCGTCCATGGTGCCAGACTCAATAACTATGGTACCATAGGTAAAGAAACATGCCAATGATATCGGAGAGAAGCAAAGTTGATCGGTAAGATCTCTCTCTAGCACTCCGACAAAAGTAGGGTCATCAGTATACATGCTATTCAAGAACAGATACCATGCAACCTGGATAAATGCCATGATGAAACCCCAGAACATGAACGCGAAGAACCGGCGGAACACGAACTTGGTCGACTCTTCCACCTGTCGCCGTAGAGCGATGGAATCGGTGTTCTTATCACCCAATTCCGCATTGGACTCTATATCAAAGGTTGTTGAAGGGGACTGACCGTAGTCGACGAATGCATTCTCCGGGCTTCCCGATCGATCAATCGAATTGACGTAGTTATTAACCTCGGAAGAATACGTGGACGATACACTAGAACGTCTGGAGGATTGAGCACCATCGACGCCAATGATTTGTCCGTAAGCAAAATATGCCGAAATGGACTGCGCCATGCAGTCGGCAATTCCAAACAACACCAAATTTGTCGCGATCGTGGCCACAATGGACGATCTGGTGTAGAGTTTATGGTATGTGGTTGTTAGCTTGCATAGGAGGCAGGTGAATATAGCAAGAATGGCCAGATTGATGACCGGAACGTTATGGACTCTAACGAAGCTGCAATAATCTTGGAATCTGTGGAATCGGAGCCTCACGGGTCGATTGAAGAAGCTGTATGAATCGTCGGTGTCAGGTATTGTGTGGGAGAATACGGTTGACAAAGTGTGGAGTCCGGCGGTGAGGGAATCATGTCCTGGTAAGGAGATGGGCATACCGGGGAAGAGGGGAGGAGGGGAGGAGGGAACAGGAGGGGAGGAAGAGAGAGGCGAAGAAGGAGAACAAGGAACAGCAGAAGAAACAGAAGCGGAAGCAGAAGAAGGAGAAGGATAACCAGGCCGCAGCGGAAGCAGAAGAGAACCAATTGATCCCACAAACACAGAACCCGGTCTATGCAGAAACCCGTTCCGTGCGAACTCTGGCTAAATTGGCCCTCTTATCGGTTATCGCCCCTCGCCCCTATCGACGCGTCGACAGACCCACCATCGAAATTCAATCACATGACTCCCCTCAAGGGTTCCACACTTGCACCTCTAGACACCGCCTCGTTTCCCCTCCTATTTGCACCCGAAAATTTTTTCGAACAAAGAGGCCTGAGGGATGAAAAATCGATAGTTAACCGGTCGGTGGTACATAGGAAGAGAGTTCAGTATTCAGGCATTAGTCTTTGCGTAGCATCAATATAGTACAGCATGTTAATTCCAAAGAGTGACAGAACCAAGATCTACCAGTATCTCTTTCAAGGTAAGTATTAACAGGGATGGGATCAGGAGGGAGGTGATGGTGTGAGGGAGAGGTGAGGGAGAGCAATGAAGGAGACGTGAAAGAGCCGTAAAGGAGAGCAACTAAGGGGAGATAGAGGGTGCAGTACAGCCTGGTGATTGGGAGGTTATACAGGAGTTCCTGGGTTGTCTAGTAGAGACCCTGGAGTCCTGTGCCTAGCGGTCACGATGTGATGTGGTATTCGCACTTGTATTGGGCTGGCTGTTCTTCATTGATTTTACTGCTCCTACTGCTCCTACTGCTCTTCAATGCGGTTGACTGCTTTTCGTAGCAGTTAAGTGCTCTTCATCGCGTCTCATAGCAGTTAACTGCTCCTTACTCCTACCGCACTTCACCGCACTTCACCGCACTTCACCGCACTTCACATCACTTCACAGCACTTCGCTTCGCTCAGGGCTGCTCAGTGCTGCTCAGTGCTTGCTCAGTACATACTAACACAAACAGAGGGCGTTTTGGTCGCTAAGAAGGACTTCGAGATCCAACACGAAGACATCGGTACCAAGAACTTGTACGTGATCAAGTCAATGCAGTCCCTAACCTCAAAGGGCTTCGTCAAGACTCAATTCTCGTGGCAATACTACTACTACACATTGACTGATGAAGGTTTGGAATACTTAAGAGAGTGGTTGAATGTTCCTGAAGGAATCGTTCCAAAGACTTTATTGGTTGATGCTGTTCCAGAGAGACCACAAGGCAGAAACTACGGTCAAAGAAGAGGTGAAGGTGAGGGCTACAGAAGAAGAAACAGAGATTAAGGTATTTTGTAATTGTGTATAAATCAACAGTTCAGATAACGATAGTGCTTGCAGGTCAGGCAGAGTAGGCAGCAGGGAGGTACGCATGGACTAGGGGTAACCCGTGTACTTCGATAGCCCTGTACGACCCTACGGACCAGGCCGACTCCGCCACATCTTCTCAGCCACATAATTTATTCCTACCGTAGTAACTTTTCCCTTGTTTCTGTGCCCTTCAGAGGCAACTGTTTGTTCTTCCTTCGACCACAGTTACTTACGTAGGTACCACAGGTTTTCAGGTGATACAGAGACTTTCCGCGGTATCTGTAAGAGGCTTTCCCCGTTATCTGTCAGAGGAATTGTTACAGGGTATCTGTTATAGACATCTCTATAGGGTATCTGTTATAGACATCGCTACAGGATAACTGTTATAGGCATTCGTCTCGTTATTGGCCACATCCCTCATAGCGATCATCTTTACGGTCGTCGTTTTCACAGCTTCGGTCGCTGCTCACCTTCGTCTACCAACCAGTTCGATTTTACTTCGCTTGGCCAACCACTTCACTTAGCTAACCACTTCCGTTAGCCAGCTAATTCGCTTCACCGACTACTTCGCTTCGCTCAGTAGTCGATTCGCCATGTCCCTCACACTCTCTACAGACTCCAAAACAACCAAATACACCCCCTTCTTCGAACCAATAGTACACACCTTCCAAGACGGTGGCTACAACCCCAATGTCTCCTACCACTACAACCCAGCCGTCTCTCGCTATCATTACGGTGTTCGACATCCTATGAAACCGTTCCGTCTCATGCTCACCGACCATCTAGTCATAGCCTACAAACTCTATGAAAAGATGGACTTGTACATCCCCAGACGGGCAACCAGAGAAGAGCTTCTGGAGTTCCATTCAGAGGACTATATCAAATTTCTGGAGTCGGTAACGCCTGAAAATGCTCACAAGTTCGGTGAACGACTCTCAAAGTTCAACATCAACGATGACAATCCCGTCTTCGAAGGTATGTACGACTATTGCAGTATGTACGCAGGTGCTTCATTAGATGCCTCGCGTAAGTTGATCAGTGGAATGAGTGATATCGCAATCAATTGGTCCGGTGGCTTACATCATGCTAAGAAGTATGAACCTTCAGGGTTCTGCTATGTCAACGATATTGTCATGGCTATACTTAATTTACTCAGAGTTTATCCAAGAGTACTCTACATAGATATCGATCTTCACCACGGTGATGGTGTTCAGGAAGCTTTCTATTTGACCGATCGTGTCATGACGGTATCTTTCCATAAATATGATGGATGGTTCTTCCCTGCCACCGGTAATTATGATGAAATAGGACTTGGAAACGGTAAGCATTTCGCTCTCAACGTCCCACTACGTGACGGTGTTGATGATGAATCGTATGTACGTTTATTCAAGTCCGTTATGGAGCCTGTGATTACAAAGTTTCAACCCTCTGCTATCATACAACAATGTGGGGCCGATTCCCTAGGTTGTGATAGATTGGGAGGATTTAACTTGAGCATAAAGGCACATGGAGAATGTGTTAGGTTTGTCAAGAGCTTCGGAATACCGATGATTGTCGTTGGAGGAGGTGGATATACGCCTAGAAATGTCAGTCGATTGTGGTGCTATGAGACTAGTGTTATGACTAACGTTGATTTGGATACGAAATTGCCCGATACACTTCCGTTTCGGTCCTTTTTCCAGCCTGATTATTCCCTACATCCTAATTTGGGTGGAAGAATAGACAATAAGAATACTAAAGAGTATCTTGAGAATATAAGATGCCATTCGCTAGAGTCGTTAAGGTATTTAGATAGCGCTCCTTCTGTTGCTATGCAGGAAATACCGCCGGATATTCAGAACATTGATGATTCGACCGAGAGAGATATTGTTGATAGATTGAGCAAGGATAGTGAGAGAGAGGGATATTTGAATGAGGAGAGGTATTGGATTAGTGGGAAGGATGATAGTAGGGCTGGAGAGTTGATAGAGTAACAGTTGCAGAGATTAGGTTAATGATTAGAGAGCTTTCTTAGTGACGTTACTTTAGCAAGATTGTACAATAAATAGATAACAAATTGAAAAGAACTATCCGAAGGTCACCTCCCCTGATCACTCGTCCGATGGCTCAATTGGCTTACTAGGCTCGACCCAGTCAACCTTCTCGGCCAAACTGTTCAACAACCAAACTTCACTTGGCTTAGATGCACCCTGTGGTTTAGTGTCAAAGAACAAACTTCTGCTCAAGAAGGTATGAGGGAAGCCAGGATCGAACTCGTAGGCAGAATCAATCTCCTCAATCTCCTTCTCAGACAGTCTAACCTTCAAAGATGGTAGATCTCCCTTAATATGCTCAATATTACGAGCTCCGACGATCGGGAAAACGTACGGTGCCTTATGGAACACATATGCTAGGGCAATACTGAAGATAGTCTCACCCTTTTCCCTGGCAATCTTCTCCAACACTTTAGAAACATCCTTATCACGCTGACTAGCAGTGTTCTTACGACCTGGATTCTTCTTTTCACGTGCCTTAAATCCTTCCTCAGTCTGGAATTTACCCTGATTTAGAGTACCCCATGGTGCCAATGCCAATCCCTCAGAGGCTGCCATCGGTATGATATCTCTTTCAAAATCCCTAATGGCTGCGTTCCAAAGTCCCTGATAAACGCTGAACTGACGTAATCCATGATTCCGTGCGTATTCATTGGCCTTAGAAACGACCCAGGCTGGAGAATCGGACACTCCCAAGTAGAGAACCTTACCGGCCTTGACTAGATCATTTAATGCAAGCATTACTTCGGGAATTGATGTAGTATAATCCCACCAATGAACGTAAAGTAGATCAATGTAAGACGTCTGAAGTCTTTCAAGAGACTTCTCCACCGACAATTTCAACGATTTAGAGCTGTTTCCAATAGTGTTGACCTGGATCTTGGCATTAACGTTGTATTTACCAGAATACTTGGTAGCCAAGACGATCTCGTCTCTATTGCCTCTAGCCTTTAACCATTTACCAATCACCTCCTCAGAATGACCCTCCTGATACGTGTTGGCAGTATCAATGAAATTACCCCCATTATCGTAGTAATAATCGAGGATTTCAAAAGCAGTAGCATCACTTAATCCCTCACCAAAACGTTCAGGAAACTTATCTCCGAAAGTCATCGTACCGAGACATAATGGAGACACTCTAACGGCTGCGGTCGGAGCCAATTGACGATAAGGAGTAAACGACATAGTTAATTTGTGGTTGCCAATTATATATATATAACACAGGTCACACACGAAGGGGGAGGGGGAGGGGGAGATCTCGGCTCGTATTTATACCCCCTTCCATCGGAATTAAATATCCTCGATTGGGCCTCCTGCAGCCATCGCCATAGTGTAGCGATTGGAGCCCGCATGAGGATTAGGTAAGCCAGCCACAGTTCGGGGTGTGCACTGGGGTGGGGTTGGCCTGGTTCTACTTAAGGACGGGCGGTATCAGCTTAGAGGGGTCGGTATTTGGCTGTAGGTTCCATCGCACACCTACTGGGGAAATGATGTGTGTGATACAGCCAAGTTGTAGCGATTAGTAAGCGGGTTAACGGTGGTTACTATAGATGATCCATCAGCCACAATGTATAAACTTTCCTACTTAGCCACAAATAAGTAGCTCCTGCGTCCCTGTATAATCCTGTCCTGCCCAGCTATGTAAACGGAACAGAATCATTGCCATCATCAAACAAGTCCTGCCTGTAATAATCGAACTTGCCCTGCTTTTGAAACCTCCATATTCTCATCAATCTCATCAATATAATCTCACTAGACCCAACTCCAAGGCTCATCAATGCATTGAAACAGCAGTCAACGATCAATTTCTGCTTAGGTTCAACACAGCAAAGCCCGCACATGAATAATGGCCATTGTACCATGACCAATCTATTATCAAATCGATAATAGAGATATCTCTCGAACTCTATTTTCTTCTTCCCCATTGAGAGCTTGTTTTTAACGATATCTTTGTCGGTAGTCAACTCCTTCTCCTTAACGATCACAGATATTCCATTAGGAGCAGCGGTAGGAGCAGTAGAAATAGACTCGTCGACGACTCCCTCCAGATCACCTTCATCATCTCGTTCCAGCTCACCCTGATCCACATCTTCCTCTGCTCCCGAGTCCACATCCTCACCCCTTCCATTATAGTACGCATCCAAATCCTTCCAGTCTTGCTCCTCCAAATCGTCTCTAAATTTAACCAAACAGCTGAGCCCACTTAACATCCTCTCAATCACGTCCTGTACCATGGAATCCTTAATTCCTAATCCATCAACCGTAAAGAATAACTTGGTCGATAACACCCTCACAAATGCTGCGTCAACATATAACTGCTGAGACAGATCAAACCAGCTATACCAATTGTCTCTATCATCGCTACTTCTGGTCTTATCATTGGTATCGTGGATATATCCAGACATAACAATGTTAACTCCCAGAGGATTATTGTAATGATATCCCTTCAGGTTTAACGGGTGATAAGGCGAATCAATGGGGATCCGATATGGTAGCTTATTGTTCATGATAGTGAATGACCGCGCTTTAGAGATCTTTGATAACAAGTTCATAAGATATTCATTCCTCATTCGTCCCTTTGAATTCAATACTATATCAATTCTCTTATCGTTAGAATCTCCTTTCACACCACCACGTCCTTCTAGTCTTCTTGAACATTCTAGAGCCACCACAATATCGTTGAATACATCTATAGCATCATCATTGTATCCAACATAAAGATTGTAGTTGACCAGCTTCCGTATTCTTTGACCAGAAATGACTATGTAGGGGGAAGATTTCACCTGATTATCGTCATTTGATGGCTCCTGGTCCTCTTCTTCAACCCCTTCATCACCATCACCTCCCACAATCCTCGATTTACCATCGAAAATAGGATTTCCCGAGTCGTCGACTCTATATCCACCGATTAAGAACCCGGATCTCCTTAGCGCAACCCCCATATTGGAATCTGTACTCTTGACAACGCCTAAAAAGTCCTGTAATTCACTGAAATCATGGATGGTACCTCCATTATAAGCGGTAAGTCCAGCCAAAGTCTCCATCGAATAAAACCATAGCCAAACAATGACCAATTCCAGTGAAATGGGTCTAAATTTGCAGTATCTAACGAGCAAATCCTTTGCACCTTTTAAATGTGCTCTCCATTCTGATCCTTTGGTCCCTGAATAATCTGATGCCAACACCAAGATTGTCATGAGTAGGGATTCTATGTTATTAAGGATCTGGAATTTCGAGTGCATTATTGAATCAAGGGACTTCAAGCAAGACGAGAGGTAATATGAACGAAATCTGCGATGATATTTGAGCATTACCGGATTGGAATCTTTACTTTCCACCTCGAAGATCTCGTATCTAGCGGCTATCGCTAGCATTGCAAAGAGAAGATGCGGTGCTTCCTTGGCCTTTGAAAGGAAGCAATTGATGTAGGCATTGTTAAGGAAAGATGTGGTGAAGGGAAGGAAGTTCATATGGATTTTGGTGACGAACGTCTTGAGGTAATTGACATGGGAGGAGTTCAATGTCCAGTTGAAGTATTTTGCCAAGGAGATTAGATCCTTTTCAGTGATTGTACTGTTAAGAGAATTGAGGTAATCGAAACGATCGGGTGATTGGGAGAGGAGGATGGAGAGTTTGGGAGGAGGGAAGGAGGATGGAGTGGAAGAGGACGACGAGGAGCCGGAGGAAGGAGAGGAGACAGGCGGACTGGACGTGCTATTGAGATGTTCAGAGTTGGGCGGTAGGATGATGATGGGTTGTGGTGAATTAGTGGACATGGATTCTTCGGAATCAACCTGTGGGGAGTTCGTTAGAGATGCCGCAAACGCAGAGCTGGCTCTAGAGTCCAGCTGTGAAAGGTTCGTTGTTTCGATCGTCGGAGAGCGCACGTGTGACGAGCCTGTGTCCATACTTGAAGAGTTCCCCTGCGATGGGTCTGTCTCTGGCGCAGTGTCTGAGCGCGCAAGTCCTTCTCTACCTACCCCGTACCGATCAAGCGACTTCGTGAGCTTTCTGATGTACTTGTCATTGCTGTAAGGTTGATCCTGATTCACAGGAATCGGTGAGATCGCAGGGTAATTAATCTCCGAGACATCTCTACCGGGCAGATCAGACAAGCCGAACCCAAAATCGAAGTTAAAGTGCTGGATCATGTGATTCAAGTCAGAGATGACGTTACTGGCGCCCGTGAAGAGCGAGTCATTGACCTCGTTCTGCTGTCCCGGTGGAATGAAAGGTGAGGCAAAGACGTAAGACGTCGGGTGGCTCGTCGGGAGGCTCGTTGGGAGGCTCGTTGGGAGCGTCGTTGGGAGGCCCGTCGGGAGACTCGTAGTATTGGGGATAGAAGAAGGACTAGGGGAGACGTTCGAACCATCGGTATCCTCGTTCGCATCAAAGTTGATCACCCTCGCAGAGTTGCCACTGTCGACGGTGAAGCTTCTGGAGGTGGTGAACTTTATTCTCTTCTCATAGACACAGACCTTGTGTAGATGAACGCAGTTCCAACAACCTGGCTTACCTTCATCACATTTGAGTTTCCGCCGCCTGCACTCTTTGCAGCCATTCCGGGAGTATTTACGCTTCTTATTGGGATAGCGGGGATGCTCTTCGGCCATATTGATGATTCTGGCTCTGGAAATGAAGATTCTATGCAAGTTATGGACGATTATTGATGATCTTCATCGAAGTTGGATCCGAAGTGCCAAGAGATGACCCCCAAAAAGGCAGGAAATTCCGTGGTTTGGGGTGGGGGAGGGGAGCAGAAAATAGGAAAGGAAAAGGAAATTCGCGTCGATCGTCGCCGAGAGGGGGAAGCGAGGCAGGAAGGGAGGGAGTATCTAAGGCAGGTAAGCTGACGGGGGTAATTGCCAATAGTTCAGGCGGGATTATTGGCATCAAGTGGTGATTCCTTCCCCGTCATGCCTGTCACGTCTGCTGACTCCCCCCCCCCCCCCCCCCCTCAATGCCCCATTCCTCCTGGTCCCCCATTCCCCCCAATTTATGCATTTATGCGATCCTCCCTCTTTTCTGCGCTTCGCTGTCTTTCCCTCCCTCCCCGAAATAGTGCGATCGCCAAAATCTTCCCTCATCTAAACAAGGGAGATCAATCTATTTTCTATCATTAAACATACCAAAAAGGTCTCTGCACACCACAACCAAGTCGCTGTTCTTTCGCTAGGTGGCAAAGTCAATCGTATCAGGCATACGTATCTAATTTCCAAGGGATCGGGCAGAAAAAAAAGGGGCACAAGGCAACTTATTTATAGGGCACACATAGCACCACGCTAAGTTCTAAGTTAAAGATCATCATTAACCGCGTTTATTGTCCCTCGTCCATCTTCAGATTATTGCTGGGCTATCATTTGATCATATCTTCAGTCCACCAACAGATAGCAATACTGACCCATGTCAAACATCAACTCTCCACATCCCTATGGCCGTCCACCTGAATCACCTCTCCCTCCATCAGGCTTCAGATCTCCCAATCCGTCCTCCAAACCGGCGCCATCTTCAAGATCCACGTCGTCGAATCCCCGCTCCCCCGCAGAATGGCAGCGGTATATCCCTCCCTTAGGTCCCAATCCTCTGCTTCATGAGGGCCGGACCCATTCGCGTAATGCCTCTGGTGCATCCCATTCCAGCGGGAATCCCCAGGGAATGTTGGAGTTGCACAATAGGGAGGTTCTGAGGACCAGCATTGCAGGTCCTATCAGGAACATTAAACCTACGAATCCGACCGCAAATACAACTGCAAATGTCACTACCAACCCAGCTCCGACCAATCAACCTCATACCAATCGGCCTCAAATCAATCAACCTCAAATCAATCAACCTCAAATCAATCAACCTCATAACAATCAACCCCAAATCAATCAACCTCAAATCAATCAACCCCAAATCAATCAACTCCGAACAAATCAAACTCAAATCAATCAATCCCGAACAAACCAACCCCCAACCAATCAACCCTCGTCCGGAGGTCCTCGCAATCTAACCAATAAACTTCAACAGATAAGTCTTACAAATAACGACAATCAGCCGCAGCCAAGTCAACTCCAGACGAATCGTCCTCGTCAGCTTAATCCATTTCAATCAGAAAACCCTTCTCAATCTTCGCAGACTGCTACACCTCCGCAGCCTTCCCCTCATTCGTTGCCATCTTATTCGTCCATGCCACATTTCCCTCAAACCTCAACTTCATCGCAGTTCCGTTCTCATAAACAACCAAAATACTGCTACACCTGCGGTAAACCTATAATTGGAACCCTCGTTAGAGCCATGGATCGTACGTTCCACGTGGAATGCTTTACTTGCCATGACTGTGGTAAACCTTGTTCTGATAAGTTCTTTGCAGAAGAGATCGATGTTCCAGTGGATCAAATAACGGGTCAGACTGTTCCTTCAGCGATTGCATCACCTACGCCAGCTGTTCCTCCACCTGCCCCTTTGAATCCAACAACCGGAACTACCAACCCAGCGGCACCTGTCGCCACTAAAAGGATCCAGGTTCCCCTCTGCGAGTACGATTACTTCCGTCGTATTGATCTTATCTGTTACACCTGCAACAAGGCAATCAGAGGTTCTTACATCACTGCGGTTGGTCGCAAGTACCATCCTGAACACTTTTATTGTGAGATCTGTCACAAGGTGTTTGAGACCGAGGATTATTACGAACACGAGGAGAAAATATACTGCCACTATCATTACTCAAGACTTTATGCTTCACACTGTGAGGCCTGCAAGTCTGCCATTCTCAAACAATACGTTGAAATGCACCGAGGTGGTAAGGAACAACAGTGGCATCCGGAATGTTTCATGATCCATAAATTCTGGGGTGTTGACGTTACTGTCGATTGTATCGGTCTGCAGAACTTACCTGTTCGTGATATGGAGCAACTTCAGAAGGCCGGTGAGGATGTGGTCACTTCGAAAGTACTCTTCGAAATCGAAAGACGTCTAGAACGACTGACTATGTCGATCTGGATGACCCTATCTGAGTTTGAAGAATCTTGTGCCTCCTGTATTTCCGATATGCTTCATTCGGCTACTATTAACGACAAAAATCAAGGTTTGCTTGCGACTGGGAGACTTGTGCTGAAGATCGAATGCCTCTTTAAGGGAGTTGATGTTCTTACTGAGTATTCTCTATCATCCCATCTCCAGATCGACTACGATGCCGACAAGTATCGTAACATGTCTCCGATGACTAAAGAGCCCCGTAGTCTGTCCTCAAAGCTGATGACGTATCTAACGTTCCTCAGAGATACTGATCAGGAAAGACTTGCCGATCCTAAATACTCCAGGGAACTATTATCTCTCATTTCAACAATGGCACACTACATTAAGCTCATATCCAGGAATTCCTTGATGCATGCTCTAGAGTACAACAGACTGACAGATTCAACGGTCGCCACAGATAGATACATGCGGGAGATCTCAGCTCATGAGGTTGTTCCCACAGACGTGTTTCCTATGCTCAGCATCCCTTACAAGGCCAAGGACCAATGCTTTGCATGTGGCAAAAGTATTGAAGATGACTGTTACAGATTCGGCAATGATAAAAGGTGGCATCATGATTGCCTCAAGTGTTCTCAATGTGGTAAGGCTCTTGCCAAGTCTTCGGTGCTTAACGAGGTCGCATTCAATTCTGAAAAGAGGACCGTCCTTTGTGAAAGTTGTGCCTCTGACGATGTCAATGCCGTCACTGGGTTCAAGGAGGTCTCTCGCTACTTACAGCTCGTCTATCTTCTTAAGATCGCACTTGTCAGATCTGAACATGCAATGGAGAAACGTGGTCTCATAGGATCGACACTGCGCAGCCTACAACCTGATGATAGATATTCTCAGCAGGTTTCGGACGTCAAGAGAATGAGGTCTTTGAGACAGAACCGTAAAGTGGGAACTGCCACCAATGAAATTCGGAAGTCGGTCATTGTGGAAGCTCCAGAAGCAGATACAGTTGAATTGGAAAAGGTCTCTCTGGAGAGACAATCCGATGACGAGCCTCGTGCCTTCCAACCAGATGGTTCTGTACCACTTACTATTCGTGAAGTGGATACCTCGGAGGAGGCACTGCTTCCCGCTCCAACTCCAGTAGTCACGTCACCTTCGACTTCGTCGCTGGGCTTCCCAAGAAACCTCTCCCTTGGCCATAGAGGTTCCAAACGGCTACGTATTGAAGACGTCCCAATGGATTCGAAGCCCGGTAACGTCAACCTTGATGCTACATCCAATCTGCTCAAGAATGAAAAGGGCCTTACCTTGGATGACATTCCTCGTATTGTGTGGTCAGAACAGGCACGTGAATACAGACCTAATGCTTTCCGGTTCCAGAAGCGCAACTATGAGACTACTGCATCGACTCTCCCGGTCCCTAAACCAGTCCAGAAGCGTCGCAGCGATGCTTCTGGCATGTTGGGTGTTCCTCTGGCTACCAATGCACCTTCCGTGAGAAACTCTACAGTTGTATCCTCTCCAGCGTCACCTCTATTACCAGAAAAGGCTGCAGAAGCCCCGCAGAACGATCTTGCACTACCTAAACGATTCTCCGAACTCACCGCATGTGAACATGAATATATGCGTCACGTTGCAGCGTTTGCTCTTCACAGTCTTCTAGAGGACAGACTCTCCCTGGAGGATTGTCTTTCCTTTATCGATATTCGGCGTTCACCTTCATTCTGGGGTAAGATATTCAATTCTGGCAATGGTGGAAAGAAGAGTATATCGGATCCGAAGAAGATCTTCGGTGTTCCATTGGAAGCGGTTTCCGCCAAATATGGAGTGGACAGTGACCTCGGCGTTGGACCCGAGAAGTTACGTATTCCAATGCTTGTGGATGAACTTATCAATGCGATGCACACCAAAGATTTGAGCGCCGAAGGTGTGTTCCGGCTTAATGGTAACATTCGGAGGCTCAAGAAGCTCATTGCCAAAGTGGATTCGCGTCCAGATACAGTTCCCGACTTATACAGTGAGAACCCCATCCAGCTAGCAGCGTTGCTCAAAAGGTTTGCACGTGAGCTTCCTGATCCATTGCTTACTTTCAGGCTCTACGATCTTTTCGTTCTCTCAGAGAAATATACTGATTCGGACTCTCGCAAAAGGGATAGAATCATCCAGCTTGCATATTGCATGCTTCCAAAGCCAAACAGGGATCTCACCGAGGTTCTTCTTTCGTTCCTTAATTGGGTGGCCACTTTCAGTCGAATCGATGAGGAGACTGGATCCAAGATGGATATTCACAATTTGGCCACGGTTTTGACCCCGAATATTTTGTATTCCAAGCCTAAGAGCACAGGTCGGATGCCCGATGCTGCGGATCTAATACCGAATGGAGAAAGCCACTTCTTAGCCATCGAAGCTGTTAGTGCCATGATCGAAAACCAAGATCAGCTTAGCATTGTGCCTTCGGATCTTCTCGACCTCTATAAGGATTCTGGTCTGGCTACTGCTCAGACAGGAAAGGGTGGCCTCAGCACGAAGGAAATTATTGCTAAATGCAAAACTGCCTACGACAGGAATCCTGGGGTGTTGGAAAATTGACCTCTATAATAACCTAATACAATGTAACTTCATACAAATGGTATAAGCAATATATATATTCGGCAAACCGCTCTACAGGATTGACATTGCTCCCTCGCTCGGTTGCTCCCTCGCTCGGCTAGTACCCCGGTCAATGCTCAGGAAGTGGCTCATATAGAACCCTCGTTGACTCCATACCTCCCCTGCCAACAAATCCCATCATCACTTTAAACCTATCGCTGCTTCCCTCCAAGCTAGCCTTAAAAGTGTCATTCCTTTCGGCCACCTCCCGCTGCTGCTCTTTCACAACATCCATTGTTTCATTCTGAGATGCGCATCGTGGGCACACCATACCTTCCTCATTAGTAGGTTGCCCATTCGATGAAAGGCAGTGTTCATGGTACGAATGGGAACACTTAAAGTGGATTACAGGGAAATCCAAAGGCTGTCCACATGATGAACATCTTGCTTGGTTAACAGTCTTGCTGTTATGGGCCAAGTCATCTATCTCTTTCTCAATCTTTTCACTGTCCTCTCTGTATGACTTTATCAACTTCGTATTGTTGTCAATCTCCAACTTCTGACGGCGTATATAATTAAGAAGGTACCCCTTGACCAGACTGAGCTTGACAAATCCATTGTTACTGAGGCTCAATTGCTTAATCAACTCAAGTGGTGTCATCAACTTATTGGCCTCTATATGATTGATAATGTTGGTAATGCGTTCCTCTCCAACTGTCTTATACACTTGCTCGTTCGCCGTGTAGATGGATAACCCCAACCTGTACAAATCGGGTTCTTTATCTCCATACTTCTCAATGATCTCATATGACCTCGCATAGTTTTCAGACATCACTGCCGAACGGAATAGATCCAATCCAAATCCCTCGGACGACTCATCGGCAATTTCCCTTATCAATATCTCTCCTTCATTAAAGTCAGATACCGTGGAAAGAAGTAAAAGACCTGTGTTCTCTTCCAATGTCCACCCGTTTTCCTTCTGTATAGTTTGCAATAAAGTCTTAGCCTTTGCTTCCCACTGTGACCTATCATCAGAGTCGGACGCAAGTGTAAGATACATCTCATACAATGTAACCATAATATCTTTCTTGTCCTTAGCATTACCTCCAAATTTGTCATAGCTCTCAACACATGCCTCCAAAAATATGACAAACTCATTCGGATGATTCACAAAACATTGGAAGATGATCTTAGGACGTGGGGGAAGATATGTGGGACCAGCAATAATGCCACCACCGTTAGTGATAGCCTCTTCAGTTGCTCCTCCACTCATAAACGTAACAAACTGTTGATAAGAGGTCAAAATCGGATGATCTACCCTCTCTGTAGCTGATGATGTGGTAGATACTTGGTCCAAGTCAAACGATGTATCGGGCTTATATCTTCCTGTAAAAACATCGATAAGAAGCTGTGTTGATTCATTCGGAAGCTTGTCCAATAACGCTTTCACATTATCCAGCAAAACACGTAGCAAATCGTCAATATTAAGCCCCTTAATGTAGCGCATGGTTAATTTGGGACTCTTCAAATCCTGTAATTGAATGTCAACAACCACCGAGGGAAGATTAAACTTCTTAGCAATAAATGCAGCTAACATATAATAGCCGCTCTCTCGGCAGAGATTGATTACAGTATCTAAATCAAACGTTGCCGAATCAGCTGAAGCTATCGAATCAACAAAATCATGGATCTTATTGTCCTGCTTAAGCTTACAATAAGCACAGAGAAGTAGAGTCACATGATCGCTGGTAGATATTCCCAACTCGACCATCTTCTCCAAATATCTGGTCAAGTAAGGGATCCTAGAACTCTCTTTATACTTTTGAATGACCTCATTGGTCTTACCCAACTCAATACAATTCATATAGTGATCTATAGCATCAGAAGACTCGCCCCTTTCGTATAGGTAATTGCCATATTGCAGTTCAATCTTCATCACCTCTTCCTTATCAATGGATCCCTCATGGGCAAGTTTAATGGCAGTTGAAAAAAGATCCCGTTGAACAAGAATATCGAGCTTCTCATCAAATGGTTTTTCGTGTAACTTGTATAACAATCCATCCGTGGTAAACACGTATAAATCGTCCCACATTGTGAACACTTCAATAGCAGAACTTGCCACAGTTCGACTGAAAGCAACAAACTTATCGATAGTATCCAATACCAGCATACTATGAGTGGTGAAGTCATTGCTAGTGTTAGATGTTAGCAGAAAGATGTACCTACCACCACCAAATGAATATAATCTCTTCTTAGGAACGTCTATCAGCAGGCTATTGGTACGTCCTTTAGAGTTGTAGAATTGTAGACCTTCTTGCCTAGCCACTATGAGACTTTTCCTTCCGTCCTTGATAGCTATATCACTACAGTTGATATCAGCACCCTGTCTATCTTCCAATATTCGTTCTGGTTTACCTTTGTTTCTTCCCGACGTAGCAATGGTTACCACTTTGGAGATCGTAGTAACGTATAACAAAGAATCATCCTTAAAATGAACTCCAGTGACGGGTTCTTCACTCTGATAAACAACTCGTTGTCTTGATCCTCTATCATGCAATAGATCTCCCCTTACCAAGATAACCGACCCATTAGCGAATCCAAAGGCTAACACGGAGAAATCCGCAGAATTGGAGAAACAGGTCAGCGGATAGTTGTTGGAACCATTAGAGACAAGACAGAGGGTGTGATAATCGGAGTTGAAATCTATCTCTTTCCCTTGTTTAGCCCCCACTATCTTGGCTATATCCCAAAGCTTTACGCTAAGTGGTTGACCTTGAGTCTCGCCAACGGAGCATAGGAAGGAGACTCCATTACCACCATCTATATAACAGAGCTTTGTGATTGTATATGTAGGTTCGTAAGCATGAAAGGAACATACCAATTGGAATGAAGAGTCAGCAAATTTGATCGTGGCATCTTTAGAAGCCATCACGAAGAATTTCGGAGTGGAACAGATGGAACTGACAGAAGAATCCGAATATAAAGTGCTACCATCATGAGAGCCATAATTGGGGTCTTGAATTGGCAAGCAATCGAAGAAGGGGAATTGTCTCCATGATGAAAGCGACATCACAGAAGAAGAAGCTGACGGGTAAATGAGAGTAAGGGAGAAGAGATTAACTTGGAAGAGAAGAGGAAAGAAGAGAAGAAGAGAAGAGAGGCGATAGAAGGGCCAGGGGCACAAAATGAGATCTCACCAAATTCCTGCGCCGCAAAAATAGGTATGTGGCGTAGTTAAAATGCACTGCCGTGTTTGCAATTGGGGATGAAACGGGTATGAATCAGGATGAAGAAGCATTTAAAGGAGGGAATTTGCTTGTTGATGGGTGGATGTGAGTTCTGATAGAACTGGAAAGAGTTGATTTTGAAAGCCTTAGGACTTACTAGTGATTCCCAGCCTAGGAGTCTTCAGGGAACATTGGCAGATATAACCGTTGCGTAGCTACAGTTCAGAGAGAGTTGTGCTACTAAATACTTTGTCACTTCTCTCCGTTCCGCCATTTACTTCCTTATGTCATCAATATACTCGCTCTCACCTACCACCCCCTCTCCATCGATCAACGAGGAAATCAAATACTTCAACCCTTACATCCCCTTGGCTGTCTATCATAAGAGATCGATCTCAGCGGATCAATCCAACCCCTATTCACAATCTCTCTGGTACTATTCCAGAGGTGACAATGGGGAGGAAATAAGGCAGATTCAGGACAGAACGGACACTGCCAAAAGGTTGCCAACTGATGAAGATACAAAAAAGCAGGAATTTCCTAATCGGGAAATTAAGGATCTCGCTAAAGACTATACGAAGAGATTGCCGGCGCTTCCTTCTCGTTTCCCCCACCCCCTTCAGCTTCATAGAGGTGGAAGTTTAAAGAGTCAGCGTAGCTTAAGAACAATGCTACCAATCTTTAGACTTTCAGAGATTGAACGCTCCTGCCTGAATGGACTCAATTTACTTAGATCAATTGAGGAATCCTTCGACATGTACGTGGAGCAAAATGCTATAGTTATAAGTTATCAACATAAAAGGTTACTCTTTGGTAATATAACTACACTTATTAGCGTGAATCAGCTCTTCATCAATCGATTGGAATCGGAGGATGGTATGCAAATAGCTTCAGTAGATGACTATTTCAACAGAGTTTTAAGGGTGTATCCATCCTATATATCCAACAGGAAAGCCAGAGAGAAGCTTGTTGAGTTTCTCGAGAAGAAGGATTGTAATCTTTGGAAGTGGTTTGATTCCATACAGAATTTGATGCTTGTCAACGGATTCTCCTCGTTAACACAAGCCATGAACTCACCCATCGATCGTCTTATTGAGCTTTTGGATTCCTTAGAGAATATTCTAAGTGGGGATCGATATATTCGGACGCTTAATCTTATTTCCAGAGTGAGATTAAGTACATTGTATGTTAATCAGACGATGCCACTTCAAATTTCGACCTCATTTGAGGTTCCGACGAGGTGGAAACGTCAGAACCGACTGAAATGGAAGGAAATAAGTAGAGAACCTGCCGAGGATCAAGTCATCTACTATTTAAGGGATGAGATGAGAAGGTATGGAAATGTATTTCACATGATGGAGAAGGCTATTAGTGGAAAGAATTTGGAAATATTAGAGAAGATCTTGCAGACCGACCTTAAAATAGCAAGGATTTTCAATGATTATTCTGAAATCCCTGATCCAGAAACCACCTCGAAGCAAGAACTGACCCCACGGACGGAACTGTTTCAAGAAAGATCGATTAATAGTACGTATCAACTATATCTAGAGAAGACGAAGAACCAAGGTGTTCAGGTCTCAGAGCTATTGAATAAATTTGAGATAACCATGAAGTCGAAGAACGAGCTATTAAGGAAGTACGTTGCGGAAATCCTTGAAAATACTAGGACGAAAAGATGGGAGATTGAGAGTAGAATGGACATGATATGGCAGATTTCGGAGTTTCTAAGGTTATTTAAGAGCTATTTGGGATTAATGTTTGGAAGAAGTACAGTTTTCATTGAGAGGTACGTACATTTAGGGATTGCTGGAGTGAACAGGAGGAGGATGAGTGGAGCTGAGATAATAGGGAGGTATAAGAGGCTGAGACTTACCAATGGAGAGGTCAACAACTTAAGAGGAAAGACAGGGAGGGGGCATTTCAGCACCTGAGAGCCACATATACTAGTAAAAAAGGATTTTAAGCGCCAGATAGTAGCAGATATTACATTGAGGAGTACTAATAAGAGGGGATGGGGTATAAGCTGCCGATGGCTTATTTAATATGACTTCTCCTACCTCCCCAACCTCAGTGACTGGTCAACGACCACTAGACTCATTCCTTATCCCCATTAGCAAGGACATCTCGTTGTAGCCAGCGTTGTAGCCAGCGCTGTTTAAGGAGAGCTCGCTTCGCGTGTAAGGATGTTTCCAATACCTCATTTTCCCGCGTGTGACGTTTTAGACAGAAATGTATCCCTCATTCCTCCCTGAATAATGAGCAAAATGAAGGAAGAGTAGGTAAGAAAGCGTTCAGTTTGCGGTCCTCGTCTACTAACAATGATCAGTGATAAATCTCAACTGAAAGAGGTGCTAAGATCGGTTGATTGCGAAACATATTATTCACTATTTGAAGATAACGATGTTAACATAGAGCTCTTATCGTTGATGGACAAGCCATCACTAAAGGAACTTGGCGTCAGTAAGGTCGGGGATCGATTGAGGATTCAGATACTGATAGCGTTACTTAATTTGGAGAAGGTGCGGTCTCAGGTTCCTGTTCATGACCTCGTGAATGCCGTCAAGATGTCGTATACTGGGTTGGTAGGGATTGAGGAGATAGTAGGAAAGGCGGAAGAGAGAAGCGAGGAAGGTGAAGAGCACGAGAGGGTAAGGGAACGGGCGGTGACGGGCAGGGAGGGTAAGCATATGTCGAATGCTAACATTATCATGGTGATTACGCAAGACGGTCGGGAGCATAGAATCGATATTAGTGGATGTTATACATCTTTGGCTATCAAAAGAACCATACTAAGTCAAATTCAGACATCAGGACCGATTATGGCGGATGAATGGTCGACGTATTATATTGATAAGGCAAGTTCTGTTCATCTTATGTTCAATATTGAGCTTGCTACGGTGTGCAACTCACCCCACCGGGAAGAGAAGAATAGGATCATCTTCTGTCGTACGGGGGAAGCACCGTCTGATTCTGCTATCAACACATCCAACCGTATTCTCGATAGAGGCAACAATGGGAGCGATACTAGTCGAGAATCTATGATGCTACGGAATCTGATGGGACAGAGACCACCGAGTCAGCTTATTTCTACCAATTTAGGAGAGTATTTCCCTGACATTGGACCCGTGGAATTGAAGAAGGTGATGAGGAATTCGTATAGATTGTCTGTGCTGCAGGGTCGACAAAGTATGGCAAGTGGACCCAGTTCTATGTGGAGGGAGAGTATGGTGAGTGGAGTGTCGATGATGAGCTCTGGAGTCGGGCATCCGATGAGGATAAACCAGACGGTCGGAGATGTGCTATTAAGTAGTAGACTGATACAGGAGAGCAGGAAGGATGATGATGAAGAGGCAACCAATAAGGTGTTGGAGGATAGCCAAGTAGCTACCGTTTCTGGGTCTTCCGATTTAGGCACCGCGGCGGGGGCATCTGCATTGACGGTCACGTCTCCAACGTCGGTGGAAATAGCGGACAAGCGATGTTCGTCTTTCATTGAACTTCTGGACGATGACGACGACGAAGGAGAAGATCTGGTTGACATCTATGGGGGAATAGGAGTGAATTCCTTAGTCTCTAGTGGTAGTGGTAGTGGTAGTGGTGGAGTGATGAAGAGCGAGATCCGTAATAGACCTTCCGTGTGGCATAAGGGTACCAAAATTGGACAGGGATCGTATGGATCGGTGTATCTTGGATTGGATGGACTGACTGGAGAATTGATGGCCGTTAAAGAGGTCGATCTACCCACATCATCGGAGGATTCTCGAAATAGGATGGTGACAGCATTAAAGCGAGAGATGAATCTACTTCGGGAGCTGAATCATGAGAATATCGTTCGATATTTGGGATCTGCTGCTGATTCTGCAAAGATGTATATCTTTTTGGAGTATATTCCGGGAGGATCGGTATCGTCTATGCTTCATACATATGGACCATTTGAAGAACCTTTGGTCAGGAACTTCCTTGCGCAGGTGCTTATTGGAGTGAGATATCTTCACAGGAACGGTATAATTCATCGAGATATTAAAGGAGCCAATATCTTGATCGATATCAATGGAACGGTTAAAATTGGGGATTTTGGGATCTCCAAAAAGACTGCATCATCATCTGAAGAAGGTGCTGATCACGCCGATATTATGGATGAAAAGGAGGTTAAGAAGAGTAGAAGAGCGTCATTTCAAGGATCTGTTTATTGGATGGCACCAGAGGTGGTTAAGCAGATTGCTAGTACTGAGAAGTCGGATATCTGGTCAGTAGGATGTCTAGCGGTTGAGATGTTCACCGCACAGCATCCATATCCGGGATTTTCACAGATGCAGGCTATATTTAGGATAGGTACGTTGACGTTACCCGAGTATCCTGCAAATTGCAGTGAAATAGGCAGGGAGTTCTTGGATTTGACGTTTGAGACCGACTATAAGAAGAGAGTTGGTGCGGCCAGCTTGTTGAAGCATGCATTTTTGAAGCCGTTGTTTAGGGTGACAGAGTCGATACCCGAGGGGGTGTGACGGTGGCCAAGGTGCCAAGCAGGACCCGTGGTCTCTTTCTGCAGATAATTAATTATATAGCCAGATATTAATCCCTATTTGCTTCCCTATTCGCATCCCGGCGCTTATTTTACTTCGCCTCAAAATTCCCCCCYGCCCCMTAAATATCCCCCCCCCCCCCCGCGCCAGCGCCTCTAACTGACTTAGCCACACTTTATTTACCACCTTCACCATGCTTCTTCTTTTCTTCCTACTACTCTTCTACTTGACGGTTGCAATGTCCAGTCAGAATCAAAAGAACGATCAGACTCCAATAAAGGACCGCACGTTTGACGATCCGCTAGCGAATGTTGAAGGTCTCAAGGCGAAGATTGGGAGTAAATTGCTTGATCTTGATGATGTCAGGCTTAGAAAACCCCACAGTGTGAGGCCCAATTTGAATATAAGGCGAGGTGACGGTTCGGTGGGTTCGAGCAACGATGGTGGGTTATTAATGGCAGGTGGTCACAGGCCAACGGTTGAGACGGCGGCAGTAAAGTCTGGTGGGGCCAGCGCGGTGAGCGGGGCTAGTGGGGCAAGTGCGGTGAGTGAGGCCAGCGAGGCCAGTGAGGCCAGTGAGGCCCGGCCGGCTGGTGAGCCGTGGCCAGTAGGGGGAGCTGTGGAGGAACGTTTGGAGTGACGGATTGGAGGACGGGTTCGTTCGAGCTTCCCAGTAGGTAAATATTACGAGTATTAGGCAATTATTGGGCAATTATTAGGCATTCATGAACATAGGCATCTACGTAGCGTAACAGGGACGATCTGTAGTGGCGCGTGAGCCACGTCACTTCTGTGGCTGAGCCCCGCGATTCAGGGTCCCTAACAAAATCTCAGATCCCATCGGTGTCTTGTTCTTCATAACAAGCCACAGTTCTTCTTCCTTTCCGGCCCTGAACAGGTGAGTGAACGGCAACGAGCAGATCATTCGATCAATTTGACTTTTGGAAGTCTTTTCTACGTTAATCTACTCGGAATAGCTACTCAGCATAGCCACTCGACATTCAATCTCAGCCCAGCATAGCTGCTCAGTCACTCCTTCCATCCTTCGGTCCATCTTGTCTCCTAAATCCCCCGCACGCCTCATGCTGAATCTGCTACGATCATCAGGCCTACGGTCGGTAAGATCATTCCGGTTCCACCTTTCCAAGCACATCCTCCGGATGCTGATCTACCTCCTCATATCGCTCCTCCTCAGCTCTATCTTCGTCCTTGTCCAATACAGAAACGGCACCTTCTCTAAACAGCCATATCCTCTCATCCTTAACAACGACAGAGCAGTCACCGACATCAAGTTCACCACATGCTACTCAATATTGGGCCGTTTTCCCGCCTGCAAACTATCACAGTCCACCCGTTCAAGCTGGTCTAGGGTCCCTAAGGATATCCTCTATGGTACTTCTTGGTATAAGCAGGTCTTCCTGGATTATCGTACCATCGATGTCAAAGATGCAAAGGAGAACAACGTCAAGGTGATCAATCTGGTCAAAATCCCTGATAGCGTCCCGGCTAACAGCCATACTGCCGCAGACGGCTGGTTTGAAGTCGGATCTGGCTCCGGTCTCTACTTTAAGAAGGGTCTCTATAACCATCAGACCACTATCTGTTCTCTGGACATTCTTTTCGGATCAATGGCGATAGATCCACGAGAGAACTGGTCCCTATTGACCAAGCCACTCTGGGCTAGTCGGACTGCTGGACAGTCGGAAAGCCAGTCTGTCAGCTCGTCATCTAACAGTGAGTCTTCCTCTCTTCCTGTCGACCCCCATATTCACGATTCTGAGCCGTATCTATCCTTTAGGACCCAGGATCTAACGGTAAGAGATACAACTTCATATTACAGATCCCTCCTCCAGTTCAACAACGACGGTAAGTTCAAGATCCTCCAATTGGCAGATCTTCATTTCGTCGCCGGTTTCGGTATCTGTAGAGATCCTTGGCCATCGTTAGATCCTGGTGAAGTTTGTCTCGCTGATTACAGAACAACCGAGTTCATAGAAGATGTTCTAGATCTTGAAGAGCCGGATTTCGTCGTCTTCACCGGTGACCAGGTCTTTGGCAGCGAATCGATGGACTTTGAAACGGCCATTTTCAAAGTGGTAGCTCCATTAATTGAAAGAAAGATCCCCTATGCTATGGTAATGGGGAACCATGATTCTGAAGGAGATCTAACCAGAGACCAGATCTACGAATTATTAGGGGATTTACCATATTCAGTATCCGAGGCAGGTCCTAGTGATATTAGCGGAGTTGGTAATTATCGATTAACAGTTACAAATGGAGATAAGAAGGAGCTTATTATGTATTTCTTGGATTCTCATTCGTATGCGCATTCACGGATTCCAGGATATGACTATCTGAAGGAAAATCAGAAGGATTATGTTAGAAAGATGCACAAGAAGGAAGGTGACATTCCGATGTCTATGGCTTTCTTCCACATTCCGTTGCCTGAATATAGGGAATTTGATAAGGATGATGGGGAGCATAGAAAGCTGGTTGGACAGTATAAGGAATGGTGTACAGCTCCAATACATAACAGCAACATGTATGAGGTGTTTAAGGAGATAGGAGTGAAGATTGTTTCAGTTGGACATGATCATTGCAATGACTACTGTCTTGATTATGAGGGGATGTGGTTATGTTATGGAGGAGCCACAGGTGAAGGAGGATACGGTGGGTATGGTGGAACGAGTAGGAGGGTGAGGGTGTTTGAGGTTGATGTGGGAGGGAGTATTAGAAGTTGGAAGAGGGTTGAGGGAGATGCGGAGAAGACGATTGATGAAATGACCTTGGTTGAGTACTGAAGGGAAGTACCGAGGGGAAGTACCAAGGGGAAGTATTGAGGGGAAGTACCAAGGGAAGTACCAAGGGGAAGAGCCCAATTAGCTAGCAAACCATACGTACAGATATAGAGAATGAGCTTGTTCTTGCACAGTAATACTACATCCTTACACCAGGTAAGGATCTATTTTGAACTGGTGTCCCGCGGGCTTTCCCGGTGAATACCCTTCTTCATCTGTAGAAACGATTTGTAACCAGGCCTACGCACTATCTTGCTAGCGCTTCTATTCAGTTCCTGTTTAAGGGAGATATTCATTTGGCAGTCCAGTCCTTTGCTCAATTGCCAGCTCAATCGCTACCTTGCCTCACCCAGTGGCTTGCTGAGACCCAATATGACCACAATAACCCCGTCTTCTCCACTGCCATCGGTCCCCAAATCAAAGACCCGTCGATCAACATCGGTGTCGAAGAGTCGATCGCCTAAGAAGGCTCCACCATCACCAATCTCCAAGATACATCCCTCACAGACCCCTAAGGTACCCCCATCACCCTCCTCCTCCAGGGCACCACTTCCTCCACTGACCCCTACCACATCACACTCCTCCGCCGTCGTGCCGCCCGGTGATCCCGAGATCTTCACTGGCGAAATCAACTCGTTGTGCCTCGACTATCTCCTGAATGAATGCGTCCCATTATCGCTGAGGGTCCAGGAGAAGTTGATGAAGAACGAGACTGATCTTGGCTCGCTGATGAAGAGCTTGAAGATAAAGGAAACTGACGATGATCAGCCCGTGAATGACCAGTCTGCCCTCTTTCAGCCGGGAAGAGTGGACTATATGAACGACGAGAAGAAGTATCTGGACATCAATAGCATGTATAGGGTGGAGAACTACGGGTTTGAGATCGGCTTCAAAGTGACCGATTGCCTCGTCTACGAGAGAAACGTGAAGGAAGGTGTCAATATGAAGCTGTCGGACTCTCTAGAGATCATGAAGTTCATCTGCCGGGACGTCTGGAAGGTTTTCTACGGGAAACAGATGGACAACTTACGGACTAATCATATCGGGACGTTCGTTCTTATCGAGAATTCGTTCAAGCCGTTGGTACATTTTTCGACGGGTAAAGGTGAGGCCGATACGGTGAGGAAGGCCGCACCATATCTTCAGTTTCCGTGCGGATTGATACGGGGCATATTGGCCAGTTTGGGTGTTGATTCGGTGGTTAAGGCGGAGCTGAATGGGAAGTTTCCCAGCGTTTCGTTTAATGTTCAGACGAGCTAAGAGGGTGAAAGGTTGGCTTGGCGGAACCACTTGGCGGGATAGCCGGCAGGCTTGACAGCCCAGCTTCAGGAAAGCCTACCGGGAAACTCTCCGTTGACCTCCGTTGGCCTCCAGAAAACATAGTACAATTACTTATTTCCTGCCCCTGCCAAATCCCTCTTTCCCAAATTCGCTCCCCAGGAAATCCTTTTTTGTCCATTTTCTCGGCGCTTAATCCCTAATTCTTATTTACTCCTTCTTCTCTTTCCCTAGTGAATAAATCCTCCGTAGAATATACGTTTAAGAGATGTCAGTTCACTCAGCTTTCCCAGTTCCTCAATTAATGACTCCAGTCGACAATTTAGGACAACCGGCGATCTTCCCCCCTTACCCCCATCCTCATCCTCCTGGTCCATATCAATTTATGCCAGGAATGGTTCCACCTCATCTCCATCCTTTCACCCCGGGAATGATCCCATTACCACCACCTCTGCCACCTGTCGCTTTCGACAATGGTAGACCAATCTATGGATTTAATCCAGGTGTGTTTCAACAACTTCAACCAAACGCCATGGCTTTCTACGGAATGCCTAACTTTGGACCCATCGTTAGTACCGGCAACGGTCAATGCAATCAATACTTCGTTCCTCTGGCAGTAATTGGTCACTTAATCAACTATCCAGATAACAGTAATACTATTAACACGGATGGATTTGGTACCTTAGGTTCTCAAATCTATCAATCTCCACCATTCCCACCACCAGGATTGAAAGTGGAAGAAAGTATTAGAAGGAACGAAGGTCAAGGTGATGAAGTTCGTCATATTCTAGGTGATATTGCTAATAATAAGCTGAATATACAGCCAGAAAGTGTTAAAAACGACCCCAAAAAACAAAAAAATCCCAAAAAAATCCCAAAAAATACCGAAAATGGACAAAAATCCCTAAAAACAGCAAAAAATACTGAAAATCCAAAAAAAATAACCCCATTGCTACCATAAATAAGTCGATCAACATCGACAAACCAGTTGCTTTAGAGGAGAGAACGGAATCGAAGGATTCGGAGGAGGCGGTTAATATGTTCTCTCAGCATCCTACGGTTCAGACGGAACCGACGATGAAGGAAGAGGATATAAGGGCTTTCCAAGAGGCTTTCAGGGCTTTGGAGAACCCTATTCCAATAGAGGAGATGTATAGTGATGAGATGTTTAAGAAGCAGAAGGCTACGATAGTAGAGATGCAGAAGATGTTAGGAGAAATGGAAAGGGAGGCAGAAATGAAGGAAGGGAATAAGCGAAAGGAAGGGAAGGAATGGAACGGCAAGGGTGTTGATTCGAATGGAGCAAAGGAAGATCCGAAGGGGAAGGAGGTTGATCCTCAGGAAGTAAGGCCGGAAAGAGGCAATAATAGTAGGAGAATTCCGTTTGTAGGAAGCACGGCAGGAGAGGACTCCAGGAAGGACGTCGAGAAGGAAGGGCAGAAGGAAAGGCAGAAGGAAAGGCAGAAGGAAGCGATGGAAAGGATGGAAGAGCAGAAGGAAAAGGGTAGTGTTGGGAAGGAAAGGGCAATGGTCGAGAAAGGAAATGGAAAATATGAGGCCGAAGAGAAGGGTGATGAGAAGGAAAAGGGGACAGGTGAGAATGAAATGGGAGCTGCTACCAGGCAACTTCATACTCACACTGTGCGCGGAGACGATACCAGTAGCTTTGGGTGCCTGGTGAAGGACTTGGATGAATGGAATGCACCGTATAGTTTTGAAGGGGCCCCGGAAGGGTTCTTCAAGCGGGAAGACGAGACCAAGAAATCAGGCAATCCCCCATTGTCTAAAGAGGAAGAAAGTTCAGGGATTTTAGGGATTCTTGGTAATTGGACAGAGAATATTAATACGAGTGTATTTTCGAATGCATTGAAGTGGGGAGGAGAAGGAAGTGAGAATACTGATAGGAAGGTGATTAAGGAGGCTGCTAAGAAGCCGATTAAGAAGCCGGTTGAGAAGCCGAAGTGCGGAGCAAGAATAGCTGATAAAGAGAATATCCCTCCCACTTCTGGCAACAACTTCTTTGGGGGATTACTCAACGTCTTTCAGAAGGAGAAGAAAATTGAGAAGGATCCTGAAATGAGGAAGAAAGAATGGCTACACATGATTAAGCATAAGATACAGGAAAACGCTAAGAAGGAGAATGATTTTGAGTTGGCTGGTTATGCTCCAGAAAGGAGATACAGACGATTTAAGAGCTACAAGGCGGTATTGAGAAGGCATAAGAAGTACAAGGCAATTCTTGGAGCTATTGGCAAGGAATTGCCAGAGGACTGTGGTGACTTATGTCTATTCATACCGGATAAGATTGAAGGATTTGAGTTTAGAAAGATAGATGAAAAGGTCTGGGGAGACAACAAGCTATCGATGGAACAGATGATGGAAGAGTGGGGTGGTGAAACGGAGGATGGGGAGAAGGATGAGAAGGAATTGGAGAGAGAAATAGAGAGAGAAATAGAGAGAAGGAGACAGGAGGAAGGAAGGGAAGAAGGAAGGAGGGAATTAGAAGAAGAAGGAAGTGTCCGGGTAGCAGAGCAAGGAATCAGTTCAAGTGGTAGAACTGCTTCCAAGCTCAAATTCACTGACACTATACCAATTCATAAGTTCTTCTATGGAGATAAGCCGATATGGGCAGCTAAGGAAGAGCCACCGAAGTTGAGAGAAAGAGTGAAGGAAAAATGGAGACAGATATTTAGTAGGAAGAAGGAGAACGAAGAGGTTAAGCCGAAAAAGGTAGCTGGGAAGAGATCACTAGCGTCAATGATCAATGCTAACTATACGGAAGAGATGTTAACGATCACTTCCCCTCGACATCGTGATGGTATACAGGATCCGGTGAAAGATCCCGATGCAGAGGCGGAAAGTCCAAGGAATGCAATACTGGAAAAGCGACGGAAGATGAAAGAAAGCGTTAGACAGTATTACAGAAGACATGGGTTAAGGGACAGACCGCTGGGACCGAAGAGGAGCAAAGCTACATTTCATTGTCCCAGGATTGAGGATAAGAAGAGATGTAGGGATCCATATCATAAGCACCGAAGAAGGCTAATGGAATTGTTTGATATGGAGGATGATGAGAAAGGGAACGGTAAGGAAGAGGAAGAAGATGAGGACGATGATGATGATGATGATGATGATGATGATGATGATGATGAGTATGGCTACGGCTATTTTTAATCCAGTAGGATAGCCAGGAAGGAACAGGGAAGCAGAAGGGAAGCAGAAGGGAAGCAGAAGGGAAGCAGAAGGGAAGCAGAAGGGAAGCAGAAGAGGTTGCAGAATAAAAAGAAGTGGTAGCAAAAATTACTAATTATCAAAAGAGTCCGGAAATGAAGTCCCTAAATCAAAAAGGGACTGGTAGGACTTCTAACTTGGCACGATTGATTGACACGACTACCGGATATTGGACACATCCGTTCGAACGATTACATTCAAGGGGGTATTTTAGTGGCTGCAGGGCAGTTATACCAGGGATATCACTGCGTAAGATCTCATTAGGTATATAGGGGGTACCCTAGTGGCTGCAGGGCAGCTATACTAGGGACTGCCACCATGAGTGTAGATGCGGTATTCTAGTGGCTACAGGGCAGTTATACTAGGATTATTGCATTCACTTAATATATATATATTCAGGATAGTCGTCATAGTGGTTGCAGGGCAGCTCTACTATGGCGGAAGCTGAATTGGGGAGGTCTTTAATTCGTTCGGGGACTGTTGGCAGGACAGTTTTCACGGATTGTGGTCAATGGACGGTTACAAAGATCAGTCGGCAATCAGTCTACATATACATATTAATATACAAATAGGCCAAGGAGAAATGAGCTGTAGCCGTGTAGGCAAGGTCACATGACCTATTTCAGATGATTATGGGTCATCCTCGGTAGCTGAAAATTACGTCATTGGAGAACGGAATACCGGACTCAGACGAGCATTTCAGGCCGATATTATTGATTCTCCTAGTAAATCTTCAACATTGTAGGTACGATCCTTGTCTGGAGAGCTCATTGGGTATTGTGAGTTTGCTTAACTAGATTCAGCATACTTTGCTAGCTGTTCGCTGCTATTCACCGCTCTTAACCGTTCTTCGCCGCTATTAGCCGCTCACCGCTCACTGTCTTCACCGCGTTCACTGGCTATCCAAAGGCTATCGTCATTGACTACTCAGTATCATCATTCACAGCCCCCCTCATCTCTCTCTTCCCCACCAACATGGTCGGAAACTCCCTACTCATCTTCACCTCCTGCTTCGTCTCCATCTGCGTCTTCCTATTCGGATACGACCAGGGCTACTTCTCCTCCATCCTAACCAATACCTACTTCATTACATACTTTGACCATCCTACCTCTCTCCAAATCGGTACAGTCGTCGCTGTATTGGAAATAGGCGCCCTCATCTCGTCGCTCACTCTAGCCCATGTCGCTGATAAATTGGGAAGAAGAAGGACTACCAGACTCGGTGCTCTACTCTTCTGCATCGGCGGCTCCATTCAGACAGTCTCAACATCCTTCCATCATTTAGGAATAGGCAGGTTTATTAGTGGCTTGGGAGTAGGATATTTAAGTGGTACTGCTCCAACTTACATGTCAGAAATAGCTAGCGCCGATACTAGAGGTCTTCTAGGTTCTGCACAGTTTACTGGCAACGTTCTAGGGTACTCTACATCCATTTGGATAGATTATGGTTGTAGTTATATAAAGAACGATTATTCGTTTAGAATCCCTCTATTACTACAGGTCGTCTTTGGCCTAGTCTTATTCATAGGCTCTTTCGCATTGGTGGAAAGTCCTAGATGGTTACTAGAGCATGATCATGATGCCGAAGGATTGGCGGTATTGGGTGATCTATATTCTAATGGCGAAACGCACGGTGAAGTAGCATTAGAGACGTATAGATCCATTAAAGAATCGGTCATGATCGGTCGATTGGAAGGTGAATTAAATTTCATTCAGGCCATTCGAAGATATCCAAAGAGGATTTTCATTGGTTGTAGTGCACAAATGTTTGCCCAATTCAATGGAATTAACGTTATTTCGTACTACGCTCCGCTAGTGTTTGAAGAGGCCGGCTGGTTTGGCAGAGATGCGATACTTATGACCGGCTACAACTCGGTTCTTTACCTACTATCCACACTTATACCCTGGAAGCTATCAGAATCGTGGGGCAGGAAGCCGCTACTCATTACAGGAGGTTTTATCATGGGTTTTGCGCTTATAATGGTATCGGTTTGTACCAAACTGAAGGCTTCAGGCCTCGTTGTGGTGGCGGTGATGATTTTTAACTCCAGTTTTGGCACTAGTTGGGGTCCAATTGGTTGGTTAATAGGACCAGAAGTATTGCCTAATAAGGCAAGAGCATCTGGGGCTGCATTGGCGACTGCTACCAATTGGCTATGCAATTTTATTGTGGGTGAACTTGCACCGGTGCTACTAGAGATGATCAGCTGGAGACTATATTTGATACACAGTGTGTCGTGCTTTGTGTCTGTGGTGGTGGTCATGAAGGTGTATCCTGAGACTAAGGGATTGGCATTGGAGGATATGGACTCTGTCTTCGAGGATAGGTCGTGCATTAGCAGCGATGTTGAGTCGAGAAGGGGAAGGAAGTTGGGTAGGGAGGAAGAGGAGTCGATCATAAGTCGGACCAGCGGTGCCAATGAGCGAACTGGTCTTCGTGAATAAGTGAGGATAGGCAGGATAGGCAGGACTGTCAAATGATTGGCCAAGCATTAATAATAATAATTAGGGATTATATTACTACATGTACTTCTCTACGTAGCTCCACTTGGAAGTCTTCGGTAGCACGCCACCCACTTGTCTCCTCCGTTCCTACTCACCTTCTTACCCTCCTCGGTAGCATTGGACATTATCTGGACACACCTGTCAGCCTGCTCCCACTCCTTATCCAACCTCTCAAACAACGGATGTGCATCCAAATGCTTCACCATCCACTCGTGCAAGTCTAAAACGTCGGTAATCGTGTATATCACACCTCCTTCCTTCAATACATAGGCATATTCACTGAGAAGTGTAGTCGTGATGATCCTTGCCTTATGTTTCCGCTGCTTAAAATGAGGATCCGGGAAACAGAAAAACATCTTACTTAACTGTCCCTTATAGAAGAAGTTTGGGAGGAATTTCATAGCATTACCTCTAATAACGGCAGCATTTTGATACCCGTTACTCTCGTCACTATTCTCTCTCAGCGCTAGAAGTCTATCTTCAACATACTGTGTGACCTGTACTCTAATCTCCATCCCGAGAATCAACGTATCGTGAAATTCCTCGGCCAACGCAACCGTTAACCCTCCAAATCCACACCCAATGTCGGCGATCTCAACAGTCTTGCTGATCTGACCCTCTTCCATACCATCATCATGGTAGTAAGGATAGAGTATACTCCAATCCATCTCATCAGGATTCACTGGATACTCTAAACTATGGTCGGAAAACGGATTCGAGTGCGCCCGTTGTCTATAAAACCTCTTTCTAGGCATCTTAAGTTCTCCTGTATCTGTCACATCATCGATCTTCTCCTTATCTGTCTCGGAGATCCTCACATGCTTCCGCTCCAACTTTTGAAGAGTGATCCTTTCCTCTTCTTTGCTCTCTCGATACTGTCTCCTTTTGGAGGATGGATCGGACATACTTGAACGGGCAACTGAGTGAAAGTGAATGAATAAAGGACTACCACTTAATCCACTTGGTCCACTTTGAAAGTGAAAAATCTGAAAAGTTAGCACCGCCTGAAAAGTTACAGTGCATCCTTACACGGACAGGATGAACAGGCTCCTACTGGTACAAGTAAATGTATACTATCTATTCCTATATACAGGTAATACTCGCGAGTAGCAAGGAGATGATACGCTCAAGATCAGAGTCGGCCCTATTTCACCTCACCTACTGGCTATCGCCAGTAGGCTTGTCGTTCTCGGTAGGCTTATCGTTCTCCGCAGGCTTTTCACTCTTCTCCATATCGTTCTTCCTGCTCTCCAACGTCAAAGCCAAATTACTAGACGCTCCCTCCAAGGCCTTAACAATTCCAGCCCCGCTGCTCATCGTAAGCAATCCAACCAACTGAGCGCGAAGGTCTGGTAATGAAGGTAGTTCTTTAAAGTCACCTAGTTGATCTATATCAACATACTGATCACCTACTTTACCTCCCAATAAAAACAACTTCTCCCTCTCTCTCTTCAGCACCTTCCAGACGCCCTTCACAGCAGACGGATCAAGATCCTTAATCATAATTATTGCCGTAGGTCCCTTAAGTAATGGCTCCAACGGATGCTTTATCTTTCTTCTCTTCACCTGTCTGTACGCTGCCTTGGACGCTGGATCCTCATGCTCGGAGGCCCTCAAATAGTGCCTGAAAATGGACGATTTCAGCTTCCTGAACTGAATATCCTTGCTGATACCGTGTAGCTCCTTCCTAATCTTCTCGTTATCCGTGGCCAATAAGTTGTTATGATGGGCAAATAACACGATCTGATTCGTCTCCCAGAAATATTTGTACACGTCCATCAAATACGTCTTTCTGGACTCGACCGGTTTGTACGTGCTCCTGCTTTCAGATTCCCTCGTACTGGTAGACAACGATCTGGCATATCCACAAGTCACGCAAGATGCCACTGGAAATGCCGCGCGACCCGACACCAGTGTGGTCAATGATCTAAGCATGATGAATTTGACAGTTAACAGTCGAAACTGGCGATGAAAAGGTGTCCGTTTCCCTCGTGGAGAAGAGAAAGACAAGGACAAGCTTAACATTTATCCCCCAGGCCCCTCCCCCTCGGCTCTCCCCACTGAAATTTTTTCAGGGGAAGAAGGGGAACGGTTGCATCCGTACACCGCAAATTGATAGCGGTCCGACAACGTTTGTTTTCTCCCCAGCGACTGTTGATGGGGACCCGTTTGTCTAGCTCCAACAGGTGGGTACGATACTTATAGTAAAGATCGATAGAAGTGAGCAATTCTGCTGTCACTGTGAATCTGCATACTTTAGCTGGCTTCACCTCACAGTCTACTGCCATACAGCCTTGCTTATTCACGCACCCTTATCCACATACCCTTACGCCTTACCCCTACCACCGCTCACCACCCCCCCTTTCCACCATGTCCGATTCCCCCACACCGCAATTGCGTCGTCATGTCACACCTCCAGCACACCTCTCCGAGTTCTACAAGTTCGTAGACGGCCCAGGTCCGTCACAGGCCCAGGCATCAGCAACAAAGAGTGCCCCCACAGTTACAACCACCGCCATTACCACCACCCCTCCTAATACCGCTTCGTCAGATGGTCCTACGGCTGCTTCAGAGGCTTCCGATCCCCTTCAATCTACAGCACCTGTTACAGCCACTACATCGACGTTGTCGCGCCCATCGTCTCCAGTCGCTCCCTCTCTAACCTCCTCACGATTACTACACTACACACTATCGCACACAGACTCTCTTCAGTCGTCGGCGGCACCATCTGCTTTGGATTTGGAGACAGTTATAACAGCAAGAGACGTTAAAGAGACCATCGGTTGCTACCAGAACCTAATCAACACCTCTGAGAAGTACCGTGAAGCGTTAACGCAGCTAAGTCTAGCGGCCAGCGAATTCGGCGGAGCATTGGAGACGTGCGCACGCTTAAAGGGATCAGGTAGAGCCTCGGATGGCCTTATGGGATGTTCAGGACTCCAGCATTTGATTGCCAGTCAGCAACAATTACTAGTACGTAACTTGGAGGTTGATTTTGAACAGCCTGTGAGTAAAGTGATTGACGAGTTCGGCCAACAACATGTGGAGACGGATGATGAGTTCCGTAAGTTGATTAATGGGAAGGTTAAACAGTTGAAGAAGAACGAGAAGAACAACATCAAGTTGAGTAGGTTGAAATACCGTAATATAGTTGCCTATCGGTCAAATCTACAGCAATTAACTCTGCAGTTGGATCAGATCGATCGATTGAAGCATGATTACTATGTGTCATCCTTCGAACAAGTACAGAGTGCGTCACGATCGATATTAGATAGAGCCAGGGATATTGTTTCGCTAGAAACTACAATATATGATAGTGTTGCTAAGAAGGGAGAAAGTGGAGGAGGATTGGACGATTTATTGGATGAAGAGATGGCGATTCCTCACGAAGATACAACGGAAATATATTATAATCATGAAGGAGATGCTGAAGATACGTTGAAGGATGATACAGAGAGGACCGATGGTGGAAACGAGGAGGTACCTGTTGAAGAGAGCAGTCCATATAGTGAAGGAAGTGTTTTTGATAGCGATAGGAAGTTCATGGAGCAGGCAATAAGTGAATTGAAGGGGGATGATAAAGATACGAAGGCTAAGAAGGATGATAATTTGTCTCTGTCTGCTGATGATACTTACTATACGCCGGTAGTGGGTACTGAGCGAGGTGACGAGCTTACGGGCGATCTACTGGGTCAAGCGAAGTGAGCCTACCAGTGATGAATGATTACCATGATGGATACCTATTTAATGTACAGTTATGCTAATATACATAATGAGCGTAATGCCTGGTAAACTGCTGTAATTCCGTGTTATCCTTATCCAGCTGCCTCCCCCTATCGCTTATGATGATGGTGGTGGTGATGATGATGATGTGATCCAGACTTCTTACCCTCCTTCTCACCCTCCTTCTCACCCACATATCCCGCCATGGGATCCACTAAATCCTCGTCCTTCTCGGTAATCATCTCAACCACCTCGGTTTTCTCATCCTTCTCCCTTGAAAAGTCCCTCTCCATCTCCCTCTCCACCGCCTGGTCCCACTCTATGTTCGCATCATCGTCCCCCGAGTACCTGTAAGGCCTATATCTCACATGGTCAACCCTCATCCTCGTCCCCGGTACTATCTCACTCCCGTTCAAGTTGTCCACGGCCAATATAGTCGACTTGAAGTCCTCATACTTCAAAAATGCAAACTTCATCGACTCTCCCGTCTCCTTATCTCTCACAAGCTTCACTTTAGTAGGTACCCCGTACTGGGAAAACACTATCAATATGTCCATCTCGTTCATCTTGGCTGGTAGATTACCTATGAAGATATATGAGGTGTCTCTATAATCCTGATGCCATGATGCACCACTTGAGATTCCTTCCTTGAGCTCCTGTTCATTGAGCTGTTCAATCTTTCGTATCTGGTTCATGTTCAGACCTGAGAAAGGTGATGATGGTGAGAAGAACGAAGATGATCTTAACAGTGGTGAAATTTATATTTACTTAGCGCGATGCCCTTGGGAGCGATAAGAAGGTAAGCGTAGTCCTGCAACTGCTACTGCTACGCTCATCAACTCAACGTCTCAGAGTCCCACAATGCTCGTCAGTCAACGAATATGCCTAGTGGATTCTAAGGACATTCAACAACTCGGTACTGTTCGTTTCGTAGGCCATATTAAGCAGTGGCCTAACGATAACTGTGCTGGAATAGAGTGGGACGAAGTTGAACGCGGTAAGAACGATGGGTCGTTACTGTTTGAGGGCCAAACGTATCGTTATTTTGATACCAAATTGGGATTGAATTCTGGTAGTTTCATGAAGGTTCCGTCGATCGTCACCGATGGTTCATATATGAAGCTTAGAAACGGAAGAAGACTCGTTGTTAAGGGAAGGACGTTTATTGAGTCTTTAGATTATAGATACAACGAGATCGATCAGATTCAGAAGGAGAAGGATCAGGAAGCGACTCTGATCGGTACCAAAAAGGTGGAAAAGTATGGATTTGAGGACTTGATACGGCGTGAAGCCGATTTCAGCAGACTACAGGTCGTTTCCTTGGACCATATGCTGATGGAAGATGATCTTGGGTGTGATATGCATGTTCTGGGAGGTTCTATCTTGGCATCTGTGACGGATTTGGATCTTTCTTATAACATGATAGATGATCTGGACTGGATAGTTAGACTCTGTGATGAATTAACTACTCTTAGAACGTTAAGATTGAGCGGGAATAGACTTTACTGGCCACTGGGGACCCCGAGTACGGGGAGGAATTCCGTCACACGTTTAATTGCGACATCGTGTGGTCTAGGAATGTCATATTCTTCCACTGAGATCATCAATACTCTGCATTCGTGCTTTCCCGGTGTGATAGATCTCGATCTCTCGAGCAATTGGGTCACTGAATTCCCTATTCTGGCCGACTGGAGTGGATTGAAGCAGCTAGATCTATCGTTCAATCGAGTAGAAGGATCAGTGAAGATGGAGGATTGTCAATTGAGTATTCTCAATCTATCAGATAATAAGATTACATCAATTGAAGGCTACGCACCATCAATGGAGACCCTTGATCTACGTGATAACTCATTTTCAAGTTGGAACAACCTCGATCACTTTGCGGATCAATTTCCTAACCTAAAGTCAATCAAGTTTACCGGAAATCCCATATTTACTACAACGGAAGAAGAAAAAGGATACGATTTCTGTTTGATGGAAATCCTTTCGAGGATATCCACGATAGTTACGATAAATGGAACCACTTATTCTGCCGATCAAAGGAAGAACTATGAGTTATATTTCATCAGTAAAGTGAAGGCAGGGGAGCTACAGGCGCCTAAAGAGAAGATATGGAAGAATCTTTTACAGAAACATGGACAAAAAGAGACTGGCAAGAGAGCTGCAGACAGTCTTGTACCGCAGCCGATGACAGTGGATGTAATAGAAGGAGACGAGGTTGTGTTTCGAGAGAAGCTCTTTCCTGAGACGACTACGATAGGTAAGTTAAGGGGGAAAATTGGCAAGAAATTAGGGGTAAATGTTCTAGATCTCCTGCTGACGATAAAGTTAAGGAATGGACTAAGCGAGAAACTTGACAACGATCAAGAGTATATCAGTAATACGGGGATGGAGGATAAGGTGTATGTAGGGAGGGAATGAATCCTGCTACGCATCAGCCACAAGTTTGTCCGTCCCCCCCCCCCATCCAGCCACACTTCCTCGGTCAAATTTTCACCTCCAACATGATTCGCTCGCTCGGCATTTAACTACACAGAGACGCTATAACGGGTCAACTCTGGAACGTATAACACAGTTTCCACACCATTGAACATGCCAGCCGGAATCTCTGCACTATCTAAAAATGTTAGGGAATTAAGATTTCTCCTTTCGCAGACTGGAGAGTCTTCGAAGACGCTTAAGTAAGTAAGAGAGAAATATTAGTTACCATGGAAGTATACTAACACCGGGTTTCTTTAGGTCATTCTTGGTCAAATCTTACAAGCCATTGAAGGCAGCTAATCCTGATTTACCTATTTTAATCAGGGAGGCATCGGGCGTTGAGCCAACGTTAGTGATAAGGTTGGAGAAGGGTGTTGAAGTTAAGCGCAGCGTGAACGACCTGAGTGAGTCTGAGATATTGGACGTGTTGGGACGGCACTGAGCTGCTAGGGTTGGAAGATCTGGATGGTGAGCGGTTATTGGATGATCTCTGTCATCACCGCACAATTATTTATTCAATAAAACTATTACTTCACTACTGTAAGATTGTTCAAGAACCAGCGTACGCTGGTTTCGCTATATTCATGATAAATACATCACACTATATTCAGAATGGGACGGGATGGTATCGTTATGAAGACTGCTGGGTCAGTGTGTACTTGGCTAGATCACGAGCTGCATGCACACCAACTCATAAGCTGCACCCCTGCTCACCAACTCATATGCTGCACCCCTGCTCACCAACTGCGCACACCAACTGCTCTCACCAACTTCGCTCCGCTCAGTTGGTTCGCTCAGTTGGTTCGCTCAGTTCGTTAGTTGGCTCTGTCCCTCCTCTTCTTAATAATCACCCTCGAAGACCTTGCCTTCTTCTTCTGTAACGCAATCGCCTTGTTAGCCTTCTCCTCCATATCAGTACGAATACTCGCATTGGTCTTCATATCATCCCATTGCTGTGTCAAATTACCCATCATACCCTTACTCTTCTCCTCATCAGCAGCAGCAGCCTCAGCCTTTTGCATATTCAACGGAGCCATCTTGGCCCACTTCCTAAACTCATCAGACCTCAACAATCTAGACTGAACAATCGAACAAAGTCCATTGGCCGTCAAATAAACCATAACACCAGCGGACAAATTCCAGGTGAAGAGAACCGATACAAACGGTAATGCCATAAAGATCTTCTTCATCTTCGGTCCATACTGAGCAACGGCAGTCTCTCCTCCCCACTTAAAAGAGGCGGCATATAAACAGGCAGATATCAACTGTAATCCGATATATGGATCTGACGCTGTTAAATCAGTAAACCACATCGATCCTCCGTTACTGAAACCTTCAACAGGTAAATTGGCCATCTCTCTAACACCGAAGAATGCTCCCATGGCAAATGTCATCTGAATAACCGGTGAAATGAACATATCTCTATACTTAATACCGTATTTCTTATTAAGTTGCTTCAATTGAAACATCTTAATCTGCTGCATTCTCTGGTCTCCTCTGGAAACCGCAGTGTTGATCTCGTTTCTAAGTCGTTTGGTTTGAGGCATGACAAGCTGCGATTTGGCCATCGTATTGGAAGACTTCATGAATAATGGGAAGAGAAGAAGACGTATTCCAATTGTAGTCAAAGTAATGGTTAACCACCATGGCATTCCACTGAACACGTGAACAAGTTCCAATGCTTCCTGCATTATGTCACTCGGATACCATCCGTCTACCAATCCAACCGAGTGGAGGTATCCAAGCTGATCCGATGTAAGATCTGTCACATGAGACACGGCATCGGTCACTGAACTGGTACCATTGGCCACCACTGTATCCGGATCGAATCCTAACGTAGTATCGAACTTAGAGGATGTAGAATTCAGTGCATCTTTCACTGCTTGAGAGACAGATTCTGAATTGACAGCTTCTTTGGCCGCATCGGTGCTGTTAAAACGGACCGCACCAAACGACAGTATGGTGGGGGTACGAAGTTGCGTTGGTTTGGCAACTATAAATTGGCGCAGGCCAATTACCGTGGAAGGCTTTCGAAGACCACGAGAAGCAAGTCTGAGAAACATGGCTGGGTGGATAAAATGACGTTTCGACCGGCCAGTTGACGTTGGAGACAAGGGGCACAAGGGGAAAAAAGGGTGAAAAGTCGAATCTGGAGGTGAAAAACTCTGATCAAAATATGATGTGGCGAAGCAGGGGTGGCGAAGCAGAGTCTGGGGAGGGGAGGTTAAGGGGACACAGTGGGTGTCCTGGTGGGGGCTGCTACCTTCTGAGACCGTAATGAACTCCCTGCGGACCTCTGGCCGTTAGCCTGGCCAGGACCTGTCGACGTTCCCATTTCCCTGTTCTGTCCCGTGTTCTACGGCCTCTCACACCAGCTCCCCCCCCCCCACCCGCTCTCCCCCATAAATTTTCAGCCACCGCGTAACCTTGTCCCAGTAACCAACCCTCTCCCACTTCTTCAGTCATCTCCATAGCTTACTCTATTCATATCTCTCTCACCATCCCACCCTCCCCTCCCACAATGCTACCATGCCGACGATACTCTAAAGCCCTAATCTCTACAATACTATCCTCATCATTACCCTCTTCATCACATCTCCCCATTCCTACATGCCCTTATAATATCACCCGCTTTTATCATGATACTCGCGAGAAGATTGCCCAGAGCCCTGGTGCCTCATCGGTGGATCCTCCAATCAGATCGTCGCCTGAATCATTACTCGATTCCGCCGTATTCAAACTCCTCGACGATGATATACCCTTCGAGTCAAGAGTGTTCACTCTTCAACAGCTTCTAGATCGTCTCTATGATAATGACGGTAAAATAACCCCGTCAGCGTTGCACAAGCTCCATCAAAACTGGATGCCGTACTTGGATAGATTAAATATGGACAAATACGATACAAATGATGTCCTGTCCACCTCTCTCGCCAGCCTGCTGGTTCATTACTATACAATAGTTCAAAACTATCCAAAGGCATTGGACACTTTACTATCAATATCATCAAGGGGTGGCCATGTGGACCGATTTACATGCGATCTATTGGCATTCCATTTACTATCAAGAGGCGATCTAAACTCAATCTACAGAATGGTTAGTTCGATGCAGAGGCATCAATATCCCTTCCATTTGAGTCCTCCGTTAGCTGATTCGTGGATCAGCAAGCTGGTGACGGAAAGAGGAAATTCCGACGTCTTGGCTAAGACGTTTGTGAATATCATCTGCAAATCATCGACTAATTTGGCCCCATCTTACGAAGCATTAACCAGAATGGCTGAATTCTTCGCCAATGACCTGCAATTCTCCGTCTTTGGCAAGATCGTTAAGTACACCGTCGATAGAATGAGGATAGATGAAATCCCTACCGGTCGAGTAGAAGAATTTAAGGATTCCATGACCGTATGTCGATTCCAAGGGTATGTGTCGAAGCTTGGTGCAACACAGGTTATCACAAATGGCATGTTTCATACTTTTGGATTCAGCAACGGTAAGAAACACCAATGGAGAGTGACCGACTTGCCATTATTTGTCAATAAATTGGCCTCAGAAAACCCTAAGATGGACTATTTGACCGCCCTCAAGTTGCTGGAACAGATGCACGGATATCACGTGAAAGAATATCCTCAAAGATACTCCCCTTTACTACATCCGGATGTACAGATGGCCAGAATTTATAAGGGATTGTTGTCACGCGACCCTACAAATAAGGAAATAGGCGCCGAATATAAGAAGGTATCAGAGTCTCTTAAGGGGAATCCGGCCTCCAAATTTGGCAAGCCTACCAAGATGTCCAACAAGTTTCGAAACAGAGCAAGTGTGACAGAAGGAGAGGTGTTCAAAGTATTACCGTTGAATGTGATCTTGAAGGTTATTAGTTTGACGAGCAACGATTTGTCGATGTCGTTGAAATTGGTGCGTACCATGATGAAGAAGCACGAATGCCGAATTAATAATGAGACTATGATATATGTGTTGAAGATTTTCGGGAAGAATCCCGAGGCCTTAGGCCAGTTTGGGGCATTCTTTGAAGGTTTCAGGAACGATATAGTGATGAACAGGCAGCTATATGGGATTGTGATCGACTTGTTGATTAAAGGGGGTGATTTTGAGAGGTTAGGCGAGGTATTAAGAGGGTATGAGAAGGCTGGGTGGTTCGTCAGTGGTGAGATGTGCAAGCGGGTGAATGGGGCAAGTGAAGGAGCTGGTGTAATCCCTTTGAGAAGGGAGTTAGTTAATGATACGAAGGAGTGAGGAGGTAAAGGGTAATGCTCCTAACATAGACATCTTGTATATATATAACGAATTTAACGCTATCTGGATTTCCTATTTGGGAATTTTATTCGCCGATAAGCCAGGGGTGGAAATGGCCGACGTCAGGACAATCGATTCTCCATGGTCGCGAGTGAGGGCTATTTCCCTCTTTCACTAGTTACTCTTTCACTCCTTCACTCTCTCTCGCCCCCACGTCCCCTACTTCTCACCCTCGCCCTCACCCCTATCTCCCACCTCGCGTCCCCTACTTCCCTCGCTCCGCTCGGTCTCACCATGCCCAGATTACTCATCCTCAACCCTAACTCCTCCCGTTCAATCACTGATACAATGTCAACTCTCGTATCGCTGCCCACCTGTGAATTGACCTTCATGACTGCCCCGAAAGAGGCCCCCGAGTCCATCAATAACGCCGAGGAAGGTCTCCAGTCCGCCGTTGCTTGCATGAATCTGTTCAAATCGGACCCTGAAAAATACCTCTCCTACGACGGCTATCTAATCTGCTGTTTCTCAGATCATCCTTTAGTCTATCAGCTTAGAGAAGCCTTTGAAAGTACTCCTAATCCACCCATAGTACTAGGGATATTTCAATCTGCAATACTTTACGTTCTAGCTCAGGTTACCGGCCATTCCAAGGATAAAGCATGTATTCTCACGTCAGGAAACTCGTGGAAACCTCTACTAGATAAGGCGGTATATGAGATGATCTACGGGGAGCAGGACCCTAGTAAAGCGGTTGACTTCAGCTCAAATCTACCAGCTTATTTCCTACCTACCGAAGGATCAGGAGTTGGCGTGTTGGAGTTGGCCGATCCACAGAACTATGAGATCTTGAAAAGTAAGGTGCGCCGTATTAGGAGTGACGGAGGTAAGTATGTGATCTTAGGATGTGCAGGATTGTCCAGTATGGACGGTAAATTCAAGAAGGACTTTCCTGATATGGTGTTTATAGACTCTGTCAAGTGCGGTATTGAGACCTTATGTGGGTATGCCAGGTTTGCTTGCACTGACCAGTGATGGAGGCATATGCTAATAGCTAATGAAATACCCGGTCACTACTTCCTCTCTTAATCATTATTCCATTATATATATATATGTATGCAAATGCTTACTGTATTCCCCTTAGTCTAACTAATAGTCCTAAGAGATTGTCCTCCAATGCTTTCTTCCTATCAACGTTCATACCAACCAACTCTGCAGGATCGCTGCTTAGTTTGGCTAGCGCAGATTCTAGCTCGGTTATTAGTGGATTCCCCGACTTCCCTGGTGCAACAGCAGGCATCATCTGTGGAAGCACACCAAATCCATATGGAGACATGTAAAATGGAGGATATGGATAGAGAGGCTGCTGTTGGTATGTCTGTTGCGGAACTGAAGGGTGAGATAACTGATTCTCTCCGTCCGGCTGCGGGCTCTCAGAGTCTCGGGGTGATGGGGAAGTAGAATGGACTCCAAATCTGGGCAGGAGGTACGGGAAATATCCGGGGAAGGCATATGGAGGGTATGGAGGGATGGCATTGGAAGGAGGGGCTTTGGCGATAGGTTCTGCCACCGGTTCTTTATGAGGCTGTAGTAATGCATCTGACTGTTCTGTTTGCTCCACTTGTTCCAAGTCCTCTGCAACGTCAATCTGAGGCTTAGGTTCCGGCTCAGGCAACAGCTCCAGAGCCTCCTTCTGAGTGGATTTCTCCACCTCAACCACCTCCAACAACTCAATCCTCTTCACTTTATTCGGACTCGACAAGCTCCTTCTTCTCTTCCTACTGCTAGGCGTAGGTGTCGAGATCTCTCCTTCTGCTTCCTTGCTAACTTCCACCCCAGTGGCTGGTGATTCCTCAGAAAGTGGAGAAGAATCAAGCTGTTCTATACTTGCAGAGGAAACCCTCTCGATCAATTCAACCCCTTCCTTCTCTGGTGGTAGCCGTGCATCTTCATATTCATCCTCATCAACTGCAACAACTATAGTTGATTCAACTTGCACTTCCTTGGTTTCCTCCAGACTATTAATCATATCAATCAATTTTCCATATCTATCAGGATATCTCTCCTTCAAGTATGGAATACTATCATTCAACCACGATCTAATACTTGCCGTCTTCTCCTTATCCTTCAGCGTCACTGCGACAGATGCAATGGCCGAATACCAACTATAAGGACATTTATCCTCTGGTAAACAAATCACAAAGTCACTCAACTGCGACACATTAACACCTTTCATGAACGTGCCGAATATCTCTGAGACCGGAGAGAACGAACTTTCCTCACAGCTTGTAACGTGAACAGCGTATTCTGATAGTAGCAGTTGAGCGGATTCGGTTGATAATGGCTGCAAAGTAATCCAATCTGATAAAAATTTGGCCATTTCCTTGTATCTCGCCTGATTGTTCTGCTGAGACTCATATTGAACGATCTTATCAATTATAACGTTGAAGTGATCAGTATCTAAACGAAGCTTCACTATGACATCCTTCCACGTTTCAAAATCGGAGAACATAACCGATAGAGACACGGAAGAATTTGCCAGCTCTTCAACCAACGCATTGTTAACGTCATTATCACGAAGTAAAGTCAAGCCAAAGAAAAGCGATGCCACCTTTTTGGTTAATACAGGATAGAGGCTGTCAATGAACTCATGAATTCCTGCTGAACCATACCAATGGAAGATGAATGCACCCATGAGCGTGACCAGGTTCATGCTGACGGTCTTGCCGGTGAGAATTCGGAGACCAAAGATTGACTTGGCACGGAGAACGATGCTGCAAAGGTAAGAGATCGAAGGGGGAGCCGAAGCAGAGCAGTGTACAGGTTCATCTGTAGCAGCAGCATCCTTAGAATCATCTTCGTGAGGAATCTTGGCTCCCTCCGGTTCGGATTGAAACATCACCTGTCTGAGATAGGTGTCTAGTAGCTTCATAAACCCATCAACCGCGTCATATGCAACAATCGCATTCTTGGTACACTCTTCCAACGTTTCCGTCAACCCATTAAACACCTCCATCTTATCTGCAATGGACACGTCTTCGTTGAACAGTAAAAAACTGATCAGGTCAAAGTATAACGAATAATACGACAGCAGAAACTGCTTAGGTAGACAGGATACAGTCCATCCATCTATAGAGGTCTTTCTAAAGCAGGCCTCTGCACTTTCCAACGATTTCACAGTAGGTTTTTCGGTGAACTTAAGAACCCCCTGAAGTAGCTTTATACCTGCTCCGAAAAACTCCTGTCTCTTAAGGAACACTAGGTAGAACGGTGAGAACACACAGTTCAACGCCCATGCAGGATCAACAGTCTTCTTTGTATCGGTCGAAATGCACAGGGTTCTGAGGAACCTGACAATACGATAATATAGAGCAACGTAAGCATCGACGATGGCAGGAGAACATTTCCCAGCAGGGACCACCGTAAACGGATAAAGGAAAATGCAGCGCTTGCGGTCAAAGGAATCCTTTTTCAATGAAGCGGAAGAAAATGATCTCGAGCTCTGATAGTTATAGATGACAGATCTCCATGAATTAAGAGCCGCAACTTTAACGTCGTCAGAATCGTACTTCAGTGCCTCGTCAAACACTTTAATCCAATGACGTAGACCAGGCCAATTCTCCAAATCTACTTGATTGGTGAGCCTGCAACCAATCATGAAGGTCATATATGTCCATATATCCAAGGCTTGGGCGGACCAACCTCTGTTGATCATGTAGACTAAGGTGAGAGTCAAAGCGTCCACGATTTTGGTATCAGCAGAAAGAGAATCGACTGTACTGGCACGAATACTCGAAGCGTTCTCGTTTAGAGTCTCGTTAAGGAGCTGAAACACGACGTCTTTTGATTCAGAGTTCTTAGAGAACTCATATAGCACGTAGATACATGCATTAACTATGCGCTCATAGGACGGGACCTCAGTATTGAGAATACAGCATAGGACATAACTCATCCACTGGTAGCTGATCTTTGCCATGACGGCAGGATGTAGTGCAATGAGCTTTTTGATGGTCATCAACTTCTCCGTGATGATAGTAGTACTAAGGAAGTATTTCATCTGTAATATTGCCGCAGTGACATGTTCCACGGTTGAAGGAGGCATATTATTCTGTTGATCTTTCATTAGTTGAAGCAGAGCAGCAGCTAAACCTTTAGATAAGTTGGCACTGAGAAACATTGTAGAGACACGCTTCAACATGGAGGCAGAACCACGGATCTGATGGTGAGTCATGATGAAAGTGAGTAGCTTTAAGGCCTGGATAGCAGTTCTAATACGGAAAGCGTTAATTCCGGATTTCAACTCTCTACCGGTATTTGCTAGCTCGACATCTATGGACTTGACAAGCGTATGGATTTGATCATTATCCAACATATCCTTAGTAAGATCACGATTGTTAACCTTGATGATATCATTGAGAGTAGCAAAGACCTCATACTTCTTGGGGAAGTATGGATCATCAAGGGCTTTGATACAACCGTCAACAACCTTTTTGATAGACGGAGAGCCGGGCATGAGTTGTAAGACAAATCCATTAGGCCAAGAATCCTGTTTGCTTAGATCTCTACCGAGGACATCTTCGACGGAGTTATTCTGAGGTTGAGAAGATGCTGCTGACTCCAAGTTCTTTAGGATTGATTTTGGTTCTGGAGCACCTTTAATTGGTGATGATTTTGAGGGAGATGATTCAAGGTCACTTGAGAAGACGACACGTCTGGGCGTTGATGGTGATTCCTCGCGAGGGGGTTCGTCGGGTAGGTTGAGAGGCGAAGAATGAGAATATGGGGAGAATGAAGAGATGAGAGAAGTGGCAGCGGAGAAGCTGATGCGAAGACGAGGTGAGGGACGAGAGGTCACGGCACCGGCCGGACTTCTAGGACTTTTGGAAGCGGCATGGTTTGGCTTAGAACTTAGGCCTGAAGGTTTAGAGGTAGAGCCACGGAGCGCGTTCGATTCTTTAGATGTGGACCCACGGAACGCGTTTGATGCATTAGTTGAGCTGGATTCGCCAGACCCCGGTGATCCGCCAGATCTGTGCGATGCCTGTGAGATGCGGAACGCGTGATACATCCCAATTCCGGCCTTTTCACTTTCGTTTTCCTTATTTGTCGTCCCCTGGCGAGGACCTACCTTCCTCTTCTTCTTCTCTTGAGTAGACGATACGATGATCGTGCCGGTGAAGTCCTTGGAAGAGGTGGATGTACTATTGGAGCTAGAACTGGAGATAATGATCGATGCATTGGTAGTTGCATCGGCAGTTGCGTCGGCAGTTGTGTCTGTAGACCCTAGAGAGGCATCTGTGGATGCATTGACCAAGGTCTCGGCGGCCGTACCTCGTATGTCCTGCTTGCTCTCTCCAGAGGATGGGACCTGCTTGGAAGGTGATGGGGATGAGGAGGATGAGGAGGGTGAGGATGAGGATGAAGCTGATGATGATGGTAGCGACGACGATATGGACGCGGTCGACCTCGACACGCTACTCGTCTCTGCCTTATCTGCCTTATCTGCCTTATCTGCCTCAGTCTTACCTGCCTCAGTCTTACCTGCCTCAGTCTTACCTGCCTCAGACTTTCCCGTCTCAGCCCTACTCGTCTCAGCCCTACTTGCCTCTCCATCCAACCCAACTGTCAATCGCTCAATCGGCTTCTTCAAGTCCCCGATCATCTCCTTATTCGGTATCCTCTGTGACACGGAAACCCGGTGGTCCTTCTCTACCGTAATAGTCTTGGGTAGCACAGAAGAATGAGATCTATGAAGTGTCTTGGATCCCTTGGAATTCCCCGATCTATGAAACTTGGCGTAGATCTTATTGAGTCGATTCTGAGAGTCTCGGGCACGCGTCTCTTCAAATGAATGTAATCGCTTAAGCTTAGTTCGTCTCCTTAGATCAGCTACCTTACGATCAAGGATCTCGGCCTTATCCTTCCCAGAGAGTACTCTAGTTGGTGCCATTGACACCTTAGGATGATCCGACGATGTCATCTACGGATGCTTAAAGCTGTCAATTTTATCCCCTCCCCTGGATCAGAAAACTATATGTATGGGACGTTAAAGGAGGTCTCTCACCGCTTGGACCGAACAAGACGACGCGAAACACGCACAGATCGGGGCTACCGCGAAAAACGTTAGTGAATTTTCTCAGGGTTTCCTATCCTTACTACGCTAAGCCATAAGCTATAAAGTGATTATATGAGGTTCTGGGGACGGCTTTGGAGCTTACACTTTGGCACTGAACACTAGTCTTTCGCTGTCCTTCAATTACCCCCTAAACCTCCCCAACACTCCCGAAATCCTGCTCATAATTGGCCAACACAACCACCGGAATCCTCACCGTAAATTCATACCCACTCTCAAAATCCTCCTTCCCCTTGAACAACATCGATCCCGTTCGATCAATGAAGATCTCCTGAAGATCAAACACCTTCCGAACCGGCTTTTCGTCAAGTAATTCCTCATTCTCAGTACCTTCTTCTCCTTCCTCAACCTTCTTCTCATCCCTCTTCCTCCTTAACGCTCCATATTCATCCAATAATATAAACCGAACTTGAATATAGTACTTGACATCAAAGAAGTTGGTTCGAAACTGCGGTTCCGTCTCCAACGGCACTAGCAAATCCATGCTGACACTCTCACAGTCAAATGTACCAACTAACTTCTCAAATAAAACGGTCTCTAAATTCTTTTCGTTGGTAATCCCTTCGTAAACTTGATCATAATTACCCTTTTTCAAGTATTCTTCTCTGTAAAACACCTGTGATCGTAACAACTGTATCTCTAATCCTTTGGTCTCAATATCGGCCCCTTCAAACGATAACGACAAGTTAATCAAGTCGCCTACTTTGAAGACGGCCTTATCCAATTCCAATGTGGCTATTTCCAGCCGATTCTGCATTATAAGATATTTCGTTTGCTCACTTTGCGGTATCATCGATAGATATTCGATCCCTTCTTCCTCGTCCAACCTGGCATCATACTTCTCTCTTTGAACACTCTTATAATCGGCCATTATATGTATCAAATTCTCTCTCGAATTGAACTCTAACTGTTTGCTCTTATTCATTTCTGCCTCAAATTGACCCTGAACTTTGGCTACTTCATTAACGCTCGCCTTATCTAATTCGCTGGCTAGTTCCATAAACGTACCGGTAAATGAATCCGCCATACCTCCTGTTTCGCTGTTCTTGTTCCTGCTCTTCTTCTCATTTAAAGCCCTTCTTCTAATGGATTCAAAACTAAACGCTGAACTCTTTCTACTCTTCACTTTATTATTACCTCCACCATCTTCACCTTCAACATTCCTTCGTATACTCTTGAAATTTACCCTTCTTGATGATGAACGTGAATGCGATCTCTCCGACCCTATCCCGTTCATATCAACTGTAAGCAATTTGGTAGGCCTCTCGTTGATACGCGCTCTTTCAAGATGGAACAACGGTTGTCTACCAAACTTATCAACATATGGCTGGATCTTTAGCGGTATCATGATCGTCTTATGAATGAATTGGTTGTCAACAAGTAGTTGGTACCCCAAAACAAGTTTGTAACTGATCTGACAAGCATCGGATAGGAATGTTGGTGGTAAATCCTTTGGTAATCGGAAGTTCAGGTAAAAGCTTCTAATTGTCTGGTCATTAATTGGCGAGATCTTCGTTGTCGTGACGTCCCACTTCGATGGCTCAAATGAAATCTCACTGAACAGAATCGATTGCGTCGTGCTATAGAAGGGGACCATGCGGATATTCTGGGCTGTAAAGTTCTTATCAATAGTATCAAGATCAGTCGAATAGAGTGATGAGATCTGCGCAAGTACACCACGACCATCCCTCTGTACATCATCACTAGCATCTAACGTATCTATTCCGGCAAACTTCCCGCCAATCACGGTGCTCTTCTGCAAGTCCTGAAAGATCGAGAAATCAACGATCTTATCATTCACCGTGTAATAACCAAGGACCTGTCCGTATCCAAGGTATAAACTTATGTCATTCTTGGTGATATCTTCTTCATCCTCTTCTTTATCCTCATCCCGTTCGCTCACGGTAGCCAATTGCTGTAGAAAGAGGGCCCTGGTAGCGTTGGTAAGCTGCGTAGAGATCCTTCCCCAACCCGAAGACGTACTCGAATCGTCAGCAGTCCCACTGGCACTTCCACTTCGATGAGAATCCTCATTGGCCATGCCGCTATTATCATTCGGTGCCTGCGACTCATCGGGTCGTTCTGGTTCTTCCTTGGCCTTGGGCATTTCCCCCGTGTATCGGAATTGAACAAGCACCGACATCTCTTCCGTGCCTGCTATCACGGGAAAGTTCTCATAGATGACCTCAATTCGCACATACGGGCTCACCTGCTTGGTAAAGAGTTTATATGTGACCATATTGGCTTCCTGGCTGCTTAGGCTGAACTAACTGACAGACGGACTGAGCTAACTGGCCGACGAACTGAACCTATCGAAGTATGCGACGAAGATAGTCGGTCAAGATGAAGAGGTCACTGGCCGAGATCTGTAAGCGACGTCAATAAATGAACAAGATCCAACTTCGCCAAGGAATATGATCCCCCGCGTTGTATCTGTGTGCCAATCCTAACGGTCTTTCTATCAACCCCCTAACGCTCCCCTGGTTAAGATTCGGTATTAAACAAGCCACGCTGTTTCCGAGTCGGTGTACGGGTGTTTATAAATCTAAGGCTAACCAATTGGCTGAAGGTTGGGTGCAGGGGATCATCAGTCACCAGTGTTCGACTGGGTATTTGGGTTGTTCGAACGAAGGGATTTCATCTTCAGCAGCCTCCCTGCCCCCCCCCCCCCCCTCCCCTCCTCTTTACCTTTCCCCAGTTCATTTCCCAGGCAATCCTAGTCCTTCCCCCCTCCTTCTCGCGCGCTCCCTCTCCCCCTATTCGGCGTCTATTTTTCCAATTAGGGATTTCCCCAAGATCACCCTTTACTTTATCACCACCCCTATTCTTCACAAGTAATGAAATTAGTTGACTTGGACAACATTAAAGAGTATATCTTCCACCTAGCAAACAACGTGGGACCTACCAGGTACTGCCTGCTAGTGGTCCTCTTCCTATACTCCACCTTCTGTTACTACAACATCTTTCAACAGGCGCTCTTCCAAGCAAGATTACCTCCAATTGATGTGATCAAGCTACTAAAGAATGGTGTCAATAAGGGACCTTCTTCTGCCCCAGAAGAAATATATAGTACGCTAGCAGACCACTTCAAGACGGCCTACGAGCAAGACTACATGAACAATTACACCCAATACACCGTCATTCTAGAACCTATACTTTCTATCACTAGAACATACATAAGTATAGTTTATCACATGAGGAAGTTTTACTTCCGAGCCCGTCGTGATACTCCCGATAGGGCCTTCTTTGAGTTTACGCAGGTGTTCGACCCAAGCTCCAAGTTAAAGTCCCCACTAAGCATGGCGGCCATTCCAGGTGCCTTGAAAGCACACAATTCAAAGTCCAAGTGTCTTCATTTCCTCAGAACTAATGTGTATCCTGTATTTCTAGCAGGCAGATCTGATCTATCACCCAGAGTTTACAATTTCGGACCGGCCCTTTCAGTCTATAAAGCCTTGCAAGGACTTCAAATCACCGTTTTTGCTCTTTCCTTGGTCCTTTCAGCTCAGATCTTATCATTGATGTTCATCTCAAAGAGAGACATCCTTATCAAATCCCTAGCTGCCACATATCTCACTCTGTTCATTCTCGTCTGCCTCTGTTCATGTCTAGCCATGGCTGGTACTCTAAGAAGATTTAATACAACGTTGGGTGCTTTTAACACCGTCGTCAATCTCTTCCAGATGGTCTATACGATGCTGTTGGGCTTTCTCTTGAAAAGCTGGTACTTTCGGTACGCAATTACCGAAATTGAAAGTCCCAGAATTGAAGAAGAACAATCCGTCGAGATCCTGGAACCTTCAGCACCCGCCGAGTCTATTATCGCCCCGTCCCTAGTCGCTACAACCAATCCCACTCCCTCCTCTATCTTCACAACTCCAGTTAACCACTTCCCTACCTTGAACTTCACTCAATCGGGTAGTTGCGGAGAGTCGGTGGAAGAACTCAAGGAGCAAAAAGTGGCCGCCTGGCAAAATGGATCTGAAGGGCCGACCATCCGTCAACGACTATACGAAGAAGCAGATGGTCCTAGATATATCACTACCGCCGGTGGAGATGCAGATGACGAGTACGAAGAGTACAATGATAGTGAAAGTAGCAGTACCAAATAATCAACCTATTAATGATATTACCTACCTATAGAAAAGCCAACCTCATTGCTCAGTCTTCACTGCTGCACTTGTATCCAATTCGTTTATCGATTCTATCTTAAGTGATTCAGGTGTAGCTTCCCGACTGGCGGCCTCCTGAATCCCCCTAGTCACCTTCAAGAACTCCTCTTTAGTTAGTCCGAACCTGACATCAAACTCCTGGAAGTCTATATCCTTTCCTGTCATCTCTTTGTACAGGTTGACAGCCTCTGATTCAAGATATTGAGAGTCATGGTACACGACCGATCCCTCTTGGTTATAAATACGGGCATTCTTGAACATCAAATGAAGGTCAAAGATGAATTCCTCCAAATTATAATACACCTGACCATTCACTCTTCGGCGAATGCCGTCAAAGGCAAGAGGATGTTTAATGATCACGTAGTAGTCTGGGTATATCCGTCTAACTGGCTTCACCATGAAGATGGTCGATAGTTTACGGCCATCTTCTCCAATGTAGCCAATCACATGATCGAAGATCTTGGTAGTCTGCGTCTGGAGGTCAATCTTTTGCTGGAGACTCAAGTCTGGAGGCTCGGTATCCGGCTTTCTGCATATTGGGGCACTAATTGGAATTCCACGATTCTTCCGTCTACGTCCATAGCCGTTAGAATTCGATGGAGTCGATGAAGCCGGTGTAGAACCTGCAGACGCTGGCTCAACTGTGGAAGACCGGCTACGACGGCCCTTACCACCTTTGCCGCCAATTTTAGGTCTCTTCAAATCTTCTCCATCTAACTCGTCCTCCATAGGCTCCTTCTTTGGCTTTCTTCCCCTTTTTCTACCTCTCTTCTTCGGTTTATCATCATCATCCTCATCACTAACGTATCCATTGATCGATTTTAACCATTGCTCTTCGGTCATAGTCTCGTCATAATGACAAGTCTTATGCTCTCTGCGAGTCTTACTGTAGTCCAAAACATCCTGCAGCTCGTTCTCTGGTTCTGGTTCTTGATTGTACACTTCAGGCAATTCCGCATCAGTGAAAAGCCTTGGCTTATCACCCCATGCCTTTGCCCTTTCCTCATCAATTTTCTTGAACAAGGTTAATTCGTCGTCGTTACGAGCCAAGATCTCATTCAACTCATTGTCATCCAAATCGGCATCCTCTTCTTTCTCATTATCCTCGGTCTCTAGTAATTTCCGAAGTAATGCCTCCTGCTCCTCAGAAGTAGACTTCTGATCGAACTTACCGGCTTGAATAACCTTACCATCAATGTCCAACTTCTGCTGAGCTTTATCCAAGATATATTCTTCAATAGAATCACTTGTAATGAGCCTCAGAATACGAACCTCATGTTTCTGCCCGATACGGTGGGCTCTGTCTTGAGCTTGTAAATCCTGATGAGGATTCCAATCGGTATCAAAGATGATAACGGTATCAGCCGTCTGCAAATTTAATCCTAAACCACCAGCTCTAGTGGATAGCAGAAAGAGGAAGTATGGAGAGTCAGGGGCATTGAATTCATGCAAAAGTACAGTTCTGTCATCAGCCTTAGTGTCACCATCCAATCTCAGATAACGCATATGGCGGAACCTTAAATAGTCCTCCATAATATCCATGATCTGAGTCATTTGGAAGAAGACAAGCACTCTATGTCCAGAGGCTTGGAATTTTGGAAGAATTCTATCCAAAAGCTCGAATTTACCAGCGGTTCTCCAGATTAAATCATTGGTCTCTCCCCTGGGATTCAGCATATCTTCAATAGCCGCAAACACAAATGGATGATTACAAATCTTACGGAGCTGCATCAACTTATTGTTCATACCTTTGATTCCAACTGGTGCCCTGCTATCCTTATCTCCAACAAACAATTTGTTGTACTTCAACATTTGATAGTACATCTTGCTCTGGAGATCGGATTTCTTACACTTGATCACCTTCTCCACCTTATTAGGTAAGTCCTTTTCAACATCTTTCTTAAGACGTCTCAATAGGAAGGGTCTGAGAACCTTGTGCAAACGACGGATCACCAACAACGTTTCTTCTTCAGAAAGTTCGATCTTATCTTGGGTACCTGCGTTAGCGAAGGGAGTGTTAAACCATTCATCGAAAGATTTGACGGAATTGAAAATCTTGGGTAGAACAAAGTTAAGCAAAGCCCAAAGTTCTGGGAGATTGTTCTGTAAAGGTGTTCCTGTCAAGATAAGTCTATAATCAGAATGATAATACTCAGTGAGAGTATAGGAAAGCTTGGATTTGGTATTTTTCAACCTATGACCTTCATCAATCACCATATGAACCCATTTGGTCTTAGAGAGTAATGCTTTATCCTTGATGACGTATTCATAGGTGGTAAGCAACACGTTAAAATCACCAGATTGAACCTGTCTACCCAACTCCTTCCTGTACAGAGGAGGGCCCTTATAACTGATCTTCTTCAAGCCAGGAGCCCACTTCTCGAATTCCAAATTCCAGTTCGACAGCGTACTAAGCGGAACAATGATGAGAAAGGGTCCTCTAATGTTCTTCTTCTCATATATGTATGTGAGCAACGAAATGGTCTGAATGGTCTTACCAAGACCCATCTCATCTGCCAAAATACCGTTCAAGTGGTTGTTGAAAAGGGAAACCATCCACTCCAATCCCCTTAACTGATACTCTTTCAAAGAGCCACCAACCAACATGTCCGGCTGTTTCGTTACATTTTCTTTGATACGGTGGGCAATATGATAATAGTCACTATCAATTGCTTCCTGTTCTTTCAATTTAGCCTCTTCTGCTTTGGATGCTTCAACATGGCCACTTTCCAACATCCTATCTTCTGTGTCTCTCTGCTGAGTCTTCACAGCCTGTGTGAGACTCTGCAAAAAGGCATTCGTCTGCTTTAAGATGTGAGTGATACGTGTATCCTTGGTCTGATCCAATAATTTCACGTATGCTTCTTCATCGTTAGCTTTCAAAGCTTGCAAACGTTTCTTGGCGTTTCTTTCCAGCCGTCTCTGTTCCTCCTTTTCGGTCTGTACATGCATTGCACTAATCTGTCTACCTAAACGATGATATCTCTGCTTTCTTGTTGCCAAGATCGATTTATAATCAGCGGATGCATTCAACAAGTTGCTCTCACGTTCGGCAACCTTCTTCTTTCTCGACTGAATAGCCATAGCCTTCTGTTCCTGATTAAGAGCAAACACTACAGAGGCATCCCCCATATTGATAGCTCGGGTTTTAGCCGAGAAATTTGGAAGATGGTTTGTAAGAAGCATACCTTGGTGGAACATGCACGAAAGAACATATCCACGCATAGCCTTCTGCAACGGCAAAAGCTCCAATGCTTCATAGTCTAACTGATAGGATGCTGCTAGTTCAGGATTGGAAATAGCCAAGTCAGAAGCTGCCTTCTTAAATGATTCAATCTCGTTATCGAAATCTAAAGCCTCTAAAAGCCGCTCAATCTGTCTTGCCTGTTGAATATCCAACGGAGTTGGTAAAACAGATGGGGTGACCATTTTGGACTTTGGAGAATTGAAATGTTCAAAGGGAACGTCCGTTAGTATCTCAGGAAGTGTATAGCTGTCGACCAGATCTAGAGGATTATGCGTAGAGAGAATGTTATGAATGTTAGGAAACTTCTCGGTCATCTTCTGTAATTGAAGAGGTGGATGTGGTGGAATCGGTGTACCGACAACGGGAACATTAGGCTTGGCAACGTCCTCTATGGGGGTATTGATAGAGGCAGAACTCACCGGGGTATGTATAGGTGGGGCTGAAGAACTAGGCTGTGGTGCCAGAGGTGCACTCTGTGGGAGTGAGGTCTGTGGGGTCTGCAGAACCTTAGGACCTTGTGGTGCACTGGACGGAACAGGAGTAGACACTTTTGAGGAGGAGACATTCTTGCGCCGCGTAGTAGTCTTCTTCTTTGGTTTCTTTGGCTGCTTTTGGAGTTGGTTCGGAGACATCATAGAGAATTGGGCCCCCTGGGCTGTCTGCTGACCCTGTTGGGCCTGCAATACCTGGGGAACGGGCACCTGAGGAGAGGGCATATTCTGCTGCTGAGCTCTTGCCCTCTGCTGTGTCACTACACGTTGCCTTTGAAGCTGCTGGTATGCGAAGTTAACGACATTGGCAATCTCTGGAACTATCGGTTGGCTCTGAATGAATTTTTTGAAAGCAGCTATCTGAAACTTCAAAATCTGAGATTGTTGGGGTGAGAAGATAGAAGATGGTTGTCCACGAGACCCGCTCGTTGGCGATGGTGCATTGGGAGAAAAGCCTGTCGAACCGTTAGCAACGAACTGGTTCTGGTTCTGGTTCTGGTTCTGAGCCTGAGCCTGAGCCTGTCGCACAGGGGCATATTGTGGTTGATGAGAGAAGAATTGTTGAGATTGCTGAGATTGCTGAGGAGGTTGAGGATGCTGAGAATGCTGTGGATGCTGAGGATGCAGTTGTGACTGAGCCTGTGGTTGCTGGGGCCGAGATTGAGCCTGCGGCTGCTGCGACTGTGGACGCGATTGAGACCGCGGCTGCGCTGGTGCATTACCATTGCGAGTTCTTCCCTGCTGCTGTTGGCCCAAATGAGCCCTCAGCTGCTTCTGGAAGTTAGCATCCTGTGTAAGAAGAGTAGCTAACTGAGAATATTCAGGGATCTGATTAACACTATTTCCGTGCTGGGCTTTGAGCTGCTGCAGTCTTTTCACTATGCCCTGAATTTGGACAGACGATAAATTTCTGTGTTGTTGTTGTTGTTGTTGTTGCTGCTGTTGTTGCTGCTGCTGCTGTTGCACCTGCTGCTGTTGTTGTTGTAACTGCCGCTGCTGACGTTGATGTTGCTGACTCTGAGGCCTTTGGCCAGGCTGTGAAGCGAGTTCCATAACAGAGTAAAGCGAACGGAGATGGGCACTATTAGTAAATATGTAAGGGGGTGGGGAGCGGAACGGGTTTTGGCGTGTACTTTACAAAGACTTATCAGTCAGATCTTATCTCCTCTGCAGGAAGGTGGATAGTATACGGAAAAATACAGCCAAAACACTGGGGTTTCGTAAGTGCCCGGCTAAAAAGCAAAACAATAAAATGAGGCAGCATAGAAATTAAGCAGGGGCAGGCAACGAACGAAGGGGGAGGGGGAGAGAGAACGGAGGCGCAAAGTTGGGGATCCGAGAAAAAGTCACGAGAAAATTTTTCTTAGAGAGGGAGAGGCCGAGAGGTAGCAAGGAATAGACAGATAAAGAAAGAAAGAAGTTAAGAAGGTGAATAAGTAAAGAATTAGTAGGGGCATGTAGAGATCAGGAAGTGAAAAATGTAACGGTTTATGATGTATGTGACAGCCTCATGCGATAAGCAAGTTGGGTTAGTGGGTGGGGGGGAGGAGGGAGGAGAATGGTGGGACTTAAGATGGGAATGCAGCTAAGCAAAGCTAAGAAACCAAACCACAGATTGCCTGATTGAGCTAATTTGAATGCAGGAAAGTAAGGAAACACGCACGGCTTAGCGTGTTTCTTTCCTTTTTTTCTGTATTCTGGGGTCTTGGATACCCGGTAAATGGGCAAGTAAAAGTGCTGATGGCGGATGGAGGGAAGGGGGGGGGAGGGTTGGTGTGGAAGTATGAAGTCATAGGTGTGGTGAGGATTGACAGAGGGTGGGGGATAGGGTGGTGGATAGGTTGGCTGGAAGGTGGCCGGGCTGGTGGCAGGTAGTTGGTTATGGGGCGCGAGACAGGGCCCCCTATGAGAGTGGGAAAAACACGGGGGGGGAAGCAGGGAGAGCCGGGAGGGAGAGAAGGGAGGGAGAGACGGGAGGTAAGGACAGACAGGATAGAGGAGGTGTATTCAAGCAAGCTAACAGAGACAATTAAACGTGTACAGCCCACCACAGCACAGCACAACAGCCCTACGCAAACTACTAAACTGCCTTGCTCCCCCTCGCTACCGCTCGTCGGGTTCGGCGGCAGCTCTCTGGTCACCAGTCTCCTATTTATAACATCCAACCTCTTTGCTATGATAAATCGATCCTATCAGTCAGTGAACCAGTAATGGCTTGACGAACAATGCCAGCGGCCGTTTCTTTTTGCTCTCCCAAAGCCGAGCGGGAATCGAAGGAATGAACGAAGCTACTCTAAACGGTCCAACCAACGAGTAGTTTTATATAGAACCAGCAAGCTGTTTCATAAAGGGAGATCAGCCATGAGATGGACAACGATGATATACGATACCAGTGCCAGCTACCTTTAAATAGCATATCAATAAACTATTGCTGGCAAGACCAGACGAACAGTGAAATGGCCGAAAAAAGAAAGGTCCAATGGCACCGGTGAGGAGCCTCCATTGTTTGGGGAGCAAAAGCATCAGGGCAAAATAGGAATAAATGGATTGGATGATGGTGGCTACGTGGTGCTTTATGATACGGACGGTAACCCGTGGGTGCACCCCGTCCCCCGTTTCGAGTGATACTTGCGTGCTCCTGTACTTACTTGTGTGAGAAGGGCTAACAGATCGCCCGTTGATTATGGTCCGGAAATAGCCCCTAAAAAGGCCCTCGTCCTAATTTTCTCACCAGCCACCTCACTCGCCACGGCACCGATGGCACTGACCGGCACTGATGAGACCGCCACTATTTTACACCTTTTACCACTTCCCTACGCCGTATCCGCCCGCCCTCTGCATCTACATCAACCAGCCTTCCTAGTCACACCTTAAAATGGTCATGTAGTTGTCTGCGCTACCGGGTAAATCAACGGAGGTACGAGGCATAACTCGCATGTACCAAGAAGTGCATTTATGCTGCATACTAAAAACAGGGCATGCGTGCGCGTACCAATTCCGGCGTTGATCTGGCCAACCTAATTACCCCTCCCCTACCACGTACGACGGTCCTTTGAGATGGTCTAATTGGTTGGACACGTTTCCCACTGGCCTTACGGAGCTGGTTTTCCTGCCAGATAGATCGGGGCTATGTGGTTGGTTAGCGTACCTATTCTCGGTAGCTCGGTAGCTCAGCAAGCACTGCCTGAAAAGTTTGCTGGACGTCTCTATACGAAGGGACTGTTACATCTTTTGGCCGTGGTTTTTTTTACGGCCTGCATTCTGTAGAAATGGATAAGGACAGGCCGCAGATCGGATCTATTCTGGACCACCTTCCATAATAACACGTCTGACATCTTTAGCTTTAGTCCTTACATCCAAGTCATTCCCATGAATTGTTGAGACCATTTCGGTAATTATCACGTCTGTATAGGTGACTGAGTTTACAAAACATCGATTTAACTTGATTATTATTACAAAGTATATTCATATGACGATACTAGAGCCAAAAGGTCTTCAATCCTTCACAAGTACCTGCTCTTTTCAACTTGGTGGATCAACGGCATCTTTAAATACCCCTTCAGTGGATGAGTTCCGACAGCTATGACCTCCACGGTACATCATGATGCCTTCTATGAATTGTAAAGTAGTTCGCACCCTGAAATGGTCTGAGGTGTCAGATACGTCTATCAAAGGATGCTCATATTTCAACAGGCCGATCTCTGGATAGAATAAGAAAAGATGAGGGGAAGCTTCTCCATAAACTGGAGATCCTATGAGATGATGAAGAGGAGATTGAGGGGCAGGAACAGGTCGCAGCAGTCCTCTCCTCTCACAACAAATTAAGCTCTCGAAGCCTGTTGCAACTAGGTGCCTCGAAATTCTGGGCCTTCGCCAACTTATCCTTATCAACGAAAAAGAACCCATAACTGTCCTCGATCATCTTCTCTTTAATGTTCTGCTCTCTCCGACATCTGGTCTTCAATTCAGTCACATAGACATCTTCAGCTTTGTTGCCCAACTGACGACTGGTCTTCCCCGCATCGTTCCTGTTATTCATCTCCCGAGATGAATCCGGCGTTATATAATAATGTATTCCCAAACGAGGACTTGTTCTCTCCACAGAATAGGAAGGTGACGTTTCAAACGAGAACGACGGTGTCTTATCGAATATTCCAGTTCCATTCGTAAAAGAATCGGCCACCAGATTGAATAGCATTGGAATAAGAACCAATAAAAGTGGTAGATATTGATACAAAACGGCCCATGGTGATGCCGTCGTACTACCATTTCCAGCTCCATTCTCACCACCCGCACCATTGGCTCTCCTATGTCTTCTATTGCCATTACCTGGCGCCGTCCGATGTCTCACACCAGGACCACCTCCTGCTCGAGCAAAGAATGGATTTCCGTTGCCAAAATTGGCCCGACGAAACCCATTACCATCGAACCCAAATGTAAATCCTCCATTATTTCCTCCAAAGAGCATATCAAACAAGTCGTCGTCGAACATCCCGCGACCTCCAGGGCCACCAAATGGACTGCCGTTAGTGTAAAAGAACCTACTTCCATCTCCTGCAAATGGTGAATATCCACTGGCCGTTGCACCACCGCCGCCTGATCTTCCGCCACCGTTACCTCCCGATGACATACCTCGAGAATCCGGATCGACACCCGTCTGATCATAGTAATTTCGCTTCTTCTCATCCCCAAGTATCTCGAATGCTTTGGCGATCTTCTTAAATGCCTCCGCCGATTGTGGGTGCTTGTTCTTGTCCGGATGAAGCTTCATCGCCAGTCTTCTGTACGATTTCTTGATCTGTGTCTCTGTAGCTCCCTTCTCCAGCTTAAGTACCGAGTAATAATCAGTACAATCCATCTCCATAATCCTCTCAACCTCTTCCCTTTGTTCTTTAGTATATTCTGTCATGATAAACTGAACCGATTAGCCACCTTTTGATCCCGATAACTGACCCGATCGTATATATCTGATGATTAACCGTGTATATTATATTAAGATCGCCTATCTAATTAGGCCCGTCTCTACTTGTATGTCTTTCCAATCGCCTCGTGTCTTCGAACCACTTCGTTTTGAAGTGATCGTACGCTTGTTCCGCCCTTCTCCACCTTGTTATGTGCTGTTAAGTTCGCCTCACTATCGATCCGCCCAAATTTTCAACTGCCGAGGATGAAATTTCGTGTACCAACAAATAGTAAAAGTCGATTAATTAATGCGTATAGAGCTACAACTAAACGTGGACGGAGGGGGGGGGGTTGTTGGGGCGGGAACTGATACAGGAAGAAGAGGAGGAGGAGAGGGGAGAGAAGGAGAAATATGAGGAAGATAACACCTCATCTGAATGGCTGACTACCATTCGAACTATGCCTCAGTCAAAAGTGAGCCACACATTTCATCCATCGCTTATCTTACCCATCACCTCTCTCACCCATAGCTTCTCTCGTTCTCGTCCTCGCTCCTCGCTCCACCTCACCTCATCCGCGTCACTCCTCCTCTTGGAATAGCCACATAGCCATCTCCTTCTTATCATCTCCCTTTCCATCGGTCTCTCCGCCCGTCTCTGTCTCCGTCTCAGTCTTCTCCTCTTCCTCCTCATCAATCTTTCCTCCCATAACAACCTTCTGAACCTGCTCCTTCTGTTTTGCACGATCTCTCATCCTCTCTTCAATGGTACCCTTAACCAACAACCTATACACCGTAACCTGTCTTGTCTGTCCCAATCTATGTGCTCTGTCCATAGCCTGAGAATCAATCGTAGGGTTCCAATCAGAGTCATAGAAGATCACAGTATCTGCCGCAGTCAAATTAATTCCTAATCCTCCAGCTCTAGTAGAAAGAAGGAATATGAATAATTCAGGCTTCGTCTGCCAATCATAAACTAAGTCTCTTCTATCACTCAATCTCGAAGATCCATCCAATCGAATATACTTGTACTGCCTATAGGTCAAATACTCTTCCATGAGATCCATCATCCTGGTCATCTGGAAGTACATGAGACATTTATGTCCATCCCTCTTGAGATCCGGTAACATCTGATCAAGTTTCTTTAATTTTCCTGAGTCTAGCACAAACCGCTGCATCGATGGTAGTCTGATCGTCGAATATGAATCGTTGCTGGACAACATCTCTGGCATCATTTCTGCCTTTGGCCACTGTTCAATAGGAACCTTCTTTTCATAGAGATCCCACTGAGTCTCTAAACTTAATGGATACAGAGCAGATCTGATTTGCTTATCAAACAACGCATCTTCATGTTCATAGGTAAACCGTTGGCTCGAACACGTCATTTCAACAGGTGGAGCCCTAACAGAGTCAAATGCGCTTTGTTGGGATGACAGAAGATACATGTCATGGTAGCTGGTTTCCTGAACGGAAAGTAGATTCTTAGGTGGTTGCGAGGTGATAATCTGCTTTCTATCATCCTCCTCCTCTCCTGTATAGCTCCTCAACTCTATAGCATTCAGGATAACATTATGGGTAGCCTGTCTGATCAATTCATTCGGTGATTCAGCCAAGAGCTTCAAACATGCAAGATCCGCATTCTTACTGAGATTTTCTCCAGTCCATATGCTAAACTTCCTCATAAGAGCAGTCTGGCTGCTCTCACTGGCTATCTCATAAACCATTCTTGGAAGCTTGTATTGGATTTCATTCTGTGTACTATAATCGAGTTCCAACAAATCCTTGTTAGCCTCTCTCAATAGCGAAGCAGTCTCTGCAAAACGCCCACATATGAAGGCAGAACATGTATCGGCACGCTCAAACAAATCAGGATGGTTGCAAACCTTTCTGAACTGCATCACCACATTCATAAGCGAATCGCCGGACAGCTCGTCATCATAATCAGTACCATTACTATGAGTATGATGGATCTTCTTACTGTTTTCGATCAAATCCATCAAGTTAATTTGCGATCGTAACATTCGATAAAGCTTCTTCTGCCTATTGGTTAGCTCACAGTAGACATCAATTTCGATCTTTTCACCCAATTCACTCTGAACGTTCTTCTTAACACGACGAAGCATGAACGGTTTCAAAATAGCATGCAATCTCTCCAACTGTAGTTGATTAAGTTTCGTGTGCGCTTGAGCATGCGATTCGATATCCTTGGAGAACCATTCAGAGAATTCATCGTGAGAGTCAAACAACGATGGCATGATGAAATGAAGCAATGCCCATAACTCTTGCATGTTATTCTGAATAGGTGTACCTGTAAGAAGAAGCCTATTTCTACATTGGAATGAGAGAAGTGACTTCCATCTTGATGATGCGGACGATTTGATTGCCTGTGCCTCATCCAATATCATATATTGCCAACGCATCTTCTGGAAATATTGAACATCGGCAACAACTAGCTGATACGATGTAACAACAACGTGGAAGGGAGAATCTTGATGGTAGACAATGCTCTTCCTATCCCAGAACTTTCTGAGAATCTTTCTATCCTTGGCAGTACCCCAGTACGGTAACACTTTGAAATCTGGTACAAACCTAGTAATTTCCTGCTGCCAGTTATGCAAAGTGGAAGCAGGTGTAACCACCAAAAATGGACCCCATATATTATGAGTCTCTGCAAGATATGCCAGTACCGAAATACTTTGAACGGTCTTTCCCAAACCCATTTCATCGGCAAGAATACCATTGATACCCTGCTCATACAATGAAGCTAACCAATTAAGACCCTTCTTTTGGTATTCCTTCAAAGTACAGTCTAGCATCTTTGGAGGTGGAATTGATACATCACCAATCGAAGTTGGATTCTGGAAATTCATTTCTCCAGCTTCTCTGTTGAATTCGTCAGCCTTCTGTTTGGCTTCCAATAATGCCGACTGTGCATTTGCTGCAGCAGTTTTCTTCAATTCCTCTTCATTCTCCTCATCGAAGTTCAAATCCTTGAAATCTCTCTTTGCATGAGTTAAATCAACGTCGCCATCAACGCCAGCTGACACGGATTTCTTGGCTAATGACTTGTCACCCATTTCTCCCTCATATTCTTGAGTCTTGATCTTATTACCAATGAAATGTGAATAAAGCTCCGTTTGATTGATCAAAAAGTTCAACTTCCGGGCTTGTCTCTTTGCTTCTCTTTCATCCTCTTCCTTCTTAGCCTTGGCAATAGCCTCCTGTTCTGCCTTTAACCTTAACATCTTCTCTTCACGTTCATTCTTCTTCCAGAAGTTCAGCATCTCTCTCATTGAACGACGTGCTTTCGTAGTCTGATCTTTAATAGTCTTGCTCGTCTTTGCCTTCCATCTACGTGATTCCCTCGTAGCCAATTGACAGGTCTTACGCATGTTAATCTGCTTGGCCTGCAAGGATTGTTGTAATAGTCTGTAGGCTTTCGGACCATCCTTCCTAGACAAATCCTTCCATATTGATATGTATGCGTTATCGTACTGTTTAGTGATGGCACGTTGTTCTTTGGCCGTCAGCTTAGGTTTGACAGTTAGATGAATCGTTGGCAACTTGGTACTTGATGGTACTCTCAGTCTTCTAGGTGCCTGTGTCGCTGTCGATGTCATCGATGTAGTACTTGTTGTAGTAGTTCTCCTTCTCTTTCTAGAAGGATACTCAAGTTCATGCTCAAGTTCCTCTAATTCTTCCACTGCCGCTGCCCTTCTCTCTCTCAATTCCTTAGGACCTCGAGGAGCTATATTAACATAACCCCGACTACCAGATGGTGTTCGGCGAAGAAGATCTAACTGCTGTTCTTTGACCTTCTGTAATTCACTAAGACGCCTCAAACGTGAGTTCTTGATGGCACTAAGAGATTCCTCTTCCTGGTTCACTATACGGCTACGTCTCGAAATCTTCTCAAAGATCTTGGGGTCCAATTCAATGAGCCTTTCCTTTAAAGAGTCGACCATCTTTGGTTCAACAAAGAGTCCATTGGTAGTGGCAAGGAGTTGGAACTCGTTCTTCAGAAGCTTCAAGTCATTTGCCTGTGTCTGATTGACGGAATCAATGGCAGCTGTGGCCTTAAGCTTGTTCCTGAAATTGGCTAGGAGTTCGGAGGAGCTGACTAGGCTGGGAGGAGGAGGACCGGACTCTATGGCACGGGTCGATTCCGTGTTGATTAACGAGTTGATCGGCAGCATACCGAGTAACCGAGTGTGAAGATGTTGTGAGTTGAAGTTGATAAGATAAATCGGGTAGGCAACCTATGAATAACAGCCGTACAGCCCGTGGTTATATATGGGAAGGGATGGGTAAAATCGAATTACCACGCTTTGTATCGTTTGGGATTCACTAAACAATTTCCCTTGACATGGGAAGAACGTTGTCGTGATTGTTGCGTTGCCTTCTCCACCTTGTCACTGCTCCCCTTTTTCTATTCGCTCGCTACTCGCCACTCGCTGCTCGCTCTCTCGTCAGCTTTGAGCGACTAACGAAAGGGTTAGAGCTGAGCGGGCCGATATTTTGACGCGAAACCTGCTACCGGGGCACGAGGACACAGGGGTGGGGGGGGAGCTTTCTACCAGGCTCTCTCCACCGGGTCTCCCTCTCCACCGGGTCCCCTCTCTCCTCAACCGCGTGGTAAAATTTTTTTTTGAACTTACTATTGCTTCTCTCTCTCTCCGTCTTCCATCGAGACTACAGTCGTCATCCCGAGTGGCGTTAATACTCCGTGTGCCTTCAAAGTGGAGTCATCTTACTACTGCCGACGATAACAGGAATTTCTGTAGAATCCTGGCCGTTGTTGCTTTCGAGTTTTCCTTCCTAAATGGAAACTGTATCTGCCCTTACTACGTATACAATTTAAAGCCCCTAAGCTGAAGGTTCAGAATTGTTGAAGTAGCCATGAGTCACGTGTGCACTGGTCACTTGACCTTTTTCACACTGAATCGTAAGCGCCAGATATCTGGTAGACCTTTCTGTTAGGAATTTACATGGTCACGAGGTGGACATGGGGAGGGTGTCTACAAGGAGGTAGTGACCGACTACCCTGTTTTCCTTCCCTACGTCCTCACTGACCCAGTATTACCCAATTGGTGTGACTGTCTGCCTCTTGGGCCTGCCTCAGTGCCTCTCTCCTCTGCCCCTCTGCGCTTCTGCCTGCCCCCCCCCCCCCCCCCCCTTCACCGCCTCGTTTTTCCCCTCACAGATATGAAATTGCCCCGGTCTGACCTGCGTTTGTTCTTATCCTTCTTCCCTTCCTCATCCTTTCCTCCCATCCCCACCATCATGGCGTCAATCCGCGAAGATATGGTGGCCTCAGCGGTCACGTTTCTAGTTGATGGCTCAGTTTCAGATTCTCCGCTTGCTAAAAAGATCGAATTTCTACAGTCAAAGGGTTTAACCGATGCAGAGGTTCAAGAAGCTATCAGACGCGCACAGGTTGGTAGTACGGGCAACACAACAGGTGTTGCGCTACATGCGGATGGTCCAAGTACTTCCACGTCTCCACCTACAATACCAGTGAAAGATTACCTAAATAGCAATGCCAATGAGAACCACATCAATTACCCTGTATACTACTCTGCTCCACTTTCACCAGAACGCGATTGGAAGGATTATCTAATCATGGGAACAGCAACAGCAGGACTGTTATATGGAGCGTATCAGGTTGTTAGAAAGTATGTTGTTCCTAAGATAATACCACCGTCTAAGAGTGAGCTTGAGAAGGAGAAGGAAGCTGTTGATCAAGAATTCATGAGGATTCAATCGCTGTTAGATAAGTTTGAGGAAGAACAGAGGGATTTCTATAAGAAACAGGATGAAAGGAGTGCTAAGATTGATGAAACTATGGTTGAAATTGATAATATTATCACCAAGAGTAACGAGAAGAACCTTCAGAATGAAGAGACTTTGAAGTTCCTTAAATTGGAAGTGGACAGTATCAAGACGTCGTTGATGAAATCTTTGGAAGCACAAAAACAGACCATTGGATCCGAGCTTTCTTCCCTAGAGTCACAGATTGACGATTTGAAGCTTGAATTGAGGACCTTATCCAGCGGAGAACGACCATCTGGAGCCAATTTCTTTAGCAAGTCGTCTAGTGGGTCTAGCAGTTCTGTTAAAGTTCCAAGAGTGTTGTCGTCAGCATCGTTGGGCAGTTTTCCTTTACCAGAGAAGGAGAAAGAGGCTGAGAAGAGCCCTGTTAATCCTGATGCTTTTTCACATTTGAACATCCCACCACCGTCGTCGATTCCTTCGGTCAAAGAGGTGTTTGGAGGTAGCGGAAATGGTAAGATTCCGGCATGGCAGCTGGCGGCTATGGGGGAAGGAGATAAGTCGATTCCTGATTGGCAGAGGGGTTAACTCGTTGAGTGAAGTGAAGTTACAGGAAGTCGGGGTGAAGTAACAGAAGTTGATGGATGAGCACTAATCAGGCTCTAGGAGTAGTGGGATCACTACACCACTTATTTAACTTCCCGCCTTGCTCGCTACAGCTACCGTATACAGCTAACTGACTCGCATCGCTCGTCAGAATTAATCATGATACCTGTCTATATGAACCGTAAAGAATATATAACACCATTCCCCCTAATAAAGACCTGCAGACCATGTCAGTTTATTGCCGGCACTAACATTACCTGATTGGGAACTAACGTTTGAGAAGAAGTTGTTAATCGAACCATTCAGAACCGATGATTCTCCGTTATAATTTAACGGTTGATTAGTTGAACCCCAGATACTTCCAGAAGAATTTGACGCTGTCACCGATAGCGATGAAGAGGATCTCTGTGGTTTCTGTTGCTGTGTAAATCCAAGACTATCCAAACTACTCGCTGCAGAGTTATTCATATAAAGTCCACCTGGCGCCGAAGGTGCACGGAATAGAGAGGGTGAAAATGATGGTGGGTTATTAATGGTCTGTTTGGAATCAACTGAAGTCGAACTGACTGATGTAGGAGAGTTGGAAGAGACTGCAGGGATTGGAGGTTGAGGTAGTACATTAATACTTCCACCGGTACCAGGGATCTGGGGCTGAGGTAGTGCAGTAATATTTCCACCGGCACCAGAATTACCACTACCAACTGGAGTAGCGGCCCTCAAGATCGATTGAAGCTGACGTTGGAAGGGAGTAGGCTCTTCTAGTGAAGATGTAGGCTGGGAGAATCCCTGCGTCGCTTGAGCTGTAGCGGTGTTTGGCAACTGCTGTTGTTGGAAGCCTTGAACTCCATAGTTGGTTTGATAATTTGTATAGTTTGAAGGATAGTTCGTGTAATTAGCACGCTGATATTGAGTCCCATAGTTGGTATAGTTCTGATCATATGAGGTGAATATCTGACCATTACCACTACCTCCCGTACCATTATACTTGTTGCGCTGATACTTTGATCGCTGGAAACTATTAGCCTGCCTCGTGAACCTTTGAGGATATAGCTCACGTTCTCTCTTCAACTTGGCTTGAAGAATGGAAGCCTTTTCCAGCTCCAAGAGTTGGAAGCTGAAGGGAGTACACTCTAGTGACGGGTCTGAAAAGTTCCCGTAATCAGAGATATTCATAAAGTTAGACGACGGACGAAAGATAAAGCGAATGAGTGTAGATAATCTGGCGTTTTCTGATCAACAAGACATTTGGTATTATAGACGCACCAGTAAAGGATTTCAATGCCATGTGGAATCTGGGGCAGCTGTGCTCGACGAATTTTTCAGAAAATATGAAAAAGCCGTTGGATTGAAATTTTCCGAGGAGCGAGCGCTGAACGAGCGACCGAACCGTGAGGTGGTGGGGTATGTGGCGAAGCATGTGGCGAGGGAGTTTGGAGTAGGGGAGGTGGAGTAGGGGGGCAGCAGCGGGAAGGAGAGGTAGATACGGAGATGAACACGGAGATGGACACGAAGACCAAGACTTTTGCACCCATCTGGATAGTCGAGTGAAAACTTGGCGGTAGGAAGCCTCACCCTTACAAATGATGCAATCGATGCCCTAAATAAATTGTCTATTCTTGGGGACAGCCCATTCGTGCAGATTCAGCCCCTCCTTTGGCCCACCACTTACCTAATCGTATACCAGATGGTCCATGTTAACTTAGTTACGTCCAAATGAAAGAAGGTACGTAAAGGAGAGCGCCCCCCAGAGCAGATTGTGCCCGCTATCACGTCAGTCCCACAGTCCCCGCTCACTCCCTTCCAAAATAAACGACGCGCGTCGATAGACCAAAACGAGTGTTTTCCTTCCCCTCAATCCCTCCGTGTGAATCTTGTCCGGGCAGCCTCAATTGCCGCCCTGTCTGCTCAATATTAGCTCTCGATTACACCTCTCAACTGCAGCATGGCCGACGATATTGATGATGTAATGATAGGCATTCATGGCCTCTCGCTGAACTCAATCTCCTGGACCCCATCGACCGCATCGACCTCATCGACCTCATCGACCTCATCTCATGGATCAACTAACAAACTGCCAGTTGATCATCATCGTCAGCCCGCTCAAACTACCCACCCTCCTTTAAATAAGGTGTCAGCCAAATCCTTCAGGGCCTCTGCTTTCGGAAAATCCCACTTCGGATCCCTCGAACAAACCCATTCTTCTACCAATGCTACTAAGATCGCTCCAGTTGAAGATTACCTAAAGCCCATCTCTGTCAAGGACAAATCATGGGGTAGGCAGAAGTTCGATATTAATAGGCTCAAGAAAGCCTCGATGAATTACACGGTGCCCTCGTCTCATCTGCCTGACGATCTCAAGGTGTCTGGTGCTGGGTTTCTAGATAATCCGGAGTTGTTCACGACTCAAAAAGAAGTTGTTGCTGATCTTCTCAAGGTTACCGCTAAGGATTCAAAGTTTGAGGCTGAACAGGATCCAATTGATCCTAAGGATCGCCGTGTGGAAGGTCTTAACGTTAGCTTGTTGGACCATCAAGTTAGGGGGCTTCGGTTTTTCTTGGAGAGGGAGGGTGTTAGGCAGAAGCCGAGTGGGAAGGCAGAAAGACACTCGGGACCTGAACGATTCAAGCAAAATCGACAAATGCAGCATCTTTCCAAGCAGTTCATTCAGGGAGGACTACTCTGTGATGATATGGGACTCGGTAAGACCGTCCAGATGCTTTCATTGATGCTATCCAACCAAGCGACTAACCTCGATGACTGTAAGGACATCAAAGCTTCCTTTGACGAGGACGACTTACTAGGATTGCATAAAACTGATGCATCTAAACAGATAGATTTCAGAAAATCCTTGAGAAAGGTAAAGACGACTCTAATTATTTGTCCAGCTTCCTTAGTCTCCCAATGGCAGCAAGAGATCGAGAATAGGACTAATCTAACGTGCTATTCATATCATGGATCAACTAGAATAAGGGATATTGAAGAACTGAGTAAGTTCGATACGGTCATTACCAGCTATCAAACTTGCATGTATGATTTCCAGAACTCTTCTTCACCACTTTATGAATGTTACTGGTGGAGAATCATCCTTGATGAAGCTCATATGATTAAGAATGCAACCACCAAGACTGCCATTGCATGTTTTAATGTGAAATCGCTTAGAAGATGGTGTCTTACAGGTACACCTGTTCAAAACGATGTTGACGAATTATGGTCCTTATTTCATTTCCTCAGGGTCAATAAGTATTGGGAGAAAAGAACTTGGACTTCAGAGATTTCTAACAACATTACAGGTTCTAATGTGAGATTAGGACTTAAGAGATTACTTAGTGTTCTCGAAATCTACATGATAAGACGCAATAAGAGTGTATTGCAGGACGAGTTCAGACTTCCGGCGAAGATTCACCATTTGGAGGTTATGAATCAGACTCCTTTTGAAAAGGCTGTTTACAAGAACTTGGAAGAGAAGGTGATAGAGAAGTTATTGCACGGTGCTGTGATTAATAGTGGTCTAAAAGTGGGTAAGCTACGATTAAAGAAACCTCTAATGAAAGGTGGATCGACAGATAAGGGTGCTTATATGGTAGCATTAGTTTACCTCCTAAGACTCAGACAGATATGTTGCCATTGGCAATTACTCTTTTCATTCAAAGAGGATAAGGACGGTAAGGGTGGTGATGAATTAATTGAAGAGAAGGTGAAGAAGGAGGCTGTTGAAGATACTGATGATATTATCGATTCAATGATGAAGTTATTTAGCGGGCTGAATATCAACGAGAAGAGTGACGGGGTGGACTATGATGGCCATTCCAAAGACCTCATGCTATCAAGAGATAGTGCTGATAATTCGGCCGTCAAGATGGTCAAGGTTCTTGAGATACTTAGGAGGAATCCACGAAGGAAGACGATCATTTTCTCTGAATTCACAACAATGCTAAGTTTACTGGAGAACGAATTGTATAAGGAGGGTTATAAAACGCTTCGATACGATGGTACACTAAGCAAGAAACAGAAACAGGATGTATTAGATAAGATGAGGGATGATTCTAGCTATACGATACTTCTCTGTTCATTGAAATGTGGTGCATTGGGATTGAATCTAACGTTCTGTACGCAGGTGATTCTCTACGAACCATTTTGGAACCCTGCTATTGGGGCACAAGCAATTGATAGAGTGTACAGAATTGGACAAACGAAGGTGGTGGATGTCTGGGAGTTCTTCGTCAATGATTCGGTTGAATTAAGGATTAAAAAATTGCAGGATAAGAAAAGGGATATTGCTAAAGCGGTTACGGATAAGGATCCAAAGGCCATTTCGACTATCCTGGGTAATAAGTTGACTAGAGATGAGTTGTTCGAGTTGGTGGGACTAGCCACTTAACTCATTTTTTGAAGTTGTTTCTCCACATCACAGTACATTTATATATAAATTAAACTAAGGATTCCCAAGACAGATCCTTCAGTACACCTCCAACACATACCTTCCCTCCTCCTTCATCTTCTCGACCTCTTCTGCAGCGTCAATCTTCTTACCTGTCTTTGCAGCCTCACTAGTATAGATATCCTCTAAGCAAGCGGTTATATCTGGAACAGGCCATGTCGGACCACATAGATAGAAATGACCATCCTTCCTGCAGACCAATTCAGTCAATTCATCCAAATTCTCTCTGATCTTATCCTGAATATAAACCTTTTGTGGCTGATCTCTGGAAAAGGCAGCTCCAACATAAGTCAGAATATGAGACGAAAGATAGGCCTCCCAGTATTCTCCGTACAAATACTCCTGCTTCTTATGTCTGGAACCCAAATACAAGTAAATCTCTCCAATGTCCTCTCCATGCTCCTTTTGATATTGTCTCTCCTCGACAAATGCCTTGAATGGAGCTAATCCGGTTCCCAATCCTGCCATGATAACAGGCTGAGTTGTTGCCGGTGGAAGCTTCATGAGTGAAGGCTTAACTGAAACAACCACGGGGTCTCCAACCTGTAGATCACTCAAATATTTAGAGCATTGACCATATCTCTTCCGTCCTTGCTTGTCCACCCAGTCCACAACAACAACAAGTAAATGGACGGCATTCGGATGGACCTTCTGAGATGAAGCGATGGAATACTCACGTCTTTTCAGCGGAGGGATCAAAGAAACAAGATCTTGTGCAGATGGTCTTGCACTCTTGAATAGTCCAAAGACATCAGCGTAACTGTAGTACTCTTCGTCTTGGTATTGCTTCAAAAGCTCTGCTCCAGCAGGCGAAACCAAATGCTTCAAAGTCTTCTTTTCTTTATCATCGGTAGCAAATTCAGCCAATGACTCGTAGAACCGCTTGCTTGGCTTTCCGAGCAAGTCCAAGTTCTCGGTAAGTGATTGTCTAAGAGTTCTCACTTCCAAAACGGAACTGTTCTCCTTTGAGACGGTCTCAACCAAATCATTAGCTTTCAAACCACCATAACTCTTGATAAAGGAATCGACGGCGGCACCGTTGTTTCTACCGTGGATTCCTAGCGCCTCACCAATGTTGTACTTCAGCCCAGTACCAGTAATATCAAACTCAATGTGGAAGATATTACGGTTGTAGTCGTCAGGAGTAACACGTTTGTTCTCCTTAACCCTAATGACAAAGTTCTTCACTGGTTCGTCGGGTCTGAGTGCTCTACGAGAATCGTAAGCCTCTTTGAAGATCAACTTCTTGGCCAAGTCAAGACCTGACTTGACCTGGGTATCAGAACCTTCGGTGAACTTCTCCCTCGGATTAGGTAAGAAGGAAGTATCACCGATTTTAGCCAATGGCAAGGAAACCTCGTCTTGTTCCTTAGCCCATTCTGGCTCGAATGGAAGCTCTTTGAATCCATCCTTTCTCACCTTGTTGACCAAATTAAGAATGATTGGGGCAAGAAGTTCATTCGAAGGACCATACGAATTCCAGATCTTGTTAACCATAGGGGTAACCTGGAAATCTGGATAGGCAAATGACCAAAAGGCAGCATGCATTGCCATTGGTGCAGTCAATCTGTTGGTGGCATCGTCCACTCCCACGGAATTCAAATCAAGAACATGAATGTTGATCTTCTTACGGGCAAGAATCCTTCTCGTGGCGGCGGAAAGCTTCTTTTCGGCCACTTTCTTGGCATCAAACTTGGTATCAAGAGGGTTAATCACTAAGATCGTTCCGTTTGGCTTCAAGATTGAAAACACGTCGACCTTGTTAAGTAGTTCGAAACTCTGGACGAATACCAAGCTAAATTTGCCAGTAAAGTCCTTTCCTGCCTGAATGTCGACCGCAAACAATCCTGCATCGATAGAATTGTCATAGATTGGTCTGTATTTGACGGCCAAATCTGGAACCATCGATAAACCAAAGGCAAGCTTGGCGGGAACACCAGTATGGGGGAAGTTGTCTTCAAAGAGGAATCTGAAGGAGGATCCTGTAGATGCCAAAAATGGTCTTGTGTCAGCATGCTGCTGAAGCAAGAGTTGGAACTTCTCTGCGGTAAACGAATCGCCAGGTTTACCAGAAACGTCTACAACATCTAGAGAGAAATTTCCTTCCAAAAACAACGAAGCTTGGACATCCAACTTCAAAGAGCTGACACCATGAGGTGCCTCAGAAACTATGACAATCTTCTTGACATGTTTTCCCGAGACGAGACCGTTAAATCTAGAAGAGTCGAATGGTAATGGAGCCTTAACTATAATGCTAGCGGCAGCAGTTGAGAACTTACCGATCTGCTTGAAAAGAGTAGCAGTGAATTCGTCGGTACCAGAGACGACGAAGACCGTCTTTGCCTCTTCCTTGAATCCATAGAATTCGAAAGGCTCATACTTCGTGCCCAAGAATTCGTTGAGATTGGCCAAGGAAAGGGCGATCCTATCGGATGAAAGAGCAGACTGAACACCAGAGGCACCTAGACTTGAAACCAATTGGGATTCAAGTTTCTGAACTTCACCACTGGACAACACACCCGAAATGGATTGACTGACTCTGAGAGATTTCAAGCCATCGAAGAGATGAACGTTGGGAACGCCCAACTTGGCTAAAGCCGAGGATAAGATTGAGAAATGCTGAGCTTCAATAGGCGATGATGATGCCAAAACAGGTAACTTAAGAGTCCTTGCGGCATCCAAAGCACGTGCAAAATTGGACACAAGTTTACCGGAAGCATAATCATAATCGACGGTGGCAATCTGAAGAGACACAGGGAGGTTTTTAAGGGTGGAATTGGTAGCATGTAAAGTAGAAGCTAGATATTCCAAGGTAGCGGTAGAACCAAGCACGGTCACGTCACTAGAATCATGTGCTCCTCTCTCACCTATGTAACCAAGAAGAACGGTACCACAACCAGTAGCAACGTCCACGTTGTAGAGTTGAGGGATTTCATTCTTAAGGTTCTTCCTCTTCAAGGTAGTCCATAGCTTGAGTAGGTTGTCCTTGGCAGAAGGGAGTTTGGCACTTGGACCATTAGCCTTTCCTGGTAAGGTGTAGTTGAAAATTGTTGAAGACAGTAGATAAGAGGTTGCCTGGATGACTCTATAAGGAGTAGTTAGAACATTGCCGTGAAGATCATAAGGATCGAGAGGATAACCGAAGGGAGCTTCGATATTTGCAGACGAAAGGCCTGCAACCGACGAAGAATCGGACTCTGTATCTGAGGCTTCAGACACAGTCATTTTTGGTTACAAAAAGAAGGAGTTAAACGTAAAACCAAGTGAAAGAAATGGGTAAAAAAGGGGTTTGATAAGGCTGAAAGCTGAAAATTCGATTTTATTTTTCACAAAAGCCGAGCGTCCGGTTTTGGTGAGGCTCACGGGGAATGATATATAGTCACGTGCGAGAAGGAAGGGGATTCAATTACGGGATTGACGAATTTCGGGTTTGGCGAACTACGGGATTGACGATTTGTTGGGGGTGTGATGCATGGTCCCCTCTCAGTTACTGCCTCATTGCAGCCAGTCTCCTCTATGTCCTCGTCAGTTCGTCTGTAGCTCGGCAGTCCACCCTCCACGACTCCTGCTCAACCTCAACATTTTCCAATTGATCAAATTCTTGTCTCTCATCTCCCCCTCTAACTCCTCCTTAACCTCTGCTGAATTCTCTAATCCGTCAGATTTCTCCACCTCCTGTCTCTTCTCCTCAACCCTCCCCTCAGCCATATACAACTCATCCTTATAACTCTCAAGAAGCTCCTTCTCATCGCTCATACCTTCCTTAATATGAGCAAGTCCCGTCTTTGACTTCCAGGCCCTCGACAATCTAGGAACTCCCATCTCATGGAAATATGCCTTCTTCTTCTCGAATGGATTCTCGTCACAGTCCTTCAAATACCCCTCGTATTTTCTCTTCTTCGACTCTGAAAGCGACTGTATTTGCTTAATGTCAGGATGACTAAACTGCTGCAACTTCATACTTCTCCAAACCGCTTCCGTATCTTCTAAAATATGATTCATCAATCTTTGATCATGCACATCTAATAACTGTAGCACATCAGCCTTGAGCTTCTCAAGATTCTGCCTAAATGCATCGCTTGTAAAGTACCCGTTAAACATCGACGGTCTCTTACATTTAGAATTCTTCAACTGAACCTTCTTCATCGTACTTTCAATGTTCTTCAAGTTAAACTGAAGCATGTAATCAAGGATGATTAATATCTGGAATAGTAAAGAATTCAAACTATCCCTCCTTTTCAACTGTAATGCAAACTCATCGGCGTCCAATATCCAGTCGCATTCATATTCAACTGGTTTGTCGTTCGACTTCGGCGTCTTCTTATGATTTCTTCTTCCAAGTATAGCTAGACTCTTCACCAATCTGCTTAGCTCGTCTAGTATATTAGTGCTATTCCTCTGACGATTGAATAAAGTAGCCAATTCTTTACCCATATCCTCTGGAGACTTGAAAGAGGTGATCCAAAGTGAAATTGCCATGTAACTAACAAATATATGCTTGGAAGTTGTACTGCTGGCAGAAAGGGACCGTCTTGAAGGCCAGCCTCTGGTCTTAGAATATCCTGTATAGAGGCCATCAAGAGAATTCAACCTCCAATCATAGTCTAATGAGAGTTTATCGGCTATATCAATCGAGTTCTGGACGAAGAATCGGAGTCTGGCGGAGAAATAGTCATTCTCTTCGAATTCATTGAACAATTTAGGTATCATATTGTTACCTATTTGTAGCAAAGTAGATCCTGGTCTGGCCTTACCTACTAGAGGCTTGTTCAGGGTGATTGCAAGTCGTCTCTGTCTACCTGCTTCACTGAAAAACACTCTGCCGAATTGATTGACGGCAAAGTCTGTAGGACAACAGGTCAATAGGATGGTGTTGAGGGTCTGCATTGGGCAACTCATGACTGAAAAGTGATCCCCTAGAGCCAATGAGACATCTAGAACGAGTAGGAGGTGGTGTAGGTATGTAGATTCGGCGTTGGTGGAGGGGGCACTGGGAGCCTCTGAGCTGTCCTTCTCATCCAAATACGTTCCCATATAACTGTTCAAGACGTCTGCGATTATGGCATTGAAGAACAGGTTCTTGTCCAGAGAGAGATCGTCCAAGTTTAAGGAGTCGAAGCCCGACTTGAGGAGGACATCTAGAGTTGACGGGGCATCGAAGATTGGTTTTTCAGTGAGCTGTGGAAGGGGATGAGATTGGGCTAGCTGGGTTATTGCAGATTGAAGGGAGAGGGAGTATTTTGGGATGATGGTGTTCATAGTGAGGTGGATGGCGAGGGGGCAGCGGAAGCGACGTATTAGTGAAGCTGACCGTTGTTGAAGTGGTTACAGAGGAAGAAGTAAAAGTGATGAGGTGAAAAACAAGGGTAAACTGGAGGATAAATGGTGAGGGTAAACTGGCTGGGGTAGAGGAGCTGCGGGAGAGGAGCTGCGGGGGGGTTGGCCCTGCTCGATTTAAGCTGATTTGTACTTGAATTGGTAGGTAGCCATCTCCAAACGTCACCTGCCCTACTCTGTATGATCAATCAGTTACATTAGTAAAGTCTACAAAGTCAATATCGTCAGGCGGATTCAATCCTCACGCCTGTAGTTTCAGCTCGTCAGCTCAAAAACCACAAGGCCACTATACAAACAACTATCACCGTGGCTATTATCAAGGTATTTCTCCTCCTTCTGGATCCTATCTTCCCCATAAGTGCATTAATCCCTGGAATAGTCCCTAATGACTGCTGTAACCGGGATCCAACATCATTAAGCGTTCCTCTCTGTCCCAATATCTGATCCCTAGTCTCCATCACCTGCCCAATTAATGTATCAATAACACCGTGTTGCCTATTGATCCTCATTCTCTCGTCCATTAGATACCCTTCAGCATCTTCTGGCCCCATATCATTGTTTCTATCCTGAATCTCGGTCCGAACGTTGGAGATGAGGTTTAGTCGATTCCTCTCCTCCTGTATAGTGGATTGAATTCGATGGTAGTCCATTCTGAATTGATTGAGACTCTCCTTATGACGAGACCACTGCTGCATCTTGGAGGTGGAGATCGATTCATCGGAATGGACAATTCGACCCAGCGATTCTATGCTATCGGATATTCTGGCGATGAGATCCTCGATGTCCTTTGAAGTGGTCTCTTCATCTGGGGAAGGTCTCGAGCCAGGAGCGGTGGCGAAGCTCGAATAGTGTGAGAGCTTTCCGGAGAGCTGGTTTTGGAGCGAGAGAAGTTGATTTCGGATTTGATTGAACGACATGAAGAATGAAGAGGTGAGTAGAGGACAGCGAATGAGGTTAAATTTTAGTATGCATTTTAAGGGGAGGGCTATGGTGAGGCTATGGGGAGGCGATAGGGAGGCGATGGGGAGGCGATTGGGGGTTTATTAGTTAGATATTTTCCATAGTAAAGGCTGTGAGTAGAAGTCCCACCACGATAGGAGGGTGTTACGGGGGAATTGGGTGAGTAGTTCGTGGGATTGGCAGGGGTGGATGAAGTAGTAGATACCGAAGTTATCGTAGTCGGTTATTCCGAAGGTTACCGGGGAGGCAGCTAGTTGGGATGGGGGAGGAGGAAGCAACGGAAATACAGACGGTGACGGCTGCTTCTGTGCCTCTCCTTCTGGCTCCCTTATCTCCCCCTCTGCCTCCGCCAATAGCTCGTCAATATCCTCCAATCCCTCAGTATTGCCTGTGCTCTTGGTTATCTCCTTGTGGCCGCTTGTGAGCGCACCTAGAATGGCTTGATCGTAGACCAAATGCCTTGTTTCTGTGCCATCTTCAATTGAGTAGCTGTAGATTCGGAAATGGATCGAAGGGACCTGGTAGGAGATGCTGTAGGAGACCAAGATTTCCAGGTCGATTGGAGACGAGAGGCCTATGTTGAAGGGATGGGTGATGATCTTTAGGTAATCTGATTGAATAGGATTGGTGGATTTGTGGAGGTGGGTTGAGGAGGGGAGGGTGGCGAGGATGTGGGATTGGAGAGAGGGGAGATTGGAGTTGAAGGTGGGGAGGTTCATGGAAGAGCAGACGAGCAGATGAGCAGCCGAGCAGATGAGCAGCCGAGCGGAGCGAGGATGCGAGTGCAAGGGAGAAGCTTGCAGATGCGATGGAGCCTGCGGACGCGATGGAGCCTGCGGACGCGATGGAGCCTGCGGACGCGGATGCTGGTGCGGATGTGAGGAGGAGCCGGGAGGGAGGAAGAGGAAGATGCGAACTCGACGCGCTGATAGTAATTAAATTAGACACCGTCATACATTTGAATCAATATATTACTGTCAAACATTATATTTACGTAAGACTCGCACTAATAACTCAATTAAATATCTACCTAAGAGGTTAGCCTTCCTAAGAACTCACCTCAGAGGTTCAAGCTTCGCTGCGCTCAGCTTGCTCTGCTCATCCTGTTCACTCCAATGCCATCGACTTCTTAATAGCGGCAACAGCCCTACCCGGATTCAAACCCTTTGGACATGTTCTGGAACAATTCATAATGGTATGGCAACGGTAAAGAGACATGGAATTTTGTAACATCTGTTTTCTTGCTTCGGTAGCATCATCACGTGAATCAATCATCCATCTATATGCCTGCATAAGAACGGCTGGTCCTAAATATTCCTGCTGATTCCACCAATAAGAAGGACACGATGTAGAACAGCATGCACAGAGAATACATTCATATAGACCATCCAATTTCTTTCTATCTTCGATCGTTTGCAAGTTCTCTCTCTCTGGTGGTGGCTTCGAAGTCTGCAAGTAAGGCTGAATCGACTTGTATTGCTGATAGAATAGGGTAAGATCGGGCACCAAATCCCTGACAACGTACATATGAGGTAGTGGATATATCTTAACCTCCTTACCGTCGGTCTTATTAATCTTGGTGATGCATGCCAACGTGTTTCTACCATCGATATTCATAGCACACGATCCACAAATACCTTCTCTGCACGATCTTCTTAACGTCAACGTTGGATCCACCTCGTTCTTAATCTTAAGCAATGCATCCAACATCATCGGTCCTGTTTCGTTCATGTCCAAGTTAAAGTCTTGCATATGAGGCTTCTCTTCTGGGTGATCCGGGGACCATCTATAGACCTTGAAGTTCTTATAGTTAGGTTCATATGCAGGGGCGTCGGTTGCAAAGGTCCTCAATATGACCTTTGACAATCCAGTTTTTAATCCAGATTTGATTGAAAGCATTGTGGATAGTAATCAAAGATACTGGGGAATACAACAGGAAGAAGAGATGATTACTAAAAATTGTTAACTTTAAACTTCCCTTGCGATCGCTCCAAATTTCACACACCCCAATCGCTACTATGCGGATTTCTAAACATGTCTCTCTTATTGGCTTCTGCTGTATCTCCCCGGGTATCCGAAACGGGTAACGCTTCGGACTGGAGGAAGTGAGCCATTGAAATAAATTTCTGCGGATCTCAGCCTACAAATATCCGGTTTTTTATGGGAGGGGGAGGTGGAAATAACGGAATGGCGGGAAAGGAACGAACGGGGTGCTGATAAAAGGCAGGAAATGAGAGTGTCATGGTTTGTGGTGGCGGATGTGTACGTTGAGGAGGTTGGAATGAGCAGCAGGTTGAGTCACAGAGCCGACGTCGGGAGCGCGAAAAATGTGGGGTAGTGGTGTTGGGGTGTGCGAGGCGAAATTGAGCGCAGCGAAATGAGCCTACCGATGTGCTGGTGGTTACGTGGCTATGATGAAGGATTGTGACCGTTGTCAAGAGCTGCGAACACCGCGAGGCTCTGCAAGCTCCGGCAAAGCTGGTGGGTCGGAAAGGCTGGTGGGCCGGAAAGACTGGCCTACACTACTTCTCCTAACCTAGTTCCACTACACTCGTAACCTATACTCGCGCGTCGATCGACGCTAGGGATTGTCTACTGATACTATGTTCCCTATGCTGTTAATAACTAACTAAATGCCCATTCCCTTATATTGCCCTATAATTACTACCGTGTGACTACTGTCAGCTGCTAAGTATGTGGACCACAACCAAAACCCGTACTTCCTTTACATTCTAACCCCTATCTATCCCACCTCTGGGTACCTCACTGCCTCTCCTACCCCATAACCTCTCCTAATCCATTACCTCTCCTAATCCATTCCCCTCCATCCCTCCAACTATTTACATTTCCCTTCTAGGTAATCCTGTCCCACTCTGGCGCCTAATCCCTAATTTTCCAACCCTCGCCCTATATAATTTTCTGAAGGGACTTCAATACTACCGCCAGAAACCTATCCCTTCTCTTCTCCTTCTTCTTCACCGTTATAAGTCAGTACACTAGGATCGTTTCATAGCTAAGAAATTCAATCAGCAACTCGAAATGTTCCTTTTTTCCCTCTTCTCTAAAGAGAAGAAAACGTCCAAGGCCCCCCTCAAGAGGAGAAAGCAAAGGACAACCAAGCACCGCTTGTCGCATCCCTTCCATAAGAAGGTGTTCCATTTGGAGTACTGGATGGATAGAGCCACCGGTTTTGCAACCGCTCCCGATTTACTCGGAATGGCCAGTCCTTTAACACCAGATAATCTCTCCATTATTGATTTGTCGGAATCAGATCATGACGTCGCCATGGTTGAGTCACCAAAGGACTCCCAGCCATCTTCTAAGTTGTTCAGCGAAAACGTTGCTCCAACTCCTGAGACCCGGCCTTCACCTGTCATGTCTGACAGTGCCAATCTACCAGATGGTAAATCTGAAGAGGCTCGGCGCTTAATCCAGGATCTATTAACTTTGCCTGCCTCACAGCTTCCAAGTTTATTCCCGCTCCCCGGTTTGAAACCTCCTACTAAGGACACTGAGTGGGAATCGTTGTTGTCAATCGACGTTACTGAATCACGTTCGATTCTTGCTCCAAATGATGAGAATGAGCCAGTTAATGTTCCAATTGGCGCTAAACAATTTGATCAGGATAAGCTGGTTAGCGCTGCAAATGGCGCTAATAAACCCACTTCGGTTCCAGTTGATGAGAATAAGCAAGTCAACGTTCCAGCTGACAATAAACCAATCTCCGTCGAGATTCCAAATGGTCATAATAAGCCGGTTAGCGCAGCAAATGGTGCTAATAAACCTGCTTCGGTTCCAATTGATGATAGTAAGCAATTTAACGTTCCAATTGACAGTAAATCAATCTCGCTTGACGTTCCAAACGATCAGGTTAGCGCTTCAATTGACGCCAAACCTATCTCAGTTCACGTCCCAATTGATCAGAATGAGCAGGTTATCGTGGAAGAAACCAACCCCCCTCCCGTTGCTAAACTGATCCAGGTTAACCCTCAAGCTAAGGACATCAAACCGCCTTCGGTTAATATCCCAGATGTCACTGTTCCAAATTCAAAACCTGTCCATAAGAGAAAGCGGAAGACTCCCAAGGACCCGAGACAATTCATGCTAGATGCAATAGCCGCCAGCAGAGAATACGACAAGAAGCATTATGAGAACAAAGTTGGTCATAGAACCAAGCCGGTGGTGAGCATGCCCGGATTGTCACAAGCTTGTGCCAAAGAGTTACAAGGCTTATTGGGTGGTCATGTTGAAGTGGCAGTTCCTAAGGAAGTTCAGAAGGTTGAGCGGGCACCAGAAGCCAAGAAGGTTGAGCAAGTTCCCGAGATCAAGAAGGTCGAGCGAGCTCACGGAGACAAGAAGAACGAGCAAGTTCCCGAGGTCAAGAAGCACACTCTCGAGGCCAAGATGGTTGAGCCGACTCCCAAAGCCAAGATGGTTGAGCCGACTCCCAAAGCAAAGAAGGTTGAGCAAGCTCCTGTGGCCAAGAAGGTCGAGTCCACCCCAGACGTTGACCCGCCAAAGATCAACTCCCCCCTAAAGGACATCTCAAGCATTGATGCGGATAAGCTCCCATCTGATATTCCCCCACCTACCCCTCCTTACTCCTTGCCTGACACCCCAACAGAGAGTGACTCTGTCCGCGAATACAACAGAAGCTTCAGTCTAACCGATAGGCTCAACTTGGATCGCTTCCGTAAACTACGTCCCTTCATCCGCCGTCCGGCATTCGCAACCAGGCAATACAGAACCAAAAGTGACATCAGCAAGTTGCTGATCATCGACGATATACTTGTGGGAGTACGCAGCAGTAACCTAAAGACGGTTACAATCATTCCAAACGGTCCACTGTATGCCGACCCATCTCTACCCCCTCTATCTAATATCCGTCCTACCGATGACGATCCTGTTGACAGATACAATTGCGAACCGAAAGAAAAGCCGGTCAAAAAATCAGCCAAGAACCTAATCAAAGAGCGTGGTAACTCTAAGACTAAGGCTTCCAAAGTTGATAGATCGACTCATCTGAAAAACATAAGTGGTAATGACAACTGTCACGAGTATCATGATCGTCGTGATCCATCAGGTCAACGTCTGAGAACATTGGCTTTACTTAGGAACGCTAATAAAAGTTGTGGTGACTTTTCAATGGGGTTCGAAGGTAATGACAAAGTTTATAGTAAGACCTGTCAAAAGGTTAGGTTCGCTGACACAGTCGAGTGTCATGAGATCGATCAAGAGGCCGTGGTGAGGCCTCTTAGAGAAGGTGAAGATCCATGGCTGGTGTATGGAGAGGAAAGACGGAAACGCAGAAGGTTTGAGTATCAATTCAAGCCGATTTCTGCCCTGAAGGTTAAGCTTAGTCCATTCTGGAAGACAGATATTAAGGTACTAGCCTATACTAAGAACGTCACCTTTAAGCAGTTTGAAAGGGATGTCAAACGAAGAATCAAGGAGTTCAAAAAGGGACGTTGGAAGGCTGACAGGATGGTTCAATTGCACCTCTATGAGAGGAGTAACGAGCATGTACGTTGGGAAGAGTAAGAAAAAGGTATATATAATTAATATGGAACACAAAGGGTGTAGCGGGGAGGGGGAGGGGGGGGGGTTGTGTAAGGGGGAAAGGTTGGTGTAGGGTTGTAGTGTGTGGTGTAGGGATGCGGTGTAGCGTTGCAGAGTAGCGTTGCAGTGTATGGTGTACGGAGGTACGTTAAACGCGCCCCGGTTACATCCGCCAACCTTCATTATTAATCCGATCATATTATCTAGATCATCTGCATGAAAGGCAATCCATAGTAGTCAGGGTCACCGGGATTTACTTATATCCTCAGTGTAGGGTCACCCAGATTTAACTACATCCCCACCCACCACGGTGGCTCCGCATTGTTGCTAAATAGCGATCGGCGCAAGGAGAAAACAGGCTTATCGCCGAATGTCGTGTACCGACGGTTCGGCGTCTGTTTTCCACCCCTCGGAACCAACTCGGAACTACTGAATGTTTCGGCTACAGCTTTTCTACGGAAGACTTGTAATGTAACGCGCAAATATTAGATTAGATCATCGTATTATAAAGCCATCTTTATAATAAGACCATGTATATACAGAATCCGAAGTTCCGAAACCACTTAACAAGCCACGGTTCCCATATTATGGTGGCTATGCAGTAAGTCGCTCCTATTATCACCATACTCCATTATAGGATGGTGCCTATAGAGTAAATGTCTCATATTTGAGACATCTTCTTCATCGTTATCTTCTTCGTCGTCACTAGATTCGACAAGTACCGTTTGTGTTCTCACTTCCAGCGTAGAATTTTCAGTACTAAGATCATCGTTATCATCCGAAGTAAATGACACTGTGAAATTCTTCTTACTCTTTCCCTCGGAATGTGATGGCATTCTCTGAAGCTCCAGCTTAGATCCACCTTCATATTCTTCATCCGAATCGGAATCAGACTCAGAATCACTGCTAGAATCGTCAGTATCGGAATCTGAATCCGAGGTCATCTCATTATCATAATCGTAATCGTAGTCGTAATCGTCCTCGTCTTCATCAGAATCCACCTGCTGCTCTTTGCCGACGAGGATTTCCTCCTCGGATTCACGCTCGGCCTGATCGACCTGGAAAAATCTATCCATTCGCGATCTGGTGTTAACATCTCGCCTACCGCTACCAGCTACGTCAATTGACCTTGTAGTGGCTATTGAATCAAACGATATGGTAGCACGAGGTCTACCGCTGACCTTGCTGCATCTTGTGTTCAGATCTTCGATCAGACTATCCAAAAGATTTGCTTGACAAACCAAACGATGAAGATCGACATCGGTTTTAACGGCTTCCTTCGTAAGTCTCGACTTCACCTTAGAGGCTAGTAGGTAAGTCCTCGAAATGCTCAGTGTAGTACTCATTGGTTAAAAGGAAAATAGTTGGTTAATATTAATTAACAACATCGTCATTGGAATCTTAATCGGTGGAATTGAATCCATTTAAGTACCATTCAATAAAAAAAAAATGATTCATTCAATTAGTCAGTAACCACCAATTAGTAATGCGCCAGCAAACGGACAGATTGACGGAACTCGGGGTTATAACCCAGAAATGAAAAAGAAACGACCTCGCTTTAACGGTTTTCGTAGTCTTGGCCGACAAATGCGGCGGCGCTGAGCCGAAATGAGGGGGGGGCGATGCGCGACCGTTTCGTGGCTCGGGTATTTGTCATTGCAGCGCGCTGCGCTTGCTAATCGGGTCTTGGATTTAAGAGCGTAGGTCCGCATCCTGTTCGGAAGGAGCTATCCATTATCTCCATGCTAAATGATAAGCCCCTTCTGTCTAGACGCTCTGCCTCGTATTGCTACTTTCTACTGCCGGATGTTAGTGGGATATCGGATTGCATCTGTTAGTTCCACTATGTCCAGCTGCTGCGGATTTACTCCTCGACTTGTACGCGCAATGTGGCTGGAGCCCGATATCTGGAATTTTCTACCGCGCCGCTTACGTCACTGATCGCTTGTGATATTCGGGTCTTGACAGCACTTAAACTTGGTAACGTCATAGCATATCCGCTTTTCGGTGCTTTATCGGATGTCTCTTTGCTTACTTTTGCTTGGCTGTAGTGTCCGGTTAAATTGGCCGTGGGTATGGACATGGGCAGGGCATGGACATGGGCAGGGCAGGGCAGGGCAGGCATTTCTTCGGCTGCCTCCTTCGTTCCTTATCACATGTAAGTTCCGCGCTTAATTGTATATTCCCCGGATTATCAGCCTCCTCGACAGTTGTCGTCTTTGTGGGCTTCGGGTGGTGCTTCCGAAGACTTGTAGGAAGCTCATATGATTCGGAAGCTCCTTCTTTACCGAATATTTTTCGTTACTGAAGCATCCGTTGAGTGTTCGGGCCCAATGCGCTGTCCTGTAGCCTTACTAAGGCTGCCTTAGGTCGCTGTCCTGTAGTAGCTGTTCGGCACCTTAGGACAGCCGTCAAATGCGTATTCGATCTTCAATGGTAGCTCCACCACCCAACTTAGAGTAAACTATTTTAATTGACACCTACTTCCAAAAAGGTAATTGGTTTCCCGATCTGCTGTTAGGAATCTCTTGAAGGGATTTCTATCCTCATCCCAACAATTTCATTTAGCCGCCTATTTCTGATCCTCAAATAATACAAATGCATAAAAGCTGTACTATTGAACAATACGTAACTCTATTTTGTACTTAAAGGGATCCAAAAGGAGTCCAAAACTGTTCCAAAACTGTTCTAAAACGAGGCCGAAACGGGTCGGATACCCCTTCCATTGCAACATAAATTCTGACGTACCACGACAGTGCGATCTGGAAGCGCAATTTTATTCTGCTTCCCGGCCCTTCCAGTTGACCATCCTTGTGTTACGTCGTCATTTAGGAGACGTGAATAGACAGTTAGAAGAGACTCCCCAAAGGCAGACCCGTGAACCCACTTAAGGCTAGCAACGTACACCTTCCTCCTACACCTATTCTTGAAGACCTTACTATTCATATATACCTACCAACTTATTGAATTCCACTTACTCAACTCATCGGACTGAGAAAGAACATCCTTTTGACACTTCTTCCGCATATAAAAGATCGGACAATCCTTATTGGTGCAAAGCACTTCCTGATGAAGAGATCCCTGACATCGTTGACATTCCGTCCAGAGTCTATCGAACTTAAGCTCCAAGGCATTCATGGAAGCTAGCTCCTTTGCGTAGAATTCAGCACTCTTATCTTTGCAATTCTTACAGAGCATCTCGTTGTCAGCAATAGGCGACTTGCAACTTCGGCAAGTATTTGACTTTCTCGTAAACCTCATGAGTCCACCGGTCTTAGCAGATGCCACCCTGATCGTCCTCGTGTGTGAACCTGTAAGCAATTCACGAGCTCTTCGTTCACCTAAAATAGGTTCGAATATCCTAATTAGAGGCTTGGAAAGCTGGTTCTCTAGATAGTACTTGGTATCGATCGGGAGTGAATTCTCAAGAACATAAAGAGGATCCTCTGATTTCTCCCAGTTCCTCTCACCGGCCGTCTTAATAATAACATACGCAACTCTATCTCCCACCGTTGGTGCTGAACCGGCATCTCTTTTCCTCATCCTTTCAGCCAACTCAACATGGGGTTGTTTGGCCGCATAGTCCTGTCTGGATAGTTGCTTCGTGATAACCAACTGCGATAGATCCACACGATTCTGAAGAAGGTCGGCAATGGTCTTCTTGACGAACTCTTCTGCCGCAGGAACATCTCTATCTTCTAAGATAAGTTCCAACACCCTCGTAATCACGTTCTGAACCAACCTACAGTTGTCTCTTCGAACAGACTCAATACCTTTGGTATCCATCTTATCGAATGAATCCAACTTAGTCCACCATAATCCAGCATACCGCTTCTTGTTGATAAGAAGATACGGGAAGTACACCTTTTCGAATTCAAGTTTGATCGGGTTCTTGAACTTGGTAGAAACGAAATCTGCAGCTTCTTGACCCAATTTCATACACGTTTCCATATCGGGATATCCAAATTTAACCATGACAGAATCGGTATCACCGTAGATGACCTGGGAATCATATGGGAATCCATTTTGGATCGAGTATTTCTCCATCACGGTTCTCTTAGTCTTGTCAATCATCTTACGTCCGTAGGCAGTAACTGACGAAGAAATAGCAAGACATGGCAACTTTCCAATGGTTGCACCGGTGAAACCGTAGACAGAATTAGCAGATATCTTCAATGCCAACTGTCTACCGTTTAACACCTGTTTCTTAAATGGATCCGTCTCTGTCTTCATGTCCTTTTTGGCCTGTTTTCTGGCCGTGAGAAGTTCCTTAAGAATGGTTGGAAGAATCCCCTTCCTCTGCGAATCGGTCACAAACGAATCTCCATTAGGAGACACCTCGTAATCTTGTCCTTCTTTCAAACCGAGCCTATCTATCGTCTGCTTGTTCACCAACGTCGTGTAGCAGATATTATGAGCCATCATAATAGATGGATATAAAGATGCAAAATCTAATGTGGCAATTGGTACGTCATAGTATCCTCTAACTGGCGAAATAACAGTAGCACCTTCGTACTCTTCATTAACACCCTCACTTTTCATGTTCGGGATCACAACATCAAGGGCCAAGCATTTTCGGAAGAGTTGAGAAATGACTTTGATCTGCTGACCCCTCGAGAGCAAATACGAGAAGGGAACACCTGTAACACGTGCCATCTCTGTATAGTTAACAAGACACATGAGTTTCTCGAGCAATCTAAGCGGTAAGTAGGAGTCCTTCAGACAGTAGACTGCCAACCTTCTTCTAGTTTCAGACGTACCATTCTGTAAATCTGTAATAATGGAATGAGGAACATCTTCCTTCTGCTCACCAAGGAAATGAGAGGAGACTGCGTTCAAAGTATAAGATCTAAGCTTATACTCACGTTGAATGAACTGGAACAAATCAAGTTGCATCCGACCTTCAATGTTCACCACTTTACTCTCGTGGGTACCATAAGCACGTGAACTGAACACGGAATCCTTAACCTCCTGCCTGGAGTTCTTTAGACGACCAAAGTATGGGAACTTATCTAACCCTAAAGTAGAAGCCCGATTGAGCAAGTAGGGGAAGTCGAAATTACAGATGTTATAACCAATAAGAACATCAGCGTCTAATTTGACTAGGAAATCACTCCAGGCTAGAAGCATATCCTCCTCCTTTTGAAATGAGAAGATTTCCGATCCGACTATCGAAGAACACGTATTGACTGTGAACACGTTACGGACAAACGGTACTTTGTCACCAACTTTAGATACGACATTGGCAATTTGAATAACCGAATCATGCTCAGCCTCTGGAAAGATACCCTTTCTACCAGAGCATTCGATATCAAACGATAGGATCCGTAGCGGGGCCATTCGAAGATACTTGCCCTCTGTTGAGTGCGATATCAAGTCCTTATAGCTGATATTGATCTCAATCTGACACGTACTGACTTTTCTGGAGCCAGGAACTATTTCATATTTACCAGCAGGAGCAGTAAGCCATCCCATACCAACGATATGACAATCCACCATAAGTCTAAGTAAGTATTGAACGTTATCAAAGGTCATCTGGCCTGTGGGTTGGAATAGTCCCTTATATTGAATCTCACCTCTTTCGAAGCCAGATCTAATCCTCCCTATATGCTTCGAGTTATCAACAACTATCTTGAAAAAGGGTAGTCTGACGTTGTTATTGAAACCCCAGATCGATTCCTTCTTGGAGACATGGATGTCGACCACTCCAGCGTAATTGGAGGAAAGGTATCTCTTGAAGTCCTTTATATCATCAGGAGTGAATCCCTTGGGAACAGGAGCATAAAAGTAATGCCTGAAACCAAGGACATTACATAGGACAGAGTGACCTTCCATAGTGACACCGAAGAATCGAGCAGCTGAAAAGCCATCTATTATAGTTTCATCAGCATCCAACTGCTGGAACTCGATGTCGAAAGTATCGGGGTTGATCGATGGTACGGCAGGACGTTCCCAAATCTGGTTAGTTGTCTCGTTACCATCGGAATCAACAGACGTCTTCTTGGACATGTTGATTAGCTCCTTCTCGAAGGTGGACGGTTCGTTGTCCACCTGAGTTGAGGTGAGTTTCTTATGAAGCTTGAGGGTAGAAAAGGAACCTTTAGTGGGCATACGGAAACCATGGGGCTCTATTGATTGATTGGCAATGGGCAGGGAATGTGCTGATTCTGAACCGACGGTAGAATCTACAGCTAGATCTATGTGCCTTCGTTTGGAGATACTGTGAGGAGATGCTAGGGGGGCTGAGACCGGGCCAGATGCAGCGCCAGATGCAGTGCCAGGAGTAGGGCCTGACATGGATTCAGAGTCACGTTTAGATGGATTTTGTGACATAACTGAAGGATGGATGACAAGAAGAAGAAGAGGTGGGCGGGGGGGGAGAGGATTGAAGGACGCGTTAATAATTAAAGCGCGTTCGGGAGATGTGGCGCGGGTGGCGAATGAGGACGATCGACGGGGCGGAGACGTAGGAGGAAGGTAGGAGGGAGGTAGGTAAGAGGGAGGTAGGTAAGAGGGAGGTAGGTAAGAGGGAGGTAGGTAAGAGGGAGGTAGGTAGAAGGGAGGTAAGTAAGAGGGAGGAGGTAAGAAGGAAGTAGAAAGAAGAGACCAGAAAGAGGGAGGAGTAGGAATGAAGGAGTTAGCAGGAGCTAGGCTGGCGCGCTTAACGAACAGCGGTAATCAAGTTGAAAGCTCGGGAGGGAGCTTGGATAGACCACCAGCTCTTGGGCCTGGGTACCAGACACTCCCTAGTAAGTCGAGTACTCTTCTCACCAATCCCTCATTAGTAAGCAGTTCCCGCTTTATCAGGTTGTCCAGAGTACACGTGATGCGAAACAGGCCCGCGGGAATTTCCTTATACGGCGTGACTAAGGAGGATGAACGACCACCTTTTGTAGTTCCTTTCTTGACACCTCTTCTTCCTCTCTTCATCGCTGAAAACGTTACTCAATAATGCCTTTACGTCCAGATCCAAGAACAATCGTCACTCGGCCTTCGCCTAACATTCCTTACTTCACCCCACAACAGCCGGCGATCGCTGGAGCTTTCCGGGGTAAGAACAAGGCACCAAAGGTATTCACACCCGTGAAAATTAGGGACTTACAACTTGTTAACAGAATTGGTGTCTCGCCAATGTGCATCTACTCGGCAGAAGACGGTGTTGCTACTGATTATCACCTAGTTCATTACGGCCAGTATGCATTGAGAGGACCATCCTTTACCATTATGGAGAGTACTGGAGTTGTTAAGGAGGGAAGAATCACTCCACATTGTTTGGGAATCTACAACGAGGAGCAGAGAAAGCAATTGAAGAAGATCGTTGATCTTTATCATTCTCAGGGCAAGTTTATTGGTCCTCAACTCTCCCACGCTGGTATGAAGGCTTCAACATTACCGTTATACTACGAGCAGTTCGATTATCCGGTCGATGAGAAACGCGGTGGATGGCTTGACAACGTCTGGGGATCCTCTTTAAACAAGCAGTTCCCTTACAGCAAGGAGCTTTCGATTCCACAGATCGAACAGTTGGTGCTTAAGTTCAAAGAGGCCTCCAGAGCTGCCATTTCTGAATGTGGCTTCGATTTCATTGAACTACATGCTGCTCATGGGTATCTCATCCATCAATTTCTCTCTCCGTTAGCAAATAAGCGGACTGATAAGTACGGTGGAAGCTTTGAGAACCGGGTGAGATTCTTGTTGGAGATTATACAGGCCGTTGTTGAATTGAGGAAGGAACTTAAGGTTAACTTCCCGGTTTTAGTGCGTATATCTGCAAGTGATAACGATGAGTCGAATCCTGAGTCATGGAGAGCGGTTGATTCATTGAAATTGGCACCGTTATTGGTGAAATATGGAGTGGATCTTATCGATGTTTCTTCTGGAGGCTTAACGGAGGCCAAATCTCCAAAGGTTTCGCAGTCTGAATTGGCAAGAAGGGTCAAATCTGTGGTGAAGGACACATGTCTTGTTTCTGCCGTTGGTGGAATATTTACCGGTAAGAGAGCAGAGGAATTGCTAGAGGATGGCGACTGTGATATCTGCCTTTCAGGTAGAGGATTCCTTAAGGATGCCGGTATCGTTGAGAATTGGGCAGAGGAGTTGGGAGTCGATATTCAGTTGAATATGCAGGAAGGATGGCCATTTGGAAAGGTGTGGACGAACTAAGGGTTCCGACGGAGGTAAGCGGTTATCGGAGTTGGCACCGAGGGTCCACTTTATATTGAATACGATTTTAGTTAAGGGATGGGGTGTAAAAATGATTGAAAAGATTATAGATAGCAAACTCGGGAATAAGAGCGGATGAAGATCACGGGGTCAAGAATAGCGAAGGCTGATAGTAAAAGCCGGTGACAAAAACCTAACAGCCAAGGTGTAGTTGTTTGTTGAGACTTGCAAGTATTAAGGGCTAAAGTTGGAAGAATAGAAAATAGGGGGGAGGGAAAAAATGACGCCATAGAAAAAAAGCGGTAATAGCAACCTCATTCATGCTCTTATCTCAGTACCGGTAACCTTTGTAACCTCTGCGGCAATACCATTTGCAGCAGGTTTAGTACTTGCGACAAAGCGGTCGATTCTTGGCTTGAGGGTACCGTAAGCCTCTCCGGAGAGACGAGAGGTGGTTTTAGCAATAGCCTGTTGAGTGTTTGAACCCTGAGATTTCTCATCCTGATAAACTGAGGTCACGTAGCTTGGAATAGAGGTAACCTGTTTAACGTAAGGCTCAGCACGTTGATAGGTGCCCTTAGCTAAATCGACAGCTCTATGGATCTGGTCAGCGGCAGCATCTTTCTGTTCGGCCACGGTAGAATCGACCTCTTTCTTAACGGGAAGAACGAAATCCAAGACGGATTCGTAGAGGTCATTAGATCTCTTGACGATAGGGTCCACTATACCTTCGACGTAGTGGTAGGCAGTACTTAGATAACCATGAACGTAAGAGTCAAGGGATGTAAGATAACCTTTAACGAAGCTGGTGATATCTGCAGTAGAGAAGGTTGTAGCTGATGGGACAAGCTTATCGAACTGAGAAAGTATCGAATCTGCAAATGAGTCGACAGTGTTGAACGCCTGGATGAAAAATGGGACGGTTGAAGAGTAGGTGAGAATGGTATTAATAGCCAATGAGATATATCCAGCCACTAGAGATGCGAAGGGGAGGCTTGAGAGGAATCCCGAGAAGTCTACAACAAGGGGATAACTCTTGAAGTGGGTGAATGCAGAATATGATAGGGGTGTCACGGCAACCGTGACGGGTTCAATCTTATCTGACATGGTGGTTGGGAGGGAGGGGGAAGGAGAAGGATAGGAGTGAGGATAGGAATGAGGATAGGAATAGAAAGAGGAGAAGAAGAAAGAAAACAAGAGGAAGAAGAGGAAGAAGGAAGAAGGAAGAAGGAAGAAGGAAGAAAAGAGGAACAAACCTAAACAACAAAGACGTTCTAGGAAATAGAAGTAAAAAAGATTTCAGGGGTCGTTAGTTCGGCCTACTTTGATGTAATTAATTACAACCCACATAAGTTTGAAAGCAAAGTTATCGTGGTTTCCTAATTTGGAATCTCGCAGCAGTTTCGGTGCATGTGAAAACCAATCCGGTTATGGCATGGGAGAAGTGGGAGACACGATTGGAGGTGATTGGCGGAGGATGGGGGGAAGAGGAGAGAGAGGAGAGTGGGAGGACAACGGGAGGAGAGTTGGAGGAGAATGGGGAGATGATGAAGACGACGTGTCGGATTGAAAACAGGTGAGTATCTAAGCGGAGTAGAAATTGATAGGTGGCTATGCCGGAAAGCGCGGACACCAGGGAGATATTACCACCTACCGGGCAGGGCTGCGGGCTGCGGGCTGTACTGGGGACCAAGGAAAGCTCTACCGGGCGCCACTACGGACTCTACCGGACACTGCAGACACCGTCACCGCAGACATGAAATTCAAACGAGTACCTATTTTAGTTACCCTGGTACGTCTAGGTTTCACATGCATCAGTGCGTATTAGGGCACAGAGAGAATTAATATTAATTAGGCTGGTTCGATGTCGATAGCGCAATTGATCGCCAAGGCTGAGCGAAATTGCGCTACCGAGCCACCCCTTCTTGCTGGGACGTGCTGGGACGACTGAGACGCCGAGACGTGCTGAGACGCTGAGACGTGCTGTGCTGAGACCCGCTGAGACGTCCTGACACCAGCCGTTTTCCCGCCAGCTTCTGCCATCGGCTCCCCCTGAAGATCGTGTCAGTAAGTCGAAAATTTTTTTGTTCGCAGCGAATGGTGAAAAATAGGGGATAGACAGATTAAGCTGTAGAGAGGGTCGTACAAGAGGGTCGACAAGAGGGTCAAGACGGTGGCTCATCAATAAATCCAGTGTTTCCATCATGTCCAGCTCATTACGTAACCTCAGTAAGAGGTATGGTACAAATTTAGATAGATTTCCATTCTTCCTTCGAAAGATGTTCGATAGGTTATCTAGAGAGGCACAATTACCAGCATTGACATCGGACGTTCCAGAACTCCCAATAGAAAAGAGGTTCAAAAGACCTGATCAGTGGAAGGTTGAAGTTGGAGACCGTGTTTTGATCACAGAGGGTAAATATAAGGGTCATGTGACGAAAGTTTTGGCTTTACATCATCCTACAAACAGGATCTTCCTTGAACTAGCAGAGACCAAGAAGTTGGTTGTGCCGAAACAGTTCTGGCAGGCTGGCCAATCGACTCACGTGATCGATTATCCTAAGACTGTTCATCCTAGTAATGTTAAGGTGGTTGGAACCATTGTTGATACGGCTGCTGATGGTACCGAGAGGGAGAGAGATATAGCTGCGGATCAATTGGTGTTCAAGGGAGAGTATTGGGATGAAGATTATGGTAAGATGATGCCATACAGAAGGGTGAAATTCCACGAGAATGTGATTATTCCATGGCCACGTCCTGAACCTGAAGAAGACTGTGCATTTTCCACTGCTAAGGACGCTGCTGAGGAGAGAACGTATGTTCCAAACTGCCTTGTTCGTACCGATGCACCTGAAAACATAGTGGAATCGCTAAGAGATCCAATCATGAAGCGTGCATATAAATGGGACAAGAAATACATTACAAAGAGTGAAGCCAAGAGGTTGAGTTCGCCAGAGATGCCAATTAGTGAAGCAAAGAAGGCCATGTTTGAAGAAAAGCGTAAGATCAGAGAGGCTATACCTAGTGAACCGTCAGTGGAGACGATCGAATTGGTTGGTAAACTTGTTGCCGAGAAGTTGAATGCCGTTACGGATCGTAACTTTGCCGCATATGTGAATAGTGTTGGACCGGATGCAAGGCAGAAGAAGAAGGAGGCAAGGGAGTCTGCCAGAAAGGTCCACGAGGAGAAGATAAGGGAAGCAGAGGAGAGGAATAAGATTAAGAACAGGACAGAGGGAAAGTATAAATTGAGGAAGGCCAAGAAGAAGGGAAGTGTTGTGTTCTGAGCAGAGGTTTACCGGAATCACTGGCTGTACATAGCTGTAAATAATAAATTACGACAATACTCTAAATGCAGTAATATATTGTGAATTATACAATTCGTTCGTCATCACTACAACTTCTCATACTCCAACCTTCCCTCCAACTTCTTATTATCAACCATCTTCCTCACTGCCTTAAGCAAATCAGTCTGGATGATGTATTCTCTATCCTCTCTAATGGCGAAAAATCCTGCCTCCGTTGTAACATTCCTTATATCTGCACCGTTGAAACCATCACTCATCTTAACCAAAGTCTCCAAATCAAGCTCTCCCTTCTTCTGAACCTTGCCAAGATGAATCTTAAAGATTTCGAGTCTTCCAGACTCGTTTGGAAGTGGCACCTCAATCTTTCGGTCCAATCTACCAGCTCTAAGTAAAGCGGGATCCAAAGTGTCGGGTCTATTTGTAGCCATAATAACTTTAGTTTGTCCTAGCGAATCAAAACCATCCATTTGATTTAATAGCTCCATCAATGTTCTCTGAATCTCCCTATCAGCAGAGGTTCCCTCAGAAAACCGTCTACCTCCAATAGCATCAATCTCATCCATAAAGATAATGCATGGCTCGTGTTCCTTAGCATAACTAAACATCTCTCTGACCAATCTGGCAGATTCTCCAATGTATTTATCGACGATTCCTGAGGCTGGAGAAAAGATGAAGTTGGCACCAATCGTGGCAGCAACAGCCTTGGCCAATAAAGTCTTTCCCGTACCTGGAGGACCATACAATAGCACACCCTTTGGTTGTTTAATACCCACTCTGAGGAAGAGCTCTGGGTTCTTCAAGGGTAATTCAATAACTTCTCTAAGTTCTCTAACCTGATCAGAAAGACCACCAATTGATGCAAACGACATATCACCGGGTTCAAACGTAGTCATACTGTAAACAGAAGGGTCGACTTCTCTCGGGAGGATCCTCATAATAGTCAAAGTAGTCATATCCAACGCCACACGTACTCCCTTTAATAGATTTTCTCTCTTAATGGTGGATCTGCATCCCACTATATAACGTGGACCAGAAGAAGCCTTCACAATGAATCTATCACGATCCAATTCCTTCAAAACCTCACCAATGATCTGTCCAATACTCTGTAATGCTTTGATATCATCCTCCGTCTTCTGAAACTCCCTCTCCATGTCTCTAATGCTCATTCTAAGCTCTTTAAGTCTTGATTCCCATTGAACATGCTCCACTAGTTTGTTCTTTAGCGATGTGAGAGCCCGTTCTCTTTCTTCGTCAACTGGCTCCGTTGCCTCTGTAGTCTCCGTGGGCTCTGTTGGTTCTGTTGGCTCTGTTGGAACCGGATTGGCATTAGTGGTATCGTTACTATCCTGGTTATCCTCCTGGCTTAGTGCCGCAAGAAGGGGGTCATTTTCTTCGCTCATCGTGTGTAATTGTTGGAAGGAGAGAAGATAAAGGATGAGAAGGAAGAGGTGGAGAAGATGTTGGTTTGCCCGCGAAGTGGGAAGAAGAGCGGGTCGATCGACTCGCGACTGCGAGTCGGTGGAAAAGTTGACCAGAAGTTAACCGTTGGCAGAGAGGACGGCAGCCAACTCCAAAGATGAATGACCTACCAATATGTGCTCTACATTGGTCCAGACATCCCGTACTCTTGCCTGTTCTGCCCTCCCCAACCCCCCGTACCCTCTTCCCCCGTATCCTCCTGCTCCCCAGCCAATCCCTTTCTCGTCGATCGACCTGAAAATTTTTACCCGCGTCCCCTAACTAACTATGACGTGGGACGGATAGATAAAGCTCTACCCCTTAGCTGCCCCCTTTGCTGCCCCCTTTGCTGCCCCCTTTGCTGCCCCCTTAACCCCCTCATCTACACATGGAATTCAACGCCATCATATTCTGCGGTAGAGGTACCAACCTTTCGCCGTTCTCCGGCGTAAAAGATACCGGAACGACAAAAGCGCTTCTCCCCGTTGCCAATCGACCAATGATTGAGTACGTTCTTAAGTGGTGCGATCAGGCACCTTTCAAGACGGTGACAGTCGTCTGCGCAACAGATTCACTTCCGCAAATAAGTCTCGTCGTCGCACAGTATAGAGATAGCAGGGGCGACGAGCTCAACTCTACAAGCACACTATCATGCATTGGTACGTCCAATTCGACTACAGGATCGGTTCTTAGCGAGGCACTTAGAACGCAGAAGTTCCTATACAACGAGAACGTCGTCATACTTCCGTGTGACTTCATTACGGACGTTCCACCGCAAGTTTTCATCGAAATATATAGAGGCAACAGCGATGAGAACTTGGGATTGGCCGTGTCATACAATAACATGTTCGAGAACATTGATAACAAGATCTTGAAGACCAATTACACCGTATATGCTAATCAGGCCAATGGGAATACGGTATTATTGGATCTTTACTCGAAGACATACGTTGCATTGACCAAGTTTCTCAAAGTGCGCACGCAACTGCTCTGGCGGTATCCGGAGACGAAGGTTTCTACGAACCTACTTGACTCGTTCATATTCTTTGTGAACTCCAAGATAATTGAGATCATTTCGGATCAAAAAGATACTTTCAGAAGTAACAGGTCGGCAAATAAGATCAAGAGAGATATTGCGAGAAGATCCTGGTCACATTCTTCGCCGAAGGAGACGGTGGGCTTGTTTGTTCTTCCCAAGGAATCGAAGTTTGCACGGTGTAACAATTTAGCCGTCTACATGGAAACGAATCGGTTTTTCTTGATGAAACAGGCCAGAAAGGGCGCTCCATTGGGATATCAGAAGCCCAAGGAGAACAAAAATGCTGCCAATGTTGGTGCAGATTGTATCATTGGCGAAAATACAGAATTGGGAGATCATACCAACGTTAAGAGGTCTGTGATAGGTAACGATTGTGTCATAGGGAAAAAATGCAGAATTACGGGATGTATATTACTTGATGGAGTTACGTTGGAGAATGATGTTCACTTGGAGAATTGTATCCTAGGGAGAAAGGCCAAGCTTGAGACCAAGAGTAGGCTTGTCAACTGCAACATTGAAGGTTACTATATAGTTGGGAAGAACGTCAGTTTAAAGGGTGAGAATTTGACCAACATATCTCTCGATAAGTTTGAAGGTGGAAAGGGTGAGTTGGAGATACAGAATTCGTCTGGAAATGAGGACAATGACGATTCGTTGTATTCTGGTTCGGAAGAGAGTGAAGTTATTGATGATGAGGATGACGAAGGCTCATTTGATTCGGAGTTTGTATTTGGAAATTGACCGTATAGGTGAGTCTAGAAGCAGCGGGGCTGAGTTACATAGAGAAGGGAGTCCGAAGGAGTCGAGAGCTGGCGTGACAGAAGCATACTGAAGGGCTTTAATCAGGATCACGTAGTTGATGTAAATCCTCAATTTCATATCCGTTTCATGAGTACACACCTAACATCAGCGATGCCCGAATAATGTCTCAAAATCTCATCATTTTGCTCCCTTGCATTCTTCATGTGCGTACTCCTTCGATCCTTTCTTCCGCAGAAACCGATTCCATCCTTATCCATCATTATGACCGGTCATCGTAGTAAGAGAGAAAAATTCGAGGAGGCTTATGGATAATTTCCTAATCGGGACATTTTTTTAAATCCAGCCATCTGGATCTGATCCAGTGAGAATAATTTAATAGACGATTTAGTTGATCTAAGTTGACCAGCCACCTATAAGCCACCCTAATTTTGGGCCAAAAAGGTGCCCATTGTGCTAGTGATGTATGATTATTGTTTTAAAAATAAGCTTGCTATCGTATAAAGACAGAGTTATTTCCACATTCTGAGGATTTTACTAAGAGTTAACCTAACTTTCTTTCTATCACCATCCAAAAATGATTTCCAGAACGATATTAACAACATTGGCTTTGGCCAGTATTTCCAATGCACTTCCTTACAACACTGGATACTTCAATTCTTCTTCTTTACCAGATCTTACATCGTCATTATCACCATCATCATCATTATTATCATCATCATCATCGTCGTCCTGTTCTACTGATATTACAGTGACATCGACGTCAAGTGTCACTATATATGGGTCTTCTACTTCTGGCTCAAGCTCAGGCTCTACACCTTCATCCGCCACTTCTGCTTCCAGCACTCCAACTCCATACATTTCCGGTGAATTCACCAGCAGCAATCCTGTTTGGACGATATACATTCCTCAGTACGCATATCCAGATATCACAGGATTCACTCTCGACTCTAATGAAGAACCAGAGGGATTCGCTTTCCCTAACGATTCTATTTCACTCTATAGTGGCACATTCGGTTCTTTCACCGATATCACCTCTTCGCTAAAGGAGGAATCGACTTCAGATGACGGCAATGGTGTGTCTGCCTCGTTCTCTGGAAAGACATCCGATAAATACTTGGAGATAGTCATTCAAGGAAAGGTTACACAGTCACAAGGAACCTATTCTGCCTCCTTCGTGCTCTCTCTCGATCTTCTTGATTCTACTGTCAAGAGACAGACTTTGGACTTCGATCTTTCCTATACCATCACAATCGCCGGCTTCACCACGACGAATACGTACTTGTCATGCTCTGGTGCTAACTGTGTCACCACTTCATCATCTACTTTCATCAGCACTTCCGCCATAGACACACCTGTGGAGTCAACAGTCACCAAAGTTATCACCTCTTGCAAGGATAACGCATGCAGTAGTTTCACTACCACAGGAATTGAGTCGGTGTATACCACTACTCAGTCAGGTGTCGAGTCTCTAGTTACCACTTTCCTTCCATTGACCCCAGAGATCAGCTCTTCTGCTGCCGCTACAGGCTCTACCAGCTCTGTTGGCAACGGAACGTCTCTTTACGTGTCCCAACTGGTCTATACCACGGTGATTTCTGGCTCAGAAACAGTCGTTACAACCTTTATCCCATTGACTGGTGGTTCCACCGTCAAAACAACGACTCCAACAGAAACTCCAAACTATACCGTGGTCACCACTACCGACAAGAACGGTGTCACCACCATCTATACAACGACATGTCCTCTCAGCGGTCAGACGACAGCAAGTGAGGTTGTTGAGACAACCTTCGTCTTCCCAGGCACTTCTGAAGCACCAAAGTCTGAGGAATCAACGTTGTCAACAGCCTCCTCCGCCTCCTCTGCCTCCGCTCCTTCCTCCACTCCTTCCTCCACTTCATCCTCCTCCATCCCATCACTCACCACCATCACCACCACCAATTCAAACGGTGAAACAACCATCTATGTGACAACCTGCCCTCTAACGGCAACTTCTGCCTCTTCAGAGGTCTCCACTTCCCCAGCTACCGAATCTACAGTCGTTGAAACCAAGACCTGCACAGAAACCCAGTGCCAGAGCTCGGAAGAAGAATCAACCGTTCCAATCATCTCCTCATCCATCGTCAGCCCACCTGTTCAGAGTGAAATCCAGGCAACCCAAGTTGTCTATACTTCAAGTGTGAGCGGCCAAGCCGTCACCTTGACCACATATTTCACTCCTATCTCCACAACAGTGTCCGCCTCTTCACAGTCACCGGAATCCTCAACAGGAGTTCCTGCTGTTTCCGTCTTAACTGAAAATAAGGCCGCAACTAACGGAATCCTCAATGCAGGAGCTGCCGTCGGATTGGCATTAGGCGCTCTTCTAATGTTCTAAGCCCTCACTTACTCCACCCACTACAATCACCATCTTTACTGTATACTACTCCCTGCACAGCTGGCTAACGTTGGTTGGCGTGCAATTGGCTTATTTGCCTCTTTTGGTTTGTAACTTTTCTTAATACAAGGATAATAAATAGAAGAGAGTAGAGTAGGGACTGACAAGGGGATAAAGGGGTTCCCCAGCGCTCCTATGTCCCAAAGCACAGCCACACTCAGCCACAAATAATTAGGCCGTCCTACAGCATCTCCCCCCCTCCTCTCCCCCTTCTCCCCTCACTGACACTGATTTCTACTCTCGTCAGTAGCCTTTTTTTTCCCCCTTGTATTTCAGTTTACCCCTTAATTATTCGCCTCTTTAGCTCCAGTTTACGCCTCTTTAGCCTCGGTTTACGTCTATTCATAAGTATTCATCATGGGACTAAGGCAGGATCAAGTTTATGCGGATGAGCCCGAAAATGGCCGAACGAAAAGAGTGCGGCTATCAAGGGATAGATATAGGTTTGTGGAACAACCTGATATAGCGAGACAGGGGAGTCGAATACTAGCTCATCCTGCTGGTCGGGCAAATGAGGGAGGAGAACATAACGATGAAGAGTTCTCGTCTCCAGTATCGTCGGTGTCATCAACATCTTCACCGTATCTTTCAACTAGGGTTCCATCGATGGTAGAGTCTCTTAACATTCTAAGGGAAAGACTCAACGTGATTCGTCAGAGACAGAGAAGAATGTATCCTGTTGCTGATACTGCAAGGAGCCGACCAATGAGAAGACATAGAGTCAATGATATTATTGGAGATAGTCTAGCTGATAGCATTCTAAGGAGAAGGAGAGCTGCTGGGAGGTTGATGCGAACTCCGAGTTTGAATTTTGTCAGCCCGAACGACACTAGGGAGCGGAATGCAAATGAAATGACTGATGGAAATGACTATTTGGGTATGAGTGATGAAGATATTTATCAGAATGAACGAAGACCGAGTATGAGGCAACGAAACAGTCCATCGTTATGGATAGAGAGGGCTAACGGGAGCTCGGTAGTTGGTCCGATGAGACACGATAACCCGCAGTTTGTGGTGAATGATTCTGAATGGATGGAAGGTGACTATGAGTTAGAGGATATACCATGGAATGATACGAGAAGCGATACACCCGAGAGCATTCAGAGACGTCGAGAGATAATTCAAGAACTCGGTCTTCGACTCCGAGAGACGAGAAGACGAATATTCGGGAATCAGGATGAAGGATATAATCATGATGCATTTCTTAGGGAGTTTGGTTCTTTGGATAGGAAGGCCGAAACGTGGAAAGGGAAAGAGGAATGCCTCGATGTTGGTAATATCGGAGAGGATTGCTTTAAATTGACCGAGACGAAGTGGAGGATGCTTGCTGAAGCTTCTAAAGAGAAGTATGGAAAGGTGATGGCAGCGGGGGTGATATTTAAGGAGGATGCAAAGGAAAGACCGAAAGATCGGGGCGAAGATGACAAGTGAGTGACTCGCAGGCTAGTTAATAGCACCTTCCTGTCGAAGATGCCACTCACATTGTTGATGAAAGTCACAATACTTGCATATACTTTTCACGAAAGGTCCCTCAGGTTCTCTCTTCCCTAGCCATAGCGCCATTCCTTGATCGATGGCTTGATCTATCTCTTTTTCATTATAGCGATAAGGCATCTGCCTGAAGACTTCGCCCTGACAGGAATACTCTATATAATTCCTATCAGAGAAGAATGGATTCAAAGTGTGATACAATTGGGACATTCTAGCTGCAAGGTATGCCAAAGTTGGAGGGGTTTCCCATTTACCAAGAAGTTGGCTTGGAGTTGTTGATTCTCCTCGGAGCGACAACTTAAAGTGATCTTTAGAAACCCTTGAATCTTCATCATAGGCTTCAAAGCCTATCTGTTCGCCATTCTTTAATCGCTCAAAGTCTCTGATAAGGTAGTGATTTTGAAGGATTAGCTCGCTTACCAAGGCTTCCGGAAGAACCTGGAAGGGATCTATTCCACGCTTCTGTGCATTGATAATCATCAGTCGATAGGTAAGCCTAGGATCTCTCGATAGAAGTTCGAGGAACTTCCGATACATACCCACTTGATATTTGGCACTCTGTTGTTGTGCCGGATGAGGTAACGATCTGGATTTTCGAGTCTTCAAATCCTTGACGGTAACATATAAGAAAGGATCATTCTTATCACACCATCTGGTGGCCCTTAATCCAACCTGCTCGATCAAATCAGAGATGTCAAGAAAATCTGTGATTGAATCTTTCAATTCTTCCTGATATCCTTCAAAGACACCTTCAGCGGTATCACTTTCAAATATGAGATGATCTATAATACCACTGATGAGGATGTAATTGTCAGGATCAAGAGGAGAAGAACCAGTGGCACCAACTCCTTCCAATAGACAGCTATTTTCTCTATCGTACATACCATGAACTAAGACTTCTCTGCATTCGCCGAATTGAAATAGTGTAAGTAATCTGAGTACAGTAGAGGTCCATTTAACGGCCAATTCTCGTAACTTGGGATCGATCTGTAGACGTCTCTTGCCAATATCTTCAAGTTCTTCCTGAACAATTGGTTCAGCGGGAAGTTGGCTGAAACTATGGGTCTGTTCAATATGAATCTCCTTCTCTACACCATCGAGATCTATCGAATAGCTCTTAGATGGATGCGTTGTACGTTCGAATGCGGAATGCTCCAGCTTACCTCTCAACATTGGCGCAGTCTGCGGCTTCTCGAACACACCGTCGTAAACGTTGAAGATAGTACGTAGTTCGCACCAATTAAACGGTAATATTTTGGTGACCGATAGTCTTGCAATGCTCTTAGTAGGATCATCACCTTGAGAGAGACAGAGCTGATCATATGGTGTACTCTTGGCCTTGAGGATGAAATTTCGAGGAAGGATCGTAGCATTAGGACTGTTGGTCAATTGACTGGCCAACAAATCGTATCGATGAACGTCAATTGCTCCGGGAAGAGGAAGTTTGGGCGTCTCAACCGCGGCATCATCTTTGCTCGCGGGAGGTGTCACGAATAGTTTGATAGCGTCTTCGACCTCTGAGTCGGTGACATGGGTAGATGGAGGGTAATTGGTAGCGGCGGTAGACTGTTTGTCGGTTTCCGACTCAAGATCTGTTTCCAGGGTCGATTTATCGGTCTCCTTCAATGCTATTCGCAGTTTCAGGGTGCATGTATTTACCCTCTTGAGGGAATCCTGTAGGGAAGAATTGAAGCGGGAGAAGAGAGGTGGAGAGGGAGAAAGAGCGCGTGAAGATGGAAAAATGGAGCATATAGAAGCACGATATACAGATGACAGCATCATATTGCTAATGAGCTAGAAGAAAGGATCTCTATTGCTGGCATGACAGTGGTATCGAGAAAGTAGGATAAGGGAAGATGTTGGTAGAGATCGCGTTTAGCTATCGCAGTCGCGACGCGTCGGTCTATCAGTCGGTCTGCCAGTTTAAGTCGGCCCACGTCGGCTCGTTTCCCTATCGACGCCGCGTCGCCGCTAATAGGGGCACCGGTAAAAGTTTGACTTTATGGTTCCTCAATTGATGTTAAGTTCTTTAAACGGGTGGCAATAAGCTTTAAACGGGTGGCATTCAGGCAATTGCGTGGTAAGTGTCACAGGCGCATCTAAGTAAGCGGATAGCGTTTGGCCGCCTTTCTTTAAATTGCCATGTTCGATCCTGATAAGCTCACATATCTTGACAAGAGTGTCGATCGACGAGTTTGTTTTATAACGGGTGGTAATTCAGGACTTGGGTTCTTTACAGTGCTTCATTTATATCTGCATGGATACATAGTGTACATCGCGGGAAGAAGCAAGCAAAGAGTTGACAGTGCAATTAGACAACTGAAGGATGAGGCTTTGGTGAGGCGAGCGAAAGAGACTCCAGAGGTTCTTCAGTTCCGTCATTTAGGTGAGTTGAAGTTCATTGAATTGGATCTATCTAAGCTTAGGTCCGTCGAACATGCTGTTAAACAATTCAAAACCCGTGAGAAACACTTGAATCTCCTTATTCTCAACGCCGGTATTATGGCAGTTCCTTATAGCGTCACCAAAGATGGCTTTGAAATCCAGCTACAGATCAACTATATCTCCCATTTCCTTATTGCCGATCGTCTAATTGGAATGATGGATACCTCCGACGATGTTAGGGACCCAAGAATCATATATTTGTCATCAGTTGGCCATAGATTCGCCGATTTCCACTTCAAATTGTCGTGGGAATTCAATCACATGCCGAATATCGTCTTCACGTGGTTCCGCTACGGCATGGCCAAGACTGCGGGAATCCACATGGTGAAATCCCTTGCCAAGAGACATCCCAAAGTGCTCTGTGTGGCCGTTCATCCAGGATTCGTGATGAACACCAATTTATTTAGCCATTTCACCAGGTTGCCGTTCTTTGGGTTCCTCTTTTGGGTTCTTTTCCAACTGTTTGGATCATTCTTTGGTGTCACGAATGAAGAAGGATCTTATTCTACATTGAGATGTTTGGAGGAGGATTTATCGACCGAGAAGGATAATGGGAAATACTTTGCTACGTTTGGAGTTGAACAGAAGCCCAGCAGTGTGGCTACTAATGAGAACTATGCGGATGAAAGTTGGGCATGGACCGTGAGTGAGTTGAGCAGGAGAGGATATGAGACCGATCGAACCAGCTGAGCTGGTGGAGCAGGAGTGACCCCCCCTCCCCGAAATTTGTAGGTTAGCCACCACCTAGCGCTATTATTCAATCAAGGAATTGAAGTCTTTATGTAAATACGCATATAGTAATAATCGGTAGACCGACAACTGCCTCATTTTCTTGTCTATCTGGTAAGTTTTCTGAGGTTGATCGATGTGGGGAATGATCTTTCTTCGTACCTAATCTACATGATGCAGAACTATGGATCCAGTAGCTGTCAATGCTTCAACAGCTCTGTTATCCTTCAACAGCTCTGTTATGCTTCAATCAGCTCTCCAATACTTCAATCAGCTGCCTAACACCCTTCACACCTGACTTCGCTGAGCTCAGTCAGGTCTGTCTGGTGCTCAGATCTGAGCTAGTCCTCCATCAGCCTGGATCTCAGCTCCTGCAATGAAACTCGACGCATCACTGGCCAAGAAAGCAACAACGTTAGCAATTTCCTCGGGTCTTCCATTTCTGCCGATCGGAACTTGACTAGCAATTATCTTCGCTTTAACCTCACCAGCGCCGGCTTCAAACATTGGAGTCACAATTGGACCCGGAGAGACAACATTAACCCGAATTCCCCTCGACTTGGTAAGATCGGCAGTCCACGTTCTTGCAAAGCTACGCACTGCAGCCTTGGTGGCACCATATAATGAGTATCCCGGAAGTCCCTTGAAGTTATCAATTGATGACGTCAAAATAACAGAACTGCCCTTGCCCAATAACGGTAATGCCTCCTGAACCGTGAATAAGACACCCTTGGCATTCACAGAGAAGATCCGATCATACAATTCCTCGCTGATGCTACCAATTGGTGCAGCAGCTGCAATTCCTGCATTTGCAAACAAAACATCGACTCTTCCTCCCTTTGGCGAATCCTTCACAGTCTCAAACAACTTCTTGATGTCGGAAACTTTCGAAACATCGGCAACGATCGGGATCGCATTACTTCCTATCTCGGAAACTGCCTTGGCTAGGGCATCTTCATGTAAATCGGCAATGAAGACGATCGATCCATCCTTAACTAACCTCTTTGCGGTGGCTAGTCCAATTCCGGACGCAGCACCAGTGACAACGCTTACTTTCCCCTCTAATGGCTTAGACATAATCAATTGAACTAAGGATCTACTGAGCTAAACTCCGCCGCAATTACCCCTGTCGATCTCTGTCCGGAGCCCCAGCTATTTATATTGTTACCAATGCCACTCTTTAAAGCCGCACCTTCCACCTGGAGATCATACGCGTAGTACTCAATCGGGAATGGGGAGGATGAATCACGTATTGTGGAAATGCAGCATTCTCGGATGTACTATATTCGGCAGCAAAGCGGTCACTTTAGAAGATTGCCGCGTCCTCGCGTGACGAGTATCATGTGAGGTAAAGGGGAGTTGGGGACAGACAGAAGGGGGCAGGCGCAAGGGGAAGGGATCTGCCAGGTGGAAACGGTAAAGGAGCTAATGGAAGTGAGCAGAAGGAAGGAGAAGGAAGCAGGGATCGCGCCTAGTTTTAAACATACCGGCCAAGGACCGGCATGTTTAGAGGAAAAAAGGGACTTGCCGAGAAGGACCCGGTTCTGCATATTTTCTGCCAATTCAGCATAACCATTACCCAATTGCGGTGACTTTTAGTTACCGATTCAGTTGAAATCAGGACACTTTCAAAGTTGTGAGAAAGCAGGGGGTCGGCGAGTGGAACTGAGCGCTAACCCTGGTAGTTATGCTTTCGGTGTAAAGGTGGTATTCGAGGATGTCAATCCGGGACACTCTGGAGTGGCCTTGAGGATCACTACAAACTACAAAAATGTATCCTAATAATTCGTTGTCCGAAACATCCTAAAGTATACGTAGCAATTACCTTTCCAATTCGATTCTTCATACACGTCATATCCGGCCTTATCGCATCGATCATTCTGACTTCCAACATACTGTTGTGTAACAGGTCTCGACAGTTCCATTCTACCTACCTGGTCGTTGTTGGAATGTTGAACGGTTTATGAACTCTGCTTACACGGTTCTGACGATCTGGCTAATCACCCGAGCTCAATCGCTGAAATTCCAACACCTCCAACACCTCCAACAAATTCACGTAACTCTACCAAATTCATATACCTTCAACATATCGTAAGCAACTCTAATAGAACCCAAATGCAGCCAATTCTGTTGTGCTGGACTTTGAAAATCCCTTCCAAAGGTCAATTTCCTAATTAGGAAATTTTTCAGTGAGTGCACATAGTCAACCCGATGACCATGGAGGACAAGCCAACCCTCAAGTAACCCCAAGAAATACCACCCATTATAAACTACATTAACCCTTCTGGACCGCATCCCGACATCTCTGTGAAAACCATAATCGTTTGAATTAATATGAGGATATATACCATAAATGTGGGAGAATTACGAGCACGCAAACCCTAACCGAAGGGTGGAACGCTCAATGTCACTACTTAGCTAGTTCAACTCAATGCATAAAATTACCACCTGAACCACCCACGGCCCAGTAGACATTAGCTCCGCTAGATCTGAGTCAATCCACCATCTGCCTGCAAATCTGCTCCAGCTATAAAGCTAGACTCGTCCGATGCTAGGAAAGAAACAATACTAGAGATCTCGCTTGGTTGCGCTAGACGACCCAGTGGGACATGGCTCTTTATGACATTTCTGATCTCCGTAGAGAGACCGTTCAAAAGCATAGGCGTTTCAATTGGCCCAGGACTTACGACGTTGACCCTAATGACCTTGTCATGATCAGCCTCTCCGAGAGGAACTTCTCCGTGACCTGTAGTTCCTCTGGCCTTAAATTCCGCTGTCCACGTTCTTGCCAAACTTCTAATAGCAGCCTTGGTAGCAGCGTACACACTGTTGGCCCTTAGACCCTTGCCCGATGTAATTGAGGACGTCAATATAATAGAGCCACCCTTCGAAAGCAACGGAATGAACTCTTGCACGGTAAATATGATTCCCTTAACGTTAATTGAGAATATCCGGTCAAACAGATCCTCGCTGATCTCTCCTAACACAGCGTTCTCACCAATTCCGGCATTGCAAAAGAGAATGTCAATGCTACCGGTGGTCTTCCTGACCGCCAAAAACAACTTCTTGATGTCCTCAACCTTCGAAACGTCTGCCTGAACACCAATTGCGTTCCCGCCTATCTCGGCAACGGCCTTATCCAACTGGTCCTGCCGGCGACCGGTGATAAACACAGTGGTAACTCCATCGGCTACAAACCTCTTGGCCGTGGCCAACCCAATTCCGCTGCTACCACCCGTTATCACTGCCACCTTTCCTTCTAATGGTTTAGTCATTGCAATTGATCACACAAGCCAAGATATGACCGGGTTAGAGACAGGAAAAGAGAGAAGAGGGATGATCCGGGGCAAATTTGATCTCCAGCGAAAGGAGTTAGGCGTTATCAGGAATGCTGATGCAGTGTAAGGATGTAAGCGAATTTTATCCTAAAGCGGCATCAGGCATGGCGTCCCTTCCGACGACCTAACGGCATTGCCACAGTGTGGCCGTGGCACGGGGTGGGGTGGGCGAGAGGTGTGGTGTCCCCACTTACTACCCTTCCTCCAGAAGGCGGACCCTGATGTCTGTCATTGCGGGATAAAAATTGAGGGTCCTTCACGGGATCTCCTTCACGGGATCTCGATCGTTCCGACCCTCCCTACCCCTAGACGATAACTGGAGTAAAACTAATATTTATTACACGGTTGATCTAAAAGAGATTAAATTGATGTCACTATCATCACGTCTGCACGGACCTAACATACTAGTACTTTCGCTCATTTCACGATCAATTCATTCGTCGTTCTCTTCGCTCAATATCTAGATATTGCGAATAAAAACACCCGGCTGTCCTGGAACTGCGGTCTGAATTGACTTACTGTTAGGAATCTCCACCTCTTCTCCGGTCTTAACATCCTTACCAGTCTTGTCCCCAGCTTTAAATGCCACAGCAGTAACCTCAGCAACCTTAACCTGAGCAGGAGCCTTCTCAAGAACGGGGAAGGTAGATTTCACAGTTTCAACTTCATCAAATGGTAGCTCTCTATTGAACACTTCTTCCGGTTTAGATGTCTCCAATTCCTTCTTAAGAATGGAAACGAATGGCATCACAACCTTCATATCCTTACCATCAATGTGCTGTCTAACTTCTTTCATATCGTCCAATTTAGATTCCTCAAACAACTTCCTCACCACTTCAACGTATTTATCTTGCCATTCAGGGAAGCTCGTGGCCACGAAGAAGGTCAATTTAACATCCTTAGTCTTGTCAACATCAGATGCCTTACCTTTCTTCTTCTTCTTAAGAGCCTGGATCTCCGCCTCTCTAACAGACCTCTGCAGAGATCTAACATATTCCAATTCGGCAGTAATCTCTTTAGAGACCGGCTTTGATGGAGTAGGCCATTTGGCACTATTGATCGATTCTTTATGGCCCAAAATTCCTCTGTAAAGATACTCGGCAAAGTGGGGAGTCACTGGATAAAGCATAATGGCCTGAGTCTCCATATATTTGAAGACAACATCCCTATGCATTCCACCGTAAAGTGCGCTCACATCTCTGTAGTAATCTCTGGCATAATGATAATCGAAGAAACCACTCTTTAGGGCCAACTTATAATGAGTGTCTGCGTAATGACCATACGTCTCGTTGATAAGCAAGTCCATCTCATTATCAAAGGCTTTATCAAAGAAGTTGAGCTCACCCGTTCTCAAGGATCCGGTATCACTATTCATTGCCTCACACCATTCCTTCAAGTTATACAATCTTAGAATGGCGGCATTGGCATTGCTCTCATCGAAGTTGGCATCCTCAACGGTATCACCAGCATCTGCCATGGCAACACGAGAAGCATCAGCTCCAAAACGTTCCACCAATTGGAATAGGGTCCGGAAGTTACCGGTCGATTTCGACATCTTGGCATTGTTAAGCAACAAATGACCGTTGATTCTAATACCGGCAGGCCAGAATTGCTTCTTGAACAATGCTACACTAACGTAAATGTAGAAAGTCAAATGGTTTGGAATCAAATCCTTGGCAGAAATAGATTCATCCAATGGGAAAAAGTATTCGAATTCTCTTCTCATTCTCTGTAGATACTTCCTTGGAATATCACTGTCGATATCATCGCGACGACAGAAGATGTAATCCCAGACTTGTGCGGTCATCTGATCTGCGGAAATTGGGAAGAGACCAGCCTTCCTACCGTAGAAGTCACTGTGAAGGAAATGACTAACAGTATAGTAAGCGTGGTAGACGGTGGAATCCGAGAGAGATTCAACGAGGTACTTTGGATCCCATGGGATACGGGTACCCAATCCATATGTTCTTGAAACGGCCCAGTTCTTCAACCAATCAAACACTCCCTCAAAGGCATTCTTGGTCTCTGAGTTATACGTCGTCATATGCTCAAGGCAGGAAACAGCCTGGGCTTTCCAGTTCTTCTCACCGTAATCCAAGTACCATTGGTCTTCAAGGGAAACGATACATTGATCACCAGACCGTGAAACCACAAGAGACTCTGGCTCGTTGTACACGATGGCCTCACCGGCAGCAACCAAATCATTCTTAACCTTTGGTTTTGCCTCCTCAACACTCTGACCAGCGTACTTACCCTTAAGAAGTTTACCACTATAGTAACCTTCCTTATAGGCAAGCTCCTTAGCCTTGGTCAATTGAGCAGTATCCTTTGGAGAATGAATCTTGAGCTCGTTGACAAGATACTCAGCACATTTGTCACCGTACTTTGGAGTTCCCACAATGGCAATAGGGTCCTTAACAACCCAACTTTCCTCGATTCCATAATAGTCAGGCTTCGTATAGAGATCTCTAATAGTGACAAAGTCATCTGGAGAATCTGATGGAACACACGTGACCACACCGGTACCTTTAGCCTCCAAGATTGTTTCCATAGGCAAAACCCTGAGTGACTGGATCTCTGCAAGAGGTGCATGAATCTTAGAGCCAACAAGAAGAGAACCGTTGACAATCAAAGTCTCGTCGAAATCACCCCTCTTTGGTGTAAGATCCTGATAACTCATGTTCTTGAAAGCTCTCTTCGTACAGATGTAATACTCGCCATTACCGACACTGAAGAGACCATAATCAATCTTTCTGGAAACAAAACAACATGTCTGTCCATACATCGTCTCGGGACGTAAAGTGGCAGCCACTAGATATATCTTCTTTCCTTCAAGTTCAAATCCTTTCTCTTGGAAGAACTTAATTGCATCGTCGGTGAATCCAGTCACTTGGATCTTGATTCCTGTATATTCCTGAGGTAGGACAGCCTCACCAGACTGTCTATCGTGGTCCATACATGGTTGACCATCCTTCACGGAGTAAATTGTATACCGTTTACCGAACTTAATCTTACCCAATTCCTTCAAATGATTCATCTGCCATCTGACGAAGGAATCATAGTAGGGATTAATATCAGTGGTGGTCATTGACCGTCTCCAGTCAACTCTACCACCAAATCTGGTAACATGCTTCTTCACAAGAGGTGGGAAGTACTGTAGCCAATGTTGAGGATCAGCAAACTTCTTGATATCCTCCTTAGGAACGCCCAATTGTTCAAGGATTTCAAACTGAAACTTACCACGACCTGCTTTTTCAGCAACCTTCGACTTCTTGGTGGTGAACTTGGTAACATCTTCATGATGAGAAATGGCCTGCTTTCTCTTCTCCTCTTCGGCTATTTCCTTCTCTTCCTCCTCTTTAGAAGGGGCTCCAGAGAAATCCTCGCCAAACATCTCGATCTCCCGCTTCAACTTATCAGCAGAGGCTAAGATAGGCATACCGGTACAGTGGAAACCGAGTGGGAATAAGGCCTTCTTACCACGAAGTCTTTCAAAACCAATACCAAAGTCGACCTTCGAGTAGGTGAAGGCGTGTCCAGCATGCAAGACACCATTCATATAAGGATATGCCATTGTAGCAAACCATTTTGGATAGTCCTCATGCAATTTCTCAACTGGTGTACCGTAAGGTTCCTCTTCATCAGTAGGAGCATCGATCTCGAAAGGTTTCTCCTCAGCCCAAATGGCTTGGTACTTCTTCTCAATATCGATCAACGCATCACGACGTGACGTGTTCTCTAAAGTGACCGGTTTACTCATTATGAGAAGTGAATGGAAAAAGGGGAACTAGAAGTAAAATGCAAGAAACGACCTTTTGTGAGTCAGAATTAAACGTGAATTTTCACCCTTTTCCCACTCCGAAGGAAATTCTGCCCCTGAAAAAAGAGAGCCGAGTTTAAAAATTTTCAGTCGCGACGACGAGTGAAAAATTTCGGGTTTGGCAGATTTGAGGAGGGGCACTACTGATGTAAGGATGCGAAAGGTCTATTAGTGTTATCGATCTATAGAATGGCCGACCTCTCCTTCCGACTATGTTTGATTGCATCTCTTCTTTTGCGACGGAAGGTTCTATTAAGGTCTCCTCTGTTAGCCCAGAACCATTTCTCGTAGTCCAGGTCCTTTCCGGCGTTCAACTGTTGAAGTCTACTGAGTTGTGTCTGGGCCACAAGGAACGGAGATTCGAAGTGCGTGAAGAAGAGACCGACGTTTTTCCGTGGAGGTACTGTAATGGATGGTGTTGAAACTGATGGAGCTGTAATGGATGGTTCCGAAATGCATGGTGCTGAAACGCTGGCAGCAGTAGACACAATCGGTGACGCCTCATCTTCATCTTCATCTTCTTGAGGCCCTCCAAACGAGAACTTGAAGTCTGATTCTGGCGGATTAAGTAGCGATCTTAACTTTTCTGTATCGTCCGAAGAAACGACCTTCTCTGCCGTCGCCGGTTCCTTCTCCTTCTTAGTAAACTCAGGATGCTGCTTCTGATATTCCTCTAAAGCTGACTTCCCATCAGTCCTGGTCTTGACATCCGCTGCCTCCTCATCATCACTGATCTCAATTTTACCGTCTTCAAACTCAGTGCCAGATTCGTACTCAGAGTTATCATCTTCAAGATCAACAGGCTTCTCGAAATCGTAGTTGCCCATAAGCGATTCCAAAAGACCCGTATTTCGGTCCCTCTCGGCTCCAATCTCTTCTTCTTCAACTGCTGCTTCAGCTTCCTCCTCGTACTCAGATGGCTCCATCAGAGCATGCTGTCTAACATGCCTCTCTATTATATGACCATTACCATCCCTCCATTTCCCACCTATACACTCATAACTCAAGTCTCGAGGCTTCCTCGTCTTATCATATCCCCATAACTTGTTCTTCTTACTGCGTGGGAACTTCAATTTCCCCCCTATAAGTACCCTCATGGTCATCTTCTTAGGATCTATCTTACGTGGAGTCTCTCTCAGTCTTCCACGAACAACACAGAACGCATCAAATGGATTGTTATGTGCTTCCTCAATCCTTATATTACGTAACCTGGCCAATTCCGAGTTCTTTCTTCTATCTGACACCTTCATATCCTGTCTCCTTGAGTTCTTCAGCCATCTTTCATGATAATCAGGCCTGGCTAGACCGATCGTTAGCTTCGAACCTTTGTATTGAACACCATTAAAAGACGACTGCAACTTCCGTAACTCTTCTTTAGTCAGTCTCATGGTCACGTATGCATAGTTATATTCTGCTACTGGCTTGTGACGTATTTCAAACGGTGTCACTATAGTCCCAACCTTGGAGAATCGATCTTCCAAGTCCGAAATATCCTCCACTAGCGACTTGGACAGACCTCCTACGTGCAACCTCAGTGTTCTGGATCTATCTGTCATGCTGAGAAAGCTGAATGTGGAGATAATAACAGCAAGATGCCTACGCAAAGAAGCCAAAGAAGCACTACCCTTACCCCTGTCCATGTTGGCACCTTAAAATTTTCGCTGCCGGGTAACTGAAAGGGAAGAAAAATTAGTGTGCACTTCGCGGCGGAAAATGCCCTCACCAGCCAGTTCAACAAAGGCACCAGGCGATCCATTCATCCCTTCTTCTTCCTTGAAAACCATTCGTACTCTGCCCACAGCCATGTCACTATCTGCCCAGTATTATCTTGGCAGCGTGGACAGTCCCGCTCAAAGGGAAAAGTATACGTCTCGGAATATTACCATCCCATTGAAAGAAGAAGGTGAAGAGGTGGTGATAGATGCTGAGAACGATCTTCCAGAGGATTCCAGTGAACTTTGTACCTTGCTCACAAACGAAGAATGTAGGGCTGAGTATTGGCTATTGGTGGCTAAGGCATATGCCAATTTGGGAAAGTATGAAGAGGCTTTAAACGTCGTCAAACAGGCCAACGAGAGCTCGTTTGTTTCCCATGACGACCCTGCAACTCAGGCTGCTCTACACAACTTCGTCTCATGGACGTATCTTTCCAAATTGGGTACCAGTGATGATGCGGACTTATTAAATAGTGTCAACACTGAAATAGCGGCCTCTCTTTCATTAGAACCGGCTAATGAGAGCGCAACACTCGCACAGGCTGTCGTGACACTTGCATCCCAGCATCATAAGGGTAAGAGAACAAATTTCGAAAAGGAATCCAGACTTTTAGATTCGCTTCTTAGGAAGCATCATCAGAATTGTTATGCTTTATTAGGCAAAGCCAAGATCTTCTTTTATAGAGAGAACTATATTGGTGCTTTAAAGATCTTTCAAAAAGTGTTGATGCTCAATCCGCTTCTCCTACCCGATTCCCGTATCGGAATTGGAATGTGCTATTGGTTTTTGGACAGAAAGGATCTAGCCTCTCGAGCATGGCAGAACAGTGTGCTCGTGCATCCAGATGGTAACACCGAGGCCAAGATCTTGACTTGTCTTGCCAAGTTTGACGAATGTTTCAGTAGCTCGCTATCCGATGAACAATTCCAGAGACGTTATACGCGAGCCATGGAATTCACCAAGGCCACGTATTCTGAAGAGCCAGACAGCCAAGTGATTCAGATTGTCTTGGCTTCGTTCTACTTTCTCAAGGGCGATTACATTACTGTGGAGCGGATCTGTGACTCTATTCTAAGCTCCGTCGGTGCCACCTCTTTCGTTCGCAGCGACGCTTTGTTCTGGAAAGCTCGTTGTACCTTTGCCAAAGGATCCGATATTCATAAAGCTCAGCGTCTCTTTTCGGAAGCCGCAAAGCTTAACGACAGTAACATCTTGGCTCGTGTCGGCTATGCGCAATGTCTTGTTGTCCGTGGCCAGTTTCAGGATGCCATCAGAGTATTTGAGAAAGTTCAGGATTCTAGACCGCAAAGCCTAGAGGTCACCTATGCTTTGGGCATGCTCTATGCTAAGAGTTCGAGGTATAGGAGACAGGCTGTTGATTATTTGGAGAAGTATGTAAAACTTGCTGTTGATCAGAAAGAATCAATCAGTTTGGGAGCTCTTTTCATTCTCTCGAAGCTATATGAGGATTCGGATATTTCCAAGGCATTGGAGTACTTGCAGATGGCTAAAAACCAGGAAGTGGCCGCAGGTAAGACAGACGAACAGATCTCGTATGCTTTGCTCAACAATATTGGTGCCTTGGCCACTCTATGCGATAGGGAGGCTACCGAGGACTTTGAGGCAGCCCTCAGGACCCTTCGAGAAGAAAAGTTTGGCGATGCCGACCTCCAGAAGGCTTCGGAAATTACTCTTCGCTATAACGTTGCCAGAAGTAAAGAGGCTACAGGTAAAACGGAAGATGTTAAGGATTCGATGGCCATGTACGAGCAGATTCTTGAAGACTGTCCTCACTATACAAGTGCTAGGATCAGGTGGCTTCTTTTATCGTGCGTTTCTGAGGACAAGCATATAAAAAATGAGCTAGATAATCTCTTAGCAGAGGAGCCCGATAACTTGGAGTTGAGATCGTTCTATGGCTGGTACTTAAAGAACTACGGTAGAAGACACAATTTGTCTTCCGATACCGAAAAGGGTAGAAGTGTGGAGTCAGAGCTTCATCGTGAGACTTTGGTGAAGTATACCTCTCATGATCTGTACGCTTTGATCTCTTTGGCCAACGTTTACTGTTCCCTAGCAAGAGAGGCTAAGGACCCACGTAAGAAGGAGCAATATTACGTTAGATCTGCACAGTTGTATCAGAAGGTCCTTGGCTTGGATCCAAAGGATGTTTATGCTGCGCAAGGAATTGCCATCATTTTTGCACAGAAGAAGGAAACAGGATTGGCCTTGGAGATTCTTCGACGTGTTCGCGAGTGTCTTAACAGCAAGGCTGTTTATTTGAACTTGGGTCACTGTCTCTTGGATGCCAAACAGTATGCTAAGGCCATTGAGAATTATAAGTTGGCACTAGACAGGTTTACTGACGGGAAGGACGCCAAACTGCTAAACTTCCTTGCACGTGCATGGCTCTACAGAGGTCTTAACGAGAAGAGTCTTGAGTCGTTTAAGAACTCCTTGGAGTACGAAAGGAAGGCCTATGACCTCAATCCATCTGTGTCTTACAAGTACAACATTTCGTTTGTGCAATACCAGGCGGCCGACTTTATTCGTAAGCAGCCTGCCAGTAAGAAGAGCGTGGAGGACTTGCAATGGTGCAAAGAAGGACTCCAGGCTGCTATCAAGTCGTTAGAGGAATTAACCGAGGATACAGAACATGGCCGGCCACCATATCCTGCTGAAGATTTGAAGCTACGTGCGGAAATGGCTAGTAGTTTGATCAAACAGTTGGATAAGGCTACAGAAGAACAGGAGGCATACCGTACGGAACAGTCTAAGCGGTTGGAAGAGTCGAGAAGAAAGCATGAAGAAGAGGAGAAGAAGAAACTTGAAGAAAAGGAATTACTTGAGGAAGAAAGGAGAAAGACAGAGAAGAAATTGGCAGCTGAGAGAAGCGAGCTTGAAAAGCAGCAGGCAGAATGGAACCAGATGCGTCTTGAAGAGGCCAAAGATCAAAAGGATGATATTGATGCAGAACATGATAGGGATGCGTCGGTCGGCAAAAAGGGAGGAAAGAAGAAGAAGGGAAAGAGGGCCAAGAAGGAGAGTAAGGAGTTTGTTGTTTCGGATGAGGAGGATGAAGAGGAACCTCAGTTGAATGACGAAGAGGAGGAAGCGGAGGAAAAGGAGGAGGAGAAAGATGAGGAATTGTTTGGGGAGGATGACGAGGAAGAAGACGGTAAGAGAAAGAATGATGATGAATCATCCGAACAGAAACCGAAAAGGCGTCATACTTTAAGAAAGGGGGCACTACCCAAAGAGGATGACGGCGAGGACGTTGAAGAGCAGGAGGAGAAGATCGATAGAAAGAAGACCAAAATCATCGATGAAGAAGAGGAGGAAGAGGATGATGGTTTGTTCTGAGGGATTTGTATACTTAATAGAATTATGATTTTTCAAAAGGGAGACGGGTGAAGCTACAGCTACTGAATCTGTTGACAATCTCATACACTTTTAGACATTAATCATAGCTCTGCTGGCGAAAATTAATCGCCAATAAAGCAAGCTGTAGATCAGCGGCGTTAACGGCCACTTCACACGCGATCTATCAGGGACGCCACGGCTAGCCTCATTCACTAGCGCTCGAACTTCTTGGTCCGCTTCTGCTTGATCGACTTCTTCAGGTTCTGAACATCCTCATCAGTCGCATTGAATGCAACGTTGGTCTCCTTATTCAACGGATTCTCATCACTCTTTTGGAACTCCTTGTAGGCCAACTCTTCAAGCTGGCGCTTTCTCATACCGGGATTTTCTTCTCTCAACTCAGGGAGTCTCCTCTCGGTATAGGTAGCCAAAGCAGCCTTGAATCTTCTCTCAGGATGCCTATCAATCTCAGTATCCGAAACAACGTCCTTCTTAAGCAAACTAAGAGCAGCGATGGCATCATCAAGTCCCTCAGCATTGATAGTCGACGGCTTTCCACCGCCAACAGCATTAAGAGCATCGTCTAAACCAGAAGAATGTGCAGCTTGTTTTCCCTTTTTAGAGTTCTTCTCCTTACCCTTACCCTTCTTCTTGCCTGAGGCGTTAACTTCCTCCTCCATTTTAAGCAGCTGCTCCCTCTCCTTCTTCTTCTCGGAGGCTTCATCCTGCTTTCTCTGCTTCTCTAACTGCTTCTTGCTGACCTTCTTAGTTCCTTCATCCCAGTAAATCTCCTTTTCCGGCTCTGCAACTTCTGCCTCCTTCTTCGAATTCTTACCCTTTTTACCCATAATTCAAGCTCCAGGAAAAGAGAAAGGAGCAGAAGAAACAGAGAAAATTGTCCCCTAACGAAATTGTCTTAAAATAGACGCTCGATCGACGCGTCGCTGTCTACATCGTAAGGACTTTAACCAACTTAACACCCTCTGTTAACTCTATATACATGTCTAGTAAGTCTCGCTTCGTAATACAATTGATCCGTCTAACAAATCAATATCTTGAATAACAGCATCATCAATAAGATCACCAATTTCAATATCCTTCAATAACTGCTGTCTTTTCTCCATTTTAGCGCTCCCATCATTCAAAGCGTACCAGCTGGTCTGCAAAATCGACCTAACACCATAATCTAACAACACGACTTCGATGAGACCATCCTCCGATGCCTTCTTTGTCACTATACACTTAAACTTGATCGGCTCTCCACCCTCACTGGCCTGTAATTGCTTCAAAACTTTGAATGTATAGAATCCCGTCACTCTCTTTGAGATCTGGCTATTCAGTTCGTCCTTAAACTTCAAAATCATTGCAATATAATTGATCTGGTTTGCCGAAAAGAGAGGCTTCCCCTTCTCTACAAACGACTGTAACTGCCAATGATTAACCATATCCCAAAACCTTCTCAATGGTGAAGTAACAGTTGCATAACTATCCACATTGAGTGATTCATGCTTTTGACTGAACGGTGCAATAGATGACTTCGTCATATACTCCTGTACTAAAGTGATATCTCTAAAGGTTAGCTGATCACTTTTAGACACCAATTCTCTTATAGCTTGGCCAACTTTCTCTGACATCGGCAATCTATTTTGAATTCTAAAGATGGCCGGAATATTGTTCTTCACAAAGAACTTTCCAGCTACATGATTTGACATCACCATGATTTCAGACACAAGTGTTTCTGCCTTTCCTGAAAGTTGCTTGTCACTGTCATTCTTCCTATTCTGATCCTTGAATTTCATCTGGATCTGGTTATCTTGATCAGATGTGATATCTTCTATCTCTCTCTTCACTTTGAAGTAGTTAAACACGTTGCTACGTCCACCATGACTGGCTAATGATGCTAACTTAGAGGACACTGTATAAAGATTTGTCAAATCTTCTTTTAGTCTCTTAGAATCAATAGATGTCTCTTCGGAGAGCCTGAATAGGATCTTGTTGGCCCCAAATGTGTCATCTAGGATCTCATTAACGGAGTCATAATCAACTTTGACGAAGTTATGCGCAACCCCGAATCCAATGGCTTCCTTATTTTTAAGGAATTCAACCTTGTTTGTCTTGGTATTCAATTTGAAGCTTATTCTCATCACTCTGGAATCCTTTCCGGGCATACCTAATTGAATGGCTTCACTGAGTGCCTTAGGTAACATGGAAAGAGATTCAACACCACTCACATTGGGAAGATATAACGTCAATCCTCTCTCGAATGCTATACGCCCTATAGTGGAACTAGGACTTATGTATGAAGAGGGATTGGCTATGAAAGCACTCACAATATACTGATCATCGCTAACCTGCTTAATCGATATACCATCATCGATCTCCAACGGATCTTTAGAGTCTATACAGTAGATAATATCATCATAATGATCTCTGTGGGCTTGGGAATCTGATGACTTATCCACAAAGTTGTCCAAATTGTCACTGGTAAGGGACTTGTAGAACTGTTCCTCTAGATCTGCCTTTGCTGATATGCCACTACCAGGCATCATCGAATTATACCACCATTTGAATGGATCCTCACTGTTTGTAATCTCCCCAAGCTTAAGAAGAAGGTCGTAGACTGTAGTTCTAGATATATCAACGTCTTTGTAAGGTTGTAATCCTCTAACTATCTTGACCACAAATGATTCAAGAATACCGTTATCAACCGAGGCAGCTGCATATAGTTTCATAAGTTGAACAAAATCATCATAGAAGTCGGGCTTATCTATGTCACTATCATCCGAGTTGTCCAACTTCTTACGAATATACAAGCACAGCAACTCATAGTTCTCTTCGTTTTGTTTGAAAGATTTCACCATACGGTTAAATTGAACGATCCTAGTTAGCGGAATCACGGTGACATAGGATGAAGCACTGGAAAATGAATCGAATTGAAAGATCTGATTATTCTTCCTTAACCCAAGTATGAACCCATAGAGCATATCGATGTTGATCTTCTCGTTGATCCCTATACCACCGTAGATGGTTCTTCCAAGAGTCAACATATCAAACTGATTATCAACGGAAAGATCACGAGATAGCCTCACTAGAAGACGCTTGTAGGTAGCATTGACCTCCTCGACATTCCTAGAAGTGAGTCCTTTCACCAACGAACCTAAGTCTGTCAGAACAACCGCCTTGTAAAGTTGATAGAAACTTAGATGAACGGGAGACTCGTTACATTGCAACACGTTATGCAGAACTTCCAATTTCAAGTTAATCTCTGGAAGGTGATTCCAGGCGTTGTTAATGGTGGCAGTAAGTTCACGCGACACAATTCCAGCAAGAATAGACGGAAGAACAAAACACTGCACTCCCATATTGGCGGCAGCGGATGCTCGGGCAATGACACCGTCAAACATTCGACTTCTATCGGTATCATCTTCAATTTTATACTTTGGCTTACCAATCGGAGGTAGAGAATCACTGGATTCGCTATCGCCCAAGAACATGGCCTCATCCATAACAGCTTTATTGAACCATTCCTTCGGGAAAACGCCTGGAATCCGCATCCCCATGTGGAATCGGGAAACGAACTCCAACTCCCCATACTGACTGATTAGCGTGTATCTGGTATCTTCTGGAGAACTAGGTAGTTCCACAACAACGGCCAAATCATTCTTAGACAAGTCGTCCGAAAGATCAACAACATCTCCAATATCCAACTCGCTATAATAGAGGTCCTTTAGACTCGTATCACGCCGAATACCTCCAAGCTTCTTAACAAGCATATCCTCAACGATCTTCCTGGTCTGTGGAGTATCTGAATAACTGAAATCGCTGGGAAATGCATCATCTGCAAATAAGTGTTGAAGCCAATACTTGTTAGGCTCAACGTATCTAGTCTGTCGACGTTCGTCATGCTCCTTCTTCAAATTGTTCACATCAACGTTCGATGCCTGAGCAAATAGATCCTCTGGTGTCATGATTCTTCGCTCTAATCCTCGCCCAGATCCTCTTCTCTTATATCTCTTCGTTTCACCTGTATGATACCATCTCCCTGTTGCCACCGCTGCAACGGCAACGGCAGGTTTACAACAAGAGGTTGTCCCCCACCTCAGACCACTTCTCAGTAACAGTGGGCATCCGCGTAGAATCGCCAGCGAACACCGTCGACCGCCGACATTTACACAGCTCAACATCTAGTTACACTGAATAGGAAGAGAAGCTGTGATCTTAAGCACAAATAAACCTTCCTTTACCTTGTTAGATCCCTTCACTGAGTGGTGGGTGCCCTTTTGAAGGTGATAATAAAAAAATTTGTGCGTGCACTGCCTGAAAAATTACTAGAGGGCCTCGGGACCCCCCATATCCATATCAGTTAAGATCACCTACTGTACTGCTTATTACCTTAGTTTATTCATCTATAATCTCTTCCCCGTGCTTTAAAACAACTTGTTAAGGACATTCTCCAACTTATCATGCTGCTTTCCAGAAGTGGTGGTCGTTTTCTGTGAGGAGTCTGCGCCAGCTCTGTTGGTAGCAATAGATCTCTGCTTAAACACTCTCCGAACGTCAACAGCCTCATCGTTTTGACCCTTCTCCCGCTTCTTCTCATTGCCACCTTCTTTAACTTCTCTCTTCCTCTTCTGTCTCTTTATATTCTCCACCTTCTTACTGGTCTCGACACTGTCAATATATGCCCTGTTCATTCTATGTTCACGTGATAACTCTGCCTCCATCTTATTCTCTCTTATCTCTATCTCTCTATTCAAGGCACTGGTCAAGTCTTCCCACTTAAATCCCTTTAGGTACTTCACATTCATGATATCATCGTGGTAAAAACTGTGCTTCTTTCCTCCTAATATGTTACCATTCAGCGTCTGTGCTGCCAATTTGGCTTCCTTCTTGTTAACAAACTCACACCATCCTTCATCAAACTTCCGTTTCCTGTTCCCACCCGATTTCATACGTGCTTTATGAATTCGACTGTCTTCCGGCTTAAGGAAAATCCTTCCTATTTCACCAAACCTCGTCATTACCTGCCTTATCTTCGTAGGCTTCATATATGGTGGTATAGATGATAGGTAAACTACCCCTGTTCTCTTCACCTTCTTCTGCTCCTTAAGTAACTGCTCCGGAGTGAGTTTCTTGATCTTATGAGTTCCAAGTGTCGAGTCCCCAAGTAACTGTTTCTCTATTTCCTCAACCTCATCATATTCTGAAGCAGATCCAGCTCCAACTTCACCCTCTTCTTCTTCACCCGAATATCCAAAAAACTCATCGTCACTTCCAAGGTCACTGTTATTATCACTTTCCTCTCCAATTGCACTAACTTTAAACTTCTTAGCAACCATCTGTTCCCCGGAATCGTCATCCGCCTCCTCATCACTCGGCTCTTCATCACTATCACTGCCAGTTTCATGAATATTCATCGTATTCCTGATGATCCCCCGCGATTTAGACTTTGTAGCTACCACATCAACCGCATCTTCAACTTTATCTTCGTCATTCATCGCTAATAACGTGTTATATTAGAGTATAGAAAGAGGAGATCCCTCCTACCTTAGTTCGGTTCCTAATTTTTCACTATAAATTTTTCCCCTCCGACCCTATCTAATTAAATCGACGCGACGATTCCTAATGGGAACTCCCTATTTCCACGTCGCAGTCCTGAAATCTGCCCCATATTTAGAGGCCATCTCGACAGCACAATCCGCCCAATCAACGCCGTGATTATGCATGACCCCTGGAATCAAGCCTGCCCTTGCCTTGGCCTGCTCTAATGTTAGACAGGTGAGAAGACCGAAAATAATCGGCTTTCCCACCTTGAACTGAATGTCCATGATCTTATTGCTCACAGCTTCACTGATGTACTCAAAATGCATAGTAGATCCCTTGATCAAACATCCGATCGCAATGACGGCGTCGATACTGACGTCGCTGGCAAGAGCGGCGGCTCCAACGGGTAGTTCATATGATCCTGGAACAGTTTCAATCACAATATTCTCCTTCTTGACTCCCACGCTTTGTAATCTCTTCACGCATCCGTCCACTAGTGCATCGATGATCTCCTCGTTCCATCTGGCGTGAACGATGGCGATTTTCAACTTGGATCCATCCAATTGTTGATCCTGTTTAGCTCTACCTGAGACTGCCATGATGTGGAGAAGAAGTTAATGGAAGAGAAGGGGAAAGATGGGAGGGGGAGGGGAATCGGAAAGGGGCAAAGACGTCGGTGCATTTCGTTAAACCGATCGATGTCCATATTGATCAGGTCGATCGACGGAGGAAGATATCACCTCCTTTTCGACGCGTCGATCGACCCAAACTAGCGACGCGTAAGAACAATTTGTACGCGTTCGCCTTTTTCCAATCCTTCTTGCTACACCTTTATCTCTCAATTCCCCAAGATGAGCGAGCCTGCAAGGTTGAACAGAAAGAAGAGACCATTGTTAGATAGCAACGATGACTCTACTGATACTGGAAAGGCCGAGAAGCCTGCGGTCGAGACTCAGCTCCCTCAGACGGGTGTTAAGAGGCACGAGGCAGATGCAGATGGGAACATTGCAGCTATCCTATACAGTCTAGATCCGGAAAATAGCGGCAATCTGAGGATTCCAAGACGGCAGAGTGTACGGATTGGACGATCCAGGAGATGCGACCTCGTTATCAGTGCTGCTGACTGCTCTAGTATCCATTGTCAGATTGGCGTGAGCATAGTGAATGGACAGGAAGTTCTCTACTTGAAGGACCTTAGTTCCAATGGAACGTTTGTTAATGGAACGTTAGCTGGAAAGGGTAACACTTGCCTCATAAGGAATGGGGATAGACTGGGATTCGCCTCCAGCTGCCAGTACATCGTTAAGTACAGAGAGTCGAAGAATAGGGCGGCCTCATTCTTTGACAGCTATATTCTTTCTGATAACGTGCTAGGAACAGGTCATTATGCTCAGGTCAGGGAAGCCGTTTGTCGGAAGACTGGCGAGGTGTGTGCTGTGAAGATCTTCAACCCTTCGAAGCACAGTGCTGCTGGTGAAGAAGATACCGTCAAGTTCAATCGGGAATTGGACATTCTCACCAAGCTAGATCATCCTAATGTTGTGAAGTTTTACGGGACATTTCTTGAGCCTGTGTCTGAGGATCAAATGACCACGTATTTGGTGTTGGAGAAGGTGAACGGGGGAGAATTATTCAACAGAGTAGTTAAGAAGGGAAAGTTGGGCCAGGACGAGACCCAAGACATTACAAGACAACTTCTAACGGGTCTGAAGTATCTTCATTCGATGGGGATCGTCCATAGGGACTTGAAGCCCGAGAATATCTTGCTAGAAATTGAGCGTGGTGAACAGCAGTACCCATGGGGTCCAGGTGAGAAGTCTGTTAAGGTCAAAATAGCCGATTTTGGACTTGCGAAGTTTATAGGAAAGCTCAGTTTTACTAACACTCTCTGTGGAACACCAGCCTATGTGGCTCCCGAGGTTTTGGTCAACCAGCAGATTCGCAGGTACAACAAGTCGGTTGATATGTGGTCCGTGGGAGTTCTGTTATATGTATGCCTTTGCGGATTTCCTCCTTTCAGCGAGGAATTGGGACCTCCATCGATGAGGCAGCAAATAATTGATGCAAGGTTTGCGTTCTATTCACCTTACTGGGATAAGATAGCCGACGATGCTTTGGATTTGATTGCACGGTTGTTAGTGGCGGACCCCAACAAGCGTTTGACTGTGGAGCAGGCAATAAACCACGTCTGGATGAGAAAGGAAGAAGAGGAGGTTGTCGAAGAGAAGCCAGAAGGCAGAAAACAGACGGTTGGTAATATCCTGAGTACTGATGTGGGTCAGAACTTGCTCGATCTAAATGAAGAGACTTTCAGTGGAGAAGACAATCAGGGATTACTGCGTTCACCGTCCTCTTCTTCTTCGATGGATTTACGTGTGAGGCAACTCTCTATCCGTATTCCTGCTACATCAAGGGGTTATTCGTGCGAGCCAATCACGCTCCAGAAGCGTGTGCAGACCGGAATGGACGACGAGACTATCGCTCGGACTTTCTGTACGTTTGAGAAACCAAAGGAGAATGAAGTCCCAGTCGGCACGGCGGCATCTCTATAATAAGCGGTTCATTTATTCCTACGTAACGTTATATACGGCGACTCGACCATCTTTATAACCAATCAGCATCCAATGATGGTCGAAATCCCTTTCCAACCTCCTTCTAATTAGATTCTTACTCATTCCATTGTTGTACTCAATTTGATTCTGCTCCTTAATCTTCCGATAACTCACCTGCGTTCTAGAAAAGGCCACAACTGATGATTTCTGTGGATGTAAGAAATCCTGCTGCTTAATGTCGTCGGTAGAGTTCGGTCTATTGTCAGCTATCGATGGCATCTGACGTTTCACCTTAAACACAAAATCCACGTCAGTCTTATCTTCATTGTAATGAAAGAATCTTGCGTATCCGTCCCACGTGATGAGTCCTATGGTTCCATCTGTAGATACAGCCAGATCTCCAATGCCTCTGTGTCTTATACGATGAGTCGAAGTACCAGATGTTGTGTCCCCGCGCTGAGAAGCCTTTATAATGCACAACTTGTCAGACGCAGAGGCCGCGAGTAAGATATCCCTTGCACCATCATATAGAAGAGACGTCACGGGCTCCGGAGAAAGAGCTCTGTTAAATGCAACAGCTTGGATGGAATCAGAATGCTCAAATGTTACCACATAACCGTTCTCGTATGCAACAACAAGATGAGAGCCATCAATCCAAGCAATTTTCATGATAATTCCAAAGCCTCTCCGGTTATCCAGTCCCAGAGATCCCATCGAATCCTCCAGCTTCGGCTCCTCGATATTGCCGAACTTGGTAACATCCACTCCCTTTAGGATTCTATGTAGAGAATTCTCCGGCGGCTTGATTTCATATACATCAAAGTTATTGGAGTCCTGTGTGGCAGGAGTAACTAGCCAATCATGTAGCAGCTCAACATTACTGAAGTTGAGCATATTGACAGGCATAGAGAAGAAGGCCTTGAAATCGGACTGGTGTAAGGATGCAGAGGGCTGGAAGTTTATGCCATATTGACCACAGACGACTGGATCAAAGAGCCTCCAAATGTTGACAACTCCGTCCTTTCCGTGGCTTAGAAAGCATCCAAACCAGTTGTTATCGATCTGCGGGGTCTCGTATTCACCGTTGGGGGCCAATTTCCAGGTGATTCCAAGCTGCTGGAGAGTGATTACGGCGTCAGGCGACTTAGAATCAGGTTCTCCATGAGCCTGCCATTCTTTCAGAGGTCGTCTGGTTGTAATATCCCACCAGATGATGATCCCAGACGAATCTCCCGTGAGAAGAGAGGGTTTCAGGAAGTGATGATGAGTATCTGGATTTTGTTCGTCAGTGAAAGTGAGTGCGGTTGGCAAATAGAAAAGCTCTATCGATGAGATGGCCGAATCATGACCTCTCAACGTCCCTTCGAGCTTTCTATTGTCCATTGGTAGGTGACAAGGGGAGGAGAGTGAGGGTGCAAAGGAAGATCATTAGAGAGCAGCGCAAGACAGGGTAGGGAAAGGGAACTTTTCAGTTATCGGTGCAAGGATGTAGGCATGACGGGATTGGCGTTAAGACGACCGAGGGTGACATGGCGTTAGCTCGAAGTAAGCAGACGAACTTTATCTGTCCATCTATCCGTCTGCCTGTCTGTCTGCCTCCAGGCCTCCGTTCCCCAGTTCCCCAGTTCCCATCTTCACCACCCCGGCCCCTCCTGACAAAAATTCCGAATTGGGAATAGAGGGAAGCGCGGCTGGTCGAGGGCTCGAGATCGTCCTCAATTGGAGACCACTCGCTGCTTCAATACTCAGTCCATATCCTCGACAGCCAAGCAAATGATCCCCAGATTACTTCGAGTATCCACACAGAGACTTTTCAGCACGTGTCGAGTCGTTCGACAACGGGAGCCGGATTTCACACATACGATTATCGGTGCCGGGGTGGTTGGATTGGCGATAGGGGCAGAGATCAGCCAACAATTTCCCGATGCCAGAGTATTAATTTTGGAGAAAAACGGGAATTATGGTGAAGAGACTTCAAGTAGGAACTCAGAGGTTGTTCATGGAGGTCTCTACTATCCAGAGGATTCTTTGAAGACACAGCTATGTCTTGAGGGAAAGAGGTTCATCTACAGTATAGATGATAAGATCCCGGTGCAAAGATGTGGGAAGTGGATCATTGCTCAGAACGAAGGGGATTTGGAATATCTTGAAAAGATGGATGAAAAGGCTAAGAGACTTGGCATTCCGACTGAATTCATCGGTGCAAGGCAGGCCAAGGGTGAGGAGCCGCTTATTAAGGCAAGAGCTGGAATCTTGCATTCTCCTAGCACTGGAATTACGTCGGCTCACTCCTTGATGGATTATTACTATACTCGATTGCAGGAGGCCGACGGTAGTGTGGCATTGGGAACGGAGGTGGTTGGAATCAAGTATGATCAGGCAGCTAAGCAGTACGAGATAAGTACTAAGGAGGCTGAGGATGATGCAGCCGAATCGTATACCATCACCAGTAACACGGTGATAAATTCTGCTGGATTACATGCTCCGGCGATCTCGAATATGCTTCTACCGGAATCGAGACATGTGACCGCGTACTACGGCAAGGGAAACTACTTTAGTTACACTGGAAAGCCCATGCATATTAGAAGGCTTATCTATCCGTGCCCAAGTCCTGGAGTTGCTTCTTTAGGAACGCATTTGACTATTGATCTTGGAGGTCAGATCCGATTTGGCCCTGATCTAGAGTGGGTCGACAACTGTGACAGTTACAAGGTGAATGGTAAGAATCTAGAGAAGGCGTATGAGCAAGTCAAGCAGTATATTCCGAGCATGGAGTTGGACAACCTTACTGCAAGTTACTGTGGAATCCGGCCGAAAATAATCGGACCCGATGAGAAGCGGTTCCAGGACTTTGTTATCAGGGAAGAGGAAGGATTTCCAGGCTTCATCAATCTACTCGGTATTGAGAGTCCAGGGTTGACAGCGTCGATGGGCATTGCCAGGTATGTTTGTAAGAAGTTCATATAGAAAGGAAGCAGACTGAAGCGTTATTGAAGTAGTGAAGTCGGAGTAATCGGATGATGGTCGTAGTACTCGGCTCTGGCGGGTGAGGACGGGGTACCACCATGTTCTGAAGGGAGACTACACCTAACTCATACATCCTCCATCTCTCAGTGCCGACGGTTCATAGACTTTCCATCCCACATACACATTACTAATGATTCTGCGAATTACGTGACAGTTGCCAATTCAAGCTCATCGAATCGGCTAATTGCGGACATTAGAAATCAAGAGAGCAGGAGATTACATACTATGATTCCAAGGGTAGCGAAGAGATTCCACTACGTCGTACCCCCTCCAAATGGTAAGATAGCTGTCGAAATTTGAGTTCTCTGGTCGGAAATTGCACCTTCTAGAAGCGCTCTAGATTCTGCAAAGATCAATCAACAATATATTGTCGCTACAACGTAGCAACTACCGCTTCTCGCATTATATATCGGGTTTGATAGAAGATGCATCTTCTTTTACCCCACTGGAGAAATTTCGAATACAATGCAATTTAAACCTTCCGCGTGATGTCTTAGAATGCAAATAGGATTGCGGATAAATGAAACGTTTGTTCCGCTAGCCGCAGATATCCCGACTAAAATGGCAATTTTGCATACCCCTCTTTCCTTTTTAACGCACTTCCGTTTGCAAAGTCGGCGATGCAGATCCCTAGTAGACCTCCGCTCTTCTCCGTTTGGCAAAAGATCAATTCTAACTGAGGAGAAGCCGCTGGAATGAGCAGGTGGCAGGTTGTGTAGCGTAGCCTCCAGACCCGTGTCCCCCAACCGTCGCTGCCATCGCAAACGCCTGTAAGCGCAAGCGCATCCCAAGTTTCCTACATACCCTCCACCAAATGTAACCTTCCTAACCTTACGTAGCCCTTTTGACACGAGCCCTAAGTTTCACTAAAAGCTGCAGGGATTCCGGCCAAATTGCACTACCTCGAATTTAATTACGTCTGAAACTGCGCTACGAACAATGCGAGCGGTGGAATGACTATCAATTGGGCTGGTGGCTACTTACTTTCTATCCCACTCGCTTCGATAGAGACAGGCAAGAAAAATCTGCGTGCGGCTCTACTTTAAACTGTTAGGGAAAGAGTGCCGTGATTCGAGGTTTTCCCCCCCCCCCAGCGGCAGCGGCAGCAGCAGCGGCAGGCAGCAGCAGCAGCGGCAGTAAGCATTTTACAGCCCGCCCGCTCTCAGCTCTCGCGACATGCTCTCCTCTTTTTTCATTTCAGTTCGCCATTGTCCTCATTTCGCTGCCCAACCTGCCCACACAAAATACTGAGCCTACGCTGCGCATCATATGGCGTTCTTTGTGCCCACCAAATTACGCCCCATGTAGAGTCATGCCTCTTTTAGATTAAACCGACTAATAAACTAATCGTAACTAATCACTTGCCTTCCCTGCAAGGGATCTCGCCATTTCTCCCACGGTTACTTTCTTTTTTACTCCGGAAAAACCGGTAGCACCTGTATACGTTTCTTTTGTCATTGTCTGCGTACCCGTTGGTAGTTTTGGCCGCCTTTCGGACTTTTCAAATCGTATATCTACTTTATCGATCGTCATCCTCTCTGTTTCTTTCCCCGTTCGTCCTGATTTTGATTTACTACATTTCTATCTCACCCATATGCCCGAGGAGCTAACAGTTGCTATCTGTTTCTTCTTTCAATGATATCTCCAGCTACTTCGATGACGCTAACAGAGCCCATTTCTCGTGGCTCCCCTTCCGGTTCCGCCGCTGCTTCTTCTTCTGCTAATGGTTCCGCCAATGTTTCTACAACAAGTTCATTGTCGGACTCCTCGCCTATTCCGAAGTCCCCATTGTCCCCCATAGTGTCGCCAGTGACACATTCCTCTTTCGTTCATAATCCACATTCAACAGGCAATCATTCCGCTCAACATATACACAGCCAACAGTCCTCATTCCCTTACACGAGGCCATCTGCCGATGCCATAAAGAAGGAGGTTGAGTCTGCGCTTGCATCATCACTCAAGTCCGATCCTTCTACTTCTTCCATCGAACAGGCTTGCGATTCATGCCGTAAGCGTAAACTAAAATGCTCAAAGGAGTATCCGAAGTGTTCCAAATGTATCGCACACGGTTGGGACTGTGTCTACTCTCCGCGTACGGTTAGGTCTCCGTTAACGAGAGCCTACCTTACAAAGGTTGAGAGTAGAGTTAGGCAGCTGGAGTCACTCTTCAGACAGTTGATGCCTGACAGAGACATCGATACGCTGATGGCAACAACGGCTGCAAATAGTGGCTCGGTCTCTGAGAAGTCCAGAGAATCCTCCTCGAGCGGATCCGCAAGTGCCAGCGGATCAACCAGGGGATCCGTTGTAGGCATCGGATCTACCGTTGGTTCACTTTCCGAGATGTCCGAAGCTGTCATGACGGCGCCTCTCAACTCTGCCCAGGAAAGCTCCACCGATGTTCCATCTCCAGGTGCTGCTTCCTGCCTGAGTAGGCTCCAGGAAGAATTTATGGCTGCCAATGAACATCGGAGTTACGACTGGTGCGAAACTGAAGCCCTACAGCCGCAGTCTTTCAGTGATCCTTCTGCATTCCCAACCTCTGGAACCGCCTCCGTGTTTTCATCCGGTTCCGTTTCCTCCAGCTCTTCTCCATCCTTCATTAACAACAGCAAAGCCGCTACATCAATTGACTCCGTCGCTGCGGCTGCTAACACCGTTTCCGATTCGCCGCTCTTAACGGCAAAGCAGGAACGGGGCGTCGGTGCCGGAGGATACTTTGGTGCCGGTTCTAGTGCTGGAATTTTGGAGTTGATTGGAGGCTCTGTCCTTGGTAGCTCTGAATTCCCACCTCTCGATGGTACCATGCCAAACTTGGATGCCCGTGATCTTCAAGAACAGTTCCTCACCGGTTACTTCAAGTATTACCATGCCTCGTACCCATTCATCCACAAAGAGACCTTCATTCGCTTCTACAACGGTGATCTTAGACCTCGGAACCGCAACCATTGGCTCGCTCTACTGAACACTGTACTAGCCATCGGATGTTGGTGTATTCATGGTGAATCTCACAGTTGGGATCTCGTCTACTACGGTCGTGCCAAGCAATATCTCAGTGCTGGCAGCGGTGCCCTTGAAAACGGAAACTTCTTGCTTCTGAGCGCTGCTGTGCTCCTTTCCGACTACTGTGTCAAACGTAACAAGCCTAACTCGGGATGGATCTATTTGGGATTGGCTTCTCGTATTTCCTCCTCCTTAGGACTCTATCGTGAGTTCGAGCCTTCCGATTCTAAACGGGACGCCCTGGACTTGGAAATCCGCAGAAGACTATACTGGGGCCTTTATATATTTGACATGAGTACATCGGTGGCATTGGGAAGACCGCTATCAACGGTAAACGACGTGGCAAACGTCCAGATGATGTCCAACATCAACGACGACGAACTAAATCAGTTGGTCCACGATCCGAACTTACCTCTGCTCACCGATAAGATGCTGAACAAGGACTATCCGACAATTTACACCGCAACAATATGGCAGGCCCGGTTGTCGGTCATGTTTTCATCCTTCTACGCTCGCACTTTAGCCCAGAATGCACCTTCCATTGCGGAATCGCTCGCAATGAACACCCGCCTTTGCAACTTCGTCAATGAGCAGCTGCCAGCATACTTCCATGAGAATGATACCATCGCCAAGTCACAGTTTTTCAAGGCCGTTCCAAAATATCTGTACACCACCGATGATTCCAGGCTACCGGAATGGTTTAACCTGGCAAGGTATAGACTCATCTGGCGTTGTAAGAATATCCAGATCGCTCTATTTAGACCACTTATTTGGCAGCAGGTCGCTCGCCAGCTTGGTGCAAGGCTAAATAGTCCCCGTGAGACTGGTTCTCGTCGTGAGGATGTCAAGCAGGGTCGTCGCATATGCGTTAAGGTTGCCCAGGAAACAATCCGTTCTGTGGAAAGATTTGTCAATGAGGAGACAGCTCCAATGACGGCCACTTCACAAGCACCAGCTGCTGGTGTTAGGCCTTCACGTCTATCTCCTATGGCAGTCTGGTACGCAGTGTACTTCCTTTTCCAGGCTACCTTGATTCCTCTTGCCTGTCTTAAAGGAGATCCGACGTCGCATCTGGCATCGGGTTGGCGTGATGATATCAGCAGAGCACGTGCTTTGCTTATCAAGATGCCTTACTGCACCTCAATCAGTCGCCAGTATGTGCGGATCATTGACAACACAGTCACCCAGGCTGACAAGAAGCAGGCCGCTATGGGAATCACAAAACCGGTTCTCACCAAAACTATCTCTGCCAAATCTTCCTCGATTGGCAAGCCAACACGCACTAAGTCTCGCCGCAAGGCAAGATCACAAAGCGCGTTGGGATCGATAGGAGCCCTTTCAAGTCTCTCGAGCAGTCTTTCCCAGACTCCGTCGGATAGCCAGTCGCAGATCCGTGATGATCTTCCTTCGTCTACTGCATCTCTCTTCGGCAACTATGCAACTCCACAGTGGAGTTCTCAACAAAAACAACAGCTTCGTAGATTGAAGAGGGCAGCCTCGAGTTCCAGGGCTAGGAGCTCCGTTACCTCGCCCGTTCTTCAAGCACAGCTCTCTTCTTCTTTGAAGCACGAGCCTGTGTTCTACGATCTAATTCAAAATGAAAACACCTCTTCTACCTGCAACACAACGCCGCTAACGACACCTGTTGGATCCGAACTCAACTTGACAAAATTCATCAGTGAGGAGATGCAGTATGATGATCAGGATGGGCTGATGGACGACAACAATGCTCAGTTGCCGAACGTTCAACCATCTGCTGCAGCAACCGTCAGACCAACGCTTGTCAGTCCTGAGTTTGGGCCTGTGGTGCCTAAGAGTCCATCGAGAAGAAGTTCTGGTAGGGACGAAATGATCAATGATATTTACTCATTGATCTTCGATGAGTTCACAGACCCCGTCGCTTTTGGTGTCGACGAACAGTCCCAGCCTCCACAGGCACCGTCTCAGATTAACGACAACGATTTGATGTTGTAAAGGTTGGTGGGTGTATGTCCTTTTTTTCTTTTCACTGAGTTTTTCTTTGGGTAGGGCCATCTTATGGTTCCTTTGTGCTATATAAACTTCTTCTGCAACTTTCCTTATGCTTTTATAAAGTCTCCGTTTGCATCGCCTACAATAGGCTAATTCTTCTACTCTGTATAGATCCAGTTTCCGATTTCCAATACACAAAACAATAGATGAATAAGTATTACGAAGGCACCAACCTCAAGCAAAAACGCTAGTCGTCCCATTCATTTCTTCATCTCATTATTCTGTGACTCAACTAGCATTTCCCTTCGAAAAGCTTCCATGCGCAGAAAGCTGAGGTCTCTTATCCTCTTTCCTCTTCTCAACATCTTTCGGCTTCTCCTTCCGTGCCCTTGGTTCATCGATCAGGCCTGGCTGGCTATACAGATTAAACGATGAGCTCGTACCTTCATTGTCATCTATGTCTTCCACACTGTCATGGTACAGTGGTCGAGAATGACGAACTGGAGGTAAGGGCATCGACATCGACTCTTCCGTTGGATCTGCGTTCCCCCACAGATAACCTCCAAGCCTATTTTTCAACCAGGAGAGAGTCCCGCTGGCAGATGCACCAAATTCACCCGTTATGCTCGCATTACCTTCTCCAGTCATTCCATTACGCCTCGCATCCTCTCGCCGTCTTTCAAATGGATCTAGAGGCTTCACCAGTAACGTAGCGCGATTCAATTTTAGCTCTGCAAGACTCTTCTCCTCGTCTGCCTCATGGAACGTGACTCTATCTACACTCTTGTAGAAGTAGAATGGAACATCCCTGTAGCTTGGATAATGTTGCAAGATATACTCTCTCACCTTAAGTAACTTCTCATTACGTGGGAACTTTGGACGTGCAGCCTTGCCATCCAAAAGCCTGACTTGGATAACGTAATCCGGCTCCATCTCCAAGTGGGTATTGTGCAAGTTTTCATGAACCGGCTGTTCCGGTTCTTCTCTCCTGTCAAAAATCTCGTCCTGCTCTCTCTCTTTCCGGTCAAACCGGACCATTCTGAGGATTCTCTCCTTTTCGACCAGTTCATCACGCTGGTGTTTAGCGAGATTCTCTCTATATCTGGAAGCGGCCAACTCTGCAGCTTCTTCTTTAAGTGTTTTTGAGGAATGACGCGAATGGGAGGGGTGAGAAGCGCGGCGAGCTAGAGGCACGTCAGGCGAAGCTTGAGCAGCAGGAGAAGCGTGAACAGGAGAAGTATGCTGAACATTAGGAACGGGTTCCGCACCTGCACCCTTGCCAACTCCCTTCACCTTCTCAACCCTCTCGTTAAACTCCTCCACATTCACATCCCTTGGTACAAGATCAATAATCTGTCCCTTGTCCACAAAGAGAACAGCAGGAACCTGAATAGTGGCGAACTGCGGAAATAGTTGTAATAGAAACTGGAAATCCGGCGTACTTTGCAAGATCTTGAGGAGAACAAAGTGGGTAGAAAGGAAAGGTTTGATCTCGGTAGCGAAGGCCTTGTTGCTATTAGACAAACGGGCGTCTATCCAACTCTGGGCATCCTCGGAGTCGGTGGAAATCAACATCACCAAAGGCTTCTTCTGTTGCAACGATGATTGAATTGCGGAGTTGGCGTCGGTCATGAAATCGAGACCCTCCGAAGGGGCACCTTCTTCGCTTGAAGGTCCCAAGGACGAACCTGTTGGTGGCTCCAATGGAACTTGATCAGACATGATAAATTAAGTTGATATGCTATAATGATGAATAAAGATTAAGGCGAATAGATGATACGTGTAACAGGATAAAGTAGGAGGAAGAAAAAGTACAAGAGAAGAGGAACATAAAAGTGGAGTAGGGGGATGGGGTAATTACGTATAAGAGATAAGCAGCGACCGGCGGGTGATACCACGAAAAAATTAAATCGACGCGTCGAAGTAGGGAATGGAGGCCCGAGGAATGACAAGGGTCAGTGAGCAGGTCAGCCTGTCCTTAGCGAGCCTGTCATTAGCGGGTCGGCCTCTTCTACTGAAGGTCGCAAAGGGCTCGCCAAATCGCTCGCAGTTACACCTCCCTCACTCACTTACCTACAACAGTTAAAAAGAACTCTGAATTCAAATGAGCTGACAGACATGAAAATGCTGCTGTATAAAATGTAATGGTAAAATATAGAGAGGGGGACCTACTGTGCTCGCCAGTACCTACTTACTTACTTACTTGGCTCACACACACACAAGATTAAGTACCCACTTGGGTGGGTAGATGGACCTTCAAGTTACAGCTTGTAAGCTTTCCTCGGTGGTTCCATCAGCGACCCCCCGACCAATTGTTCGCTCAGGTAGACTTCTCATGCTGAGTAGAAACTCTCTTCATAGCAACCATGAAGTCTTCCAAGGATCTCTGAGGAGGCTTCTCATGAATAGGCTGGCCATTCATGAACTTGTCGAATTGTTCGGACTCAGACATCAAGTAGTAAGCACCACCTAGAACAGAGAAGACACCGAACGACCAGAGATAAACTCTGACGACAGTGACGATATCTGTCCAGTTTTGACACCACCAACCGAACAAACAGAAGCATGTGGCAATGATATCGACACACAAGACGGCACCGGCCAATTGCCACGAAGGACAAGACGACCAGAATGGACCGACGGCACGAGTGACGAAAATAAGCCAGTTCTCGGTCAACGAGATTTGTAAGAATAGGACACCGTCAATGGCACCAAAGTTCTGGATAATACCTCCCTTTGGCAAGAACATGGTAGTCAAGGTAATCCAAGAACCGACAGCCAAGATAATACCCATAATGACGGACATACCCCAAAGTCTAGGTAGATCCCACTTAACAGGCTTCATCGAGTATGGAGCATTATCGTAGGCAATGGCAAGAGTGGCAACATCGGCGAAAATGGCGATGAAAACAACCAAGTTAATATCCATCATGTCATCCAAGATGGCAACCCAAAGACCGTAGAAGATCTCCAAGTGCAAGGACAAAGCGATACGGTAGACCACGTAGGCGTACATACGATGGAAAATCTGTCTGGATGTCTTCAAGGCATCGATAATGGCAGATAAACCTGGGGCAAGGAACACAATATCGGCAGCAGAACGGGCAGCATCGGAAGCACCTTCGACGGCAATACCGGTATCAGCTTTCTTCAAGGATGGAGCATCGTTGACACCGTCACCAGTCATGGCAACCAAATAACCTCTCTCTTGCAAGATCTCGACAACGTTGTACTTATGCTGAGGGAACACTTCGGCGAAACCGTCGGCATTCTCAACAAAGTCGTACATTTCAGAACCGGCCATGTCACCACCGCCACCAAGACCTAATCTCTCAGCATCGTAGATGTTGGAGCCTAGACCTAACTGTCTACACGTTTCCTTGGCGATACCAACGGCATCACCGGTAAGCATCTTGATTCTCAAGCCCAATCTCTTGGCCTCGTTAACGGTCTTGGCAGTATCATCTCTAGGTGGATCCATACATGGCATAATTCCCAAGATTTCCCAGTGTCCTTCACCTCTCTTTCTGGCAACACCAAGAGATCTGAAACCTCTAGAGGCGAATTCGGCAACCTTGTTCTCGTAGGCCTCAAGAACATCCTCCGGAATTGGATGATCCTCTTGAACGGTCTTCAAGACAAACAATGGGGCACCTTTAACACAAACGATATGTTCACCTTCTGGTGATTCGACAACGGCAGTGACTTTCTTAGAAACGGGGTCAAATGGCTGGAATTCAAGAACTTTGTATTCTGGCATGGCAGCACGGGCTTTAGGGTATTTAATCAATGACTTAAGGAAGGCCTTATCGATAGCATCGAGAGCCTTCTTCTTTCTAGAAGCAGCCAAGCAGGCAGTGAGCATCAAATCATCCGGTTCGACACCCTCAACGGTATAAGGATCATGTAGGGAAAGCTTGTTCTTGGTCAAAGTACCAGTCTTATCGGAACATAGGATTTCGACACCGGCAAGTGACTCAATAGCGGACAATTTCTGGACAATGGCCTTCTTTCTTGCCAAATATGCAGCACCAACGGCCATGGTGGTGGTGACGACAGCGGGCAAACCGACTGGGACACCAACAATGGTAATGGCCAAGGTGAAACGCAAGATTCTGACGATAGAAGAGGTTCTGTAGAAACAGGCAACCCAGATAACCAACAAGGTGGCAATAACCAAGATCAAAAGCATCGTACCGATACCGTTCAACACTTCAGTGAAATGACCGTGACCTCCGGAGGCCTTGTTGACCAAGGATGCGGCTCTTCCGACGAAAGTAGAGTCACCGGTAGCGGTAACAATCATAAGTGCCTCACCACGCTTAACGGTGGATGAGGAGAAAGTGGAATCTCCGGTGTGCTTATCGACGGCTAAAGATTCACCGGTAATGGCAGATTGATCAACCTGAAGGAAACAGTCCTCAGTAATTAGACTACCATCGGCAGGGATAACGTTACCTTCCTCAATCTTCAAGATATCACCAGGGACAACTTCAGGTGCTGGCAAGTCAATAAGCTTACCATTTCTTAAAACAGATGCAGTATTAGCGAGGGTCTTCTTCAATTCCTCGACAATGGAACCGGCCTGGAACTCTTGAATGAAACCGACACCGGCATTCAACAATAACAAGGCACAGATGACACCGAAATCGACCCAGTCCTCTAAACCAAGGGCCAACAAGGCAGCAGCCTCCATGACGAATTGAATAGGACCGACGAAATAGGTACAGAACTTAATGAACAAATTCTCCTTCTCTTCTGCCATTTGATTGGCACCGAACTTCTTTCTTCTATGCAAGACTTCCTCATCGGTCAATCCGATAGCAGGATCTGTCTGCAACATGTTTTCCGGAACAGGCTTAAAAGAACCTGGCTCCTGAGCGCCTTCGTCATCAGATTCAGACTCATCCTCGGCTCCACCGTTGGATTGCAACTCGAGGACAAGTTGATCAATGTCCTCGACCTCGTCATCGTCTTCAGGCTTGTCTTCAGGGTGTTCCTGAGCAGCTTGCTCCTTTTCTGGGTCAGCCATCGTGGAAAGCTATGAAACAGAGGGGGAACAGGAAGAAGGAATAAAGCAAGAGGAAAAGAAGGAAGAAGAAGGGGAAGGGGAATAAATCAAAAAAAATAGGGGGGGAGGGAAAACAAAACGGACGGACCAGAAATTCAACCACAGGCAAACGAAGACCACAACAAACAAATGAAGGCCGATTGGCAAAACCTGCGAAAGCCCTCCGAAGTGGAAAACAATAACCGGCTAAAATCCAGCTTCCAAACCAACACCCAGTCCTCTCCATGTAGGCCCCGACCGTTATCGCAGGTTTTTTCTTTGTGCCAAGACTCTTTCCTGCCCAATCGGTTGCGTGCCGCATTGGCATGCTGTTCCGGGTACCAACACCTTTAGTGTCCGGATGCACTAACGGGCATAGTTTTTCAGCCAAAAGAAACTGTGCAGAAAATTTTTTTTTCTCCTTTTCCGTTCATTCCGCACGGTAGCTGCGGGAGGTTTTTTAGCTAGCGCTGTGGGAAGTAGGTGGAAGGCCAATAAAAGTCACCGGGCGTCTTCACGGGTTTCTGCCGATCTGATGGCGGGAGGTTAAACGAGAAAACCCAGAAACTCCTGGTAGTGGAGGTCGGTCAGGTGGTGGAGGTCGGTCGGTTGGTCCAAGTCAGTTGCTTTATTGGTCCAATTTAATGATTCATTCATTACTTTGATGCTTTTTTTTTCGCTATTACATCCTATATCCTTCTGCTCCTTACTTTGAGGATGTTAGCTTGTCCTTCAAACATCCCAGCTGACTGCCGAGTTACGTCCCCATTTTGGCATGCCCCGTCACTCGAGTCAACAAACCCGGCACTGCGTCTTCTAGTTGAAAAAGAAACGGGGGCTCTCTGCAGGTAGCTTTTATTTCATTCCTGTTTTCTCGGGTGGGAAGGCCGTTAGTCGCTTCCTGACCAATCTTTCTCTACTCGTTCACGGCTTCTCCAGTAATTGCATAACTCCGAGTTTCATTCGCAGTTAATGAGGTAATTGAAAGTAACCACAATTGACCCATTAAATTATTCATGTCACCAGGCACCATCCGTCCCAGCCCGGTCCACTCCACCCAATGTAATTGGTCACCAACCCTCCAAACGATGCCTATCAACCTATCAGCGTACCAATTTACTCTACCAGGAAGCTCGGTCCTTACCGCAGCTTATCTTTCAGATAGCAAGCAGTTACACAATATCTTACTATCATATGGTAACCGCGATACCGCTGTGACTGCTATTGCCAGTTGATTTCTCCACACCTGCAAGATCTATGTCAAGCGGCTCACTATTAAAACCTTTCTTTCCTTGCTTTCAGTAACTGCTGTTTCCTAAAAGGATGGGTGCAATTCCCTAACATGAATACGAGGTAAAATGGAAGAAATTTTTGGACTTCCGTTTGTCCCGTTTAGACAGGTTTCTCTTAAGCACGAGACATGTAACAAGTCTTGGCTTGAAGAGGAAACGGTTTCCTGTTTGTTCGTGCGAACAGCGGCGGCTTACTCGGAGCGACTGTCGACCGTTGTTACATCTTTTTTCGGGCTTGGCACCGAGCTCTTTCCCTATAAGAGGTGTGGATTGTATTTTCCATGTTTTCGTATTGCGTCATAGTGAGGTAGGGAAGCGGGTTACGTATGAGATCTGGGTGGGATGGAGAGGATGTCAATTGGATGACTAGAATCGGCTGTCACGGAGGTGACGGAATCAGCTTTCGGAGGTACCAGAATCAGCTTACGGACCAGAATCAGCTGTATGGATCAGTTGTGTGGCGAATTCAAGGAGGTATGATATGTGGCTGGTGATAGGGAAGGAAGTGTAGTCAGTGGTGTAACCAGAGGCGTAGCCGGTAGAACGTATAGGGAGTCAGCAAGTCAGAGAAGTCGCCACTCAAGGAATTGTATCCAATGGCCCTGTAATCTCATCTGAATGTGCCAACCCGGTGAACTACTCCCGTCCATCAATTCACTGCTCCAAGGAGACAACCTTACAAAGTGTCCTCTTGGTTCACCCTTCTCCTCACAAGTGTAACATTAAGACTATGTGATTAAGACCATCTGTAACATATTAGACCATGTGACCTGAAATCAGGGGTATCCCCGCACGATACCCCAATAAATTTAGCATCTCACAGCCGTCGTCACTCGTCTTCGCCTGCCTCAGCCTGTTATGTGTTAGATCGGCGCACGCTCTTCATTAGGTTTCCTAATTTAGAAATTTTTTCTCGAAATGTCAACAGAAGCAGAGTACGTTATTTCAGTGCCTTTCTCTTCTTTTCCTTCCTTTCTCCTTCCTTCGTTACCTTGTCACTAGTTCTAGGGTATACTCACGATGAACTTTAGTCCGGGAGGATTCTTTTACACGCTATTAACCTTCATCGTGACGGCTGCCGCGTTGGTGCTCTTGCTACTATCTAACGTGGGCTCGATCACGAACAAGAAAGGTGATACATCGATCTATCTATTGGAGCTCAACTTAGCCAATTTAAATCTCGATAAGGTGTTTCCTACGGATGTGAGCATCGATGCTTCCACATTATTGAACAATGATGTCTATATTCTCGGCATGTACGGTTATTGCAGGGGTAAGACCTCGACCGCAGGCAGCGACACAGATCAAGAGTTGTACGCCACGAACTTTACCATGAACTCATGTACAAAGGCAAAGCCCATGTACACGTTTGATCCCGTTAATTTCTTGACCACCGAATTCACTCAGGACACAGGTGTGAACTTGACTGCCAGTGATATCTCACTACCTTCCAAGATTGAAGGTTACGTCAAGACTGCAGACGATGTATCGAAGGTGATCTATATTACCTCGTGCATAGCTATCGTCTTGAACTTCCTTGTTGCCGTTCTGACCATCTTCATGTACTGCTGCCGTCCTGGCGCTGTTGCTATATTGGGAATGATCGAGTTTGTCGCTTTCCTAGCCGCCCTTATCGCTTCTGGTGCTTCTACAGGAATGTATAAGTATATTGAGACTGCCTTTAACGATGAGGCTGCTCAGTATGGTATCTATGCTAGTTTGTCGAGAAATTACTTGATCTTGACGTGGGTCGGCACTGCTCTCTGTGGTGTTGCCTACATCATGCTCTTTGCAAACTGTTGCTGCAGATGCTGTTGCGGTGGAAGTCCGAGAAAGGTGTATGTTGAGAAGGAGGAGTACTAAGCTGGTGTCTGACGTTGTAGTCGTGTTTTTTAAGCCTGTCCACATCGTTTTGGCTCGCTTTGGTGAATATTTTTGTGTGCTTTTCGTTGTATCATACCTGGTTCGTTACCAGGATTGTTGAGAATTCATCTTGGTCCAATTCATTATTCGGAATTTCCAAGATTTGGCTATTGTGTTGTCATTATAGGGACTATAACTGTAAAATAAGTACAATTATCACTCGAAATACCTTAGTAGCACCGGTGCAAAAATAAACGACCAGGGTGAGGATTGAACTCACGCTCTTGCGATTAACAGTCGCACGCCTTAACCAGCTTGGCCACCCAGTCTATTTCGGCAATTTTTTGCCGGCGCCATTATTCGAGTGCGACCAGTATGAAGAGATTTGGATATTAAGATGTTTTTTCGGTAAGAGGCTGAGCTCACGATCATTCTAATATCTGTAATTGGCCACTAGAGTGATAAAGAAGTCATTGAAAGGACATTCTTGATAGAGCAGCCTAAGAAGCAATTACAAGCGGCGTTAAAAGATAATCGAGGTTGCTTACAACTATTCTAATTCTAGCTTCATCTTCTGAACCGAAAAGATTCACCCCAAAATCTGGGCAGAATATTCCTTTAGCACCAACTGATGCATAGTAAGAGAAAGCTAAGGCATTGAAGACTTCACTGTAACTCTCTTCAACTTCCGTACTAAGAACTACTACTCATGGGCGTCACAGTCAATGAACCCAGCTTATTGCAGTGATATAGCTCGACACGGATCCGATGGGATCGTGCAAGATGCTGTTTTCCACGCACTATCATGCGCCAAGAACGATAGCTTAAAGGGCTTTTTCAACCGTATATCTATTGCTGCCCAAGCGCCCAGTCCTAGACGCTCAGCTCCCACTTCCGACATAATTTCTTACGTAATATCCAAAATCTAAACGCGCTACCAAATCAGTCTACCTTCCCCCCCCTGAAAGGGCAAGATCTATTGCTTCCTCTCTACACATCGGTACAAAGCATTCAGAGACCACAGTTCATCACCATGACGGTCTCTTTTAAATGGCCCTGGATGGGAGTAGCGGTAAGTAGACCAAAAAGTACCCACTTAATCTCCTCATACTAACTTTTCAGATACCTGTCATTATCATTGGCTACTTGCATGCCAGCACTACACTACTACTGCGTTATAAATCCAAAGCCGTCGGACTGGAGTATGAGCTCTTCCAGGCGTCCTTGGCCATGATCTGGATATCCTATTATTTGGCTATAAAGGTACCGCCTGGAACTCCCCCTAAGGGCTATAAAGTTGACAGGTCTATCAAACCCCCAACCTTCTGGTATAAGTACTGCTTGAAGTGCAAGACCGACAAGCCGGAAAGATGTCATCACTGTAAGACGTGCGGAAGATGCGTTTTGAAGATGGATCATCATTGTCCGTGGACTATGAACTGCGTTGGATATGGAAACTTGCCTCATTTCACGAGATTTCTCGTCTGGGTACTGGTGGGATGTGGATTCGGCATCAAATACTATGCAAGAGCACTCTTAGGCTATTACCGGATAAGGAATTTGCCATCGTACCTTATCAATAAGTACGTCTTGACTATACTGGTGGTAAACTCGCTACTTCTGCTGTTCGTTGAGTTTACAATCCTTCTGTTATTTCTTCGAACTATGGATGGATTGATGTCTAACGTGACTACCATCGAAGATTGGGAGAAGGATCGCATGCATCGGGTATTTTTAAGGGATGCCTTTTGGACGAAAGTCAGGGACAACTATTCATTGATTCACCCCGGCAAACCATTCCCGGAACTAACCTCGTGGAAGATCAACTATAGAGAGCTTCCACACAACTCTTCTGTTCCTGCTAACTTCTCGTTCGAGGATTTAGTATTCCCATATGATTTAGGGTCTGGTTATGAGAACATGGTCCAAGCACTAGGTCCAGTTTACCAATGGCTGTGGCCATGGGGAGGGCCCGAAGGTGACGGGCTTTCCTTCCCGAAGAACTGGTGGAACGAAGAGGATGAGTTGAAGATACCGTTCCCTATTGATGGTGGTGACTACGGAGCATCTAAGTCAGGATCTGAAGTTAACGTAGTGGTGGATGATGATGGGGAGACAACGTTGGGAAACTTTCCGAATGAATTAGGAGAGACATTGGATGATTTTGGAGTTGATTTGACCACGGAGAATTATGAGATGAGGAAGAGGGTGTAACGAGTTAGACACAGGTAATGTTATAGAATATTAGTTCCGGATACGGAAATCCTTTTACTCCCACTAGCTAAAACAAGTACAATTGTTATTGAAACAAACTGAGTAACAAATATACATAGAGATCATTCTGTTGTTGCCACAGGTTGAGGCTGCTGAATTGATGGTTCAGGCCGAGGTTGAACTACCTGATCCGACTTAGCATTATTCACCTCATCCTTCTTGGCATCTTCTTTCTCTTTCTCCTCTTTATCAGCCTCTCCAAAATGGCTGTACGCATCCTGACCCTTCGATAGCAACACGTCAAACTTGTCCGTGGCTTTCTTGAGCGAATCCTCGTCTAATCCAAGACCGTAGCTTCCAACGAGATTCTGCTTCAAAGAATCAAGACGAAGATCTGCCGCAGACGTCTTAGGCTCTGGCTTATTATACACGGAGTTTCGGACAAACAAATCGTACGAGCCCTTGTCAAAGACAAGTCTGTACGTATCCATGTCGACCTTCACTTTAAGTTTCGAGTCTGACACTCCCTCGATCTCATCCTCATCTTCTTCCTCTTCCTCCTCTACAGTACTTCTCAAGAAAGGCAGACGTAACTTTGACGAGTCCAATCCTTCGGTAGGGTAAGACATCGAGTAGCTTGTCATATAGTAATTCCAGCGTTCTTCCTTAGTCTTGCTAGAATCCTTGATCGTTAGATCATCCACAGCAAGGAAAACGATCTCCGCAGTCTTCGTCTTACGATTGTATGAGATCTCGAACATGTTCTCATCGGCATGCATATGTCCTCTGACCTGCATTCTGTAAACGATCTGATCCCTGGCAGTTGACACCGGTGTGTTACGGTCCTTCTCCATTAACATTAGAATTTCACCACACCGTGAATCCGTCACAAGGGTGTGACAGTGTTTCAGAAGACCTTGAATCACCTTATGAATAGTGAACAACCTGAATGCCTTGTTACGGAAGCCTTGGCGAAGCGATTCTTCAAACACATTCTGCTCCACCTTTCCCTCCATCACCTTAACGCAGAGATTAAGGGCTTCGTGATAAGAGTCATCTCCCTTGATCTCAACCCCTTGTTCTTCCAAGGAATGGTCTAGAAGACCCAAATCAACGGCAAACTTAGTTTCGGTCCTTGACTTGATCTCCCTGTTAGCTTCCGGAGAAAGCTGCTTGACTCCAAGCAACCGGCGATAGATAACGTCGAGGTAACGGAAGAAGACGTAGATCTGAGTGTTGCAGAAGAGGTTATAAAGGTCGCGGGCAGGCTCAGAAGTTGAAGAAGCCACTGGACGTTCGGGAACAGGAGCAGAAGCTTCTGGCTTCTCGATCCAGCTGATTTCTCCCCTCTGAGCGGCCTCTTCCCTCACCGCGTCGCTCTCCTCAGAAGAATGGCCTTCCTCCTGGCGTCTTCTCTTAGACTTCCTTAACACGTCCTTTAAAAGATCGTATTCCCTAGGTCTTTTCTTCGTCTGTGAAAGCGTGGCGGATGAGGAAGATTCGGATTCCTCAGAAGATTCCTGCTCATCACGCGAATGCGATAGATTCACACCACGCTCACGCATGGCATTATCGATCGATTCTGCGCTGAGGAAGAAGAATCTAACCAAGAAGGATCGAACAAAGGCTTCTAGTCGAGCTCTATCGTAAGGCGAGTAAGCCTGACTGTGGTTCAAATAAACGTACACCAACTGTAGAAGATCCATAAGAACGTCGAAATCGTTATAATGACAGGTGATCTGAGACTTTGGACGAGGCATCAATGGATGAATCTTCTTATGGGATTGTTCCTGCTTTATTGTGCAGATCTCATTCACAAGCTGCTTATTAGTGAGCAGCTTCTTATCGATTTGTTTGAAAGCCAATCCCAGGTGGTCCAAGGACTTGTAGAAGATCTTCTGCTCCGCTTCACGCCACACCTTGTTCCACTCTCTGTGTGCACGCTTCCACTCTTCATCTTTTTGTTTGAGCCGCTTCAAAACAACTGGCACAGCGACAGCTGGGTTGTCTCTCAACGCATCAATTACTTCCCAACCACGATCCTTATCATAAACCTTCCGTATCACCTTCTTGTAGATCGTAGAAGAAGTGTGACCCAAATTGGCAGGAACCTTGAACTTGGCCTTTTCTTCAGGACCCATATTAGCCAGTCTGTTAGCGATGGTCTCAAGAGTCTGGATGGTTCTCAAATTGGCCTCCATGTAAAAGTCATATTCATGTCGTTCATCCTCAATCCGGAAGAGGATCTCTTCGTACTGGTTCTTTCTGTGAGCGATGAATCCAGATTCCTCCGAAGCCCAGACGGGATGTCCGGCCCATTCATCATTAAAGATTTCCCAACAAAGCTCATCCCTGCCAGAACATGGCTTATGGGTCTGTGACTTTGGTAGGAGTCGGTAGGAGGGGCCCGCAGCCTTCCGCGCGCCGAGGTCCATGAGCTGCTTCCGAATTGCGATATTCTCGATTCTTAATGGTTTGGCTTCCCAGCCGACAATTGCCTTGAATTTTGCAAACAATTCAGGGAATCCACCAAGGAATCCCTGCACCTTCTCTACTAGAGTATCCTTGTCAATCACATCACTGGTGAATAGCCTGAGGAATTTAAGGAACTCATTGTAAGTCTGCTTATTGCCAATCGCCTTCTTCACTCTATCGAAGAAGGCAATCTCGTCGGACACGTCTGAGTCCACTACGCTCGCAGGGAACGCTGGCTCAGGAACTCCAGGAAGTAATGATGGATTGTCCTCACGATCTCTTCTCCGGTGTGGTAAAGGAGCACCTCGTAGATTCGATACTGGCTGCTCTTCAAACGGTTGGATTTGGCCTTGGCTCTGTCGAGATCCCCTACGTTTTCTGGAATCAATAGGGAGTACCGATAAGGGAACGGGCTTTCCAGGCTGTTGTTGCTGTTGCTGTTGCTGTTGTTGCTGCTGCTGCTGTGGAACAAGTTGACCACCTTCTTGACCTGGAGGCGGGGCAAAGCTACCCACTGGGGGTAGCTGAACGTAATCAAAGTCGGTGTCTTTAGGTGGGGATTCAGGCATGAATAACTTGAAATCTTCGAGCAAATCTGGCGCGTCTCTGAATAGGGCCGAAATTTCTCGATACACCTCCTCAATTGGCTTAACTCCCTTCTGATACATCTGTAAATTCTCTAGGAAATGCTTATAGATGTCAGGTTGGCTGGCGTACCTTTGCTTAATCTTGTTGACATAATTGATAGCCTGATCAAACTCTGCAGGAGAACCTTGACCCGGTTGCGCTGGGAGACCACCAGGGAGTCCACGTGGAGGGCCAGAAATCATAGGATTTTGGCCACCTGGAATAGAATTTGCAAGTTCGTAGGATGCCATCGGTTGGCCAGGCTGCTGGCCCGGTTGATAGAAGGCAGCATATTGGGATTGATAGCCAGAAAATCCCGGCTGAGCACCTGCGGAAGGATACTGCTGGGGCATCTCGTAGTGAGCGGGTCCCTGACGAATACTCTTTCCCAAAGGTGTAGTCACAACGATTGTGCTAGGATCAGTAGGCGAGCATTCGATGGAGAAACCTTCTGGTAAGAACGTGTTAAAACCATCGATCAATTGCGGATGACCCCGAAATAGCGAGGACACTCTATCGATAACGCCGGGCGTGTCAATATTCTGACTTTTGAAATCTTTCATAATGTCGAGAAAGTTGTTATACACTTCGGTCTGGTTTCTGAATTGAAGTTTAACCTGATCCAAATAGGAAAGGGCATCTTTGACGTTCAAAGGCCTGTACGTCTGACCAGGTTGTTGTGGAGGTTGTAGCAATGCCTGTTGAGCAGCTGTGACGGCAGAAACGGACGCGGCTGAAACGGACGGAATAGATGCACCAATAGCACCACCTAATGGACCGGTAGCAGTAGTAGATCCGCCTGCCACTTGAGCACCCTGGCCTGCTTGGCCACCTAAAGGTTGATCTGACTGTGATTGAATAGAAGATAAGACAGGATCCTGATAAAGTTAGTAAGAAGAACGAGCGGAGAAGGAATCATAACCTGAAATTTATTTTGTACCTACCGTTCGAACATTATCCATTGAATACCTTGTCAAGTTGCCGATTCCAGGAAGAACTGGCATTTGGTAAACTTGTTGTCCTATAGATTGTTAGTAGTTGTAATCTCGACGCGTTGTTCTTTGAAATACCTACCATTTTCTATTGCCGATGGAGGGGGTAGAACCGTGGAAGCTTGTTCGGAGCTGGGATATGTTAGTAAGCGGGAGCCGTAGGGAAAACAAGTGCCGTTGGGAAAACAAGTAGTGGCAGTGATATTTACTTACGGATAAGAGGCATTACCATTGGAACTGGTAGGACCAACGGCACCATTGGCACCGTTAGGAGCGCTTGGTCCAACAGATCCATTAGAACCTTGATCCTTTCCGTCGGATGTCTGCCAATTAGGTTGAGACATGAGAGAATGAACAGATGAACGGGTCACTGGAAGTTGTAGCTATATATATACCGCAGCTGTGTACAGTAGCCAATTAAACTGTTGATCAAATTGTGCGGAACTTGAATAAAACTTCGATAAGTTGATAACGACAATCGTACCACGCTAACACTAATGGCAATGCCGTTTGTGTCACACGATAGTATGGCAAACTTATGGTGATAACAAGAAGAACCTTACCATACAAACAATGCGAAAAAGCGTTCCCCGAAGCGATAAAGGGGAAAAAAAGGCAGCGAAGGCAGCGAGATTCGTTCGGTTCGCGATAAAATTTGCAGCGTGCGGGAACCAATTAGGAATTGGTGGGGAGTAGAGATGTAAGGAGGTAGGGAGGCTACGGTTAAGAGAGAGACGGTTAAGGGAGGGAGGGAGAGACGGTGAGGAGAGGAAGGGTGAGGCAGAGAGAGAGTGTGAGGCAGAGAGAGTGAAGAGAGAGAGGGTGAGGCTGAGAGTGTGAAGGCAGATACGGTGGAAGATGACTTAAGTAGAGTGTGAAGGCAGATACGGTGGAAGATGACTTAAGTAGAGCATTGGCGACTATTTCAGGTTGGAGATCTCCGTCTTCCCAGGTAGTGATCTGCCTACTACCCATATACTGCTTACTGATATCATTTCTCACCGATCTGCTTATTTATACAGCCGTTATTTATTCTTCTTTGGCGAATCTCCTCCTTTTCATGACCCAGCTTCTTCTGCTTTCTTGGAGCTACACGTCTAGGTACATCTCCTTCCCTATATCCCTCCCCATCTCCCTCCCCATCTCCCTCCCCATCTCCCTCCCCATCTCCCTCCCCATCTCCCTCCCCATCTCCCTCCCCATCTCCCTCCCCATCTCCCTCCCCATCTCCCTCCCCATCTCCCTCCCCATCTCCCTCCCCATGGCTACCCCATAGTCCACGATTACATAATCACCAGACTGAAAAATTTTCGACCCGCGAAAGGCCCCACTACGAGGGCCAACTAAACGGCACTTATCAGCGTATAGAGATGTCGTCTCAGCTATAAACGTGGTTGGCGGGTCAGTTCTTAGTTGTCCGTGGGGTTTTTGGTATATCTGGGTGGCTAGTTCTCCATCACTTCAAAATTCAGCATACTTACAGCATAAAATCTGGCACCTACTCATTATCGCATACCGGATATACATACACAGTTATACATTCTACATATAGGACAAAATGAACGCCCCCGATAGATTCGAGCTCTTTATTCTCCCGGACGGAGTGTCAAAGATCCAAATAACTCCAGATTCTCGAGTCCCCAATTGTATCATTGTGAAGTTTGAAAGGGAGGATCATACGTTAGGAAATCTACTAAGGCAAGAGTTGGTGAACGATCCTAAGGTTCTATTTGCTGCCTATAAGGTTCAGCATCCCCTATTTGCGAACTTTGTGATGAGAATTCAGACAGAGGAAGGATACAAGCCAAGAACGGCTTTGAAAAATGCATGCACGAGGCTAATTTCGAAGCTGGGGGTGTTGAGCGAGAAGTTTAAGCGTGAATGGGAGTTGAAGTCGTTGTTGACAGCGACGGAGAATGAGGAGATATAAGTTGAGGAAGGCTGGGTGGAAGGTTGAGTGGAAGGTTGAGTGGGAGGCTGGGTGGAAGACTGAGACGTCGGCGGATTTGAACGCGGATTCCAAGTGAAAGTGAGTGTGGTCGGAGGAGCGTATGGCTGAAGATACACTAGTCGAACGGACGAACAGAGCCATCAGCTACCAGCAGCTACCAGCGACACCAGAAGCACCGGCAGTACCAGAAGCGCCGGCAGCACCGGAAGCACCAGCAGCAGCCACACCCGTACCCGCACCCTCTCCCTCCCCCCCTCCCTCCCCCTCTCCCCCTCTCAACCCCCTCGTTCGTCGTATACTAAATAGATGTAAATTATAACCGACACAGGTAACCTACAACCTATAAAATAGGCAGTTATTCTAGACAATTACATAAGGGAATCAAAATACAGGCCAGTGGGGCTCACGAGTGCAGGCTCATCAATCGGTAAAACCCACAACTCTACTCTACCTACCGCTCAAGTGACTATCTTCTCCCTCAAAGCGTGCTTGAGGAAATCATACTTCACCGTGAAGTATTCGTCCGGATAGTCATAGAAGTTACCATTTGCAACCACGGAATCAAGTGGAAGCGTCTCTATTTCCTTCGAAGGTGTAATATGCGTTATGAAGTGGCCATAGCGTGATAACACAAATTTATGATGGTCCTTGAAGTTGAACTGATAACTTCCGTTGTTCATCTCAAACATGATATAGTTGTCATCCCTGGTGTATCTTCTAAGATACACGGTTTCATCTTCAGACCCTAACTCTCCGTCGTCCTTCTCGGCAACGTCAGACAAGTGGGCATTCATATACTTTTGAAAGAAGTCGACAACCTCGACATTCTTTTCTAGCGATTGTGGAACCTCTTCTGGTGACATCATGCGTTCACGCCAACCCTTTTCGCCCCGTGGTTCCACCAAACAGAGTTCTTGATAATCTGGGAACTTCAGCACTGTATGACCTGCATTGAAAAGAACTCCAATTGAATTGTTCGAGAGCTGATAGGCAAATCCATGCTTATTTGAATAGTCAACCCATTTGGAGACTAAGATCGGATCCTTACCATCATATCCCTTACTGGATGAGGAAGTAACTCCTTCTTCGATCTGTTTGAGGTTAAGCAACGTTTTCGACAGAGCTTCATTTAACACCTTCACCATGATACTCTCTGAGGTAGCTCTATTGAGCTCCGTGGATAACTTGCTTCTGTACGGTTTCACGGCTAGCGGCGTGGTGACCTCATGATACTTGTTCTTGTTATTATCAGGAGAAAGAGAATGGGGAAGGAGTGTCTTTGGCTGCTCACTGTAGAGATCGCTCTTGAGGATCTCAACCGGTGTAGTAGGACCTGCCCTTTGCAAAGTAACACCACCGTTGATACCAACCTGGCCCTTGACGTTCTCAAAATTCACTAGAGATTCCTCTCTGGTTAGGAAACTGATTCCTCTTGGCTCTCTCTTAAGTGATTCGACGGTAACTCCCGATGGGAAAGGTCCACAGGTAAACCAGTCATATTGCAAGATCTCGTCTAGACTTGGTCTCTTGGTTGGATCTGTATTAAGAAGATCTCTAATCAAAACTCTGGCCTCTTCAGAGACTGGAGAATCTGCAGGAAAGGCGTATTCATCATGCTTGATTCTCTCATAGATAATTTGGACATCCTTTGCTTGAAATGGAGGTTTACCAAACAACAGTGCAAACATCATAATTCCAATGGCCCAAATATCGACCTCAAAACTATGGCCCGTCTTCTTACCACCTAGTACTTCCGGAGCAATATAGTTTGGAGTACCACAAATGGTGTACCGACGTCTACTCGGTGGATTGATGATCGTGGCTAAACCGAAATCACCAATCTTCAAATTCATATCAGGGTCGAAGAAGATATTGCCTAGTTTCAAATCCCTATGAATCACCATTCTGCGATGCAAGTACTTGACTGCACCGATAATCTGAGTCATGAAAAAACGAACCTCCGGCTCACTGACGAGCTTTCTATGCTTCAACAAATCCATCAATGAATGGTTCGGACAGATCTCCAAGAGAATGTACACATTGACATCGTCCTCGAAGCAATCAATGAACTTGACAATGTTAGGATGAGACATGCTCTTATGAATCTTGATTTCAGAGAGCAGTTTGGTCTTGGTCTTCTCATTCTTGATCGAAGCTTTGGCAACGGTCTTGGCAGCGAAGATCCTTCCGGTTTCATCCTTCATTTGGAAACACCTGGCAAATCCTCCCTCTCCTAAAAACAGACCTCTATGATATCCTCTGCCATTTCTGTTCCTCACCACACTTGGTGGTGTCTTACAAAGGGAACTAAGCTTCTGCTTTCTTCTATGATGATGAGTCTCAGGCTTAGACACAGCAGCCTTGGCCGGAGTACGGATGATCCCATTGCTCTTAGAATTGATCTGAACACTGTTAAGAGCCTGAAGTGGTTTTCCAGACATGGTGAGTGAATCGAATGAGAAATGAAGGACTGAAAATGCTGATTTAACAACGATGCGATGCCCCTATGAGAAAGATAATCTAAATGCACTGGCTTTAACTCGAGTTCAGCTAACCAAAACACTATCACACTCGAGTTAAGATTAACTTGAGCCCAATACTTTGTCTGCTTGCAGTTTGTCACTGTCTCCAGCTTATGAACAACTTATATAAAAGTAATATAAAGCTGCCTCAAGTTTTAATGGTGCCGAGAGAGCTCTTTGTCTGGAGCTTACCTTTTCCCCTTTTGGGCTGTTGATCTGTTGCCTAATTGAAGCTCGAAAACTTTTCAAGGCAGTGAAAGTCTGGGCATCGTGATTCATATCACATGATTGAAATGTCCCCTTTTGTATTTTTCGTCTCTAGTTTCTCCCTCAATTTTCTCCCCTATTTTGCTTTATCTACAATTTTTCGTTATTTTTCGTTATTTTTCGTTCTTTTTCTTGTTTGACCTGTTTTTTTAATCTTGTTTGCCCGTTTAACGCGTATCCCTTTTTTATTGATCCCTTTCTGTGACCAGCTCATTCGTTTGTTCATTTGCTTGTTGGTTTAAGTCATCCAATTACTCATTTAGTAGTTGATAGGTTCAGCTTGTTGGTCAATATGCCAGTTTCATCTTCAGGAGAGGATGAAGATAAGCCATTGAAATCTTTGACACGCAGAAATAACCACGTGATTGATTTGGATGAAGATGATGATTATGAAGATACTCCATTGAAGGAGGTGAAGGTGAGGAAGCGGAAGGCTGAGACTGCGAAGAAGCCAAGAAAGAAGGTGAAAAAGGAGAAGAAGGAGGTGAAGAAGGAGAAGGAGGTGAAGAAGGAGAAGAAGGTGACGAAGGAGAAAAAGAAGGTAGCAAAGAAGGTCAAGAAAGAAGTTAAGAAAGAAACCAGCGTGAAACAAGACCCTGGAAAGGATAGCGACAGCCAATCAGATGTGTACAGATGGTGGGAGAATGAAGACGAACTTGAAGGTGAGATCAAATGGCATACATTGCAACACCATGGAATTATCTTCCCACCTGAATATAAGCCACTACCGAAGCGAGTCAAACTACTATATGATGGCAAGCCGGTAAGCCTGCCACCTTCTGCAGAGGAAGTTGCCGGATTCTTTGGAGCCATGATACAGACAGAGCATGCAAAGAATCCTGTTTTCCAGAAGAATTTCTTCCATGATTTCCTTGAAGTCTTGAAGGAGAGTGGAGGGAGCCCTGAAGCTGAGATTAAGGATTTTGAGAAGTGTGACTTCTCTCTAATGTATGCTCACTTTGAGAAGGAAAGAGAGAAGAAGAAAGCCCTTCCCCCACAGGAGAAGAGACGGATTCGTGACGAGAAGGCCCAATTGGAGGAAAAATATAGATTCTGTTTGCTTGATGGCCGTAAGGAGCAGGTTGGTAATTTCAGAATCGAACCTCCAGGGTTATTCAGAGGACGCGGTGCGCATCCCAAGACAGGCAAGCTTAAGAGACGTGTCTATCCTGAGCAGGTGACTCTTAATCTAGATGAAAAGGCTCATGTTCCCTCTCCACCAAGGGGACATAATTGGGGTGAAGTGAGACATGATAATACTGTTGCATGGCTTGCAATGTGGAGAGAGAACATTTCTAATTCTGTGAAGTACGTTCGATTCGGTAATAACTCCACACTGAAGGGAATTAGTGACTTCAAGAAGTTCGAAAAGGCTCGAGCTTTGAAGGATTATATAGACGCTATTAGAATCGACTACAAGAAGAAGTTAAAGTCGGAGTTGATGTTAGACAGGCAAATTGCTACGGCCACTTACCTCATCGATGTGTTTGCTCTCAGAGCAGGTGGAGAGAAGTCTGATGATGAGGCAGATACTGTTGGATGCTGTTCATTAAGATATGAGCATGTGTTCCTCAAGCCTCCCAGTACAGTGATTTTCGACTTCTTGGGTAAGGACTCAGTGAGGTTCTATCAGGAGGTGGAGGTTGACAAACAGGTGTTCAAGAACATTCGAATTTTTAAGAAGTCACCAAAGAAACCAGGTGATGATCTATTTGATCGTCTTGATCCTTCAATTTTGAACAAGTACTTCTCGAGTTATCTTCCTGGCTTAACGGCCAAGGTTTTCCGTACATACAATGCATCCAAGACGATGCAGGAGCAGTTGGATTTAATTCCGAACGAGGGAACTGTGAATGAGAAGGTGGTTCGATTTAATGCTGCCAATCGAGAAGTGGCCATTCTCTGTAACCATCAACGTAGTGTGACCAAAGGATTTGAGGCAGGAGTACAGAAAATGAACGAGAAGATTGAAGAGATGCGGTGGAGGAAGACTCGGTTAAAGCGGATGATACTCCAGTTGGATAAGAAGGAAAAGAAGAAGCGTCCGGACTACTTTGCAGAGATTGATGAACTTCCTATCGAGAAGGAGAAGGAGATCGTGGAGAGAGTGCTTGAGAAGGATAAAGAGAGAGATGAGAAATGGTCTTTACGTGAGAAGCAGAAGATCAACTGGGAGAAGAAGAGTATTACGACGGAAGAATATGAGCAGAGATTGAAGACTTTGGAGGAAGATAAGAAGAAGCGAAAAGTGAAGTACGAAGAGAAGCACAAGCAGTTGAAAGGAGAGACGAAAAACCATAAGTACGACCTAAGCTCTTCGATGACTGTCGAGAAGTTGGATGGCCAGGTGGAGAAGTTGGAGGAAAGAATCACCAACACGAATCTACAGCTGAAGGATAGAGAGGACAATTCTACTGTTGCTCTTTCTACATCTAAGGTGAACTATATTGATCCGAGGTTGACGGTTGCATTTTCGAAGAAGTTTGACGTTCCACTTGAGAAGTTGTTCACCAAGGCATTGAGGGAGAAGTTTGCATGGGCTATTGAGTCTGCAGATGAGAAGTGGAGGTTTTAGGTGGCAGAGATGTGTAATATACTCACTCACCTGCCATTCAATATATAGCCAACAGTATAAAGGGAAATCTTCTAATCAGACTAAATTGCCATCGTTCGGCTATATGCAGAAGAAGTCAAGGTAGTGAAATGAGATGCCAAGATGACAATGGCAATGGGCCCTGAAGGTCACAAGAGATTCAACGTAGAATTGAAAGACACTTTGATCGATAACCAATCAGACCAATGGAAGAGTAAAAAGAAATGAAATCCAGTGCCGCGGATGGCTTCCATACAGATTAACAGGATAGGGCATCCGCTAGAAAAGAAAATGACTGTACGTACCAACTGACAGTAGCTAACGTTTCTCCAAGTTTCGGGGCCTACCTAACAACCGCTCCACCGCTAACACTTCGTACTAAATGTCGTCTACTCTGCGTTGAATACGTTGACGTCATGTCGAAACGGCCCGCCAAACCGCTGCGTTCTTTATCTTGATAGCTGTCATCGGGGTGAGGTTCTAGTGCCGCATGGTGAAAAATTTAGGAAAATTGGAAAATCTCGATCAGCAGTGAGCGAGTCAGGAAGCTGCAGGCAGTGCAAACGACGATGATCTTTTTTAGTGGCCAGTTAAGTTAAGTCTTAGTTAGGCCTTGCTGTAAGATGGTCTGGTATTTGGGCATGGCTTGACACGGGCATCACCGATCGTTCGTTTCAAAGAAGTTCGATAAAGTCTGCACATCCCCGGTCACCGGACCTACATCATCTTCTTATCTTCCCCAAACCTTCCCTCGTCTCTTCCCCTCCATTCCCACCCGCTGCCCGTTATCTGACCTGCTCGTAGATGCACGCACTTTTAAAGGCAGAAAAGAAACGAACTGCCGCGGTCTGAATGGCTCTGAGTGTCCCTCTTCCCGTCTGTATCTTTATCGGGAAGAAAATTTTTTTGACCGGCTCCTTCCCCCTGCCAATTTCGCTGGACTGACTCTGTGGGGGGGAGTAATTGTAAGCGTTTGTATTCTTTATCAGAGCTGCAGACTGTGCTGCTTGCAGACGATTGCCGTCTCTCCATTCTCCGTTTATATATAGCCAGGTAGATCTGGAAAATCTGGTTGATCGATCCACCGTCACTTTTATCTACTGATTTGTCTGCTAGTTTATTAAAGCTTATCATGTCTTTAGAAGGCTCTCATTCAGACATAGAGAAGAAGGCATTCAAGGAGACCACGTCGGTCTCTGATGAGGCCATCGTTGTTGAGAAGGCCCCAGAGGTTCAAGGTGGTAAATATGCTTCTGCCTATGCCAACCTCATGCAGATGTTCCACGGTGAAACCCGTGGTATCGAACGTGTTCCAGAGGAGGAAAAGACACAGACTTCCGTGTATTCTGCCGCTACCATGTGGCTTTCCGCTAATATGGTTATCGCTACCTTCTCTTTGGGTGCCCTTTCATACTCTGTCTTTGACTTGGACTTTGGTACTTCCGTTCTTACCATCATCTTCTTCAGTATACTTGGTTCCTTACCAGTTGCTTTCTTTTCCATCTTCGGTGCTCGTTATGGTTTGAGACAGATGATCCTATCAAGATTCCTTATTGGTAACGTTGGTATGAGAATCTTTGCCTTCATTAACTGTGTTGCCTGTGTTGGTTGGGGTGCCGTCAATATCATGTCTTCTGCTCAGTTGCTTCATATCGTTAATAACGGTGCTCTACCACCTTGGGCTGGTTGTCTTATCTTGGTCGTCGCTACCATCGTCGTGACCTTCTTTGGCTACAACGTTATTCATACCTACGAGAAATGGTCTTGGATTCCTAACGCCGTCTGCTTCATCGCCATCATTGCAAGATTGTCTATGGCTCACGTGTTCAAGGCTGGTATTCAGAACGATGCTGGCGATTGGGTCACTTGGGGTTCCGGTAGAACTTTCGCTGGTGGTGTTCTATCCTTTGGTGGTACTATCTTCGGTTTCGCTGCTGGCTGGACCACTTACGCTGCTGACTATACTACCTACATGCGTACCGATTCTTCTCCATCCAGAATCTTCTTTGGTGTTCTTATCGGTCTATGTTTCCCATTGATCTTCACCCTAACTTTAGGTGCTGCTGCCATCACTGGTATCAAGACCAATGACACATACGCCACTTTGTACCAGGATTACTCCGTCGGTGGTTTGGTTTACGCCATTCTTGTCCAGGATTCCCTACATGGATTCGGTCAGTTCCTTTGTGTTCTTTTGGCTCTGTCCACAGTCTGCAACAACATCCCAAACATGTACTCCATCGCTTTGGGTGCCCAGGCTTTCTGGTCCAAGTTTGCCAAGATTCCTAGAGTCGTCTGGACCATCGTTGGTAATGCCTTGACTTTGGCCATCTGTATTCCTGCTTACTACAAGTTCGCAGATGTCGTTGACAACTTCATGAACCTTATTGGTTACTACTTGGCCATCTATGATGCCATCTCTCTCTCTGAACATTTCATCTTCAGAAAGGGATTCTCCGGTTACAACATCGAAGACTACGACAAATTAAATAAGATCAATCCTGGTTGGGCTGGTGCATTTGCATTCTGCTGTGGTGCTGCAGGTGTCGTCGTTGGTATGGATCAAACTTGGTATGCCGGTGTTCTTGCCGCCAAGATTGGTGAATTCGGTGGTGATATTGGCTTTGAATTAGCCGCCGGCTTCTCTTTCATTGGTTACCTGATTGCCAGACCAATCGAGAAGAAGCACTTTGGCCGTTAGAAAAAGACAATTGCTAAATCCCATTTGTATAATAACTAAGTATACGTCGCACACTTTTACCGGACGGGGTCCAGAGATACTGTGTTTTCCTTTTCTTAATTTAATTAACCCGGTCTCAATCTATCTAGATAAGAAGTAAACCTGAATAGTCCTCCACTTGCTACCGTTTCTTTTTGCCTCATCGATCCAGGGTCTAGCTTCCTGCGCAGAAACCCGAGTCCTCCTAGACGCTTATCTCCCGTCCCATCGTAAATGCATGATAGCCGCGGCGAGCCCGCTACCACTAGGGATCTACGAGCGTATCAGTTGGGGCGTAGGCGGAACAATTCAGGGGGGAGAGGGGAAGATATGGGGAAGTTCCATAGCAGGCTGATATATGATCTGTGCAGGTTGAGGTGGAGGTGAGGTGGAGGAGAGACGGAGGGAAATCCCTGAAAATCGACCCAATCGACGTGAGCGACGCGTCGATTAAATGAGGGGAGAACTCGGAGAAAAGCGTCAGATCGCACCATCTGACGATGATGATGTGCCCTTAGCTGGCTACCTCCCACCCTCATTCGTCAGCGGCTCTTTCCACCCAATATGTCCTCTGCACAGGGACTCTTTTTGAGAATCCCACCCAAGAATTCAAATAATTATCCAAAGGTGGACTTTCAGTCTATTAAAGACAGGGGTTCTATCTCTACGATATCTGCCGAGAATTCGTCGCCGTCAGCGGCCCAACCTGAACAGGAACCGCAGGTACAACAGCCACAACAAACACAGCAACAACCACAGCAACAGCAGCAGCGGCAACAGCAACTGCAACCGCAACCGCGTGGTCAACGTCATTTGGCACGGTATCCTGGCTTTGATACAAGAGTTCAATTTCAACAACAGCAGCAGCTGTCGCTGTCTACTCATATAGACGATAATTCCACGTTATACGAGTTGGCTGATGACTTGTGCAAAGTAGTGGCTCAAAATTCGAACATTAAGGATGAGATATGGCGTCAGGTGGAATCCCTATCTATAGAGGTCGAGAGAAAGGAGGGACATGGAGAGGAAGTGGAGGATGAAGAAAGGGACAAAGATGTAATGAAGGAGAAGATCTTGGACGATAGCGATATAACGACTGATACGGAGATCGATAGTACTTATCTAAGCGACATGGCATCGATGCCTAGCGCGTTTAGATATCGAAAGGAATACGAAGAGCTGCGGAAGTTAGGGATCTCTGGCCAGCTGCGTCGACGGAGTAAGAATACCCTCTATAGGAGTTTGAGGAACCTTGTGGGAACACAGGGAAGGCAGCAGAAAGTTGATCTGGAGAATGAGAAGAAAACCAGCCAGCTTGAGCGGGAGGTTTTCCAGTTATCACTACTTTTACGTGATAGAAGAGCGTATAATCGAGGATTATTGCGTACAATTTCAGAGTACGAAGATCAGCTAATAGAGATCATGGATATCATGGCCGAACGTCACGTGGGTATAAATAGGGAACAGTTACGAGCTATGGAAGATTATAAGAGAGAACTATCTGTGCTGAACGATAAGATGTTTGAGAAATACAGGGAGTATACGATGGTGGAGAATAAGAGCGTGGAATTGTACGATAGTGTGAGGGAGGTTGCCGAGTATATAGCGGGTCTAGATTTGGGAACGGAGGAGGGAGTACAGTCTCATAAGCATTAGACTGCTCCTCAGTGGCTCCCTATCTTATAAACCAATCGCACTTTATCACGTCTCTCTCCTTCCTACCAGCGTCGAACATCTGCCCTATGTCACCATAATCGTCGTCTTTCTCTTCCAGATCGTCCTCCCACGTCATCACAAGACCTCCGCTCCGCTTGATCGCTTCCTTAGCTGTCTGCCACGAATATCGAACATTATGGTCCCATCCAAATAACGGATCCACTTCTCCGTTGAGCCATTTGCAGGTCCTTGGATCGGATGGATATCCAGACCCCCAACTCACCTCCATCTGTCGCTGCTTGGCAGAATGAAATAGGCTGTAATCTCTGGTGACCTTTGCCACGATCGACGCGGCAGAAACTATGGGAAATAGAGAATCGGCCTTCTTAGTCACGGTTATCTTCAACGTGGGGAATCTGTCCTGCAATTTCTTCTGGTAACTAACCGGCGGCCCAACAGTATCAACGTAAACTTCCCTCACTTTCACCCCTTTCCTCATCACTTCGTCAATTAATTCCATAGTCACATCATGTGCCTGACTGTTTAAATTGTATGTAGCTTGTCGTGGTCGTAGCATCCCCGCGGATATATCACGTGCGGTAATGGAAGTAGTAGCCCATCCAATACTATCGAAGAGATCTGTCTCGGTTCCACAGATCCCTCTCATCAATTCTTCCCTCTTCTGCTCTGTTAGCTTCTTAGAATCATCAAATCCAAACTTCTTCAACACCTCAGAATCGGTCTTTCGAGAATATGCCACTCCGTACACCATTGGCCCCAAGACGGGGCCTCTTCCTGCCTCGTCAACACCTAGAATGATGGGATCATCCAGTGATTCGTCGTCAATTCCATTCAGGATTCTCCCGGGAATGTCTGACAAATGTGTTCTGGTTGTGGTCGGAATAGGCAGAACCACTGACGGCGGTAAGAAGTCTTCAAGCATGGCAGACGAAGAAGAGGGTGGAGGGAACTGGATGTCAGAGACCGACTATTCAGTGACATAACGCGTTTCGCGATGACCTAATGAATGTGGCGCAGCATGTGGCTAAGACGATTGGTGAGGGATTTCCTTTCCCCTACTCATCCATAAGCTCCAATCGAATGGCCCATTAATAATACAAATTACATGCTGTACGTCTATGCTAGTCTAACCCACCCCACACTCATTCCTGAATATTGGTAAGTGGTTCTTCTTCCTGCTCAATCTCCACCTCAATTCTAGGCTTTCTTCTCTTTCTCTTGGATCCGTCAGAATTAGATCTCTTCTTATCATCACCCTTCTGCTCACCCTCATCCTCGGCCTCATCATCATCCTCATCACTCTCATCACTTCCTTCCAACCATTTCTCAAGATCTTCCATATCAACCATCTCATCCTCTTCATCCTCATCTGCCTCAACATATTCAACCTTATCAACATTATCATCATCCTCATCTTCACTCTCTAAATTCCATTCATCCTCCTCTTCAAATTCTTCCTCTTCTCCTTCCTCTTCAACTTCTTCCTCCATCTTACCCATGATCTTCTTCCACACCTTCTCATCAACATTCAACGGCTTGTCCCCATATGCTCCAGACTTAAGTCTCTCCATCAATTCCTTCTCAATAGCCCTCTCAATTCTAGCCGCTGCTAATGCCTTTCTTTCTCTAGATCTTTCTCTATTCTTCACCTTATGCTTAACTCCAACATAATGTCTCTCCTCCTCTGTCAATGCCATCCTTCTTTCAGTTATCATCACCTGAGTCAATCTGGTTAACCTCTGCTTACATTTATGAACAACAAACTTATTCCAATATAAGAGATGATCATCAATCTGCTTCAATGCAGTCTTATAATTCTTGCTAAGCTTGATCCTTTCCCATAGCTTCTTAGGTGTATGTGCTCTCTCTGCCGTCTTCATGTATAGGTATAACTTTCCATCCACGTTCTTCACCGTAGCATATCTTGCGTTAGCTAGTGGGCATGATCTCCTACTACAGAGACCCGTCACATTATATTCATTACGACAGAAATTCTGTCCTTTATCTGTCTTTATCTTGAACGAACAAAACTGATTGTCAATGATTTGCCAAATGACCTATAATTTGTTAGTATACTGTATTTGAGGCGCCATGAGAGGCACTATTAGGGGGCACCACTATAGGCACCACCAGAGACACCACTAGAGGTCCTATGCTCTCCCTACTTACTTCGTCTGACATCCTGTGTATCTATGCTTCTCAAGTAATCGAATCTTGCACGTTTCTTTGTTCGAACGATGGTGCTTTCAAACGATTCTGGTGACTTTGGAAGGATCCTGTCTGATTTTGGAGGGAAAATTTTTTAGATAAAAATTTGATTTTCTTTAAATTGTAATGAACAATTTTTCAGTCAGGGCACGACCAGATGGGGTTAGGTGAGTGATTAGGTGAACAGTAAGTGAACGGTAGGTGAACAGTAGGTGAACGGTAGGTGAACAGTAGGTGAACGGTAGGTGAACAGAAGGTGAACGGTAGGTTAACGGTTACGGTCTCCTAATGGTTGCGGATGATCCTAGTCTGTATTATCAATATAAACTGCGCACGTATAATCATAGTAAGTAGCTCGCCATACCGTGGGTGAATAAAACTACTTCCACCAGCACTTCCTGCTAGCGCTTCCTAGCACTACCCCCTACTGCTACTACCTCCCCCAGATACCTAGCTTGCTCGCTCCCTAATTTCCAAATATTCCCCATAATCAAGACTGTCCTTGATTCCCTGATACCTCGTCAACTGAATATCCATATCCTTATAATCCTCATAGTATCCAGCCTTCTGTACTAGGGCCTGTAATGTCTGCTCCTTGCTCCATCCCTGCTCAACAGCCACATCTGGAAGAAAAGTGGCGGTGCTTCTACCATTAATGAGTATCCTTATACCGTGCTTACCCACCTTCCAATCGTAGATATCGTCGACCTTTTCGAAGTTCTTTAGCAAGGTGACCGAACAGGATAACTTGGGTAGTTCTGCGGCCTTGATAGGATCGAATCTAGTATCTTCCAAGGCTGCGATAAGTGCGTATTCCTTAACTCCTTCGGGCAATTTTAGGTTACCGAAGTTACCAATGCATCCCCGAAGTTCCTTATTACCATGGCGTAGGATATTCCAGGTCACAAACAATGGAAACCGTTCGTTAGATGGGATCTCATCGGTGTGCTCCACTATCTGCCGTAGTTTAGAGAAGGGAATTGGGGGAGTCTTTGTTAGTTTGGAGTAAAGAGTATCGAATGCCAAAGCGGCGTACGTCTCGACAGCGGTTGGCATTGTAATGTAGGGCAGTTGGTTGTAGAGATGGGCCAGATGAACAGCAGTACGATAAGCCTTAATTAGTAATATGAGAGGCAATTTTCAGTAGTGTGGCGTATGCGGGTAAGGAAATGGGATCAGCCACTACTATGGCAATTGTCGGGGAGAAGTAGCTATTGGAGGGATACAACTTTCCTTTCTTCCTTTCTTCTTCCATCCCTCGTCGTTCCTTTGTCGTTCCTTCCCCTGCATCACTATGTCGTCAATTAGTAAGACCATTAAAACAACCTCAACGTCCCAGCTATGCACCGTTGCAGCTGGTTGTTTCTGGGGTACTGAGCATATGTACAGAAAGCACTACAATGACAGGATTATCGATGCCAAAGTTGGATTCGCCAATGGAACCACCAGTCAGCCAAGCTACAAGGAAGTTTGTGGAGGTAATACGGGACATACAGAGGCATTACAGATCTCATTTGAGCCTTCCAAGGTGAGTTATAAGGAACTAATCGAGTTCTTCTTCTTGATTCATGACCCTACAACTGTCAATTCGCAAGGACCTGATGTCGGATTACAATATAGATCGGCCATATTCACCCACGACGATTCGCAGGGTCAGATTGCTAGGCAAGTTAAAGAGGAGTCCCAGAAGAAGTGGTATCCTCATGATAAGATCGTGACAACGATTGAACCGATCAAGAACTTCTGGGATGCTGAAGAGTATCATCAGGAGTATTTGTTTAAGAATCCAACAGGTTATCAGTGTCCTACTCATGTGTTGAGGACTGTTCCTAAATGATAGGTGGAACGAGGTGGGGGTGGAACGAGGTGGGGCTGGTGCCGAGGTGAGGCTGAGTGAAGTGGCATAGATTTACCTGTCATTACGTCTCTCATTAGGCCTGTCACGAGGCCCCATTCAGTCTGCCATTCCCTGCCATTCCCTACCTTTACATAGTACCAACTCCCTAATAATATATCTCCGTACTACCCAAATTCTTCTCCTAATCCCTGTACTCCATTCCCTCTGTATATAGGCCGCCGCACAGCCTTCAATTTCTTACCTTACCGACACTCGATAATTTCTGGGGGTCATTCCAGGGGAGGGCAAGATAGGCCATTAGGATATACTCCGTACGTTACTTTAATTCGGTAGATAATCGTTGGCCGATTCACGATCTGTTTCAGCAGTCAATTGCTACTAAATTGGCACCTTCCCTTAACGTGTTAGTTCGTCCCGCTTTCAGCTTATCTCACTGTGCCTCGCCTCGCTCATTACCATGTCCAATCGCAATAACATCACACCCGGCGAGCAGGCCAAAGTGCTTGACAATTCCATCACAGTGATTCGTCAGCAAGTTGCGCTCATGCGCAAATGTCTAGAGACCAAGAACCACTTCATGGATGCGCTTAAGCATGCATCTACATTCCTCAATGAGCTCAGAACCAACTTTCTTACACCAAAGCAATACTATGAGCTGTATATTATGGTATATGAAGGATTAGAATACCTCAGTCAGGACCTAAAGGATACGCATCCTAACAATCACTTGGCTGATCTCTATGAGTTGGTTCAATATGCGGGGAACATCGTTCCAAGACTCTATCTAATGATTACCGTCGGCACTGTCTACATGGGGGTTAAGGACGCTCCCGTCAAGGAGATTATGACAGATATGATGGAGATGTGTAGAGGAGTTCAGCATCCAATTAGGGGTCTATTCTTGAGGTACTATCTATCACAGAGAACTAAAGATCTGCTTCCGACGGAGTTTTCGGATCCATCGACGGAGAAAAAGGATGAGCTTGCCTTGAAAGGTGACGTTAGTGGCTCTATTCAGTTCATCGTTACCAATTTCATCGAGATGAATAAATTATGGGTGCGTTGGCAACATCAGGGTCATTCTTCAGAGCATCGGAAACGTGTTGAGGAAAGAAAGGAGTTGCAGATTTTAGTGGGATCAAATTTGGTCAGACTCTCACAACTGGATGCGATAGATCGTGTTTATTACAAGAAGCACATCTTACCGTTGATTCTAGAACAGATAGTGAAATGCAGAGATCTTATTGCGCAAGAATACTTGTTGGACGTGATTATTCAAGTGTTCCCCGATGAGTTCCACTTGATCACCTTGGATGAATTTTTCGATGCAACTTTGAACTTGGATCCCCATGTCAGTATTAAGAACATAGTACTTACTTTGGTAGATAGATTGATTGGCTTCAAGAAAAGGGAACCCGACTATGTTGCCAAAGTTGTTGCAGATGATTCCGTTGATATCTTTGGTAAGATCATTGGATTCATCGATAAATTGAGTCAATTGAAACCTGATATGAGTGCTACTGATTATAGTTCGATTCTTGAAAGCATTTCCAAGCTTTCTATCACCTATTATCCTGATAGGTATGCGAATATCGACAGCATTTTCGCTCATGCCACTGAGCTTTTCAAGGATAAGGGTAGCAGTCCCGAATTACAAGCTCAGAATAATTGGAAGACGCTTCTGTTAGCTCCGATTTCCATGTACAGTGACGTTAGAAGCATTCTACAGCTCGACAATCATTATTTGGAATTCTTCAATTTGCAAAGTTATCAGCTTCGGCGTTCCGTCAGCATGGAAATAATTGAGAAGTTCTTGGAGGAAGAGGTGAGGATCACAACTAAGGAAGAGCTCGATAAGGTATTCACTGTTGTGCAACCGCTCATAGTTGTTCCTGAAGATCCGACTGTTAAAGCTCTTAAGCTTGGTGATCCCGTATTAAACTCCCTTCCTGGTGCTTCCGTCACCGACACCGAGACGGAGGAAGATTCGAAGGATTCGCTTGATATAATACTTCAGCAGGAGAGTCTAGCCAAATTGTTACAATTGATCTACAACAAGAACCCTTATAAGCACTTTGAATTGCTAGAGATTGCAAGGGATTATCTCCAACCCGCCAACCAAAGGGTCAAATATACTTATCCTACACTAGTCGCTATGACGTTGAAACTTGTGAGAAAGCTCTATCTAGTGAAGCATATCGAGACTAAGAGGCAGAAGATTAAAATCGCCAAATTCTTCACCTTCATCTCTGGACTCATCACTGTTATGGGTCAACATACGTACAATGCGGTGGACTGCTTCAATCTTAATCTCATGACTGCGGAGATTGCCGATGAATCAAACCTAGTCGATATCTCGTACGATTTCTTCATTGAATCTCTAGTCATCTACGAGCAATTCTTTGTGGATTCGAGATCACAGTATCAGGCGCTAATGAGTCTCATAAACAAGCTCATCAGTGCCAAAAATATGATTCAGCAGAATGTCGAGAACTTTGATCGGTTAATTACGAAGACTACATTATACAGTTCGAAGCTTCTTAGAAAGACTGATCAATGTCGTGCAGTTTACATGTCATCACATCTATGGTGGATTGTGGAGGACGTTGATGATTACGGAGATGCCGATGAATCAGAGCCTATTAATGCAATGATGAGCCATCTCTCCCTAAAGGATGACGGGAAAAGGGTTCTCGAGTGTCTTCAGAAATCCCTAAGAATAGCAGATTCCATCCTGGATAACAACGTTTCTTTGGAACTCTTCATTGAGATATTCAACCAATCGCTCTACTTCTTTATCCATGGCAACGAGATGGTCAGCGTTAGATATTTGAACGGGTTGATCGAATTGATCAGAAATAATTTCAAAGCTGTCGGCAAAATTGAGGGTCCATTCGAGGCCACTTGGAAGCACTTCGATCGTACCCTTAAGTATATCAGAGAGCAAAAGAGTATTGATCCAAGGTTCGATGAAGTTAATGCCTAAAAAAGTATGTATAGTCAATCCCTCCTCAATCCCACTTCATAAAACCCTCACTAAATTTGTTAAGAGAAAATTTTTTCTCCCGCGGTATATATAAGGGAGGGTCTGTCCGCAAAATTTTCAAGGCCCAGCAGATTCTCACTCCTACTGTTAAGCTGAACTGATCTGGTTAGACAGATTCAGTGGCAGCTCAGCTCCACGTTTAAGATGACATGTACACAGTTGTCTACATATCTTCTTGACTGCTTTGTAACATACTGCTTACTTATATGATGATATTTGAAAGATACTTCTTTCCCCATCCTATTCGACGATGACGATATGGTTGATATCCGGCCTTGGTTTCAGTTTCCGGAGACAGACTTCCATCTGTCTTTTGGAAATCGTTACCAGTTCATATCCCCCGCCCACACGGGGGTTATGAGGGTCTTCTACTTGCCAGTATACATCTATTCTGATCCTTAAGCAAAGCAGTATGGTTTTTTTTCAAAGCGGCCTATAGTAACTAACTCTCTTTAAGTCTGGAAGGATCCAGTCAAAGAGTGCAGCAAAAGCTTATATGATGAAAACCTGGTTCCCATACATTCGCAGTTTCCACGGTAAATATGCGCCTACAGGATGGACGAACCCAATCTCCATTCCTGGCATATTGGTGACCGGTCTATTTGACCTTCCATGGATGTCTGATTTAAGCTAAAGTGTACTCTTATGGCTAGTTCATTAAAGTAGCGTAGTGTAGTAGTAGTATACAAAGTGTCATGTTTGCTGACAAGCATCACGTCTGCTGACATGTTTCATTGAGCTCTTTATTAACTTCACCTGGAATATCATCATCTCCGAACTCCAAGTTCTGCAAGTCCTTGTCTCCACCTCCTCCTGCTCCACCTTTAAGATTGAGGAAGTTAAGATCATCATTCACCAATTCCTTCGGTGGCATTCCCAATTCCTGTAATTCTTCCAAGTTGCTGTTGATGAACTCCTTCTGCTTGGAATCAGAGTCATTATATTCCACTTCTTCAAACTTCTCAACGATCTTCTTCACTATAACGTACTGATCCTGATACTTTCCATAGTCAGGATTAGTCTTATTCTTCGTATCCGAAAGCCATGGTCCATATTTCAAGTAAAGGTCGTTCATAGGCTCGTATAACACAGACTTACTGGATAATTTATCCAACATCTCCACCAATAGCTTGTTAATATCGTCAGCTTTACCCGCTCCATCTCCCTCGTCACCAAGCTTGAGTGGGTCTAGATCTAGCGATTTCATGAGAGTCGCCAACAACTGATCATCTTTACTCTCTTCATGAATAGATTTGTCTACCTCGGTTCCTGAGGCCTTCAATCGACTCACCGTCTCCGATATCACGTCTTGGAAACTCTTGTTCTTTGGCTGTTCTTCCGCTGCCGTATGTTCCGTTGTAGTATCATCGTTAGAGCTTCCCTGTCCAGCCTCCTTGGTCAAACTCTTCAAGAAATCATGTAGGTCGTTGGACAATTCCGGGTCATTACGTGCCATCTCACTAATGAATTCATCAAATTGATCACCGTTGGGGACAGAATCCTGTAAGGGGGCTTTGATCGTCTCGTTGGTCGTCTTAACACCATCTATTTGAGCGGAGGCGTCTTCATCGACCTTACTCTGCTCTCTGCTCTGCTTTATTGTAGCGCCTGGTGGTTTGCTGAGAATATCGTCTTGGAAATCGTCTAGAAGATCGTCCAAATCATCCAAATCGTCCTCACCATCGTTAGAAGTCATAATCAGCTATAGCACTAACTATCAAGTGGCGTTACCTACGGCTTCTCTCGCCTTGGTTGCTTCAGTTCCCACCCGCCAGAAACTCGATGCCTTTAATATTAGTCTTAAGGTGTAGGGATGTAAAAGTAGCACCCCATTTTGAGAATTTTCTTTAACGCTGTCTGGTCCCTCCCCTTCCCTCACTCTTGCCCCCTGGTCTTCTTCTTTCCGTTCCTATCATATCATGGCTAATAGAGACTTGAGAACAGAGAGAATCCAACAGGAGAGAAAGCAGTGGCGTAAAGATCATCCATTTGGGTTCTATGCGCGACCTACAAAGGCCTCTGATGGATCGCTGGATCTACACAACTGGAAAGCGGGTATTCCTGGTAAGCCACAAACCATGTGGGAGAACGCTACATACCCTGTGACGATAGCGTTCCCCGAGGAATATCCTGCTAAGCCTCCAAAGATTAGATTTCCGCCAGGATTCTATCACCCAAACGTGTATCCATCTGGAACGATCTGTTTGTCAATCTTGAACGAAGATCAGGACTGGAGACCCGCCATTTCGCTCAAGCAGTTGATGCTGGGAATTCAGGAATTACTAGATACACCAAATCCAGGCTCACCGGCACAGGAGCCTGCCTGGAGGGCATTTGAAAAGGATAAGGTTGAATATGAGAAGAAGGTTAGACAGCAGGCTAAGCAATATGCTGATAAGCATTAGGCAACGTCCGTAGGCAACACGCTGCGAAATGCTGATGAGCATAAGGTAACGTCCGTGTATATTTTTGCATGTATAGGCTATAGAGTTATAATAGATGTAACACCGAATGGAGGTTTGCAGGTAAGAGAAAGAGTTGTAGTGACGCTTTAGTTAGACTGCTAGCTCAACTCCCCCTCCTTATACTTTATAAACTCCTCTAAGTTCTGAATCGTTTCTAAACTCCTTCTTCTCAACTCCGAGTTCACGTTCTTATCAATATTCTTAAACACCGTTCTTAGTTCCTCTCTGTGGTCCTTTAGCACCTGTAGAAGGCCTCCGTCATGAAATATCGGTCTATTGTAATCGTAGTCGTCATCGAATATCTCAAAGATTCCATTGACCACTAGATCAAGGGCCTCCTCGATAACAAAACCCAGCTTCTTGTGCAATATCTCTGCATTCTTGAAGTTTCCATATGATTCTAGATACTTGAGCAACTTCTCATCAACTAAGAACTTCACTATATCCTTCGTTATATTGATATCGCCGCAATTCTTGGCGATCTTCGCAAGAAATGGTATAAGATTCTGGTTAAACTGTAGTAACAAACTTGAATCAATCTCTTCTGAATCGACCTTAGCAGATATATCACTGGACACCCTCACTAATTGGACAACCTGATCAACAGTGACATTCCAGTGAGAATAGTCATTCTGCATCTCAGAGAAAGTATCATTAAATGTAAGTATCTGATTGATCTCTTCCACTCCTTTCTCATCCAATGATGGCGATGATAATAACTGTGTGAACTTCTCAGAGATTCTCCCTTGAACCTTCTCAACAAACTGCAAGAATTCATCATTCACAAGCCCCAACGACTGGTTGAAGATAGCGAGATTATTCAAACAGCTAAGGATCTTATCATCCTTAAAGTCACTATCAATCAAATCAAGTAGGAACTGCTTCAACTGAGTGTTGAAGAAAACCACAACCGGGTCCTTCTTCGGTTGATCTGAATAGCCTTCTCCAACCATTTCAATGACACTTGTATATAGATCCAATTCAAGATCGATCGTATTAAAGTTATCCTTAGCAAGAGCCAACTTCTTGCTCTCTTCACCGGTAGGATTGGCCTTATAAGGAAGATTGAGTTGCTCGACGGTGAACTTCAAATCAATCTCTTCTCTATATATTCTGTCCAAAACAGTCAATATTTGACCCATTAACTTTGCTCCATCCTTGGTCTGATCCCTAAACTCCATAACCTGAAGAAGGATTCCAACTAGATACGTCTTGGCCAACTTTCCAATGCCATTGGCAGAGTCCAAGATCTTGATGTACTCGTCATTATTCGCTATTTCCTCGATAAACTTGTAAGAAACCGTTGCCAAGTCATAGAGGAATTCCAAAGCACTCAATACAAGTCTTTTATTGGAGTTCTGCTTCACCAAGTCAAAGATAAAGTCTAAAATTCCGCCACTTTCCTTCAATTTCGGAAGAATCGAGCCGTCAAATAGATCAACAGAAACTTCACTGCAGAGAGAATCAGTACATCCGATCAAGTTGTCTATAAAATTAACCAACATCTCCCTTCTGACGCTATCAACGTTCTCATCCTTTAAATGAGGAACAGATTTGATGGCCTTTTCAAAACTATTCTGAAGAGATGTCCATAGATCGGACCGCCAAAGATGGGTACACAATGAATAACCCTCGTCAATCATCAAATTTCGAAGCAATCCGTAACTATCCACCACTATATCATCGTTACTATCATGAATAAGCTTGGTGAGGATGATCTTGACCAAGTCGTTCTTTAAGAAGAGTCTCCTCAGTTCAGGATCGTTATCAGACAACAAGGTTATCGAACTGATTGCCATAGATTTGTCGTTTTCAGATGATGAGCCAAGTTTGGCCATTAATGGGGCTACCTTCTGCATCTCCTTGGATTCTCCACGTGATTTCTTATGATGAGGATGAGGAGTTCCATCTTTTTGGAGCTGTTTGGCCTTCTCTCTCCTCTGTGCGAGCTTTGAGCGCTTCTTTAACTTTCCCATGGCTAGAGTGAGGTGAGGGAGTGAAGTAGCTGAAGGCTATGATCAGTTGCTGACGGCGAAGATCAGTTGCTCACAGATAAGGATTAGCAAAGGTGCTCCTGATAACCTTATATGACAAATAGTCACCAAATGAATAGCCAATCGATCCAACTTGATCCAACAAGAGCTGGTCTACCTACAGAGATACTAAAAATTTTCGGTACCCAATTTTTCAGTGCCTATATATTTTTCACTGCCAGCCATTTCGAGATGTCCTATGTAATAAGCAGGGTTAACTGGCTGATGTAACCTTCAACTAGACATCGTAGTCCTCGCAGATAGTTGATTTAACCGTTCTGTTTTCTTTCTTGTGGTTTACTTACTCAGTGCCTTACTTCTCTTCTGCCCTACTTCTCCTCTGCCCTACTTCTCTTCTGCCCTACTTCCTCTGCTCCCCCTCCTTCCCATCCTTCCTCTCCTCCTCTATCAACTTCGACAACTGATACTCATTCTTATCTTCAGGCTTGGCCTCCAATCTCTTTTTAACAGTCTCCCACACATCATCGGGTCTCACTCCATCTATTATTCGATCACCTTTGCTATCGAATTCCGGTGTTGGAATGTCTCCTCGTAGGTTCCCATCCTTCTTTAACTGTTCCACAACTAAAGGTTCGAAGAATTTCACTCCAGTGTAAACGCCCACCCCACAGATGACCGCAATTGTCATCAATTTATGGTTAGAGAAGGACATTGGAATGCAGAAGCAGCAAGTTGAAGAGAAGAAATAGTGCGGTGTAGGTCTACTTAGCGCGGTGGAGTATTTAAGGAGAGAAGAATCTGTCAGAATTAGCAAGCGCGCCTATGAAAAGGTGGTCTAACGGGTCGCAAGGACTTGGGATTTCACCGTTCTCGAGGCACCAGTTTGTTGTGAAGGGGCATTTTCAGCGGGTAGCACAGACTTCTCCATAGTTTGCTCCATAGGCTTCCTATAGGCTGCTTCGGAAACTTCTCTCCGCTCAGTTGGCCCAGGCCCTAGTAACTGGCATACTTCTTCGCAAATAACCTATAATACTCCAACATCTCCTCCGTAATATTCTTACTAATATCCTTCAGAGCAGCCATAAAATTACCCTCCCCCACCTTTTCACACCTATTATCCTCCATAATGGCATTCAACCCTGCCTCTTGACAGAGAAGTACACATTCTGAACCTGAAAATCCCTTGGTGAGCTCCACCAACCTCTCAAGTAGTCCCTCCTTATCTTCAAGTTCAAACTTCTCGGTATTCTTTTCAAAGATCTGGCGTCTCGCAATAGAATCAGGCGGCGATACATAGACGTGTCTGTCCAATCTCCCCGGTCTTAATAACGCAGGGTCGATCGAATCAGGTCTATTCGTAGCCCCTATTATTATCACTCCCTTTAATTCTTCCACTCCATCTATCTCATTCAATAATGTATTGAGAACCTGCTGTGAAACATTGGTTGCGTCCGCAGAATCTCGACTCGTTGCAAGCGCATCGATCTCATCAATAAATATAATCGATGGAGCCGACATTCTCGCCTTTCTAAAGATCTCTCGGATCTTCTTCTCTGACTCACCAACATATTTGTTAAAGATCTCCGGTCCTTTGATGGCTAGGAAATTCAATCCCGATTCTGAGGCCAATGCCTTAGCCGTCATAGTCTTGGAGCATCCAGGAGGTCCATATAAAAGCAATCCTTTCGGAGCAGAGATGCCTAGTTTTTCAAACGTCTCTGACGCTGTTAACGGTAGTTGAACCATCTCACGTAGCTTCCGCTTAAGAACTTCTTGTCCACCAATATCACTCCATCTCACTTTCGGCATCTCTAATACTATTTCTCTCATTGCACTTGGTCTCACTTCCTGCATGGCCATCTGTAAGTCATTATAAGTCACCTTGACGTTGTGAAGATCATGATCGTGCAAATCTTCACCTATTTCTCTAGATATGCATTTCGTAATAGCTTCTCGGGTCAACGAGAGAAGATCGGCACCAACGTACCCATGAGTCTTGTTCGCAATATTTGCGATCTCGTCTTCTTTCAATATGCTTCTATCCTCCATCTTACCAAACTGCTTCAGAAGGATATCGTATCGATCATTGGCATCGGGAATAGGGATCTCCAACTCCTGATCAAATCTTCCTGGTCTTCGAAGACTCACATCAACAGAACCGATCCTATTTGTGGCTCCAATTACTAACACAGGTCCATCAAGACTATCTAATAAAGTCAACATCGTGGCAATCACTCTTGAATCCACCTCCGTGCTATCGTCACTATTCCTCGTAGGTACTAGCGAATCTATCTCATCGATCAAAATCATGGATGGTGCATACTTTACCGCCTCCTTGAAGTAATCCCTAAGTCTTTCTTCTGTTCCTCCAAGATACTTCGACACAATGGAAGGACCATTGATCCGAATTATATGACATTTCGGAGATTCGTACGCAACAGTCCTCAAGAGTAATGACTTACCGGTACCTGATGCTCCATATAATAGTATTCCTCTGGGAGGTTGAATGCCAAATTCCTCAAACACTTCGGGACAGTTTAACGGGAGATAGATGTTCTTCTTTAATAGACTAATCTCCTTATCCAATCCACCGATATCCTGAAAGGTATATTTTGATCTTGGTGAACTAATCTCATCCTTCTTCGTGAAGACCAACTTGGTACTACGAGGATGATAAAGGAACGGCCTTAAGGTCGCACTCTCTGCCTTACCCAAACTCAATCTCTTCATCTCCTTATCTATGCCCTGATGAATATCACTGATATGAATCTTCTTGGTCGTCAATCCTTCATATATTAGTCCAATATCCTGAACAGTCTTCCTCGCCTGCTGTTCGTCAATTGTTGAAATATAATCGACTTCAACCTCCACAGCATAATCAGGTTGTGCTGATAAAGTAACAAGCTCCACCCTGTCTCCCAAAAGAATTCCAGCCAAGCTTAGGTAGTACGGTGATATAAGCACCACATTCAAGTCATACTTATCATCATCCACTTCCGACCATGTAGACAGAATACACGTGATCCCATTAAGTCCTTCCAATACCTTTATGAAGCTCCCAATTGTCCATTCTGTGATTTCAAGTAGTTGCGGAGAGACATAGATGTTGGCAACATTTTTCATCCCCTTGTCATCGTCATGGGGCCTTACTATATACTCCGACGGGAGCTTTGGTAGCTTCGTCTTGGAACCAGACTCCTTATCAGTCTTTGGCTTACGTGCGGTGTTCTTCTGTGCCATTGTGAACGGATATTAAGCCTAAAGAGACGTAAGACAAGGGACCATCTAAAAAAGGCATGAATAGGTAAAAAATTCATAGTAATACTTCTGAGGGCAGTGCAGGGTGAAAAATAGGGTCAATTTGATAAGGGTACTGAAGGGAGCCAACTATTGCTGGGTCTTCTAACGACATCGTCATCCGGCAACACATGAGCTTTGTACGCCCTATACTTGGTAAGGCGGTAGAATGCAGAATACGTAGTCAATGCTCGTTCTTGCACTATCTTGCCCCCTCGATATTGAGTGCGCAGAGAGAGACTATCGACCCTACGATGGAGTACAAGTACCGTCATGTTATTGGTTTCAGAAGAAGGGCCGACTCTAGAATTTCGATTATCAAGCAGATCCTTCCGTTAGAATATCAAATGAGCGATTTCGTGCTCTTTAACTGCATTTACTTTGGGTCTGACAACATGTTAAGGACTAGATATAGAGACGAGTATGATCGAGGTGTCAGTATACAGCAAGAGAAGGTGGTTATCTTAGGAGAGAGATTGTTAGGACAGGGGATATCCAGGTATGTTTTTGAGAGTATAAAGAATGAGGGTGAAGATATCCTTGATCTGTTAGGACAGGTCAGGGAGACCAGTCGGAAAATGAATGCGTTTGGTACGAGGTCTCATTTCATCCGTCAGTTTGTGAACAAGCTGGAAAGTAAAGATCAACTTGATGTTGGGCTTCGATTTAACAGCCAAGTTCCTATCAAGATTGAGAGTTCTGTGCGACATAAGGTGGTACCTGCGTTGGTAGGGTTCGTGAGGCTCGAACTGGGGCCTGAGAAGTGCGACGAATTCATACAGGAGTTTGTTATTCAGGGTCGGCAATCGAGGAAGAAGGAGTACGAACATAAGGGATTTAGGGAGTTATACAAAGAGAAGTTAGCGATGGTGTATTCATAGTGAACAGTCGTATCGAACAGCCTCGCAGCGCTAGCCGCGGAGTCCACAGCAAACCTGTCGCTCTGAACTTAAGCTGGAACACCGAATAATATTTGTGTCTCAGACCGTTCGACCAAACGGTGTAACCTCCCAATCATCATATGGCTCAAAAATATACAGCTTAACATCGGTCTTCACCTTCTTCGAAGACTCGACGTCATCGACATTTTCCAACTTTCTCTTTGGAACGAACGTTCTAAATTCAGGAAGTTGGAATTTCTCCATAGTCTCTAATATACGTACGACCTTGTCCATTAATCCAGAACGGTCAAGAAATCGTTTATTCCTTGATTGGAAAAACTTCAACAAGCTGATGCTCCGATCATTACTGTTCATTCCCAACCGGTTCATAATGATAACGGCAGAGTCAACATTAACCAACCTCTTAACATGAGGCCTCCTAGAAAACACCAAAGAATCTGTCAACAAGAATTCTAACCACTTAACGGCCTGTTTCAGCTCCCCCTCATTCCTGGGTATCAAGAAATCGGTCTCATTTCTAACTAGAACCTCATCAAAATTCACATCTTCTGCCGTTTCTAGGTAGAACGAACTATTGACGAAGGTGGAAAGCTTTTCGAAAAGAAGCAATATGAAATCATAACCAAGTTCTTCCAAGATAGGCCTATAAACTAACCTCATTGATTCCGTTCTCTCTTCATCAATCGACTGCTCTCTCAATATTAATCCATCCGGCTCAAACATCATCACATTGGCTAGCAATTCTCTATCCTCCTCAGAAACGGCAAACGATTTCAGCTCATCTAACGATTCCCAATACTCAACCACTCTAGGACTGGTATCCTTTCGTTTAATGGGCCTTTCAAGATCCTCACTCTCCCTTCTTGCTCGTCTAACCGATTCAAAACTGCTCCTCATGACGTCGATCATCCGTGCTTCCGTACTCCGATCTAAGGTAGTCACTGTCTTCCAGTAGTTCTCATCCAACCACTTCAATGCCCCATCAGCACTCCATCGTAACATCTCCAACGATGGTAGATCCTCATGAGTACCAATGTGCCTCAATTCGACAAAGTAGCTCGGCAAATTCATCATTTCTGCTAATTTGTGCAAGCTCATCGCATAATTGGACTGTTGATATGGGTCCAATAACCCATTGACAAACTTAATTATGCTCATAGTATAACTCAACCGAACCGGTGTATCATCACCCCCTTCATGGCCAAGCTTCTCGTCTAATAGAATTGATGACGTTAACAACGAAGTCATCTCAATAGAATGTGGTACGATGCCTCCTTGTTCGAAACGCCGCTACCTTCTGTATAGCCCTCTCTCTGTTATCACCTTCCAAGATATCATAGAACCAACTTCTTAAGAGCCCAAGCTCTTCAACATCTTTGTATGGAGTTAAACGTGGTTGTCCGTTAGGTGCTTGCATTTTGTTTATCTATCAATGGAGGGCAAAAATGATAAAGAAGAAACGATATGGGGGGCATCTTACCACTCCAATTTTTAGGGGGGGGGGCTACAACGTTAAGCGCTGCCGCAATTTTCACCTGCCAATTTTCTCGGCATATAAATGGGGTTTAGTTCCCGAGTCCTTGGAGGCACAGAAAGGAGGGCAAAAGTGAACCAATAGACAACTCTAAGCGTTACTAACCAATAAACTACATCATGTCGAATTCATCTGTTTCCATATTCAGCATTGGATCGACCGGATTGATTGGATCCCATTTCCTCAATTTGGCATTGAAATCCGGGGTTGTGAAGAAATTCATTACTCTAACCAGAAGAGAACCTAAGTTAGATCCATCAATTACGAACAAGGAAGCTTTGCAGACATTGGTCAATAAGGACACAGATTCTTGGCCTGAAATTATTAAGAAGGACGTTAACATTGATGACCATTCGACGATCTTCTCATCGTTCGGAACCACTAGAAAGAACGCTGGTTCTGCCCAGAATTTCATTAAGATCGACCACGATATTAACGTCAATGCCTTTAAGGCAGCCAAGGAAACAGGAAAATTCGATACGGCCGTTCTAGTGTCCTCGGGTGGTGCCAATAAGGACTCTTATTTCCTCTATATGGCCACTAAGGGCAAGATTGAACAGGATTTGAAGGATTTGAAGTTTAAGAGAACAATCATTCTTCGTCCTGGTATGTTGTTGGGTGAACGGGATGTCCCAAAGGGACTTATTAACGATACTTTAGTCGGACTCGGTCATCTCATCAAGGGTACCTTTGCACAGGTCTTATTGGCTTATCCTATTGAAGGAGAGGAAGTTGCTAAAGCTGTTCTATACTACGTTCAACAGCCTATTCAGAAGGAAGGTGAAGTCCTTTCCTTTAGCAGCAAAGATATGCTTAATCTCATCAAGGAGAAGAAGTTGTAACGAAATCTATTACATACGTTGAGTAAGATCCTTTTATTAATATATGGAATTATACAATACCAATCATCTAGTAATGTATGATACTACTTCGTACTTAACGCAACTTAAGGAAACCAATATCCTGGGCTCTCTCTCTGAAGCACTGTCTGCAGATGTTTAGTCCGTACTTTCTGATTAAACCGGCGTGGGATGCACAGACTCTGCATTGTCTAGAGCCCTTACCGTAGTTTCTTGGGTGGGAATACCAAACGTTTTCGTGAGCCATCTGTGATGTTAGTATAAGCTGGGTTGAAACGTAGCTGAGTGTGGAGGACTCGATGGTTTATGGGTTAAGGGGTTCGGGGCTGAAGGGCCAGAGGCCTCCTCAGAAGGCATTCCTAGGGCATTCCATGTGAGACCCTCTCTTTGGACCTCCTATTTGGATGTTCTCCCTGTGGAGGCCCTCCCTGAAGAGGCCTCACGCAGACACCATCCTTGTGATCTCGACCGTTCCTTAGACGCACGTTTCAAAATACGGTCTCTAAATGTGTCCTCTCTTCTCCTCTCTTGTCCTGCCTTGTGCTATATCCCTCCTAGACAAGTCTCATACTTCCCCTTCACTCATTACTGCCTTAGCTGCATGCTCAGCACCTGCCCTCCATCTGCCTGTCCTCCTGTTATCTCGTATCTCATACTTACGATTGTGTTCAATGATAGTTTGTCTATACAGAGAAAAGCCAGTACTGCTAAAGCTCAAAAGAATAACTATTAGTGGTTATGAAAAATTGAACCTCCCGTGGCCCAGTCCACACTGCCAGCCAAAAAAAAGCGCGCAAAATTTTTCAAATCAAGGGGTCTTAAACACTGTATATCATCACGTGATTGTTTGTTCTGCCCTTAATTTGCACTGCCTGAAAAATTATTAGATTTTATTTTCCTTTCAAGTGAAATTTATTCTCCTTGTACCAACTGATCTGTACTGCCATTTGATCGTCATTATCCGTCATGGTTTCACATAGGGGTACATTAAAGAAGACGAAGAAGTCGTTTAAGAGTGGGCATTCTTCGAAGAGGTCTATCAAAGCGGCTAGCAAGGGTAAGGTTGAGAAAAAGACCCAGAGTGGACCGAAGACCAACAAGACACAGTATAAGTCTGATAGAAGGAACAATGCGAACCAATTAAAGAAGAATAAGATTGTGAAAGCACTTAATGAGCGTGCTTTATTTGATAATGCAAAGACTGAGAGGATAGTTACAGTTATACCTCTTACTTCGAACGTTACAAGTAGTGAGATCGTGAATCAGATACTAGGAGAAGAGGAGCAGCTGTCGATTAAGGAGGACATCACAGTGAAATCGGTTTATGTTAGTCGGTTTAAGGCACATATAAAGATCATCTTACCAGACACGAATGATTTCCTTTCTATTCTAGACGCTGCCAAAGTGTCGGACTTTGTAGTCTTGGGAATGAGTGCCTCAGAGGAGGTGAGTCCAAAATGGGGTGAGCAGATCATTCGTGCCATTGAAGCTCAAGGTATAGCGAGCGTGTACGGAGTGGTTCCTGACGTTATAAAGGCATACCCTAACAAGAAGAACTTGCAACAGGATGTCATGAAATCCCTTTCATCATACTATGGCCATTTCTTTCCCGATTATCAGAAGCTGTATACGACGGAATTGTCGTCCGATGCATTAAATCTCTTGCGGAACATCTGCCAGAAGCTTCCTAAGTCTATTCATTGGAGAGATGATAGAGGATATATGATTGCTGATAATATTACTACCGCTGAGAGTAATAAGGAAGGAGAAGGATATTTGGTTGTGGAAGGAACGGTAAGAGGTACAGGATTTGACATTGATAATTTGGTGAACTTACCAGGACTTGGAGACTTCCAGGTTGATCGTATAGATAAATTTGGCTCTGAAGAGATATTGCCGAGTGAAAATAGAGAGACTCTTGATGAGTTAGTTGATGGTGATGAAGAGATGGAACAGGATAACGATGATGATGATCATGTTGCGTTTGATCTTGTTGACAAAGCGGCTGCTGTTCCTGAGAGAAAGAAGCTTCCAAAGGGAGTTTCATCATATCAAGCTAAGTGGTTAATGGATGATGATATTGAGGAGATGATTGAAGAGAATGGAGAGGCAGAGGAGGTGGAAGGGACAGAGGATGCAGAGGAGGCAGGAGATGATGATGATGATACTATGGATACAGACCTTTCACCCGAAGAGGAAGCACGTCAATTAGAGCAGTTCAAGAAGAGAGCCAAAGAAGAATTGGAGTTCCCCGATGAGATTGAACTTCGTCCTGAAGAAAAGGCCATAGAAAGAATATCCAGATACAGAGGTGTGAAATCCCTTTCTAACTGTATTTGGGATTATGATGAGGAGGATTCACATAGACCAGCGGATTGGTTGCGATACTTGAGGGTCAAGAACTACTCAGGGATGAAGAAGACGGCCGTTGATGGCTTGAAGCAGAATGCGACTGTTCGTGCTGGAGATAGATGTAAAATGTACATCTCTATTCCAGGGTCGATTCTCAGCCAAATCAAAGATCCATCCACAACACCGTTCGTTGTGTATGGTCTTTTGACTAACGAGCATAAGCTCTCTGTCTGTCATTTCACCTGCGAGACCTGGGAAAGTTACGAGCTTCCTATTAAATCAAAGGAAGTCATGTATGTTCAATATGGATCGAGAAGAGTGAAGATTGAGCCTCTATTTTCTCAACCTTCTCGTAATCCTAACGGAGTGTCCAAATTCCTCAGATTTCTTCATAAGGGGACCTCTGCAATGGCTACAGCGATTGTTCCTATCAGTTTCACAGGTTCACCGGCGATCTTCTTCAAACAGAATGATCAAGGTGAAGTGGAAATCGTTGCCGATGGAACGTTCGTTGATTCCGATTACACGAAGATCTTAGCCAAGAGATCTGTCTTAACAGGTGAAGTGTTTAAGATCCATAAGTCGGTTGTCACTGTAAGATACATGTTCTTCCATTACGAAGATGTGCTAGCTTACAGGAATGTTCCGTTGTTTACCAAGATGGGCAGATCCGGACTTATCAAGGAGTCCTTGGGAACTCACGGATACTTCAAGGCATCGTTTGATGGATCCTTGAATGCACAGGATATTGTTGCAATGGCCTTGTATAAGAGGATGTGGCCGCGGGCAGTTGAGTGAGCGAGAGAAGAACGATGTGACAGGCGGCCAAGCGCGGAGTTGCTCGTACATCCTTGTACCGCTAATTTACCTCGATTGTATAATAATTACCAAATAAAGAACATGACTAAATCACGTCAGCTGCAAGGGCTTAAAAAAATTAGATCGCCTTTACCTTCACCTTCACCTTCCTTCACCTTCTTCTTCTCTTGTGTTCACTTCTTATTCTAATCCTTATCGCTATCTGTTATTATGTCTCTCGCATCTGCTATAGCTGGTCTTCCAGCGCACTCAAGTTCAGGTTCTCATGGCGTCTTCACATGTCTATGCTGTCAAATTCAATTCCCCTCCGCAGAATTACAAAGGGTTCATATGAAAACTGAATGGCACAGATACAACTTGAAACGTAGAGTGGCGGAGTTACCACCAGTTACTTCGGAAGTGTTTGAAATTAAGGTTATACAACAGCGAGCCAAGGACGAGCAATACGATGAGTTTGGATTTAGGATAGTGAAGAGTGCCAGGAGCGGAAGAGAACGCCGTCCACGCTATCAACCAAGATCCAAAGGGATAAGCTCTGATAATGAACTACGGCTAAGTCCTACCGTGTCTGTGGTCTCTCATGATACAACATTTAGTTTAGGAACGACAACTAGTGAGGTGTATAGCGAATGTGGTCTACTGACACCGTCTTCTAACGGAACCGATACGGAAGGATATTATTCTACAGGCGAAGAATACGAGACGGATGAGGATGAAGAAAGGGCTATTGATTCTGAGTTGGAAGAAAACTTGACACCTGAAGAGATACCCGTTACAACCTGCTTCTATTGTGGAGAGAAGAACCATGAAGTAGAGACCAACATACGTCACATGTTCAAAAGGCATGGTTTATACATTCCTGAAAGATCGTATCTCGTAGACGTTGAAGGGTTGTTGAAGTATATATCGGAGTCTGTTGCCATTGACCACTTCTGCTTGACGTGCGGATTTGTGGGGAAGAATTTGGAGAGTATTCGACAACATTTGAATGACAGAGGTCATTGCATTCTACCGTATGAGACTAAAGAAGATAGAGAACTTGTCAGTACCTTCTATGATTTCGACGTCACTCTGGAAGTTCATTCTGAAGGTTCCAAAAAGTCGGTTTCATTTGCAGAAGAGGAGGATGATATCAGCTCATACACCAGTTCCTCCACCAGTTCCTATACTAGAGCTATCGTTGATGATTCCGGCACACAGCTTATTCTTCCTAACGGCATATGCTTGGGAAATAGGAGGTACGCGCGGTATTACAGGCAGGATATACCATCTATTGAAGATAAACCTGTTACTGAAGGTGAGAGAACTGTTGCTACGATATACGCTAAGGCGGATGAAGTGAATAGATTGGGAGAAAGGTTAAGAAAGCAAGAGGCTAGAGAAATGGGCGTTATTGAGTCAAGAAATAGAAGCAGAGCATTGACAAGGAAGTTGAAGAAGTGCAATAACGTGAGGTATATGAGAGATGATTTGTTGTGAGCGGCGAAGATCCTGTCTTGAGCTAATTGTCTGTGCGAAATACCATTCAACCACGTTTGCTGGGCACCCTCTGGTTATTCCTTCCTCAGCTTCCTCGAAAGCTTCGTAATATAATTCGGTTTCGGTGTCCCCAGCGCAGAACTCGTCTCCAACGGTAAGGTACCATCCTCCTCCTTTGCCTGCTTCAATTGAAAATCAATTGACATATCGGCAGGCTCCTGAGGTATTACCGCAGCATCAGCTTCTTTCCCCTGATCGCTCTGTCTATACTCGTCCAATCTTTTCTGTGATTTGTTAAAGATGTCAAGAAGTCCTGCCTGGTTATCTTCTTCCTTGACCTTTTTCCCCTTATTCTCCTTACTCTCCAATTGAAGGTTGGCTATCGGAGAAATGGCCGCGAGCCTATTCTGAAGCACTCTGAATGATGATGACTGTGGTAGCACCATCAACAATCCGTAGAGACATTTGAAGAGGTACCTGTTTTCATACGGGTTCAATAAATCGAGCCGAAGCTTGGCAAACACCGGACTCTCAAGTAGCTGGATCAAGAGATCTAGCTGTATGAGGATATTTAATGAAATATCATAATTGACCATCTGTGACACGATCTGCCAACTTAACCTGTACTTGGAAGTAAGCAATGTAAGACTGAGTAAAGATGGCGAGTTTAGAGACCAGCAAGTAAATAAGTTCTCAAATAGTTCGGTCGATTCACCTTCAATAAGCTTCCTCCTTAGGTCCTGAAGTTCAGGTGCAATAATTAAGTTGTTGTTCAAGATCTGAATCACTATCGAGACGAAGCTGAGGTTCGACTCTTCCTCAGATAGAACTCGTGATATCGTCTTATAAACCCTCTCAGAATCCAACGATTTGCAGATCGTACGGATTATGAAGTCTGCCCTCGTATCTAAAAGCTTGCGATCCTTCTTGAATAGATCAACAAGATCCACCATAAAAGACTGGAAGTACTTGTCATCACTCTGATTGGAGATCTTCGATAGCAACTCCAAGTCTTTATCAATAACCTTATTTGATGAATCATTCAATGCCTTTAGAAGCATTACAAAAATGTTATCGGAATGTTCCAGGAACTTGTGAGGATCCTTATCGTGAAGCATGATCAACCAATCTAATGCAGCCAATCTGGTAGATTCTCTTTCATTGAGGAATTGAAGAGTGAGTTGATTCACTATCAAAGTATAGTTAATTTCATGTTCATCCGTTGACGCTAGCTCCTTCAACTTAGAGTTAAGTTCCACTGCCATAGTTTGTAGTTGATAACTGTTATGAGAAATAATCGTCAATAGCACCGAAAGTAATTTTGGCATGAAGATGATGAACGATTCTGATGATAGCTCCAAAAGTGTGCGTAGCCATTGTAAAACCATCAACTGAATTGCTTCTTCTGTGGATTCAAGGTTATTGATAAGAATATCGATGATCTTTGGACAATCTATGACGATATCCTGTCCAGGAATGTATAGACCGTCGTCGAGAGGAGAAGAGGACGGCTTTTCTTCTTCGGCAGTGTCCCTCTTAGTTTCATCCTCCTTCTTGGCTGTCGTTTCCTTCTCCTTTATCACATTCTTGATCTCATAAATACCCTTAATCTCGTGCAATAGTAACTTAAGGAAGTTCTCAGTAACAACACGAACGTCCTCCAAGGATGAACTAAGATAGGAAAGTAACGGATCAAGGAAAGAGGAAAGATAAGAGATCATTTCCAAGTCAGGAATCGAGTCTAACAATCTCAACCAGCTAACAAGAAACATCCTGGTATAAGGATTGGTAGCATACATACGTTCCTTCAATAGTGGAATGAACTTGGGTAGAGAGAACGCCTTAGGCAGTTGTGGTTGATATACTTGCAGAGTCTTGCCGGTACGAGGATCTATCAGAGTAGCAGCGGGCGGTTTCTCGGAAGGAATTGCCAAAACTGACACGTAAGTTGAAGCCTTTTCGCTTACAATGTCCTTGATCAATCTGTCCAAGATATCGGCAGCATTCTTCACACTCATCTCTGGATCAGCCACCAACTTGCAAAGAACGTCAAAGATCTCGTTGAAGTAGACCAAGATCTCTCCCTTGGACACCTTCGCTATGTTGTAAAGTGCCTCACATGCGAAGTATCTAACCATCGGGTCCTGATCCCCAAAGCAGGCCAACACTGGATGCATGATACCCTCCAAATACTTGGGCACCTCATTCTGGCCTAGCGCAATGGCAACAGCTGCCAATCCGATTAGTCCTCCATATCTTGCATTCGGTTGATGCACAGCGTAAGCATAGTCGCTTCTTAATTGTTTGATGATCAACTGGATCTTTTCAGGGTCTTCGTTGTTGTTAATACATTCCTTCACTACACGCTCCAACTCTAAAGCTGCAGCCTTGCGCTTATCGTAAATACGATCATTGAGCCCGTGTTTAATAGATTTGTCTGGATCGTTAGTAGAAGAGGAATGAACAAAAGCATTACAAGTATCACTTACCCATGAAGTAGAGAGCCGGTAGATAATGGACAGCCTATGGGGAGGATACAAAAGGAGTTGTTGTTAGATCGATCAGGTTTACAGTAGGGAAATAGCGTCGCGGTCTCCGCGCCGATGCGTCGATCGTCTATCGTCTATCGTTACACCAGCTTTCATGATCTATGCATTATTAAGTATATACAGTCATTTGCCTAGTTAATATACAGAAATTAGCGGATGTCGCCAGCTACGAGAGCTATCAGGTCACAGATATTCCTGCTAACGAAAACTGTCGCTTTACCAGTCCATCACTTCTGCAGCGACTGAAGCATCTGAACAATCTTAATGTTGGTATCCAAGAATCTGTTCAAACAGTTACCCATACATGCCTCCTCCTCGCTATCCAAGTTTGGTCCATTAACGCTCGTGATGCATTTCTTGAAGCACATGTCGGTGAAATTCGTCACCGAATTCTGGATCTTTGCCTTTGACGTCTGTTGCTGAATGAAGTTGGCAACGTCCTTCTTTGAGGAATCGTCTAATTGTTGGATCTGACTGACGTCGATGTCGCTCATGTTGAATTTGGGGTTGTGGATTGATCAGAGGAAGACCACCTGAACCTTAAGTAGTAGGCTCCTCCGGTTTGGGGTGCCAAAATTTTTCAGCCAAATAAGACCTCTATTGGCCCGCGTAGAATGGCAGACAATCAGTATCGACCACCTCTATTACCACCGTAGCTGCCTCTGTTTCCTCTGTAGTTTCCTCTATTACCTCTGAAACCGCCCCTATCGCCTCTATCGCCTCTATCACCCCTATCACCCCTATCACCCCTATCATCTCCTCTACCTCTTCCCTCCCCGTAGCTTCCCTCCCTGTAGCTCCCCCCGTTTCTGCCCCGGCCATACTGCCTCGAGTACCTCTGTTCCCCTGCATACCCCGTGTCATTCTCCGGCTGTCTCTGTTCCCCCCTCCTATCCTCTTTCTCACCTAAATTACCCGACATTAGTATTGCAGACAACAGCTTCTGGCTCTCCTCGTCACCGTCCTGATAATTGTTCTCCTCGGCCTTCTTATATAATAACCTCTCCACTTCATCTCCATGTTTTTCAGTTTTAGACCCATTCTTAAACGCATACTCTAATCTGACCGGCCTGTTCATTATCATCTTTCCCTGCATCTCTGATATCGCCTTATCACTGTCATCGAATTTCTGGTAATAGAGAAACCCATGACAAGCATTCGATCCTTCTGGTCTCACTATCCTTGGTAATGCCCGTAGTTTTCCAAAGTTCTTAAACGTCTGTATTAGTACCTTCTCATCAACCAATGGATCCAAATTCCCCACGTAGATTATCGGTCCGAAATCCTCCTTGATACCATCGTTACCTGTTTCACCACCACCACCACCTCGCTGTGCTCTCCTCACTCTCAGTGGATGCTCATAAAGTCTCAGTCCATTGAGAAGATTGGCTATGTAAACAGCGTCCTTCGCCGTATAAAGGACGACAAATCCAAATCCTTGATGTCTTCGTAGAACCTTATCCTTTGGTAATCGAAGAGACTTGACCGGTGCGAACTGGATGAATAACTCATAAAGCAAGTTCTCGTTCACCAGTGGGTCGAGGTTGCCTATGTAGAGTGTTGTATTTTGATCGTTCTGGGTTTCAGCTAAAGACATGAAGAAGATGAGTAGAGAAGAAACAAGCGAGAAGCGGGGAAAAATGAAGGACTTGAACAAGGAAAAGGGGAGAAGATAAGACTGAAAAATTAATATATTCAGTAATCAATCGCGTACAAGATGTTGTTATCGGGCATCAGAGCCTTTCTTCTATTGCATTCGTTTCCCTTCGCTCCTTTCTCGTTCCCTCTTTTCTACGATCACGCATCTCTATGGATCCTACCTACACAACCAATCTCAAATCACAGATACAACAGAAGAAAAGACTCTTGGAAGTGGCCCAGAGACAACTCTCTTCCCTTGAACAATCCCAGTCTATTCCCGATGACCCAAAATACGAGATTGTGGCATTGCTGGAGACTCTAAAGAGAATACCCTATGAACCATCAGACGATGATCTGATACATCTTTCGTTAGCGGAGACAAATTTGGTAGAGCAAATTGAAGATGTCGACCGAGTGCTTGGGCGACTTAAAGTGGAGAACGAGCAGGATCTACAGAAACAACTAGATACTGAATCTCAGCTATTGGAACTTTACAATGAATTGGACAGGATTCTTGAGGTTAACATCAGCGAGAAAGAGACGGAAAGACAAGTGCTGGTTAATAATGACGATACCTCCACGAGGTATGATGATTTGCAGGCTGAAGTTAATAAGCTAAGAGAGAGATCGAAACAACTGGCGGAATTTACAAAGACTTTGGTGGGTGATTACATGCTTAAGAATGAGTTCTCTATATTTGACTACGAGGACCAAGTGGCGGACAAAAAGAATCAGTTTCTTAAGCTGTTGGAAATCCTTCTCAATAATGCAATAACGTCGTCTGGTGGATCAGAGAAGACTCTTGAGGTTGCCAATAAGGACGATCCGTTGATCCGATATCTCATAGTGAACAACATCGTGGTGGTGGATAGAAAGAATCCAAATCGGATCAGATTGAGGATATAGAGAGGGGGGATAGTGAATGTATATTAGTGGTGGTGTGTATGTATAGTGTGTGCTAGTTCATAAGATAAAGTCTTCTCAATATGGATGCGCAGCCATATATATAACCTATTTCTGCTTCAGTAATGTCTCTGTTGTTGGTACTGAAACATCCGATTAGGTAACCTCCGTGTCTTAGGTAGAGTTCCGTAGGCCTACTGGTATTGGAAGATACCTTATCTCTCTTAACCATCTTCTCTGGCAGTCTGAAAAGTGGCATGCATAATCCCGATCGGAACGTCATTTTAGAATCAGACGATTGATAAATCACTCCATGGTTGGTATTAAACGCATTGAAGTGGAATTGCTGCTCCCAATTGCTATCAATATCATACAATCCTTGAATTCCAAGAAGCTTAAATCTGACCGATTCATCTCCGCAGACTTCGACTTTCGACTCATGTTTGAAAGTGTCTAGATTAATCTCTCTTTCCCTCGGAAGCCTGACACCTTGAATTCGGCCAGGTCTACTCACCTGTAACTGCAGTATGTAGACACAATGGAATGCAAGTCGATCCATTAATATCCTTGACAGAAGATTAGATGCGACTCTAAAGTTCCTACACGACATGACCTGCTTCCAGACTCCCAAATCAATGATATCGTCGTATGGATGATAGTACCGACTGAACCTTAGCTGTGTATGGTTTTGATAAGAACTTCCAGAGCCATCCTTTTCAAAGATAATCGAGCTACTCGGATCCCACGAAGTGGCTCTGCCGAACTTCTCCATTAGTGCCAACTTAGAGGTACCGTTCGGTCCAAACGTTCTTGCCCCAACCGTGCCAGTCGGCTGATCTCCCTTCTTTGCCTTGGGAACTGGCTTTATTTCCTCTTCAAGGTACTGCATGATCTCGTTGGCCATCTGATTCAAGATTAGCACGGTATTCTCGTTGATACCTTCACGAGGGAACGAGTCAAAAATGGCAAGTGCACCAATGGCATTGTTCTGTTTGGTTACCAACGGAACAGAGACGTAGTATTTTATATATGGAAGACTCTTCACCAAGGGATTAGATTCTGTACGCCAATCCTTGGAGGCATCTGCTAAAGCAAAGAACTGAGAAGAGAGAATAGCATGAGCGTCTAAAGAGATCTGTCTGGCACACTTGGTAAACCCTAATCCCTGTTGGTACTTAACCAGTTGATACCGGGCATTCACTATACTGATAGAGGCGCCACTGGTATTGAACATACTCTGCATCTTCTTAAGGAGGAAGTTGAATCTCCCGCTATTTTCCCACTGCGGTAGACTAATGTATCTCTCCACGGCATTGAGTCTTTTGGCCTCGTTGTAGGCCTCTGGTGCCTTTAAAAAGGTGGTCCCCTTCATACATTCAGGACATTCCACAACACTCAAGTTGGCCTTACCTGTTCCATATTCCTCAAAGAACATCTCCTTTGTCAGAGGGATCTGTATCACGTTTCTTGAAGACGTTGAGATGGTGGGCTGTTCATCTCTATGGGCCTTGAGGGCATTTGCAGGAATCCTGTTGGAGCCAGGTAGTCTCATCGTCCCTGGAACAGACTGGCTGATTCCATGCATAGCAAAGAGACAGGATGGAAGAGAAGTGATGTACGAAATTGTGGATTGGGTGGAGAAGAAGACATGTTTATTGGCGCTAAGGATTGCTAACAAAGGCCGAAAAGGGGAAATAGCGATCCCTCACTGAAATATATGTGGCTGAGTCAGCAGCGAAAGGTGGCTATCAAAATCCCTCGTTACCCTCATTAACACTCTATCCTCTCATTATTATACAGAAGTATCTGGATATATCATTTACTCTCATCCATTTTATCAGGATCCTCTTCCGTATCGTGTGGCTTGTCTTCTGTCACCTTCTCGTCCACCGTATTCAAATTACTATCCTTACCTGATGAGGTAGCAGCTTCTCTCTCCTGCCTGGCCCTTTCCTCCTCCAATGATAATCTAATAGCTAATGCCAATTCGGGATCCATATTTGGATCGTCGAGTCCGAAATCGTCCGCTCCACCAACTCCACTGGCGCCTCCGGTCTCGCCCGCACTTCCCGCTGAAACATCCTGGTCTCTGAGAATTGGCGATCTATCGACCTGCTCGTAGAGTAAATAGGGACCAGGTGGAACGGTCACCAAATGTGAAGAGTTATTATTGTTCACTGTACCTATAAATCTCTCCAATTTGGAAGTATTTGTCTGCTCCTCTCCGAAATTGACGAAATCGATCGAGACGTTATTCTTCTTGAGTCTCTTAGCTAGCTTGTCCAGGGTAGAGTCTTCAGAGTCAACTGGTGATCCTAAAAACACCACGACCCGCTGTCTCTGGTTCTTATTCTGACGGTTTTTCAACGCAAGACAGGCCACCTGAATTCCATTGACTAAATTTGTCTCACCGCCTATCCTTGCCTCATGTAATCCACTTAACAGCTTACCATAATCAGTAGTTAAATTACTGATAACCCGGGTAGATTCACCAGCCATCGTCAGTAATCCAACGGTACTCTCAGGGTTTGCCGACGTCTTCCTACGAAATATCAATTCCACTGTATCTAGTTGAGCCTGATAACGTGACGTAAGATAATCTCCATTTCTCATGTATTCGGAGTTGTCGATGACAATCATAGTAGCTTCGAGAACCATTTTGTAACAGATGGTTCACCTAGGGGTGTATAAATAAGGTAGGAGCAGATTAATGATAGATGGACAGTACCGATTTGATTGTAGCAACGATCAAGAAATGGAATGATGACGACTTAGACGAGGAACAACAGAGAACCGATGATCCTTTGTCTGGCTGATTTTCCATGGTGAACTTTTCCCGCCTAAAATTTGCCACATTTTGAGGGGGGGGAGAGGGTCGATTTTGGCACGCTAATAAAATTGACAGGCGGGGAAGGCGGCCAGGACGGTGAGCCACGGTGAGAGTAAGTATCTGATTCAGCTGTCACTTGTTCTTAAGCTGTAACTTGGTCTCCAGCTACCGCCCGTAGTTTAGTGGTTTCATTCTGCTTACACTCTACTATTTGCAGGCTCACTTACATCCACCGGGGCTCCATTGTTCTAGTTGGCTAACAAACGCGTCTTATTTATTGTCAACATGAACCCTAAAAGACTAACGCGGCAACAGAAAGAGAAGATAATTAAACGGTTCAAGGAGGAGATAATACGACGAGAGAAGGAATTTGACGAGGAGGCAGAGCGACAGACCGAGGCCATTTCCCTTAAGCTACAGGGGAGAGTGAACAAGGTGTTACGGAGGTTCTGGGACTTCAAGGTGGGTACTGTATTGGACTATGAGAGGGAGGTTAAATGTCCTGATGACGGGAAGATCGAACTGGCGAATGTCCTTAAAGAGCTACAGAAGCTATCGGTACCGACTGGGGAGAAGGTGACGGCTGCCCGTAAGGCATAGAAAGCTGTTGAATCAGTTGATAGTTCTTCCTTCATTCTCCTGCTTACTCCTACAACTCTTTGCTATATCATTGCTTCAGTTTCAAATTTATAAAAACGATCTTTACAACCTCAGAAGTCCTTAACATCCTCCCAGAACTTCTTTCCCTCTAGTGTAGGCTTGATGACTCCGGCCCTAATGACGAAATCTCCAAAGTGCTCTCCATCCTTCCTCTCGCTGGCCCACCGTGAGAACAACGGCACTAAGATGCCAATGGCCTGATCTTCATCAACGTTAGACTTAAAGATCTTATTCACACGATCTCCGTTGTAACTACCGCCGAGCATTAGGTTATAGAAGCCATAAGACTTACCAACCAATGCCACCTCGGCAAGCCAAGGTCTTGCACATCCATTTGGACATCCCGTCATACGTAACACGATGGAATCATTCCGAAGTCCTAACTTTTCCAACTCGCCTTCGAGTCGGTCCAAGAACTGAGGTAGATATCTCTCTGCCTCTGCCATTGCTAATCCACACGTTGGGAAGGCAACGCACGACTGTGAGGCCTTTCTAAGGCCAGAGAACTTATCCACGGAGAACTTATACTCACGGAGCAGAGCTTTTATCTTCGGCACATGCTCGTCTGTAATATCGGAAATGATCACATGTTGGTTGGATGTCAAGCGGAACAATCCAACACCGGTATCCTTCAGGTATTGGGCAATCTTATGCAGACCTTCCTTGTGAGGACTGTCCAAAGTATCGGAAACACGGCCGTTCTCTATGTAGCAGGTATAATGATTAAGGCCAGTTTCGTCTTTACACCATCCGAAATAGTCGATGTTCGAGTCGATCTTGAAAGGACGTGATTTTTCAAACTTGAATCCCAGTAACTCCTCCAGTCTAGCCTTGAATGTAGGAACGCCCATGTCATCTATCGTATATTTTAAACGGGCATGCTTACGGTTCTCTCTGTCCCCATAGTCTCTGTGCAGGATCAACATCTTCTCGCAAACAAGAGGAGCCTTATCGTAAGGCACATAACCAATGTTTGTTCCGGCACGCGGATACGTCTTGGTATTGTTATGGGTGGTACCCATACCTCCACCGATCAAGACATCGAATCCCACAATATTATCATCTTCCACTATGGCAACGAGACCTGTATCGTTGGCATAGACGTCCACATCGTTGTAAGGAGGCACCGTAATGGCCACCTTAAACTTTCTTGGCAGATATGTTGCTCCAAGAAGCGGTTCTGCATCCTGAACTGCATTTCCACCCACTTTAATCCTCTTAGGTCCACCTTCTTCTCCTCTAGGAACATCTCCCAATTCTTGAAGGAAGATCTCATGGTATGCGGTGGTCTCCGGTAATAATCTCTTCGAGATGATCCGGGCCATATGTGCCATCTGCTCGTGTATGTGACGTTGTGCTGGAAGAGAGCCGCAAATAACGTTACGACAGACATCACCACAGGCACCCAATGTATCCATGGCAACTGCATTGATATCTCTCACCACTGGAATCAAGTCCTGCTTCACCACACCATGCAACTGGTATGTTCCTCTAGTAGTGATCTTGAACGTATGATTACCTCTCGTATCGGCCAATCTATCGATGGCAAGCCATTGGTCTGGTGTTGATATATTTCCTGCCAATCTAACTCTCACCATGAATGCATATGCTGGTTCTAGTCCATCCTTCTTTCTCTGATCACGCAATTCACGATCATCCTGTAGGTACACACCGTGGAACTTGGTGAGTTGTTGATCTGAGGCAGACATGGCACCTGTAGATGTATCTGCAAGTCCCTCTTTGATGGTACCTCTGAGGAAGTTCGATTCACGCTTGAAATCTTCGTTGGTAGCAGGTGGAGGCTCGTCAGCATTCTCAGCTGACACACCAAGTGCCTGCCAAAGCTTGGGCTCCCAAGTGTTGTAGCCAGTATTGAAACCGTCCGCGTCTTGGTCATCTCCCAGACCTTGCTCACAGAGCATCTGGGCTCCCAGAAGTTCTAACCGTTGATAGAGCTGTCTACTTGGACGGTTATAGTACTTGGCATCTTCTGCACGTGGCCAATATTTGGAATCACCCAATCCAAACACTGCAGCATGAACATTCGCCAAATCGATCGTTCCTGCTCTGAGAGCATCCCAGAACTGTTTACCTCCGTTAGGGAACTCACCCTGTCCAGAAGTGGATGTAACGACGACAAGGTTTGTCACCAATGGCAAGTCGTCTTCAACGGACAAATCATCCAACTGAGCTAGTCTCACTTTGAAACCTTTACTTCCGGCTCTGTTTGCCAACCGCTTTGCCAAGCCCGCTGCGTTACCGTTATCAGAGGCATAAGCGACAGTCATCGGATCACCAGCCAGATTGTCCAGGAGACTCTGGAATGCCTCCTTAGACTTCTGTTGGATACCCTGGTTGACAGACTCGTTGTAGGTACGCAAATTGTACTGCAACTTGGCGCTCTTCTCGGCAAGTAAAGTGAGTCTATTTTCACGATCAAGGAACTCCTTCAATTCTCTACGCACAAACGACGAATCCAACTTGAACATATCACTGTAGTCAGCAAGATGAGGATTGTACCTGTAGAGTGGCCAGTAACCAGAATCGACGGCCTCTTTAGTCAACTTCAAAGAATCCAAATGACTTTCACCCTTTGGCAAGTAGGCTATAATTATGGCAGGACCCTGATTGTAAGCGTTTGCTTCTATGAAGGCAGTCAATGTCTGTGTATACGACGAGTAGAGCGCCACGGATGCAACGTAGGCATTTCCATAGTTCATAGCATAGAGTCCCAAGTTCTTCTTTCCTTGGCGACGGTTGACAGAAGAATCAGTATCAATGATCAAAAGCTTCAGTCTCTTATTGCCAGATTGTAAGGCCTGGTGGAATGTGGCAAGACCGGTATCGTAGCTCCAAGAGTCGGAACCGACGATCCATCCTGTTCTTGAGTCAAAGAAATCCCTGAACTGAAGTAGTTCTGAGGCGGCAGTACGGTTGGATTTGGAAAGGGTAGCCACCAATGCAGAAGATTCCTCACTGGTGTATTTCTCCGGAGGATTTTCATTTCTGGCCCAGAGTAACCACTGTGCCAAATCATCATTCAGCGTGCCTTGGAATCTCTGCAGTTTCTGTTCCACGAGATCGGCCAACTTGGTCCGCTGCCTGTCGCGATAGAAGAACCGACCTAGGGCATATTCCGGAACAGGATTGGTGTCATAATCGTTTAACACACGAACACCTGCATCCACCTCCTGTAAGATCTTCAAGTAAGCATTATCAGGAGAGGCTTTAACATCGTCGAAGCTGATCGGTTGAGGTTGTGTGAACTCACGGCCAAACGTCAAGTTCTGAACTGGTCGTTCAAGTTTAGCGTTGGAGAGAAGATGCTGTAATGCCAATTCGACGTTATCTTGATCTAACTTCAACACTTGAGAATAGATGACCTTGACGTCCTTGGAGATGGAAGTAAGGATCTCCACTGCATCCAACAGTAAGGGAGAGAATTGCAAACTAACTGAAGACTGTTCAACGAACTGAACAGCTTTGTAGCCATAAAGTTTGCTGGTTAAGAGTTGTTTTAACTCGGCCAATGGGAAAGGTCTATACACTTTGACGTTAATTAGTGCAACAGAGAAGTTCTTCAAATGAGAAGCGATTGGTTCAGGGTCTCCGAGGAAGACGACCACCTGATCGTATCTCTTCGTTGCAATCCAACCGGAGGACGGTAATAGTTCAAGCTCCGAATAGGTCTTTGTAGATAACTGATGTAATTTCTGGAATGCATCCTGCAAAGAGGAGCCATCGTAAGAACCATAGGCCTTCTTGAGATCGTCCAACGTATAAGTAAGTTCATCTTCAGCGGACGACGATGGCTTATAGAATAAGATGACGGGTTTCCCGTCTCCCTTAGCCAACAAACTTGCCAAAAAGAGGAAGTCGTAGGATTCCTGAGCATTAGCCGAAATAAGTAAGACGGCACCCAAGTCCTTGGCGGCAGGGACAACAGAGTAATCAGAGTTGGAGATACGGACGGTGAGAACAAAGGACTGTTTTCTGGCTATCTTACCTCCAATGACCGGTAGATTGACGATAAAATCGCGAGAATCTAGGCCAAGAACAACAGAGAATGTATCGTCGACAAATTGAATGGCATCATTACGTGATAACGGCTCAACATTGGCAAACGAATCGATCGTTTGCTTTGGCGGGTCGACTGCGTAGACCTTGGGAGCCAAGACCGACGCAATGGATGCCAAGTTGAATTCCTGCGACATGATGTTCCTCAGAAGAGCACTGATGAGGTTTATACACTAAGGAGGAGTGTCAACTTAGACGTACTTTTAAGAGGTTTTTTTTTTGATTAACGTCAAAGTTTGTGAAATTTTCAATTCCCATCCTTTCATATAAAAGCCACACTCCTGGAAGCCACCCCGCAATTTGTGGCTGGTGACCATACTGGTGCCGAGCTGACCCTTTTAGGGGAGGTGATTGGAAGAAAAGTAATTTGTGGCGAAGCCAGTTTGCGATCCCGAAAAACGGTGTTGAAAATTCACGTGCTTGTGGGATCGCGGAACGGAGTCTGTCAAGGAGGTCGGCTTTTGAACTACAGGTTGGATGCATAGGGATTCATATTCGATTATGAAGGTAAGGGGGGGGGCGAAGGAGTGTGGAAGCGAAGGACAGAGAGGTCACATCATTTCTCTCTCTCTCGTTGTTCCCCCCTATAATAATAAATTGGGCAAGCATACTAGCAAAAGGATAATAATGTAAATCAACAAAAAAAAAATGACGAATTTGTTCATTCTATCTTGGTTGGATCGTCTCTTCTGGTAAACTGCAGGAATAGATCATCCTGTGGGAAGATTGTAGCAAACACCTTAATCTGCTCACTCTGATCGGTAACCTTATGCTTGAAGTCCGTGAACAGCAGAGCCTTTCCAATGAGTGCAGTGAATGATGTCATAACATAAGTTTGACCTAGGCAAACGTGGGTACCTGCGCCAAACACCAACCAGTTCTTCTTAGCCAAATCAGCCTTTCCTCCTTTGACCCATCTTTCTGGTGTAAACTCTTCAGGTTCGTCGTAAACAGCAGGATCATGCAATGCCGGGTATAAGGTAGGAATCACCATGGCTCCCTTAGGAACGGTATAGTTCTCGCTAATTGGATAGCTCTTCTTAACTAGGTATGGAACCATTAACACAGGAGGTCTAATTCTCAACGTTTCCTTAACAACCATGTTGGTGTATTCCATCTTGTCAATCATATCTAAAGTGACTGGCTTGTAAGGATCACCACCACGAACTCTAAGTTGCTCTTCTCTAATCTTCTTCTGAACATCTGGTCTATCAGCGACGATCTGGAATAACCAGCAGCAAAGGGATGAAGAAGCATCTTGAGATGCAAACAAGAAAGTGAAGACAGCCTCAGAAATCTCTTTATTAGAGAACTCTCTAATATGAGTACCAACGTGATCTTCTCTCTTTGAATTCACCATACTTAAAACCCACTGGTCCATCACACAGTTTGGTGTTCCACCTGCAGCCATACGATCTTTAGCTAGTTGAGCACATCCGGCAAACACATTCATGGCCTGATCAGCAATCTTAACTCCGTACCATGCCTTGGTGTAAGGTAAAACGATAGGGAAGTTGACCAACTCTAATGCAGCAGTGACACGATAATACTTATCAGCAATGTCCCTAATCTGATTATCCGTTATATAGTCACCGCAGAAAGTCTTCAAAGAAATGGCGCACATGTATTCACGGAATTCATGGAAAAAGATGATAGGACCGTCGTGGCTCAATTTAATGAACTTCTCCAAGTATCTATCCATGACCTTCTCCTGTTCTGGAATATAGATCTCCAAAGCCTTCTTGGAAAACAAAGGATTCAATCCCTTTCTGTAATCAACGTGAGCCTTACCGTCCAAGAAGACCCAGTTGTTAGGACGCAAGATCTTGTGTGCCACATCAACGACACAAGGTTTAAGGTAAACAGGTGATTGCAAGGATTTACGAGCCAAATCACGTGTGGAAGCAATAACGACGAATTTATGGAAGATGGAAACACAAGATAATGGACCAGATTTCCATTTGGCAAGATATTCTTCGAACTTTGGATTCACACTCTCTAAGAATGGACCCATGAACGGCCAGAACTTGATCCTTGGACCTGCAATAGGTCCCTTATGAATCTGATAGGCAAGCTGATCATATGTGATAGCAACGATCAACAAGGTAAGCAAAATTTGCCACCAAGAAGTTGCCTGCCAGATTAGAAGCAAATCGGTTAGAACATTAGAAAAGTCGCTCTGCTTCAAGTCAGTAAGAAGAGTACTGAATCCCACAGATGTAGTGTTATCCATAATAAATTGGGAATGATGTGGATGAATAGTTGCAAGCGAAGGCGGAATGAAGAATCAAGAAGGGAAGAGAAGAGAGTAACAAGAACAACAAAGTAGCGGAGCAGAGAAAAGATTCTTCTATACGATTGGAATTGCAGCAGCAGAATATGGCTTTTCGCGAATTACATGCCCTATTAAAAAAGTGGGCTATACGACTTGAGGCAGGGGGGGGTACGACCGAAGGGGTCCATTTAGGGGGGAGGAGGGGGTACGGGGGTGAACGTAACCAAACAGCGGGTGTATTGTGAATGAATATACTTGGTAGAGAAGGTATTGACTGAAGCTCCCAGGAATTACAGGGCTCACAGTGTTTGTTCATCTTCACAGTGTTTTGTTCATGTCCACAGTCCATCTTCACCGTCCCATCGCCCACCCCTACCGGGTCGCACCGGGTCGTTCCGTCGCCAAAAAACGGCTGTGACGAGACTGAAAAAGTCAGACGAGACAACGTTGAAAAATGATCGTCGGTAGACCATAATTAAATTGTGTTAGACACTTACGAAGAACGGCTTTTTGGTATGTCCAATGGGCGAATTCCAGTATGAAACAGGATCATATTAATTACGTAATTACTTAATTGTAAGCTCATTGTTTTCAAGAGTGACATTCTTCCAAATAAGTCCCACCAAAATGGTCACTATAAAGTCCAGCAAATAGGTATAGGAAGTTGCATGAACGATAGTTAGGAACTTTTCGCCGAGATAATCCTCGATGATGGATCCTCTAAGTATGAATTCGAAGATGAATATGAAGAATAGAAGGAATATAGTCAGAAGCAATCTTATGGCTAGACTTCTATTTGCCATATTTCTATAGGTTAAAAGACCCCAGCTTCCAAAGACCACGAAAATGGTGACCATTTCACCGAAGATCACATCGGAAAGTTGATCTGATTTACCGCCAATGATGGAGAAGATCGAGGACGATTCCATGTCATAGATGAGAAGTTCGATACAGAGGAATAGGCAGAATAATCTGGCACCCAATGCCTTCTTTCTTCGAGAACTGGCGGTTCGTTGTTGAGATTGAAGGACGGGTTGACCAGCGGTGGCGGAGGTGTCCTCGGGCTCTTTCATTCGGAAATACACTCCCATGGTGATCAGCATCAAGTTGTATATAAGCCAAACGGTCAACAGAGTGTTGAGCATCATGGTGATGAACGTTGTAAGAGACATTGAGAATCCCGAAAAGGTATAGCCACGTTTATTGAGATAAGCATAATCGATTGTCTCAACTAGAAACAACACTGTGACAGCACTGGCATAGAGGATCACCTTATACTGGAACTTATACTTCTTATTTCGCAAGGAACGAACGAGAACGGTATTGGCGGAATCGGTATTGATGGTATGCTGAAGAATCAACAAGTACGCCAAAGAAAACACCAAGTAGGCTAAGAACATGTACCAGCAGAGCCAAAGATACCTATAATCACTGACTAGGATCCTACCGAACGATTGTTGCCAGTCAACGGTAGCCTCGAACTTGCTTGTTCCGGCTGGAATATCCGACGTTCTGAAGAGTAGACAATAGACACCACTTTTCTCCACCTTATACACGAATTCCTCCTTGGAGCTGGAACGAAGCTTACGGTGTTCAACGGGTCGCACGTTGTCATGTTTTTTGATTAGCTCATCCAACTTAGGTTTGGTGGATTCATCGACGGAACCATATTGACAGTACTTTAAATTGTTGGCAGATTCATCGCACACTTTGGCAGCGGGAAGAAACTCCAATTTGATTTTCTGTAGATCTTCACCGGAAATGGCAACCATATCAAGTTCGAAATCGGCCTTAGCTGCTGCCTGATCGGGCGGGAAACTGATACTTATCTGGCTTTCAAGATGTTCATTAAAGAGCCAATTGTTGCTGTGCACAACATAGGCACAGGCCTGTATTGTTTTATCATTTTCCAAGGGATACACATCCGATAAGGCTCCGGCTGAGGATATCAATGCTGCTAGGATTAGATGGACCGCAATCATCATTAAAAGTACAAACGGATAGAGTACCACACATGAATAAAGGCACCTTTTGAAAAGCTTTAAACAGAAGAAGCTTCCATGCCTCACGTCGATCTTATTTTAGCAATGCAGTGCAAATGCACATTTAGAAGGCAGAAAAGAGACACCAGGGAGGCAGGAGGGAGAAAAAGAAAGACTGCGCCACAAGGTTGCTGCAGAATGTCAGGGTGCGCCAGTGCGGGTGTGAGCGTCAGCGCGAGCCCGCGGCCGCCAGTTTATGCCCGCCGGCGCCCAGCGCGCGCGGTGCGGTGCAGATCCATCAAAATTGGCTGGGTCGACTGACAGCTACGCTGCGGTACTCTACGTAACGCTACGCTACGAATTGTTTTCAATTTGGTAGCTATTATTCTAAGGTAGCTCAAATAATCAGGTAAAGGTTGGAAGAAGTATGTAAGAATGGATAATCAAGTAACTTTGAATAATTTCACTATAAACTCTGAGAATACCATGCAATGAGAGCAAGAAGCAATGCTGTAACTGCAAATAATGGGATCTGAGAACCGGAACCACTGTCAGAGGTACTACTCTTCTTGTCAGTACTGGTAGTACCTGGTGGAGCGACACCATCGACTGTGCCAAGATACATTTCCTTAAGCATATCTCTTGCATCATCGGAATGGCCAATGTCTTCGAATGCATCGGTAGCATCGGTACCTGCTACATCAAGCAGGACCTCTTCACCACCGGGATGTTCATCAACGAACTTGGTGACATCGTAAACTTTGTTGTGGATGATCATCCACAGATCATCCTTTTTGTTATGCTTCAAGACTTCGGCAGCCTGGTACACTTTAGGGCTTGACATTTTGCTGGTAGTTAGAGGAGAGGTCAGGGGAGGTAGAAAAGCACGCAGCAGCTAGAAAAGCACGCAATAGCTAGAAAAGTAGGGGGCAGTTAGAAAAAACAAGAATGGGATACCTTAACTTTTTCCCTCCCCTTCGTTTTGGCGCTTTTTCAACCGCCTCCTCGTATAGCCAACTTTGGAAAAACTTTCCACGTTGAGACGTTGGCTTAGGTAGGCGGCAGAAATAGCAGGGGAAGTTACATAAGACCGGCTGGTGAAACCCAACGGGAGCAGCAATTCGCACTCTAATGTCATTTAATGGTCATTTAATGGTATTACGTCTTTAGTACTGCTCATACCCATCACCTACTCCTTCATTACCTTACATCTCAGCTACCTCCCATTGGGTCCTCTTATCGCTTATCGCTTAGATGGTTTGACGTCCTTACACCAGCACAGCCTGGAGTGAAAAGAGGGAAAAAAATTCCTCTAACAAAAAGAAAAATTAGAAAAGGGTGAAAAATTTTAGGATCAAAGTAAGAGAAGATGGTGCCTCTTTTGTTTCAGGAAGGATTAAACATGGCCAGAAAGGGAGCTAAAGGGGTTACAAAGAACAGTAAGAGTGTTGGAAGCAGGAGGAGCAAGGTGGAGAAGGTGGAGAAGGTGAAGGAGGTTGAGAAGAAGGAGGATGTTAATGAGCTTGACAAGGATGAGATTAAGCTTTTAGATTCTGAGGAGAGTGAGAGTGAGAGTGAGGTGGAGGTAGAGGTGGCGGAGGAGCTTGAGGAGGAGCAGGAGGATGAGGACGTGCAGGAGGATGAGGAGGAGCCTGAGCAGGAGGAATCTGAGGAACCTGAGGAGCAGGAGCAGCTTGAGGACCCTCAGGTTCCCGATGCTATCGTGCCTGTCAACATCCACACCATCAATAAACCGAAATTACAATCGAAGAAGCAAAAGGGATCAAAAAATGAGAAAAAAGGAGTTATCTATGTTGGTAGGATTCCACATGGATTCTACGAAGCTGAATTAAGGAAATACTTTTCACAATTCGGAGAGATCACAAGATTAAGACTCTCACGGAACAAGAAGACTGGACAGTCGAAACATTATGCTTTCATAGAGTTTTCCAGCAACGAGGTGGCGAAGATTGCAGCCGAGACGATGAACAATTACCTCTTATTCAGTCATCTTTTGAGATGTTCTGTGATTCCACCGGAGAAGATTCACGATGAGTTGTTTAACGGTGCCAACACGAAATTCAAGCCACTTCCATGGGTCAAGATTAGTCAGAGAGAGAACGATAAGCCCAAGACGCGGGATCATTGGAAGGCTCTTGAAAAGAAGGCTGAGAATAGTTTGAAGGAGAAGCAGAAGAAGTTGACAGATGCGGGAATAGATTTTGATTTGGGTGAGTTGCGAAGCTAGGCGAGCGTGTTAAGAGAGGGAGCGCAGCGAGTGAGCTTACGAGCCAGTTATTGAGCTTATGGGCCATCTTATTGGCGAGCTACTGAGCTTACGATCCAGCTAGTGAGATTGCATGGTAGCGAGATTACTTGAAGTCACATGCGCAGTATCTAATACTTATATACCGATTCGATGTCTATATTACAGATAATAATCCTTAGGTAATTTGCTTATCAAAGTAGCTGTTCGAGTGCCTGCTAACATTTCTCTTTGACAGTTTGTGTCGAGGGCTTATCAATTTCATCCTCACTCACGCGCCAATTGCTCTCTTACCGGTGACCCTTCAGCTCAGTATACCTTCAGCTCAGTATCCCAACTGACTCATACGCTCACCAACCTCGCTTCGCTCGGTCGGACACTATGTTTCCCCACCCAATCTTCTCCAAACTCTCCACATTCACCTTCTACCTCTGTACAACCTCCCCCAGACGACAGCAGATCATACAACAGCTTGGCTTCAAACCCATCGTGATCGCCCCAACCTTCGAGGAAAACCTAGACAAAACCATCTACACGGTCAAACAATACGTCACAGAGACTGCCACTGGTAAGATCCTATCGGTATGGAACAGTCTAGATGAATCTGAAAGACATGGCGATATCCTCCTTCTCTCTGCCGACACAGTCGTTGAGAATGACGGAAGGATCTACGAGAAACCAAAGACTTACGAGGAGAACTGTCGAATGTTGAAGGAATTAAGAGACTCCCCAACTCCTACATACATCCATTCTGGGGTGGTTCTATTACTAGGCGACGAAAGTAGACCGGATGGTTACAGGATGGAAAGGTTTGTAGAGACCACGGGAGTAGTCATGAAGAAAGAAGTAAGCGATGAATTCATAGAACAGTACTGTAAATCGGGAGAAGGACTAACAGTTGCGGGCGGATTCAGGATTCAAGGGTACGGATCAACGTTTATTACAGGGATAAGGGGAGATTTTTTCAACGGAGTTGGACTTCCAGCAGGAAGGACGTTCGATAAGATTTGTGAGATATTACAGTGTGGAATATGACCAGATAGAGATGTAATTAGATACTATATATTTACAGAAAGGGACAAAAAATACATGCTCATGCAGATGGGAATGGTGAAACCAGCTGGACAAAGTTTGGCTTCGTCGACGTGGACTGCCATCCCAGGTATAGAATGAATGGGATCCAGCTATAGTGGACGATACTTCTAGTAGTATCCAAGATTTTGGCTAATCTTTCCTTAGATTCTTCAGAGAGGTTGAGTGATGCCATTTTTGTGGTGTTATATGACGTGCTGAGAGTGTGAGGTGGTGATGGTCGATGCAGATCAGTTAAGTGGAGGATCGGCCGTCGAATGAAAGTTTTTCAGATGGCTCGGGGGAAGGTGGTGTAGGGATGTAATAAGCTGAAGCAGTGAGGAGATTACGGGAGGAAGGATTGGATGAGGATGGAGCGGTGGATGAATGGCACAACGCTGCCAGAGAGGGTCACCAAAAAAACCATAACAGCAGTAGCATGGACTGCAGCCACAAATAAGGAAGACCCCAATATATAATATAATAGATAAGCTTTCCCAACGGTCGCTGCCTCGGCCACTGCCTCGGCCACTTCCTCCTTCCCCCTTCCCCCCCCCCACATAACCCCATATTCTTCGAGCCCCACACCATACTAATTCCACCTACTCGCTATCGGTACCACTTCCCTCTCACCATCGTAAGTTTGTTGCGTCCGTTACCTGCTCACCCTATTCTTACCCCACCCCCACATCCCCCCATCGGCCAAGGAAGAGACCGCTCCGCGAGAAGGACGGCTGCAACCAGGCGGTACATTTTTTTTCCCTCCTTTTACCGTGGGCCCCAGTTTTCCCCACGGACTCGCTTCTCCCTCATGCGTGCTTCCCGAGAAATTCAAAAACCATGCCGGATAGTGCACTGAAAGTCTGTGGATTCGATTGCTTAATTAATTGAACACCTCTCGTTGTCACTACCAAACTTTTCCCCTTCTTCTATCTCGACCTTTTTTCCTTCTTACTCTTGTCTTGTCTTCTCTTCTACTCTTCTTTCTCATTTCTGTTACTCCACTTAGTAATTCGGTTTCTTCTTCTTCGTTTTCTTAATGTCTCTTACTTTTACAGCCCTCAAGTTAGCCACACGGCCAGCTTTGAGACTTCCTAGGATCGCTGCCCTTCAATATGCTGTTCGTTTCTACGCATCTCAATTCCCTGATCATACCATCATCAACATGCCTGCTTTGTCTCCTACTATGACTGAAGGTAATTTGGTTAAGTGGAACGTTAAAGAGGGTGATCAGTTAACTCCTGGTACTTGTATTGCCGAGGTCGAGACTGATAAGGCACAGATGGACTTTGAGTTCGAAGAGGATGGTTGGTTAGCTAGGATTCTCGTTGGTGATGCCTCCGAAGGTGTCCCTGTGGGTAAGCCTATTGCAGTTTATGTTGAAGAGGAAGGTGATATTGCCGCCTTTAAGGATTTCACTGCTGCTGATGCCGGTAACGGTGATGCCGCACCTGCACCTGCCGCTGCAGAACCTGCTAAAGAAGCTGCCGCACCTGCTGCTGCTGCTGAACCAGCTGCTCCTGCTCCTGCTGCTGCCGCCGCTGCTCCTGCCGCTGCCGCACCTGCCGCTACCGACCGTATTGTCGCTTCTCCATTCGCCAAGACTCTTGCCCTAGAAAAAGGTCTTTCCTTGAAAGGTGTTGTCGGTACAGGTCCTCACGGTAGAATCACTGCCAAGGACGTTGAAGCATTGGCTGCCGCACCTGCCGCCGCCGCCGCTCCAGTCGCTGGTGCTGCCGTTGCCGGTGCAGCTCCTGCCTTCGAAGATATACCATTGACCAATATGAGAAAGACAATTGCCAAGAGACTCATTGCCTCTAAGCAAACTGCTCCAGATTACTTTGTCTCTTCCGATATTTCCGTCGCAAAGCTATTGAAGTTGAGAAAGTCGTTGAATGCTTCCGCAGATGGTAGATACAAGCTTTCAATTAACGACTTGGTCGTTAAGGCCGTTGCAAAGGCTTGCCAGAGAGTTCCTGAGGTCAACTCATCCTATCTTGAAGAAGAAGGTGTCATCAGACAATTCAGCAGTGTGGATGTTTCCATCGCTGTTGCTACACCAACCGGTTTGATTACTCCTGTTGTGAAGAGCTGTGAAACTAAGGGATTAGAGAGCATCTCTGCCGAAGTTAAGGTGTTGGCCCAAAAGGCTAAAGATAATGCATTACTACCGGAGGAATTCCAGGGTGGTTCTATTACGATCTCCAATTTGGGTATGAATAGTGCCGTCAACCAGTTCACCTCTATCTTGAACCCTCCTCAGTCTGCCATCTTGGCCATCTCTACAATTCAAAAGAGAGCCGTTCCTGATAAGGCCTCTCCATTTGGATTTGTCTTCGATGATATTTTGACCATTTCCGGTACTTTCGATCATAGAGTTGTCGATGGTAAGAAGGGTGGTGATTACATTAAGGCTTTAAAGACTATCATTGAGAACCCTCTAGAAATGTTGCTATGAATTAAAAGGGATTGCATAGATTAGTATCTCGTATTTAAGACTGTTTTTCTGTTTCCATGGGCAATGTGTCCCGATGAATGTAGCTGAGAGTAGTGCGGGCTGGATTCTGTAGGGGTCTCATAATGAAGCTGGGATTAGAATACCACCTGGCGGTGACTTAGCTTTCAGTGAGCTGTAGCCGAGCTTCACTGAGCTCTCACTAAGCTGTCACTAAGCTGTCACTTCGACTAGTTGCCGTTACTCATCCACCCGTCCCCCATCTCCTTACCCGTCTGTCACTCTGTGGGGGGCCGCTGATCTCCCCCTCCCCTGATTTCTCGCTCCCACATTTCTCACGCTTAAAATTTTAACCGGTAAATCGAACTCCCCACAATCACTCACAATCGATCACTGATCTTCTTTACACGATACATCCATTGCTCAAATGGCAGAACCTCCAGGCATGGATAACTCACAACTAATGTATCTGATTGTGTTCTCCACTCTGATCACTCTTATGTTGATCACCTCGTTTTTCTTTCTAGTTTACGTGATCTTCTTCAGAGAATCATTGCTGCTACCATATGAGGATGAGTCTGCCTGTATACCAGAGCCTTTACAGTACGCAGAGATCAACTATGATTGTAAGGAACTTTATGACTCTCTCTCAGCTACGGAGAAGGTTCGATTCAAGTTGGCAAGGAAGTTCTATGAATTTTACAGGCCTGTTCTAAACTATGTCAGTTTCCTTTCATATGATGAGGTTGATGCCACCTATTTGTTGATTAGGGATCGCGGCATCAGATCGTTCTACTTCGAGAGTTATCAGGACCAACTTGGTGATTTGGTTCAGTTCATTGAGGACGAGGAGAGGCAGAGTTCAGGGGAGGGCCAAGATGAGGAGCAGGAGGAAGGGGATGAAGTGCGGCACGAGCCTCCTTCTTCCTCTGCTACTGAACATACGCCTTTGATTGTGGCCCCTTCAAAGCCTTACTGGTCAACGTCTCCTTCACATGATTACAGACTGTTGAAATTTACTAAAGTTCCGTTCACAGTTCACGAACTTACAGAGGTCTCATTTCTCACCTCGCAGATGTCATCGGCCAGGATGAATCTACCCTTACCTTACAAGAACCGTAAGAACGATACCATCTATTTTGAAACCAAGCTATTTGAATTCAACCCTAATACAACCACTATTGCCATTGGTTTGGTCACAAAGCCTTATCCCAACTTCCAACTACCTGGAATGTCTCCATATTCTGTGGCAGTTCAGACCGATGGTACTATTAGCATGAATAATATGCCGTTTATTAATGATGAGGATCATCCTGTTGTATTACCGCAACTATTGGAGGGTGATGTTATTGGATTAGGTTACAGATCCATTACAGGAGCTGTCTTCGTGACACACAATGGAAAGAGCGTTCTTGAGATCATTAAGCATCTCAGAGTGGAACTCTACCCGTGTATTGGATCTGTTGGAGGTCCTTGTAAGGTCTCTGTTAACTTAGGTCAATTGGGATTCGTTTTTATCGAGGCTAATGTTAAGAAGTTAGGATTCTGTGAAAACCAGAATGAAGGATCCATTGGAGCACCACCAAAGTACTCCACTACAAGTCTATCTAAGGATCCATTGTTGGATAAAGGTGAAGAACTTCCACCGAGATATCCTGAAGATGAGCAGACGTTCTTTGGACCGAAATCGCTTTTGGAGAAACCAAGAGAAGGTAGCGCAGGTGCAGGGTTAATAGGCAGTTCTTCAAGAGATCAGGAGAAAGAATATAAGAAGGAGTCACAACTGGCAGTGCCGGTAATTTCAAGGTCACCTACTCCAGCATCTGCACCACCTTCATATAAGTCTGACGAGAAGAAGGCTTCAGAGGAAGGTGCCCAACCGGAAGAGGGCGAAGAACGGATAGAAGAATCCACTGAGGTTAATTCCTCTGCGCTGATGGATGCTACCGAATATGAGAGGATGGTTAATAACTTCCGCTCGCCTACGTCGACCCCTCCTATATTGACCGGACTTGAGGGTAAGGTTAGGAATAAGAGGCTTGAAGGAGTTGGAGAAACGGGAACCAAAGCAACAGGTTCACTAAGTAGGGAAACATCTGCTACATCTGCGGCTGTCACATCAGCACCTAACGAACATACCGCCTCTGCCACATCTACATCTGCCGAACATACCACCCCTGCCCCATCAGCACCTGCCGAACATATCGTATCTGGCGTTGCTAAAACCTCGAGATCAACCACTCCTACCAACGTGACTCCACCTAATTCGTCTGTGTCTCCGTCAAGCGATGAAACGCACGCCCACAAGACCAGAAAGAGAAAGAATAAGAACAGGAGAAAGAGAAAGAACAGAACAACTTTTTAATTGAGAGTAGAGCACAGTGACAGTGTCATATTTAATGTTTATATCTTCTACATGATCATTTGACTTGCCTTTACCAAATAGTCCTCGCACTTCGTGATTGTACTCAAATTAACGCTTAGGCATACTTTTCAACCACAGTATCAAATAGCTCCTGCTTTTCTGCTAGATCCTTCAAGTATGCATCGTCGGGATTCTGAGTTTTAAGTTCGGAAAGTAAAACATCGGCCTCATCATTCTTACTCTGTATGAATTTCAAAGCAATCTGATTGATCAACAAATCCGATTCCCAATTGGTCAAACTTTGTGGATGGTCGGCTTTGAAAGCAGCTATTCTATCCAATACTTCCTGAGCCTCGGGAAGATGAAGAAGCTTCAAATGTGCCGTCAATAAACAGACAAGACATTTAAGAGACTCTGTATTTGAAGAACTGGACAATTCATCGTAATGATAGTACGACTTGTTCAAATCATCGCCATATTTGGAGAGTTCCAACCAGGAACTGGTCTGATTATAGCCAATAGTATCCATTGCGGACGAATTGTTGACGTTCTTCTTAAGATACTTTTCAGCTTCTGCTGTCCTTGATAATAATAGAAGTAAATAGCAGCCAAAAGCGACATTTTCCAAGTCTTCTTCCGGATGGAGCTTCTTTAAGGCAGTCTCATAATCACCTAGTTTGGCATAATAACAACCTGCTAAGAGGGAAGTTAATCCACCTAATAGATGATCTCTGCCAAAGAACTTGTGTGCCTTAGAATCGTCGGGATTCTGTAGAAATGCAGCGTAATGAAGAAGACTCTCCAATTCAGACTTTAAGAACTTCAACTCCGATTCGTCAGAAACGCCTGAAAGCAATTTCTTATTCTCGTTAATCTTCACAAGAGCGTCTTTGTAATTAGCCAATAGAAGATCGGAACGAATCTGATAGTTTGTAGCTTCGAATTGATAGGTGACATCGTTGAATTCTAGTTCATGGACGAGGTCTGCGCTGGCCATTTCCTTGTACCTAGCGCAGTAGAAGATTTGAAGAACCGTGTATAGTTCTAAGGGGCTGTTAGTAAGTTAAAAGAGAAGTGATTGGGGTGTATACCTACCTTTCTCTGGAATTAAGTACATGGTGATGGGGATAGAAGATGAGATTGGGTATGTAGCGGACGAGGGATCAAGACACGCGAACAAGTAGGTAAAAATGTAAGGATGTGAGGGGGGGAAGTGAGCAGCTCAGCGCAGCGAATTTTACCTAGAATCGCTAAATGGAGAGGGCCACTTGCACCAACACTACAGCACTACTCGGCAGAACACCTGCAAACTACTCATTACCTAGCTAAACTCGGTAGTATTTTCCATATCATATATTAACCCCGGTATAACTCGTTACCGAAAACCCAAAGAACAATTACAAACTGTTATTAGTAGCCTGGCTACGCGTCCACATAAGCTGACCTCAAACCGCTTACGATCTCTCACCTCTCAATCTTCTGGCCAACTGGATATCCTTCTTCTGAATAGTAACTCTCTTGGCGTGAATAGCGCACAAGTTAGTGTCCTCGAACAAGGAAACCAAGTAAGCCTCAACGGACTCCTGTAAAGCACCGATGGCAGAAGACTGGAATCTCAAATCGGTCTTGAAATCCTGAGCAATCTCTCTAACCAATCTCTGGAAAGGCAACTTTCTGATCAACAACTCTGTAGATTTCTGGAATCTTCTGATCTCTCTCAAGGCGACGGTACCTGGCTTATATCTGTGAGGCTTCTTGACACCACCGGTGGAAGGGGCGGATTTTCTGGCGGCCTTAGATGCCAACTGCTTTCTTGGTGCCTTACCACCTGTAGACTTTCTTGCTGTTTGTTTAGTTCTAGCCATAATTAAGAACGGTAATAATATAAAATGTAAAATCTCAAAAAGAAAATAGAAGGATAAATTGGGTTGAGATAACTACAAGTGGGAAAGTGGCGATATATATTACCCCCTTCAAGCAAGAGGAAACGACAAAAAAAAAAATATTCGCCTTCTTGTCTGGCTCACTTAATTCAGACTCGAGCGGTACGCTGTTACAGTTGGCATCGGCCCAGAAAATGAGCCCATGTAGCAACTTTGTGGTGATGAGGAAAAAGATAAAAACTGGAACGGGTAGTGCGCCAACCGGTCGCGAATCCGCGGACCGGGGGGGTAGGGATGGAGGGATGGATGGGGGATGAGGTGGGAAGGACGAGGATGGGGGGATGAGGTGGGAAGGAAGGAAATAGAGGCGATTAGAACGATGAGAGTAGAACGATGGAGGAACGATGGAGGAACGATGGAGGAACGATAGAGGAGCCATCGCAGATCCTGAAGGACAGCACTACGACAGTACCGTCACTGACCCACCGGCTCGGTGATTGCAAATCGGACCGCATCATCTGGTCCCCTGCACTGCCTCGGGGCCTGCGTAAAAATCAGAAAAATGATGATAAAAACTGGTACGGCAGGTAGTGCGGTGATTAAACTCTCTGAAGAGCCGAAAAGAGGTGGTTTGAGTAGGGAGTAGGAGGATTAAAGAGGAGGAAATAAAGGTGAAGGATGGTAACAGATTAAAGAAACTAAGAGTTGATAGTGATTACAAGTCAACAGAAGGCCACCAGTTAACGGATACGGGTAGAAGTACGGACCGAACAGTCAATATGAGCCATCTAGATGGCTACACAGTGACCGGTTTAGACAAGCCGAAGGGCGCGGGTGGTTTGAAAAAATTTTGTAATTGTATGCGTATTTGGATGTAATTAGTGAGGAGAATGTGGTGGTCAGGTAGCGAAATGAGGTAGGAGGGATGGTTAAGGACAGGGTTTTACCGTGGTAGCAAAGCAAAAGGCAGGCAGGTAGCGGGGGGGGGTTTGTTTGTTGTTGATTAAGTTGTTGTTGAATTTTTGAGGGCATTTTTTTAGTTTAAAAGGCGTGACTTTCGCCCTTTAATTAGCAAAGGGGTTCAAGTTGAAGTTGGGCTCATATTAATTAATTCATTTTATTTTACTAGTCTTATTAACAATATGTCTGGTAGAGGTAAAGGAGGTAAAGGCCTTGGAAAAGGTGGTGCCAAAAGACACAGAAAGATTCTCAGAGATAACATTCAAGGTATTACGAAGCCAGCTATCAGAAGATTGGCTAGAAGAGGTGGTGTTAAGAGAATCTCCGCTTTGATTTATGAGGAAGTTAGAGCTGTTCTAAAGACTTTCCTTGAGAATGTTATTAGGGATGCCGTTACTTATACTGAGCATGCCAAGAGAAAGACTGTCACTTCATTGGATGTTGTTTATGCTTTAAAGAGACAAGGCAGAACTTTGTATGGATTTGGAGGTTAGGTAAATAAATATAATATATGGTATTGGGATAAGATTAGTAGTATGATCGGATTTAGGAGGAAGGTCCTCCCTCCCCTCCCCCTGTACTGCTGCCGCCAGCCTCCTGCTCCTGCCCCCCTCCCGGCTGGCCCGCTTGCTACCACACTAACTCGCCTCCGCTTTCGCCCGTTCGATAAGACCCCGTCCGTAGCAGCTACGCCGCCTCACACACCGTGAAAATTTTTCAGCGCGGCTCGGTGGCCACGTTCCATTTTCTGATAAAATTTTAGGCAAAAATAAACTTCAGATAAAATTCTCTCTGTGCCTTTTTGATCCTTGCTTCTCAACTCTTACTTCTTTCTTTAACCGTTCCATCAGGTCCGAATCGTCCTTGTACATATATATATATATCTCCATCCAGAGGATATATATATATATTACATCGTTTACAAACTCTCTCCTTTTACCCCTACCCTTCTCCCCCATCTATTGAGCTTTTTTTTTATTACTTGTGTCTTTTTTTCTCCTTTGCACTGTCACCACTTTGCAAACTCGTCAAGAAAATAAAGACCTAGTAAGAGGGTATTGAACACTTTCATAGTTATTCAACTTGAAGTGCTTCGAATCGAGAAGATCCCACCAGTGATCAGTCCGACCGAGGTATTAAGTTACTTTCGGCTCTGCTAAAGAAGGAAGGAAGTAGGTAGACCTTTGAGTGTTACCAATTAAGTTTGTCGACCTTTTAACTAAGTCATCGTCAACATCTTCAAAGTCTTTCTGTTTCTTTCATTCTATCTGTTTTTTTACTCCTTTTTTTTTGTTGTTGTTATTACCATGTTTGCAGCTCCACTGAGTTGCAATTTCGGTCTACCCGTCCAGTCTCCTCAGCAGGCTATGATGGGTAGTTATCATCGCTATGGTGGTTCGATTCCGTCATCAGTTTCGTCCTCTTCTTTTGGCTATTTTCAAGGCTATCCTCTGCCGGTTCCTTTGGCTGTTCAACAACCAGTTCATCCAGGACTGGCACAGTACCAGCAACAACAGCAACAACAGCAACCACAACCACAACAAGTGATGCCAGGTTCTGTGTTTGCCTACCAACCTAACGATTATATGCTATTTCCAAATAATGTGGCACCAGCAGAAGTTCCCGCTGTCGAACCTCAACCGGCTACAGGAGGTGTGTCATCCGTTTTGGATTATGACATGGATCAGATGGTGAAGTTTGTTTCTTGGTTATGCTATGGTCTAATGAAAAGAGTCGATAATCCTACCGCGAGCTTTCATGCAACAGTGAAATCGGTTCTATCTGCCACCCGTTTGCCTAAATCAACCATCATCTTGGCCCTTCTATATCTGTCTGACAGAATGGAAAAGTTGCAGGATCCTGTTACTGATGATGACTGCACGTTCCAGAACTTGGTTATCTCGTTGGTTCTTGCCAACAAGTTTAACGATGACAATACTTTCCGTAACAAGTCATGGTCTGACGCTACCGGTTTGTCGGTTCGTTTGATCAACAAGTTGGAAAGTACTTGGTTGGCAGCTATAGGTTGGAGACTTCATTATGAGGAAGGCTTCTCCTGTATAGAGGAATGCTGGCAGACTTGGTGTCAGAAGTTCCATCGTCACTCACACTGTCATAGTAGTCAAAGTTCACTTGTCAACCTGACTGGCTATTATTCTCCACAATACATGAGTTCCCCTTCGTCGGATTCATCGCTTTTCAGTGGAGATTTAGTGTCACAATTCTCACCTTCTGAGACTCCGTTAGAGTTCCCTTCTACTCTACCGATATGGTTGCCACAGCAGCAGCAGCAGCAGCAACAACAACCAATGTTACAGTATGGTGTTGAAGACGCTACAGAATACAATACATTGTATCAGCAGATGATGTTGAAACAACAACCGCCACAACAGCCTGCAGATCAAAGTGTTTATCCAAACAACCTAGATTCCTGCCTTGCCGCACCTCCGATGATGTCCACCGGAAATGACAGCTTCTTCAATTATCACGCCTACTACAATCCTCAGGGTTACTGCGCGGCAGCCCAGGCTTGTTAGAGTACTGGATGAGTTTCCTGTCCAGTCTAGGCCAATCCTTCTTCTGTTTTTCAACAAAAAAACCAAAAAATAGTGTTTGAACCTGTTATTGTGTACTAAAAGCTAAAAAGAATGCTTGGTCTTCTTCCGTGCTTTGATCGGTTTCTACCAGCAATTTAATATATACATACATCGTCAGATGGTCCAACCAACTCCCCATAAATGTGGGCTTAATTGGTAAAATGTTAGGTAGTGTGTAAAATAGCAAATTAGCTGGGCCTCGCTAAAATGGTTACGTAGCTAATTGCCTCTCTTAGTTCTTTGGTATCTTATTCATCTTCTCTTATTCGCCTCCTCTTATTCGCACCGCCTCTCACTTCATACCCATCACCATGTCCATTCTGATGCTAATTGTGTTCGCCTTATTGGTGTTCGAGATGACGCTTATGATCATCATCCTCTTGCCATTACCACAAAAGGTGCAAAGTTCAATTGTGAGCTCGATCTATGCATCCTTACAGAACCCACAGATTCGAATTGGCCTGTATTTTGTCGCCATAGTGGTTTCTCTTATGTTTGCTGATTCATTTAAGACGTCGTTCCCTGCCAGAGGTACAGAGGGATCCCTTGTAACGGAGTCTGTGCCATCGGCTGGAATCCCCGTCAGTAAAACGATTGGTCAGTCGATTTGGGACGTCAGATCAAAGAAGTTCTATGCACAGAGGAACCTGTACATTAGTGGGGCCGTCTTATTCTTGTTGGTGGCTATCTATTTCGACGTTCTGTTGTTAGAGACGTTGGTGAGAAACAAGAATCATTTAGTTGAGGCCGCTGGCTTGAACAAGCAGAACGGTAAGAAGGATTCTACAACGACAATTGAGTTCGAGAAGTTAAAGGAAGAGCTTAAGCAGAGAGAGGTTGATTTAAGCACGTTAAAGAAGCAAGTTGAAGGCATTCATGCTGAATATCAGAAGAAGGCCGATGCAGAGAAGGTGGAGACAGTGAAGGATACGAGTGATTCGAAGAAGGTGGTTGAGACCAAGAAGGATGCATAAGGATGCAGAGACCCATATGCGATAGGTTTACCCATACGCGGTAGCTTTACGAATCGGTGGTCTGCTAGCCACGCTACGCTATACCCTAACCATCCCCTCGTATGTGCACCCTTTTACTCTCACCTTCCAAATCAGTTTAACTATTTATTCTTATGTCCTCTCCATGTATTTGTCAGAGAGATTCCCATTTAAGATAAATCATCATAATGAAAGGTAAGATTCACCGAGTGCTGAAAGGCGTCCCTATATCCTTACGAGGGCCCCTTCCTGCCTAACCGAGTAGTACATAGTGTCTGTGATATAGCAGAGGCCACCTAAAATTTTTCACTCCTAAATACCTTGACAGGGGGGTCGGGGCTTCCTAACCACCTAAAGATAAGGGCGATGGGCGAGGGTTTTGACGAAGTGTGCCAATGGTCAGCTTTCTCCTTAGCCAACAGGCAGCAAACGGCAATTAGTGATCTCGATAACGTGCTCATTTGCGATTGCTTATAAGTCGTGTCATATAGTCTCATTATATAGCCTCATTGCATAACTATTGGACTCCCTGTTCTGTCACACCTCTTCATTATGCAAGGATTTGGAGCAAAGAAATACGATCTCCCAGCACCGTACGGTCTGAAGCCTAGAAAAGGTAAGACCCGTCTTCGGAAAATGGATAAAGTGGCACGGAACTACTTTACAACACCACAACGTAAGCTTATCGGTTACCTTATCCTACTTACCTTAACTGGATTCCTCGTATTCCAGATCATACCTATAATAAGTCCTAAGGAGACCGACGTTGATTACGAAATTGATCTTTCCAGCAACGGTGGCGGGGCTGAGTTTGCTGGTGTTAGAGGTCAAACGCCTGATGTTGAGCTCGAGACTGACGATGACGAGTTGGAGAAGAAATTGGATTCAAGTATGCAGAAGTTGGTCTCGGAGAGAGGAGGATTGCCGAATGCCTTTAAGGGTGAGAGGAAGAAGAATGTGTTTGATCTTGGGGAAGTTGAAATTGAGGAGTGATTGAGCGGTGACGGGCAGGTCCGCTCTTCCTCCATCTCGAAGTAACCTTTACTAGTATATCGTTAGCACCTATTCTTTAAATCATTATACCATAAGTACGTGAGACCTGGCCAACCATAGAATTCGGTAATCGTGTCTGCTATAAAGCAACTTAGTGCGGTCTCATAGTTCATAGTTCATAGTACATAGTTCACTTCCTATTGCACTTGCAACCTCGCTTCGCTCGGCTGCTCGGCTGCTCGGCTGCTCGACGGCTCGCCTTAATGAGTTATTCCCCTCTTATGAGCATCAACCCTCTCCTGCCAAATGGTCTTTCCAGTACATGCACAAACATACTTATCATTCTCCCATGCTCCTGCAGATCTTGCAACCACTCCGCAAAGAGAATTGATAAACACCTTCTTCGGATCCTTGGAGATCACAAACGACCGTCCAATCACCTCAGAAATATCAAGCGGAACCTTAATGAACTCGTTTGACCTATAAGTATTGCCTCCATCACATCTCACCTCCTTCTCTGTGGCCGAAATAGGAGGCAATTCACGAATCACAGCGCCTGTACTCAATGCTCCGTCCAATAAGTTACCTGATGCATGGATACTAGGATAATACGTACCCTTTTCCACTCCAGACATCGTCATATCGATCAATACCTCGGTCGGACTGATAGCGACAAACCTGGCAAGTCCCTTAACTGGTGCAGGCTTATCATTAGGTGCAAAACTCTCCAAGATTGACACTGCTGCTGAATTGGCCTTACCTGTTCCTCTAATAATTGCATCTCTACCGGTACCTTGAATGGCCTCAATAATCTTAGATGGTGCCACCGTTCCAATTACACTGACACGTTTGTTTTCAATGTCACAACTGACACTGTCAATTCCTCCCAACGACTTCACTGCATTTGTCACCGACTGCACGCAGGAATCACAGGTCAGTGGAACGTTATAGACTGTCTAAACAATTGTTAGTACTGCAATGTGAAATTGCATCGATTGCATCTGCCTGTCATTACGTACCTCAAAGGACTCGATCTTGGATGGCATTGTGGTTGAAGTTGATCGATCTACCGAAGATAAACCAACCAACCAACCCTACGGTACTTTGCCCCCGCAAAGCTTGGCCCTTTTATAGGCCTATTTTTCACTCGCGCGATATTACTACTGCTTATTAATAGTAAGGCGTATTTTGGACCTGCCGAGGAACGAGCGAGCGGCAGGCATATCCACCGCCATATATCAGACTTCAAAACGGTCTTTTTCCCGATTCGGCGTCTCCTCCCTTTACCCCAATGACCTTTACTAACTATTCTGCTCTCAAATATACCCTCAAGCAAACCTTGGTGTTCCTATCATGGGTCCCCGTTCTATACGTCATCAATGAACATGTGGCATTTGTGGGTGTGGTAGAGGGCCTCTCTATGAAACCTACACTCAATCCTGAATCAAACGGTGCCAAATTGGATCACGTGGTTCTTTGGAAGTGGAATTGTAAGAGCATTCAGAACTTGAACGTTAATGATGTTGTGTTCCTTCGGTCGCCAATCAATCCGGAGACTGTGTATGTGAAGAGGATTAAAGCCAAGCAGGGTGATTTGGTGGTACCTAGATATCCTGATACCAGATCGAGGGTCCTAGTACCGGTGAACCATCTCTGGGTCGAAGGAGATAACATTCATTCTATAGATTCCAATACGTACGGACCAATATCGAGTGGTTTGATTATTGGAAAGGCTGTATATATTATTTGGCCCTGGACCAGGATCGGTCCTATTCCAACGGGAGGACGGGAATGTAGGGAGAGTCGGTTGAGTGAGAGAGGAGGCTGAGAGAGCAAGCAAGCTGAGAGCCAACTGAGCTGAGCTGAGCAGGCAACCCTTTAGCCGCCGCAGTCTCTACTTGAGATCCGCTACGATCATTTTAGGAAGCTGGTAAATGAGACACGAATTAGAACTTATGTACTACCATTGTTACTGTCTATAAATTAATGTCATAGTAACGAGCGATGCTGAGTAGGTTCAAAGGATACCGAATTAGCCTCGCTCAGTCACCCGTGCGCTTGCCAATAGGAGTATCATGCCTATCCTTTCTCTGTCCATATGTAAAGCATCCTATGGTCTCTGCTCTACGATGGCGAGCTGGTCCTGGTAACCGTCTAGGCAACATCGGTTGCTTGAATATACCATCGTCAGTTGCTGTACGTCTCTGTTGCGTAAGCTTTTGCTTAGGCAAAGGAGATTGGTCATACAAACTATCCAAATCGACCTTCCTATTTCCAAATCCTCCAAATATACCGTTTCCGAATACCGACGAATTTGGTGATGTGAGCTGATCGTCACCGAACAATGAAGAACCTCTCTTGAGTTTGCCTCCAAAGTCTAGCTTTGTACTACCACCGAAGTCTAACGATGAAGATGACGATGTCATTGTGGTTGATGAAGAAGTTGTACGCTTCAGAGGCATGTTGGACATGCTCAAACTGAAACAACTCGAGTTGGCGCTGCAGGTACTTGTGTTACTTCCGGAACCAGGTGTTTCAGAGTTAGCATAAGAGCTCTTTCTACTCAAACTAATGTTGAGCGAGGAAGAAATGGAACTCTTCCTGCTGAGTGACAGCTTATTGTCTCTTCTTAACTTATCGAGTCCTCTTTCGCATTCATCCTTGAATTGGGGGTCTCCCATTTCCACGTAGCTGTGAATATGGTTGTCCGCAATGAATGTATCATAATATTTCTTGTAACCTCCCTCGAGGATTACTATATCAGGGTAATACAGATTCGGATAGTTTTCACGATTCAGGCACCGATCCCAACTACGAAGGTTGGTGGCCATGAGTGGACCACGATGAGAAGAGAATTCACAATGGAAAACCAGGAGGCTATGACTGTTATTGCTGAAATCCAACGGTGGCATATTGATCACCTTATCAGGGAAAAATGCCTCTTCAAGTTCACTCTTTGATGACACATTGATAGCACCCTCTATGTGTCCTCCTTGGTATTCGTATTCAAATCGACAGTCAACCACGACCAATTCATCGAATTGGCCGCATAATCTGTCCCGGCTATCACGCTTCTGCTGATATTCAACAAGAAGTCTATGGAATTGATCGGTATCAATATGAGGAAGTGTACATCCGTCAATGTAGAAAGTCTTTAAAGAAGCCTTGGAGAGCAACGAATTACCCTGTTTGACGGAGCTATCAAAACCTGCGCTTTTCAATTCCGGTGCCGGTGCTAGAGAGGTGGTAGATCTGGTAAGTCTTGGTCGATGAATAAGATCGGAAGTCGATGCTGACATTGCACTCGGTAATGCAGCTACTTCGGATTCAGACTCTGATTCTTCGATAGGTCCTCCAAGCTCATTCGAATCGAAATCTCCACTGTGATGATAACCATGCTGTTGTGAAGAAGAGATCGAATAATTTATGAGAGACGTTGCTCTTTGCAGATTCCGTTTAATATGATTATTCAGTTCGAGCCTGCTCTTGGCATGCTGTCTCTGCTGTAACGGGGATCCATAAACCTCGGCAAATTCAGCGTTGTCGTCCTCACTGGCATTTTCTTCGTAATCCATTGCGTCATAAGCATCATCTAGATCGATCATATCTAGGGGACGGGTGTTGAGATTTGGGGTGGAGCAGTTAAGTGGGAAACGAGAGAAGAAGTCGGGCTTTTGTATTTCCTGTTGGGGCTGCTGCTGCTCTTGCTGTTGCTGCTGCTGTTGCTGCTGTTGCAACTGCTTCTTTCCTGTTTGAAATGAATTACGACGACGGCTAACGAACGGCTTACCAATATCAGGCGTGTTCATGGTATCTGGTGCAACGTCGCCAAATAAATCCAAAGCTTCTTGAAGTCCTCTGCTGGGAGCAGAAGTAGTTGGAGGTCTGGGACAGATCTTAAAGATGGAACCGTTGGAAGAAACTGTTGAACTCGATCTAGAATGGTGATGGAAATGTTGGTGGGTGAATGCGGGACGATAGTTTGTTCCGGATCTTCTTCTGACATGCTTTCTGAAGGCTGGCGTAGAGGTAATTGTAGTTATGGCGGGTAGTTTACCGAAGACGGACCCTTGAGTAGAACTGGTATCATTCTCTTTGTCTTCAGTAGGATCAAGAACACTAAGTGTATGTGCCTGCCTCTTAAGAGAAGAGGTTGATCTCTGATGACCTAAAATGGAGGAGCGAGATTTTCTGAGCTTCATAGAGGCATTATACAAAGGTGAGCCAATCAATTCTGTCATTATGGAAGGAGAGGAAGGGGAATCATTGGCGACAGAAGCAGGAGTTGAATCTGCAAATGGAGGGGAATCTATTTCCATATCAGCTAGACTCATTGTGGAGAGGTTAGGAAGTGATGCCAAATGAAGGATCAACTGAGAATGGGTATTAGCGAAGACAAGGTAACGATGCGGTTCGGTCTAGGAATATGCTAACAAAGTCAATTGATCAACGACGCCGACAATCCAACCAGCTGATCTCTGATAAGTGGGAATGGTCAACCGTATATACGGGAGTAGGGGGGGGATCAAGGAGAAGGAAGTGATCAGGGGGAGCAGGAGGAGGTGATCAGGGAGAGAGCCCAGAAAAAAAAATTTGGAGGGGAAATTTTAGTATGGATCGGAATGGTAGTGCAATTACGAAGGGACAAGCTAATGAGGGAGGGAGGGGGGGGGGGGGGGGGGAAGCGGCAGAAAGGTCAGGCAAACGAGATGGACCGTATGGGAGGGGACAGAACAGGGATGGGGGGGGATTCGATGCACCTTACGTGGTGAGTAGGGACACAAAGCAGGGGTAGAATTTGCCGGATTGGAAGTAGACTGTGAAGTAAAAGCAATAAAGGGGAAGTATGACGAAGGATGAATAATTTACAAGGTCTCGAACCAACACGATCTATAAGTACTTTGGATGCATTACAACTTCAAATTTGGTATTGATAGATGGAATAGAAAAAAAGTAGGGATGGGTTGTTTGCTGGAACCATATCCAGTAAAGGTAAATAAAGGGAAAACAATGGAGGTGCAGTGCTGTGGGACAGAACTGGAAGGAAGCAAAGGTGGGTTCTCTGGGACTAAGAAATGCACAACGGATACGCAGAAAGAAGTAATTCACCCAATTCAATTGCTTCCAGCGAATGGAAACTTAGCAAAAGATTACGTCTTGTTTATGGAACAGCCGTACTATATCGAATGGACTTCATTGAAACTTTCCTGCATGGCTGAGTATCTCCCTGTTTGGGAAGTACTTCTATGCATCCGGATCGATGCAACCTGAGTTAATAGTGGGACACCAACACCACCACCACCATTTTCTCTTCTTGCTATAATCAGGTGTTCATTTGTTTACTTATTACGACTCTGCTGATTGGAAGCCAATTTCGATCTTTCGATCTTTCGATCTCCGTCCCTTGCGTCGTATAGTTTTGTTTCATCTACCAAGTTTGCTACTAACGACGATCTATTTTATGCTTGCTATTGGTCTTATTAGCCCTGTCTACGGGAATTTTCTTCCCTCTGCTGCACTGTCGCATAATATGTTACCTCGTTGTGGTGTTGTGTTGTTTATTTACATTCACCAACATGTAACGTGTAACGCTGCCAAGCGCGCGCGACTCGGGGAGAGAGAATTTCCGCACCGCACCGCACTGCACCTGGTGTACCGCCGGCCGGTCCTAATTAACCGCTGAGACCCTCTAAAATCTCCTTATACTTGCCATGCGTAGCGTTATTGGCCTTTTTCAATCCCTTTTCCGCCTTCTTATATAGGGACTCTTGTTGGCTACTACCTTCCGGATATAGATTACCGTAAGTAATTTGAGCTTCGGCTAAATCCGCCCAACTTTTCGGATCCTCTTCATTCCAAGCCTCTTTGAGATACTCGACCGCCGATTTGGCCAATTTCGTTGCCTCAGCTTTGGCCGTTTCCGCCTGTTTTTTATCCACTTTTGACAACTTTTTGGCAGCTGCTGCTGCTGCTGCTTCCTTCGTATTTGTGTCATCTTCTCCACCGTACGTAAGTTCTGCATATTTTGATGCTGCATTCTCGGCCTCAATGAGATACCAAACTCCCAATCTTCTGGCTGCTCTACGTTTCAACGTCTCATCTTTAATACCTGCCTTCTTTAATGTCTTCAGATAATTGGCTGTCTGAGATCTAAAGAATTCTCCGTATTTATCAATTCCTCTGATAACTTCGTATAAGGGATGATCTTTAGAGAGAGTAATAGCTTCTTCTTCCTCTTCTTCTCCGTCCCCCTCATCCTCATCCTCATCCTCCTCCTCTTCATCATGCTCCTTGCCAAAGCTCCTCACAATCTCAATCAAATCATCTAAAGACTCTAACATTTCAACAACCCACAATTCCTTGAAAATGTCGAATTTCTTTTCCTTCTCAGCACCAATGGCCGCTTCCTTGTATAACTCAGTAGCAATCTCTAACAATGCCTCTATATCAGGATACTCACCACTCTTCGACTCAATATCCATATGAGAAATATACTCAAGCGGGATCCGATTCAGAATAATACTGGATTTGGCAAACTTCAATACAGGACTGTCAGAATGCTTATCTAGTCCATTATCGACCCTTTCCAACGCATTCTCAAAGTAATCTTTAACATCAGAATCTTCAGTATGGAACTTGGCCAAATCAGCCAACGCCAATCCAAAAACGGCAAAGAGAGACGAACTGTTCTTAGCTTCCTCCTTTTCCTCCCTCAATATTCTATCACATTCATTGACCACACCATTCAAAAGTAGCTCATTCTCTCTATCAGATCTTAACCACGTCCTCCATAATGCCACAAGTTGCGATAAAGCATCATCAGGATCCGCATCTTCCTCTAACGGAACCGTAATGAAATCCTCCTCGTTGTCATCCGGCTTGGCCTCCAGAATATCAACCTTTGCCCCGTCTTCAACCTCACCACTGCCGTTTTCTTGCTCCTTTTTCGCCCTCTTTGCTTCAGACGCCTTTCCTAATCCTAATTGTCTTTTTGCCATATCTATTGACGCTGGTTTCCTAAGAAGATTAGATGCCCTTGTCAATTTGATGCTTTCATCGTTAATTTAAACTTTTCAAGCACGAAATCACCTGTCATTTTTGAGTATTTCACGACTTTGAGAGGACTATAGGGGAGGCAGAGAATATGACTTAAGGGGAACGGACAGACAGACTAGGTCTGATCAACTAGTAACCAGACGGACAAGTAGTGACTTCAAGAAATCGATCATCGTAGTAGCTCAGCCAAGGTACTACTACCACCAGCCTACTACCCACGGACCCTTAATTAACTATGCTCTCAGATAACCACATTCAGCACTCGGTACCCCGGTTATCGTAGGTCACGTGCCCGGCTCAAAGTCCTCGGCATCTGAAAAATGTGGCTGAAATTTTTCAGTAGTATATAGAGGCTAAGGGTAATCCACGGAGTTGGATGCTGTCAGACGGGGTCAGACTGTCTTCTTGTTGCCCTGCTAATCGCTGCTATATGATGCTCCTCACTTCCTGTAATTGCAGAGATGAATCGCATCTCATAGTCTCCGATTCTCACAATCTTACCAAGTCCATCATATCCAAGATAAGATCTGTGCTAGAATCTGGCGCTAGACTAACTCTTATCAATGAGTTCTGGAACCCCGAAGACTTTACGAATTCGATCATCTTTGAGACTGAATCTGAGAATGAATACTGCAACCGATTAGAGGTACTTAAGAAGCCGTTTGAGCTTGAGGATCTCGAGAGATACGGCAGATTAGAGGTTGACTGTATAGTGGACAGGGTATTTGTCGATATAAAGGATGGAGCAATGAAGAGACGGATCAGTTCGAGATGTAGACGGTTAAGGATACCTGTCAATGTGACCAATAGCGTTGAGTTATCGACATTCTCTATGCTATCTATCTATAGAAAGGGGGATCTTCAAATAGGTGTCACTACCAACAATCAAGGCTGTAAGCTGGCCAACCGAATTAAGCGCGAGTTGGTTCAGAGCTTACCGGAGAACATCGATGAGATAGTGAGTAATGTTGGAGAATTAAGGAGAAGGATAAGGAGGGGTGAGGGTGAGGGTGATGAAGACGACGATGATGACGACGACGATGATGGTGACAAGGTTTACACTACAGATGATAAGAATACTGCCGCTACACGTTCTCGTTGGCTATCACAGATCATCGAGTACTTCCCTCTCAGTAAGCTGGCCGATATCTCTGTGAAAGATCTTAGTAATTCCTACAGGGAACAGTCAAGGAAGACGGATAGTTCACATACCGGGGAACTCTCGCTCGTGGGATCAGGTCCCGGTTCGCTCTCGATGCTAACATTAGGAGCTCTAAATGCCATTTACAGCGCAGATATAGTGCTATCGGATAAGCTAGTTCCACAGGAGATCATTGACATCATTCCAAAGCATACGGAACTCTTCATAGCCAAGAAGTTCCCCGGCAACTCCAAGAATGCGCAAGAACAGTTGCTAGATTTAGGGTTGGAGAATCTAGCCGCCGGTAAGAACGTTGTGAGGTTAAAACAGGGGGATCCATACATATTTGGAAGGGGTGGTGAAGAATACAAGTTCTTCAGCGATCATGGATACAGTCCTAAGGTGATTCCTGGATTAAGTTCTGCATTGGTGGCACCGGTTATGGCCAATATACCGACCACACAGAGGGATGTTTCTGATCAGGTGTTGATCTGTACCGGAACAGGCAAAAATGGAAAAGTTCCTAAGAATCTCCCTGATTTCGATGAAAAGAGGACCGTCGTATTCCTAATGTCGATCAAGAAGATTGTCGACATAATGCCTATTCTATTGCAAGAAAGAGGGTATCCTGCGGAGCTCCCTGTTTGCGTTGTGGAGAGGGCATCATGTCCTGATCAGAGGGTCATCAGAACGAGACTCTCTGACTTGGCCGAGGTCATTCACAATGTTGAGAGCAGACCCCCCGGTTTGATCGTGGCTGGGTATTCGTGTGAGTATCTGGTTCCGGCACTTCGAGAGGGGGAGAAGTACCGGGTTGAGGAGGGAAGGGACGAAACGGGTCAGATTTGCTTGGAGGGGATTCTGGAAGGACTAAGGAAGTGAGGGAGGTGAGGAAGGAAGTACTGTGAGTTACTCAGCATTAATAATAGACGGATTTACCTCCACACCAGCGAACCGGCTGACCACAGACGGCCATTATAAACCCCGGATTGACCGGTTTCCCTGCATATTCGGACGGCCGAAAACTTCCGAGCTTTGGTTCTATAGAGGCCCATGGTCCTACGGGCAGATACCGAGGAGATAAGACTTACCGGTCCGACCTGTAACTCTTGGGTAATTCCGAGAGGCACCGACACGATTAGCTAACCTATTCTTTCAATTCCATAATAAATCCTTCCCACTGTTATTATCTGTACATTCTCATCAGCCGTTCGGTTTAGAGGTGTACCGAGAAGCGGTAGTCGTGACCGTAGTCGTGACTGTAGCCGTGACTGTAGCCGTAGCCATAGCCGCAGCTGTAATCCTTCCTCGTAGATCTTTTCGCAATCCCTTCTCGTAATTCTCCCCATAGTTCCCGCCCTTCCTGCCCTTCTTGCCTTTACTGCCCCCCGTCACACCTCTGAAACCCTTACAGCCTCCCCAGCATTGCCCGCCCATATATTTCCCCATTCGGCCATCCGACATTTCCTTTCGCGACCTTTGCCCCAGCCAAATTGCTAACCCGTTGTCGCCCCGATTATCCTAACTTATCCCTTAACTGTACCTTTCTCTTCCTTGAAAACACCGTAAAACCCATTCAAAATCCCAAATTCGCAATCATGGATTCTGCAAAAATTGTCGCTTATATCCTAGGTAAGTCCATCTCTATCAATTGCTCTGCTCCCCCAGATTACTAACTAACCCCCCACCTTTTATAGCCGTTCTTTTGCCTCCCTTGGCTGTCTTCCTAGAAAGAGGTGTCGGCATGTCTCTCTTGCTTAGTATCATCTTGTGTATCTTTGCTTGGTTCCCTGGTGTCATCTTCGCCATCTATGTCGTCTTCACTGCCGCATAGAGACTCATAGACCGCTCATTTAAAGATTCTCCCCCCCCCCCCCCACCATCCTTCTCTTATTTTTTGTATTGTTATACCTTTCCCGCTACTCTTACTTTCTCTTCTCCCGTTTTGCTCTATTCGACTATGATGTTACCTTAATCTTTAATGTATAAGTTTAATTCATTCTGTGATATATTAACAGGAAACCTTACTTTTTATATATGTATAGCGAGCCAGTGGACCCGTTTGGACCGCTGCCACGTAAGCCTAACTTCTTACTGGAACTGAGGAACTAACTGATCCATCAATGGAGACTGAATTAGCGCAACACCAATCTAATTTTGTTAGTATATTCCAGTGGTCATATTATTACTCCCTCTATAACTTACAACGAAAAGGCACACGTTGGCGGCCACTTTGAATACTGGCGAGTTGTAAAAGGCGCTCTCGACAGCCTTCTTACTGCCATCTTCAGGTGCTCGGATGGTATAGCCGGACATTGTTGTATAATAATAGTACTATGAAGAGGTGGTAGCAGGCACAGATGCCTTCTGTACGTGGAGGCCCACCTCGTTCTTATTTGGGGACGGTCGAAAATTTTTCCGGTGGTGTAGGGGTGCGATTATTAGGGATTACCCCGGAGTGTAGTGGGGAGGGGGGACGGGGGACGGGGTGTGCGACACGGGCATTCAGAGGATCGTGACAGCTACGGAGAGGTACAGGAGAGGTACTGGAGAGGAACTGGAGAGGAACTCGAGGGGAGACGGGATCAATAAATAATAAAGATCTTTGATAATAACTTTTTGAAGTTTCAGTCTTCCTTTCTTTGGTTGACTCTTCCATTTTCCCTTTCGAATTATTGGAAGTCCCTTCAGAGGTTGATTTTAAGGTAATTTAACCAGAAATTGTGTCAATTGTATCCACAAAAATCATGTTGCCCTACTCATATACCTCAATTGATGTCAGCCCCTCCGAAATCATCACCCACATGACATTCCTGTCTTCTCATACAACAAACATTTCTGTCATACAATGACACCGGACATTAGATACTATATTGACGTTGGGCCATCATATTGAGTTCTCCACGTCTTCTCAAGACTCGGAAGTAGTTGATGTCCGCCAATTATTTATCCCACGAGGTTTGTCAGCCAAGGACCGTTCCGATCGGGTTTAAAGATAAACGCCGCGGCAGAAGCAAGCCTTGCCGTATATAAACGACGAGCATGTCGTCTCCAATTGTACTGTCCTGGTTTTGCCATCATCAACCACCACCATGACTACAATTAAAGGACCCACCGGATACGGTTTAATGACCTTGACTCTTAGAGCCAAACCAATCTCTAAGCAGCAATGCTTCGATGTTATCAACGCTGCTGTTAAGGAAGGAGTGACTTTCTTCAATACTGGAGAATTCTACGGTGGTCCAGCCAATCCATATGGAAATATGGAGCTCTTTAAAGAGTACTTAGAGAAGTACCCTGAGAACAGAAGTAAGATGGTTATCTCTGTTAAAGGAGCTTTCAGTTTCCAGACCATGCGACCAGATACGTCTGAGGAAGGATTAACCAGGAGTATTGAGAATATCAATAAATACTTTGACAACTATATTTTTGAGCCTGCTCGGATGGATTTGATTCATCCTGTTGAGGATGTGATGACTGATTTGAGCAAACACGTTGGTGACGGAAAGGTTATTGGACTCTCACTATCTGAGGTTAAGGGAAGTACCGTCAGAAGAGCCCATAAAGTTTACCCGAAGCTCAGCTTTATAGAGGTTGAATATTCCATCATGGAGAGGGGCATTCTTACGAACGGAGTCAACGATGCGTGTAGGGATTTGAAAATCCCTATTATCGCGTATTCCCCATTGGGAAATGGATTCCTTACAGGGAGTATTAAGAGTCTTAAGGATTTCGATGAGAACGACATGAGACGGATGCACGGAAGATTCAGTAGTGATGAGCTAATAAAGGAGAATTACAAGATTGTCGAGGTGGTTCTTAAGATGGCCGAAAAGAAGAATTGTACACCAGCTCAGATAGCATTAGGCTGGATTAGGAAGCACAATGAGTTCCCAGAGAAATACGCCCAGATAATTCCTATTCCATCGGCATCGAGCGTCGAGAGACTAAAGGAGAACTTGAAGTTGGTTGAGTTGACCGATGATGAGTTTGATGAGATTAACAGTAAGATTGAGGAGATCGAGATTAAGGGTGTAAGGATGATAAAAGCTGGAGAGAAGTATTTGAATGCATAGGTTATGAGGGAGGAAGGATGAGGCACTTTATAGTCAATAAAAGCTTTAAACTTCATAGTATGGGGACCTTTAGCTAAGCCTTTAGCAGTTAGCGTCTTACAGTTAAGTTCCACCGTGTGCCGCCAGTACAATCCCAAATTTACGTAATCAGCTCGAATGAAAAATTTTTAGTGGGGGGGGGGGGGGAGGGAAGCTTAAGGTTGGACCACCAAGAACAAGATACCCCTCGTCCCATTGAGCCATCCCAGCAGTCACAGCTAACCATGTACGCTCTTGTTAGAGGTGGCAGAGTATCATTAAGTGAAGGTGCCATTGCATCGGTTGGAGGTCGGTTGTTCACGACTTCTAGTCGCACGCTGGCCCCAGCTGTGAAGTCTAAGAAAGAGTTGGATGCGAAGAAGGCCAAAGATAAGAGATTAGAAAGAAGAGAAGCAAAGAAAAGATTGGATTCTAAGAAGCCTGCAAAGTCGTCACCACTTTTCATGGATATATCAAATGCGTTGAGGTATCTGAGGGCAGCTGAAGTTGGTAGACCAGTTAATGAGGCATCTATATCCATTCAGACCGCGATTATAAGTGAAAGAGGTACAGCACCATTACAAGGAGCAGTTAGATTTCCTAAGCCTTTGAAAGAGACGAGGATATTGTGCCTTTCGTTGGATCCAGAGAAGAAGCAGGAGGCACTTGATGCGGGAGCAACGGCTGCCGATGATACGAGTTTTATAGATGCAGTTTCTGGGGGTGGAGCGGTTGATTTGAACTACGATAAGATTATAGCCACACCGGATATTGAGCCGATGTTGAGGAAGATTGCGCGAGTTTTGGGACCCAGAGGATTAATGCCATCGGCTAAGAAGGGTACCGTGACCAATGAAGTTGGCAATTTGATATCTGGAGCTCTAGGAACACAGCCATTTAGAGAGAGGAACAGCAACGTTTCGTTGACCGTTGGAAGATGCGATTTTATGGATGAGGATGTGATTAAGAATGTTCTTGCGACGTCCAAGGCTGTTAGGGATGCAATTTCAGGTATCAAGTCTAAGAAACCGATTCTTATTGGTAGAACGGTGTTGTCGAGTACCCATGGACCGGGTATAGTGATAAATTTCTAGGCAAAGAGATCCAAAGGAGTCGGGTGCAGAGTCTGGTGCAGAGCGAGCTTACGAGATTAGTTGAGCTAATCGAGCTGAGTTACCTGGTGCTAACTGGTCCCATCATCCCTTCCAACGGTCCTGCTACATGTACATATATTACCAATGCTACACAAATATCTATTACCCCATAGTAATTCTCAAATAGTCGCGACTGAAAATAATTTAATGCTGATCTTTGACGTGGACTTTCCTTCTTCCTTGTTCCTCCTTCCTTCATCCCTCATCTCTCGCCTCGCCCCATGAATAACGTCCAATTACGGCACAGGATTATCTATGCGATGGTCCTGATATCTGCTCTTGTAGGCTTGCCCATATGGTATTTCTCAACCAGTATACATCGGGCAAGGCTACCGGAGGAGCAGATCGATCAACTTAACGACAATCTATTGGACAGAATCAACTACGAGGTCCCCATCTACTTGCTCGATCTTCCTGAGGCTCTTGAAGGATTACTAGAAGAGACACAGACGTTGATAGATTCAGAGGTCACCAAGATAGAAGGTATTCATGCTCACATAAAGCTTTACAAGGGGAGATCAGATCAGGTTGACAAACATAGTTATAAGATCAAGTTGATTACATTAGGGCCAGAAAGTGACGATCTAGAAGAATCCGTATACATATCTCCTAAAGAGGATAGATTGACAAAGATCTTCCTCTCTCCGGAGGTGATCTCCAATGGATTAGTGTCTGATTTCATCACCCGCGTAGTGACTGGAGATTTACTTGCGTTGAACAGGAACCAAGGTAGTCACAATAGTCTTTTGAGGATCCCTTACAGTCCGAAATGTAAGGTGTCATTATCATTTCTAGAAGAAGGTGACGATCCTATTGAATGGGATATTAAACCTATCGTTAAGAAGTTCGAGAAGTATCTATCGTCGGTACTCGGTGAATATGCCAATTTCACGGTTGAATCACAAATCGGTTACTATGAGAGTTTACTTGATACCGCCAATTTAGAGGCCGATCAAGAGGAGGAGGGAACTTTGATTTTGAAAGATACATCTACGTTCATCGATTACTCTGAGTGGGGGCTCGATCAAGATGTTGAAGTTATCCCATCCATCAATTTGGTTGTATACGTTCCAAATTCAGATAAGAAGATTCGAATCGAGAATTCGGTTTCCAATTCATTCATAGTTCCTCAATGGGGAGGAATCGTTATTCATAATCAAGAGGGTAAGAATAGCACACTAATGAGCACGAAAGAACTTGCACCAATATTTGATATATTTGCATCACAAATCTTTCATTTACTTGGAGCACCTGAAACGCCGAAGTCGCCTTTTATTAGAGCCGATATTATGACGAGATCACAATGCGTGGAGAACTTGGTGAAATCGATGGATAATTTGATATCGTTGAGTAAATTGACTGAACAATTACCAACAATTCCAATTCCAGAGATAACTTTGAAAGAAGTTGACGAAAGTATGAGATTGGTTAATGAATCGATTTCTGTGATAGAAGGAAAGGAAGAGAGGTGGTGGAAGAGAGCTAACCAGTTGTCAGCTAAAGCATTAGAGCTTTCGGACAAGGCGTTCTTTCAAAAAGATATGGTTCAGCAGGTTTACTTCCCTGACGAGCATAAGATGGCAATTTACATGCCGTTGCTAGGACCATTCGGTACGATTATCTTGCTTGGAGTCCTGAGAATGGTGAGGGAATCGACGTCGAACCGTGCGACAAAATTACGGACTAAGACTGAGGTGAACTGACGAGTGATGGGTTAGGGAAATAAGACAAGCGATGATTGACAACATTTATAGCTCAAAGTCAGTAGTTGATGGGCTTACTGAGGAGCTCATTGGTAGCCCTCGCCTAAGTAAAGTAACTGTATTTACGATATATGGCTAACAAACAGTTCGCTCCCTCGCTCTCACCACGTGACATCGATAAATTACTGTAAATAGTAGATACCCACCTTTCGCCTGGCTTCTCCTTAGCCTGTCTCGTTATGGTTCTCCATGCTCACTATTCCAGGCTCAAGTGGGGCCTTCTTGTAATAGCATCGATCAGTTTATTAATACTAGTGATCACTTTCAAAGATGAGATAAGATTACCCGATGCATCGGTCATCAATATCCCCGGGATAGCCATGACGACGACGACCACATTTACACCAACGACGGAAGCAGGAGCTGTCCCTAGCGAGCCTTCCATTTTGCCTGAGCCATCTCTTCCGCCTGAGCATGTCACGGTAGCGCAGACGACGCTTCGAATACCTCAATTGAGCGAGGATCAATTGCGGGATCAATTAAAGGGGCTTAGGGTGGAGAAAGATGAAGGGGATACAGATAATCCGTTGGAAGGTACGATACTTAACAACGCCCTGAGAACCAATCCCAACGAAGCGCCATTACCTGATGAATATGTCGGTAGTATGACGAACAAATATGCGCCTTACGAGCTCTATAGAGTGGTAAAGAAGACGTATGGAAACGGCTCGAAGGTTCCACGGGCTACTCTGTTCACCCTCGTTCGAAACAGCGAACTGTTCGACATTCTTGAGTCAATACAGAGGCTAGAGAACAGATTTAATGGTAGGATGAACTACGATTGGGTGTTCATGAACGATGAACCGTTCTCTGATCAGTTCATTGAGTTGACATCGGCAATGGTTTCAGGGATTGCCAGATACGGTATAATACCCCGAGAACACTGGTCGTATCCTGAATGGATCGACCAAGATAAGGCTAGAGCTGTAAGAGAATCACGGAAGTTCTCGAACATAATATATGGATCTAGCGAGAGTTATCGACATATGTGTCGATACAACTCAATGTTTTTCTACAAACACCCAATCATGAACGATTACGATCTCTATTGGAGGGTTGAGCCTAACGTTGACTTTATGTGTGACATATTAGAGGATCCATTTAGATATATGGAGGAGACACAGACTCAATATGGATTTACCATAGCGTTTCAAGAGATTGCCAGGACTGTGGAGACTCTTTGGGAAAGATCAATGGGATACTTTCTTAGAAACGATACTGTTAAGAATCAACTTCCAGAATCGAATTTGCTAGGGTTTGTCAGCGATGACGAGGGGAAGTCGTACAACATGTGTCATTTCTGGACCAATTTCGAAATTGCTAATTTGAACTTTTACCGAAGTGAGTTGTATAACGGATACGTTGAATATCTTGATCGGTTTGGCGGGTATTTCTACGAACGGTGGGGTGATGCTCCTATTCATAGCATAGCCGCATCGTTGATGTTAAAGCCAGAAAGGGTGCATGTGTTTGGGAACATTGCCTACAGACATACTGTATCAGGAAGCTGTCCGTTAGATGACGAGTTGATTAGGAAGGCTAGATGCACATGTGATCCTAAGAGGGACTGGACAATTTCGTCGCCGCAGCCGTGTAATATGAAGTATTTGAAGGTTAGTGGCCAGAAGACAATGAAGGATTTCGACAAGTATGTGGGGCTATTAGAGGAGGACAAGAGGAAAGAGGAGGAAAATAGAAAGAAGGAGAGGGAGATACTACGAGAGGCGACCAGAAGACGTGCTGAGGAGAGAAGGGAGAAGGAGGAGAGAAGGAAGAAGATGATGAAGGAACTTGCGAATGCGGACGCTTAGAAGATAAGCAAGCAAGATTAGTAGTAGGGCAGGGATTACACCTAATATAGATGAGAAGACGATGATGGACGGACGAACTTGACACTTAATGGTAAGCAAGCAGGATTAGCAGCAGGGCAGAAGTTGTACTAAATAGGGACGAGAAGGCAGGAACTTGCCAGTGTGGACACCTAATAGGTAAGCAAGCAAGATTAGTAGCAGAGCAGAAATTATAATATAATAGAGATGGTTGCAGAAACGGTAGACAAACTGGTACTACTGGTATGCCCCATCTGATCTGGTGTGCCTGAATTCAGGGGTCAGCCTAACCGTTTCGACAGCTCGACCGAGCCCCTTACTCTTCACTGCGTCTCTCCCTTTTCTATATCTGTAAAGCTCTAGAACAATTATTACGCGGTTGTGCAGAAACAACCCTACATTAGCGAACCTTAGTAACTAGTTGACTGCGTGTTTCTCAGCCCTACCCTGCTTCATGCATCTTCCATCACGAGTAAGGCTGCGTTTGAGTGGTACACTAATGCGGAACAGCAAACAGGACACGAAACATCAAAGAAAAGAAGACGAAAAATTAGAGTGCGAAAGGTGAGAAATTGGACGCGATTGAGCGCGGTGAGGAGGGAGGAGGGAGGAGGGAGGAGGGAGGAGGGGGGGTCATTTTGAGCAATTCATGCGGCGAGGTTTTTCATTTACACTTTGTTTGAGTGGTGTCTTTTTCTGACTTTTGTGCCAGTCTCGTTCCTTTGTCAAGAATTACATCCATTCTCTTTATCCAAGATGGCGAGATCTAATGCCAGATTAGTTAGGTTTGGATTTCTAGCTGCTTTATTGATTCTATGTGGATTCATTCTTTCTAAGGGAGCCACATCATCGTATTCGATAAGCACCGGTGGCGGCAGCGCGAAACCAGCTGCTGACACGAGCAATAACGATGTGGATGAGTCCGAAAAGAAGATAGAGAAGCCTATTGACCCGAAGAAGCCTGTGGGCAACAATGGCGAGAAGGTGAAAGCCACTTTCGTTACGTTGGCTAGAAACAGAGATGTTTACGAGTTGGTTGGTTCAATTCGTGAGATTGAAGACCGTTTCAACCACAACTTCCACTATGACTGGGTGTTCTTGAACGATGAGGAGTTTGATGATGAATTCAAGAGAATTACTACTGCTATGGTTACCGGTAAGACTCATTACGGTACCATTCCTAAGGAGCAGTGGGGATTCCCTGAGTGGATCGACACTGATAAGGCTGCAGCTGTCAGAAAGGATATGAGAGACAGAAAGATTATCTACGGTGACTCCATCTCTTACAGACACATGTGTAGATACGAGTCTGGATTCTTCTTCAGACATCCTTTGATGGAACAGTTTGATTACTACTGGAGAGTTGAACCTGGTATCAAGATCTATTGCGATATTGACTACGATGTGTTCAAGTATTTCAAGGATAACAATTTCGCCTATGGATTTACCATCTCTTTACCTGAGTATAAGGAGACTATTCCAACTTTGTGGGAGACAACTAAGAAGTTCATCGACGAGAATCCTCAATATGTTGATAAGAACAGCATGAAAGACTTCATTTCCGATGATGGAGGTTCCTCCTATAACGGATGTCATTTCTGGTCTAACTTCGAGGTTGGAGATTTGAGTTTGTGGAGATCCGAAGCTTATTTGAAGTACTTCGACTACTTGGATCAGGCCGGTGGATTCTTCTACGAGCGGTGGGGTGATGCTCCGGTGCATTCTATCGCCGCTGCCTTGTTTTTGCCAAGAGAGAGAATTCACTTCTTTGATGATGTCGGATATTACCACGTTCCATTCCATAACTGTCCAGTTGATCAGAAGGTGAGGTTGTCACACAGATGCTCTTGTAATCCAAAGGATGACTTCACATTCAAGGGTTACTCCTGTGTCAACCGTTACTATAAGGTGAACCAGCTGAAGAAGCCTGATGGATGGCAACAGTACGGTGATTAGTTGTCACCTTTGGGCCTAAGGGGGTAATCAATTGATCATCGATGCCTTTCTTCTATATACAGTATTTACAGAAAGTTATTTTCTTCTTCATTCATAATCTGCCTTCACTCTAGCCTTTTTCTCTTCCGCCTGCTTTCTTGCCGTAGACTCCGTCACGCTCTCCTTAAGTTCTAACGGTATTTCGATACCTCTAGATTCTGCCTCTTTCAATAGTCTTGGTATTTGAATACCGTATTCTCTCAACTTCTTCTTATCGAGTTCATCCACCACAAACTTAATAAATGGTCCATCCTCAACGTATAGAGCCTCTCTGAGTAGGTAATAGAAGGTGAAGAAGTTCGGCTGTTGTAGTTCTTCACTATCCTTTGTCTTACCGTCAATAAATCTGTAGAACTTAATGCTGGAATCCACATTCGGATGGTCCGAATATCCTTTGAAAATTAAATTGTAGTATTGTGGCCTTAGCTTGATTCCCGATTGTAATCCTTCCTGGAACAATTCTAATGCCCTGTCCATTCTACCGCTGGCACTTTCACTGTAAATGATGGATGTATAGGCCACTGTAGAAATCCTCATCTTATTCTCCTTCATAAATTGGAAGAATTCCCGGCCAAGTTCAGCTGTGTCTGGGTTTCTCGTAAGATTGGAGATCAACATAGTTAACGATTCTTCATTCAATTTGATACCATTCTCCTTCATTGAACTTAGAATGTGTTGTAGTTCGTCGACGATGAAATCGGACGATGCACCAACCTTTCTAGCCTGTTTCAAAACAATGTCGACAACTGTAGTCCATGTGGCGATATCAGGAGCTAAACGTGGATCGGTCTTTCCAGCAGCAATGAGGTCATCAATGGCTCCTGTGGCCCGCTCAAGATTACCCACCTTCAAGTAGTGATGAAGAAGCTTGTTGTAAAGACGGATCGTAGGTTTGAAAGTATCTTTCAAATAGTTTTTGAACAGCTTTTCTCCCTCCTCACCGAATCCACTGTCTATGAAACCAACTATCAAATCCTCTCTAATGTCATCGTTAAGGAGCTCAGGACTGTCCTTCTTCAGATTGGTAACAACCTCCAATGCCTTGGAAGGCGTGTTACATGAAATATAACCTTCAATAAGATATCTGAAAGATTCTGAGTTTGGCTGGACCGCCTCATTCAATAACTTCCAGACACTTTCAATCCTTAGGAGCTTTTCGGACGCATTTGAACGGACATTGGCCAATAGGAATTGATTCCAAAGTCCCACGGTCGGCTGTAATTGAAGCTCTTTGGTAACCTTATTCCAAGTCTGTAGGGCCCGTTGGTAATTCTTATCGATATTATATATACGCATGATTTCAGCCCAAGTGTCTGCAGTTAGAGGCTCACCCTTTTCAGCGGCCTTCTGAAGATTGTGTGCAATCAGACTCTCCACTTTGGCACCCTTATTATCTTTGGCTGCTTTCAAAGCTCCTCTCCAAACCGATGAACTGTTATAGTCGATATTAGAAAGATAGTAGCTGTTCCATTGGGATAGAGCGAACGACTGTTCCTCCTGTGGGATTCGAACAGATCGTAGATACCATTTCAACTTATCTTCGGAGGGTCTCTTACTGAAATCTGCCAAGATCAACTTGACAAACTCAGGATCAAGCTTTGTCTTATTTTCAGATAAAGAGAGAAGGTAAGAAGCCAATCCTCCGTAGAAAAACTGGTCCGTCTGGGGCATGAAGTGGCGCTTCTTGCCAGGTTTATTTTGAGACTCTTTCTTCTCGAGCAGTCTATCAGGATTTGCCTTAAAGAATTCCAAAGACTCGATCCAAACGCTGAGGGCCTTAGAATATTGCTTCTCGACTAACATTTCAGCCAAGACACGATCCAAATGAGAAACATGCAAAAGGCTATAGTTGGTAAAGATCGTAAGGATTCTACGGAAAAGCATCGAATCTGGGACATGGTCGTTATCTGTGGCAGCATTCAAATCGTGCAAACGACTGAAGTAACGATGACCCAAAGATATAGAAACATCTAAGAGACGTGTATGACGGAAAGAGGCATTCTCTTGGGTGGCAGGATTTTCTAGACTGGACTTTTCGGCGGATAGAACGGATTCTAGGTTATCGAATATGGTGGTGACGTTCATGGCTGGATCAGAAGCGAGAATGAGGAGTTGAGAAGATACAGAGAGACCTCTATCACGTGCGACATTGAAGTCTGTGATTCTCTGGAATTGACGAGGTTTGAGTTGAGCATTGGTAGGTGGAGTTCGAGGAGGGATTGCGATCTCCTCCTGGCTGGTCGAGTAGCACCTGGATAGAAGGGGAAGAGACCTCTTTGAGAAAAGTATCGTAGACGTACGTCTAGATGCTATGGATGCGATAGAAGAGGTGGTTCTAAACGCAGAGAGCATGATGTGAAGGGGATGTGATAGAGGGGGGGGGGCAGGCACAAGGAACTCTTAAAGGCACAAGAGATGAACGAGTAACAAGCGTTGGACTTCTCTGTGGAGATCCCACCACGAGGAAAATTTTTTTTTCAGGGACAAGATATAGAGAGAGAGAATATAAGGAGAACGGGATACATGACACGGGTGTATAGAAAAGACCAAAGGAAGCTGCCAATATGACACATATATCGAAGGCAGACACATACATTGAGAAGTCAGTTCAGCTCTTGAAGGCGAACCCTAGAGACACCAGTGTGGGAGTGACATATACACATTCGAAGACGGAGAAGAAGAGGCCTATAGTGAGGTTTAAGACATACAATGATAAGGGAGGAATCTGTCTTACGTTCCGAACATATAAAATGAAGGAGTTTTCAAGGATATTGAATGCCTTAGGACCAAGAGGATCTGCCATTACGAAGCATAAGGAGAAGAAGGACGAGTTGGTGACAGGGGAGTCCGTGAAGGTTGAGGAGGTGAAGGAGTTGACTGAGAGTATACAACTTGAAGGGTTTACCAGTGTGATGTCTAACGTTGAGTTTAAGGCTGTTGAAGAGGAGAAAGAGGAGGTAGAGAAGAAGGAGACTGGACATGGTAAGAGGAAGAAGAAGAAGGGAAGAAAGCATTGAGCACTCTTGGCTCTTCAGCCATTCCATCTCTAGTTAATGATAACTTAATGATAAACTTGTATGCTAATTTTATCAACTGTTCGTATTATTTTACACTATTATACATCACCAAACTCCGCTGCTGGATGGAACAGCTCTACTCTGGCCAGTTAGTTTATCGATCAATGCGTGTTTTTCCGAGCTTGATAGCTTTGCCGAATCGATAATCGCCTGAATCACATCGTTACCCTGTGTTTGGTGACGAGAACTGGACAATTGTTCGCAGAGCGGGCAGTTTTCTCCTAGATTGATGTGCCGCTGCTGGGCTGTAACGGGAGTCGGCACAGTGGCAGGTGCAGTATCAGGTGCAGTGATGTTGATAGGGACCGATTTGGAGCCTGCTGATATCCCCTCAATAACCTTGGACGCTATGGAACTGCTCATATTTGATGGAAGATTGATGTTGATTACCGGCATGCCGGCAGCAGCTCGACTGGCCTCTTTTCTAGCCAACATTTTGGACCTAAGTATCTGCCTTCTTCTCTTTTGCAACTTTTCAATCTCTAGATCAATCTTTTCAATCTCCGGATCATCGTCATCGTCATCATCGTCAAACTCAGATGATATCTCCTCCTTGCTACTCACCTTGCTGTTAGGCAGTTCCTTAACTTCCCTATTTCTCACCTCCTCCTCTAACTTCTCAATCTTCTTCTTCAATTCAATCTTATCTCGATGCTGCTTCAGTAGCTTCCTACGATAGAGATCAAGCAGAGAATTACCTTCATCACCGTACTCAACATTCTCACCCTCCTTCTTCAATTTGGCATTCTCAATCCTTAGATTGTACAACTGTCCCGCCAGCTCCGTCACCATATCATTGAGCTCATTATTTCCATTCAAATTCGAATCAATATACTTGTAAGTTCGATCAATTAGACTATCTGTAACATCATGATCATCTAAATGTCTTATCCTATCTTTATCAAACGCCTCCATCGGATCCAGCCGAATATTCTCGGAATCCTTAAAGCTTACATTGGGTAATGTAGCCTTCTTCTTCACTGGACTTAGCTTGTACGAAGTTTTGGACGGTGAAGAGCGTCCTATTTCAATATCAGAATCGTCATCGTCATCGGCTGTGAAATACTGGGCGTACTTGGATGGAACGTTCTGACGTAAAAGCACATCAAAATCATTGAAATCACGTCTATATTTGTCTCTCAGCAATCTCTTACCCTTCATGTTACCATAGTGGAGTGGTCGATCATGAAGAATGTCAGAATAGTTGGATCTGTATTGATCCATGGGTAGAGAATCAAACATTGGTGATGCTAAGGCAACTGATAGCGCTAATTAACGCAATAATATCAGAAGACAGACGTCAAGTTAACGAACGGCTAGACGCCGTAATGTTTACCATTTGTTTGAGAAGTTGACAATATTTACTTAGTCGCGCGGATCGACTTAGCCACGAGGACGAATTTACCGCTGTTAGCTACTTACTACTGACAAGTTTAAGACACTAATTAGATTAGATAATGAAGAAAGATAAAATGAAATGGCCGAGAGGGGGAGAAATCACACTCTGAACGATGCCCGCTGTAAAAGTATGCAATAAAATGGTATCATTTTTTTGGGGATGAGTTCCTTTATTTAATTAGAACAATCCCATGAACAAAGCACCGACGGCAACAGCTGCTGCACCGTAAGAGGCTGGACCTGCTGCAGCTCCGTTGGCAGTAGCGACGGAAGAAGTCTGTGCGGAAGAGGAAGAAGATTCAGAAGCTGATGACGTTTCTGATGCAGAGGAAGTGGTTGAGGACGAAACGGAAGTGAGAGAGATGGATGATGATGAAGACGAAGGAGCAGCTGAAGAGGATGAAGGAGCAGCGGAGGAAGAGGAGGAGGACTCAGAAGAGGAAGGAGCAACAGAAGAAGAAGCTTCAGATGAGGAAGATTCTGAGGAGGATTCAGCAGAAGATGATGATGAGGAAGAAGCCTCAGATGAAGAGGATGAAGAAGAAGAAGCCTCAGATGAAGAAGATGATGAAGAAGAAGCTCCAGAAGAAACACTGACACCGAGTGATTCAGCTAGCTGCTGGAAATAAGTCTCAGCATCACTAGCAACATCACTAGGACAAGTGGAAGATAGACAGCTCTGGAAGTCACCAGATTGCTTGGTAGCAACACACTGGATATCATTCAAAGTAGGGCATTGCTGGGAAGTTCTAACGACACTGTCAGCACATGCTAAGACACAAGCAGGAGGAGTATCAGCAAGAGCAGGAGCAACGAATGCTGAGGCCAAAACACCGACCGATAAAGTAAGAGATCTCATTATTAAGCGAATGCGGTAGAAACGATGGGATGGTGTGTAAAGAAACAAACAGACAACGAAGAAGGGAAAAGAAGAGACAAAGAAGCAAAGATAGTGAGGAAAAATAGATCCGTTGGAATGACAATAATGTGAGCCTCGAGGGGGAAATTGGCTGTAAACAAATCGAGCGTTCGAAAAATTTTCCTATTCTTGGCAGGAAGCTGCTATTTATAAGTGAGTATGTAACAGCTTATGTAATGGAGAATGTAAAAAGGGCTTATGTAGCGGCTTATGTAATTAATTAATTAGCAAAGGGGAGAATCTAACTAATGCTGAGTACTGATAGGATTCCTTTTGAACATCGACTCTTTTCCGCCTGCTCGCCTGCTCGCCCTCTTGCCCTCTCACCCTCTCGCCTGCTCCCCATACGACCACTAGTGCGCTTACCCAATGGGCTCTAAGACGTTTCAGAAATCGGCCGTCAAGCGACTATATAAGGAACTAAAGTCATTTGAGTCGGCAGACGGCTTAGCCCTGGTCCAACCTAATACTGATGATCTCTCTGTACTTTACATTGACATTAAGGTGTTGGATAATCCAAAAATATACCCTGTGGATGAGACACACAGGTTGGTGGTGAATCCAAGCCCTACTTACCCCTTTGATGCGCCACAGATCAAGTTCATAAAGTATGATCGGTACTCCGATACGTCGTTTAAGATCCCCATTCATCCGCACATCTATTCAAATGGTCATATATGTCTCAACATTCTCTATGACGGTTGGTCGCCGGCAAACACGCTCCATAGTATAGCCATATCCATTCAGAGTATGTTATCGGGCAATACGTTGACGATTAGACCTACTGATGATGGCGATTATTGTTCTCGTGCGCCATCGAACCCACGTTTGACGCGCTGGGTCTTTGATGATGACACCGTGTGACCGTGATGATGCGAGTGTGAAATTGGGAGGAAATTTTGCCGTCAGTCGGACCAGGAAGTCCTTCTCTGGTGGAACCCTAATCCAGTAATTCAATGAGCAGAGCACACCCACTATCTAATTACCCTATATAATTAATGAACCGCGATGAAAATTGACAGCTCCTCCCTTCACCGTCTCCCTCCATAATACCCCCTCCGCCATCCCCCGCCCTGCCCGGGGGGGCCCCCACAGATTTCGAATTTTCTTAGATCCTCGCYCCCCCCCCCCCCCCACCCGCCTCTATTTCCTCAGATTTGTCGATTCCCCGCCTTCCCATTTCCTTGTCCCGTCCCTTACTTCCTCCATCATCACCCTCCTCTCCTTTCCCCTCATATGGCTAATGCGACACATCTCACCTGCCATCTTATTAACCCTTCCATCTATCTTCTCTCTTGTTAATCCCTCGGTGAGAAGCATCAGAAATTATCCATTTAGACATCGTTCCTTTACTCGTTCCCTAATGTCATTACCTTATAAAGTTCTCTCTGATAACCTCGACAAGCCGGATATTGATGATAGAGATTATAGATTAATTCAATTGCCCAACAAGCTGGTCGCCTTGTTAATTCATGACCCAACTGCCGATAAGTCTGCCGCTGCTTTAGATGTCAATGCTGGTGCCTTCAATGACCCTGAGAATTTGCCTGGTTTAGCCCATTTCTGTGAGCATTTGCTCTTCATGGGAACCAAGAAATACCCTTCTGAGAATGAATACAGTTCTTATCTCTCTGAAAACTCCGGCTATTCGAATGCCTACACTGCATCTGTCAATACCAACTTCTATTTCGAGGTAGCCAATCCAGCTTTAGAAGGAGCCTTGGATAGATTTGCTCAATTCTTCATAGCTCCATTATTTTCTCCAAGTGGCAAAGATAGAGAGATCAATGCCGTTGATTCCGAGAATAAGAAGAACTTGGAAAACGATAGCTGGCGATTGTATCAGCTTTCCAAATCTCTTACCAGTTCCGCTCATCCCTATCATGGATTTTCCACCGGTAACAAGAACACTTTAGGTGTTATTCCTGCTGCTGAGGGTTTGGATGTTAGGGAAGAATTGCTCAAGTATCATGGAACCCATTATTCGGCCAATTTGATGAGGCTTGTAATCCTATCAAATGAAAAGTTGGATACCTTGACCGACTGGGCAGTTGAGAAGTTTTCTCCCGTCGTCAATAAGGATCTTGAGAAGCCGTTCTATATAAATTCCCCCTTTAAAGATAGTGAGTTTGACGGAACTCAACTGATCAAAGCTAAGCCTATTAGAGAGATGAGAAATCTACAGTTGAGCTTCCCTGTTCCTGACGGTGCTCCTTATTGGCAGTATTTACCGTCAAAGTATTTGTCACACCTTATTGGCCACGAATCGGAAGGGTCTCTATTGTATAACTTCAAGGAAAAGAAATGGGCTACCGGATTGAGTGCTGGTGCAATGACCGTTTCGAGTGGCTTTGCAGAATTCGCCGTTGAGATCGATCTTACCAAGGAGGGACTCAAACATTATGAGGAGATCATTGCAGAGGTTTTCAAGTATATCAAGATGCTACAAATTGAAGGAGCCAAAGAATGGATCTTTAACGAGTTAAGGGATCAATCGATTTCTAGTTTCAAGTTTAGGCAAAAGTTTGGCTCTAGTTCAACTGCCTCAAAACTTGCCTCTAGTCTTCACGGTTTGAACTATTATGATACTCCCTTCGTTGATGCTAAGGAAAACCAGGTTTCAAAAGCCGCCGTTGCTACCATTCCACCGGAACATCTACTAAGTCTATCTGTCGTTCGGAAATTCGATCCAAGTCTAGTTGAAAAGTACATATCGTTCCTGAATCCTGAAAACTTCAAGGCAATGTTAGTTGCCAAGGAATCGTTTGAGTTGGAATCCCAATCTTCTGTGAAACATGAGAAATGGTACGGAACTGAATACAAACCTGAGGCTTTAAAGAGTGAGTTGGTTCAGCAGCTTAGGGATATCTTTTACAAGGGAAAGAATTTGAATGCAGCATATAGACTTCCAGACCATAATAGCTTCATTCCTACAGATTTCAGTCTAGTTTCGTCGACTCCTGAAACCAAACCAGTCTATCCGAAGCTGATTGAAGCCAGCAAGCGTGATAAAATCTGGTACAAAGTGAATACGAAGTTGGGAGGACCAAGATCTGCGCTTGTCTTCAAGTTTAATGTCCCGGGAAGTACATCCACACCACTTAACTCGGTCTTGCTTTCTTTATTTATCGAGTTGCTAGACGATGATCTCAACAGCCTGTCATATTTAGCCACGATCGCCGGTTTATCGCACGAGTTTAACATGGCAAGGGATGGAATCAGTCTCGAGATTCAAGGTTATTCGCACAAGCTACAGGTGTTACTTGAGAAATTAATTGAGAGATTGATTAAGTTTACCGACCCTGCCTATGCTGCAGAGGTCTGGAACGACGATAGAAGGGCTAGATTCGAGGTGTTACGTGAGAAGATGTTGAAGAACTTGAAGAATTTCGGTTATTCTGTTCCATACAATCAGGTTGGACCGATGCTTTCGTCGTTGATCAATGAAAATTCTTGGCTAATCGACGACCAATTGGCCGTGTACGATGCGGTCAATTTTGATACCTTGAGGAACTTTTCCACGAATCTCTTTGATATCTGTTTCATTGAGGTTTTGGCAATTGGAAACTGTAGCAAGAAGCAGGCCACAGAAATTTGCAAGAGCGTTTCGTCGAAGTTCCATAAGTCGATTACCTTGAGCGAGTCTCAATTTACCAGGGGAAGATCTTTGAATTTGCCTTCGTCAGAGACTTATAACTACCTTAAAGCGAACGACGATGCTGGAAATATCAATTCGTGCATAGAAGTTTACATGCAGTTGGGAATGATCCCATCCAGCAGAGATAGAGTGATGGCGGAGCTTGTTTATCAGGTGGTTCATGAACCTTTTTTCAATAGATTAAGAACAAAGGAGCAGTTGGGATACGTTGTATTCTCGGGATTGAGAGAGACGAGAACAACGTTCGGTTTGCGCTTTTTGGTTCAGAGTGAAAGACCTACACCATATCTCTATGAAAGGATTGAGCGGTTTGTGAAAAAGGCAGGACACAAGATCGATAATATGGAAGAAGAGGAATTCAAGAAGAACGTGGAAGCACTTGTGACCAAGAAATTACAGAAAGTTAAGAATTTAAGAGAGGAGAGATCTAGATTCTGGAATAGAATAGCATCTGGCTTCTATGACTTTGATAGACGTGAACAGGATGCCTCTATCTTGAGAAGTTTCACTATCAGTGAGCTCAGAGAGTATTATCATTCGAAAGTATTGGATTCAAATGCCCACGGAAAATTGGTCGTTCATTTGCAGAGTCGGATCGTTCCTGAGCAGTCGAAGTCAACGCTCATCAAGGCATCGATCTCCAATTTCTTGTTTGAATACCCTGAGTTTGACAAACTGGAGTACGACCAGAATGATATCGACAAACTTGTCGATGACAAATTCAATGAAGAGACCACCAACGATATTGGAGGATTTGTCGATAAGATTGTAAGTGATGAGGTATTCACAAAGAGCATTCCAAACTTCAAATATGGAAAAGAGTTGAAAGCATATGTGTCAAAGGAATTATCGAAGGATTATTCAAAGGTTAAGATTGATGACGACAATTTGATTATCGAACAAACGGGTGAATGGAAGTGCGGTATTCCATTGACAGCAGCACCATCTGCCAAGATTCTAGAATCATACATGGATGATGATGTGGATCCGAAGTTATAGAATCATAGTTTAGGTACAATAATAGACTCGGAGTAATTTTTGATGTGCCTACGGCGCTACTGTGTAACCGATAAATCTGTACTTCCTTTACTTATGTTATCTTAAGCTGTGCTTCACTCCTTATGGCAACCGCTCGAGCTACCCCAAGATTTCCCCCATAAGGCGCGCGGCCCTATTTTGCTCTCCCTTATCTTTCCTACCCTCCTCTCTTTTGTCAGGTTTACTATGCATGACAGTGACGATGATACCGATACTCCCCGAACATTCGATCCAGAGGAGGAGTCGCATCCCATTCATCAGGTTTTCTCTGACGATAGTGAGTTAGAACCGCTACTGTCGCCGGTATCATCTGTCAGCAACTATCAGTCGATTGAGGGCAGAGAAACAAGAGATGGATGGCAGCAATGGCTCTGGGAAGAGGCAATCATCATTGCTATAGTAATAGCCATCATTTGTGCGGTTGTTACCATTACTATTCTTGATTTTCATTACTGTATAAGCAAATACACTGATGCCGTGAATCTTACCGTCGACAAGATGAGCTTCAACACCAGCCAAGAGGGACTCGTAATGGACCTGCAGGCTCAGTTCTCATTTGAGTATCACCAGGTCGATGGTTGGATGGCTCGACAGAATCTTATATTTGCAGGTTGGGTACTTGGCAGCGCCAGTTTTAGGTTAATGGACGCCATTGAGATAACCATGGGTGTTGAGAATATGAAGAGGTTGATGGTGCTTAAGGTTCCATACGAGCAGAGCAAGCTTGATTTTAATTTGGGCGAATCCCATACAAATGGTATCAATTTGGATGACGTGAGTATAAGATTGGAGAGTGACAGTATGACTGGGTTCATCAATTCCGTTCTGGAAGAGAGAGATCTACCTAAGGGATTGAAGATAGGGTTGAATACTAAAACAGAGGTTGTATCGTTTCTTCCGTCTGCTGAATTGAACTTAGTATACGAAGTTGGTTCATTTAACTTCACATCGTTGTTGACGAGGTTTGAAGATGGACTAGTGGTTCACGGATTGGAGATTGAAGGCTCTGAAGATGGGTCAGAGTTTAATGGCAGTGCCGTATTGAGAATACCGCCTATTAAGGAGCTTCCCTTTATGAGTGTGGGTGAAATTCCTTCAATAGAGTGGGATGTTAAATTGCCCGGCTGCGATGAGGAGTCTCTAGTGGTTTTGACTGCAGTGAATGAAGAGATGAAGAATGTTAGTTTGTATTCTGGAAGCGAGAGCAGCGTGGTATTTAAAATACCGTCGTTACCAGACGGCTTGGTTGAACATTGCGATACCGAGACGGTATCACCTGTGAATACCATCTTATCGAAGTATTTGAATGGTACATCATTTCCCGTCTTTGTGGCCGGATCTTATCGGCAGAGAAGTGACGTTCCTGATTGGATGACCACGTTTGTGGCGAACTTGAACGTTATGGCTCTTGTTGGATCCAAGCAGCTACCGTTAAACTTGGAAAGTCCTGTCGATGGGATACAAATGACAGATCTTTCTGTCGGGGTTAGTGATAAGGGACAGTTGGTGGTGAATTCTAATGTCTCTGTTGACGTGGATATGGTAAATCCTGGATTGAACATTACTAGAATTAAGGGAGAATTAGGAGTTGTTGATGGAGAAACGATATGCAGACTTGACATGCGTGAATGGTGTGGGGCTTCTCTGTCGGATTCGACTTTCGAGTTGAATCTCGACCATGGTAGGATTCCTATAGAGAAACCAAAAACGGTGGGACGGATAATCAGCAGCCTTCTTAGTGGGAAGAAGGTCAATCTGACTGTATGGAGCGATTTAGATGCAGAGGTTCAATCACCATTCATCAACTCAATCTTCGAAGGAATTCGGTTGAGTAGTGGGTTGGAACTATCTGTTGCAAAATCTAACGGTAGTGTTATCGTTCCGACTCCCACATTGGACAAGATGCTGTTGATTGATTCTACCACTGATAGACTGTCTCTGAGGATCGATTTCTCTTTGACAAACCCAACAAACATTACATTCCTTAGCACCATACAGTGGATCGGGTTTCAAGTGAGTTATATGGATGCAGCCATCGCAGAAGTTGGAATACAAGAGTTTGAATTGGCAGCCTCAGGTGAAGCTTCTAATGCGTCGATCATTCTTTCCTTGGAGAGCGATCCAATACAGGGAAAGGTGAGGCTCGAGGAGATGATGGGGAAATATCTATCTGGGATCTCGCCGCTTGTAACGATACAAGGCAAAGGGGTTCCTGAATCGCTCGAGATCTCCGAAGTACTTGAGGAAATTAGTTTGGAGGTGAAGATACCACAGTTCTCGAGTGTAGGTGTGGAAGGGGAAGATTCTCATGGATCCATATTTATTCTTGAATCTACTATGCATGTGATGTCGTCCGAAGTGGAGCTTACGGTTTATAATCCAGTGGAAAACGAAGAGATCGCCATTGATATTATTCAAGGGAAAGCCTCGCACGAGGACACTACATTAGGATACATCAGCCATGAAGAGAAGTTGGTGATTCCACCGGGGATCTATAAGACCCCGAGGATTCCGGTAGTTATGAATAGATCGGGCATAAGCGGAGACATATTAAGGAAGGCATTGAATGGAAATTTGAAAGTTGAAACTCATGCGTTGTTAGGGGTGACATTGGGTGACTTTCATATGACCGTATTATATCATGGAAGTGATGTCGATACGAGGATACGACTTTAGCGAGTGAAGAGGTGTAACGGTAATTTAGGATAGCATTTTATGAATAAACGGGCAGCACAGCTGTAGTTGCAGATAAATTGAACACTGTTGTACTAATAAGCTGGACAGCTATGCGGTCCCTTAGTCCTGTAGCGACCGCTTCCCTGACCCGCAGGACCCCCTGCACACTGCGCCGGCTCGCTCGGTAGACGGGTCGATCGCTTACCCCACATTTTTCCCCACGAATCGCCTATCACCAAAAAAAAAAAACTGCAGCCAACATTTATCCCCGTATCTATCCCCTTACGTCTTTTGTCTATTTCTCTCCATCTTCATGTCAGATATAGCAGAGATTGAAAAGCCCAAGATACCGGGCAATTATTCTGCTCGAACACAGCATAGATGGATTCCAGCCGCCGAAGGAGTGGCGGCAGAGGTCACATGCAGAGAGACTGACGGTCAACTATCGAGATCGCCCCATGAAGATGTCGATGAGATTCATCATAGAATCTCCAAGTTTCATGTTTCCCCCGCACAGATGTATTCTACTGAGTCAGGTCGGCTCTTCCACGCGGGGGCCATCTGTATTGTACTGGTTGGACTTCCAGCAAGGGGTAAGACCAACCTTTCCATCGGTCTATGTCGATACTTAAGATGGTTAGGAGTTCGGGCCAATCTTTTCCACTTTGGTGACTATCGACGTGAGCAGAAGAGATTGAAGCCTCGTGATGAGGATGCTGCTGAGATTCGTATGAAGCTCCGGAAGGTTGTTATCAATGATATGATCAATTTCTATAGGAACGAGCAGGGACAGGTTGCCATCTTTGATGGTGTCAACGGACTCAGTTCGGAGCGGTTAGAACTTTTCGAACAGATGAAGCAGCAAAATGTTCGGACGATCTTTATTGAGAGTGAGATAGATGATCCGTTGTTGTTACGTGCCAATATTAACGATGCTACCAATTCTCCAGACTACGAGAATTGGGACCAGCAATCTGCTGTTGATGACTATACCAACCGTATTAATGTTGTCAGTAAGGGCTATCAACCTATGACAGAGAAAGATGTGACGTGGATTCGGACCGAGAATTTCGGTCGTACGATGCTAGTCAACCAGTTAAAGCATGACTTCCTCATGACCAAGATCATCTTCTATTTGATGAACGTCAACATCAAGTCGGGGTCTGTTTACTTTGCGCGCTGTTCCAATAACAAATTACGTTTCAAGAGTGATCCTCCGTTGGATGATAAAGGTTGCAAGTATATGGACAAACTGTATAATACGTTACTTGAACATTTCCGTGAGAAGGGTGAGGAAAATGGTTTCCCTCAGGACCTCGAAGTTTGGACGTCTACAAGATTACGTACCAAACAGGCTGCCGCCATCTTCAGAGATGCCGGATTGGCCGTTAAACCTCGACCAGAAATGACACAACTGAATCCCGGTGATGCCGAGGGGCTTACAGATGAGCAATTAAGGGAGAAATATCCTACAGACTACAGTCAACACCAAAAGGATCCGTATCATCATCGTTACCCAAGGGCGGAGAGTTACCATGATCTTGCACTGAAGTTGGAGCCTCTCATTCTCGAGGCAGGTAGAGTTAACAACGATGTACTTATCATAGCCGATGAAACGGTCATTCGTGTGTTTTATGGTTACTTGATGGCATCTTCTTCAGCGGATATACCGTTTATGAGGTTCCCACAGAATGAGATCATTAAGATTTCATATAATGCTTATGCGAATACTGCAAGTAGAATTCAAATTCCGGGTGTTTTGAGTGACTGAGGATACCAAATAGATGACCATAGGCGTATTTGGCGGGAGCGTTAATTTAACATTGGTGTTCACTATTAGAGTGGAGCTATAGCAGATAACTGGTGGGATCATGAAGGAAGGAAGGAAGGAGGGGTGGCGAGTTTAACATTGAGATTGGCTTGAATCGGCCATCGATTAACGGGAGAAAGCGTGGGGTTGAGTTGGCTCTGAGCAGGGTCACCTTTGGTCTCCCCCAGGCACCGGTGAAAGTGAGCTTATTTCCAACATTCTATACATAAATATATTCTGAGAACTTAACTTAACTTGTCGGCAGCTGAAATTTTGAGTCACTCCTGTTAGGCCACCGCGGTGGGTCGTTGCAATTCCGATATCTCTGGTGAGCCATAGGGGAATTTAGGGCGGGCCATTTGTTGACCGGAGAGACCTCTTGAATTTTTCTGACCCGCCATTCGACCGATGTCAGGTCCTCTTACCGTCGAACGACTTTGTCAGCTGGATAGTATTTCTTGGATCGTCGTTCAACGATTTTCCAGGGCTGTAGATCTTTCCCGAATGAGCTTTCCGTCTTCCAGAATATTCTCATTCCGTAATTTCCTAATACGGAAGAAGAGGGAATTCTCAAATTTGACTCAGATCACCTTACCAGAAACACTTACGATGGCAGAAAAAGTCTTCTGTTCGTGCCTTTCTTTCATATTTCAGTCTCTCGTCATCATTGGCCACCTTTCAGGGGTCATACATTACCTCAGTGGCCCCTACATAGTTTCGTGTCGTTCGTATTGACTCTTCTCTCTCTCCGCGCATACATCTCTGAGTCTATTATTGACTTTAAAACTTTAATTGCTTTAGATTGGCTGTCAGGTTCCCAATTTCTCTTTTAGAAAATCAATGGCTTCCATTTTACCCACTTAACGCAGGGGCCAGAAGGGTCCACATTTTTATGCAGGGACCTCCAAAAGGACAGTGATGGTCACAATGGGGATTTTTATTTCCCTTGAATTGGCATGGATGAAATTTGCCTATAAATTGAACTGGTATTGATCCATGAGCACGATTTCTGGGAGACAGCATTTTATGCGATATTTCAATCCCAAATTTCGTTCCTCAATTCTCAGGACTGACCTTATTTGCTTGACACCAGCAATGATCTCCCAAATTCTGCTATCTCTGTTCCTCCTACTTCAGACCACATTAGCTCATGTTCCTTACATGGACAATGGCAGTCATATATCGTACTCTACGGCTTTCGAATTCTATGACGAGATCATAGCCAGATCGTTCAATATTAACTTCGATTGCCCATCTGTTCCGGTGTATACAAAAGTTTCTGTTCAAAATACCACATCCTTCCATGTAGGTTTTGGATTGGCAAATATTACAGAGACTATCGATTATCGACCATCGATTTGGGTCATAGGAAAGAGCGTAATTGTTCCAGATGCCTATGCCGACAGTACTGTGAACTTTGAGAACAGGGGACCGTACGGAATCAATGTTCCAGTTGGTAATAACGGATTTCGTGTCTCGAGTGAGGCAAATGATATCACCGGTATATTTGGCGAGACCGAATATGTCTCCTTCGCCATCTTGGGTGCCATTCAGGTCAACTTGACTTATGTAGAGGATGTATTCTTGATTGTCGAGCCACAAGAACAGAGGCGTTCTCGAACCTGGCTAGCCGTCGGCCTTGAAGAAGTCGAAAATCCAGACGAGCAAGGACAATCTACTGATTTAGTTGTTGACTCTTGGTATGTTGCTGAGACATTCCCTAGGATTGGTCAATTTTGCGAAGCTAATTAAAAGGCCGTTAGCATCTTATCTCTTCTCCTCAAAATAATTGTTTACTTATAACAAAGAAGAGACTATTAAAGCGTTAAGTGCCTTGCTAGCTCAATCGGTAGAGCGTGTGACTCTTAATCACAAGGTTGCGGGTTCAATCCCCGCGTAGGGCTGTACTTTTTTTGAATCCTGCTTTACTTTTTGCTTGTCATATTCGATTCCTGACGGTGTTACAATGCCAACAAAGTTCAGAAATTGAGGATGAAAGGTCGGCCTCGAATATTGAATATGAATGAACGTACTATCTTCCAGGGTTTAATTGTAGGATCAATTGAGCAACTTGATGCTTTGACTGTGACCAAGACTATTCACATGCCCGTTACATCCTTGCACCTGTGGAAGGGACTCTAACAAAGGGAGATCCATTTAGTGTGCCTTTTTTCATATACAGACGCGGAAAGTGGGAGGACAATCCTCTTTCTATACCACGTTCCTTCTCCTCATACTCTGTACAGTATTTATAAACTCGAAGATGCGGGGATAACAGTGAAGCGCGGTACCTGTCAGCCTTAGAAGACTACAGTTGAGGTCAATAGGTGAGTCGAAGATAGGGAGGTAGGGGACTGAGGAATCATCATAGCCGGTGAATCATCCCGATCGCCTTAGGGATTTGAGCAGGTGACTACTATTTCCCCCTACTTCTATGGTGGTCACAATGCTTTGGGATCGGCCGTTTCAAAGCACAATTTCTTCCGCTTCTTGCGGCAAACCAGCGAACATTCCAACATCATCACCGATAGGCTCACATCCGATTGGGAATCAGATGAAATTCAAGTGGGAACACTCAGCGATACTACAAGTTCAAATTGACAATTTAAGTATGCTGTGATGTTTTCACACCCCTGTGAGGACCCGTTATAGATATTCTGCTATCAAACTTTTTTACTAAATACACGCTTTAAGGCGTTGGCTGATAATCCTAACAGTTCGAACTGGGTCCCTCTTTCGCTTTTATCGTCATCTTCTCTATTCATTTCATTTGAAACTTTCATGTTCAGGCAAATAGCCTCCACCTACTCTACAGAAGCCGAACAACATCGCCATCGACTGCAACACCCACAGCTTCACCATGTCACGGTGGATCACTATCTCACTGGCGAACTGATAGATCGACGTTACTCTTGTAGTATTATCACCCGACCGGATGAGCAAATTCGCCGATTAATTAACTCGATACAATCACAGCTCCGATCTAGTGGGATCTGGATAACTCCAATGGACAACCTACACATGACATTACTGGAGATCGCACATACTAGGCCATTTGATGAAATAAAATCACTTGCAGATCAATTGATGCCGATTTTTGGCGATGTTCAAGATATTGCTAGCAGAGGTCCTTTAATGCACAATCCGCTGATCAATTATGATACCAATGGCATTGCTCTATCATTTGTGTCACGACCGCCATATACGCATCTTGATTTGAGAGCAGATATCTACGACTGCATCAACCTTCACGGGATTGAAGTGAATTCGCGTTACGCAAGTCCTTCTGCACATATTACGATAGCTAGATTTATCGAGGACATTCCTTCCGATGATCTCAAAAACTTAGTCAGCGTGATTACAAGGATTAACGAAAACATTCAGGACGTCGAATGGAAAATAAACAGTTGCGAATTAGCTTATGGGACTATATGGTATGGTGACCGCCAAAGTAGATGAAGTTGTTGCGCTTACAAACACATTACTGGGTTGAGCAATTGAAGGTTTAAATTATACATCTAATTCTCTGAACGAAGGTAACAATGCGAGGAAGGAAATCCAAACTCACATTTAGGAAAATTTGAGAAACACTAAGAAAGGACTTAGAAGACAAGTCCGAGCATGAATAGTGACAATGCGGATGAGAACCACTTGAAAGTGGCGACCTTGTCTGCAGCTCCTTCATAGGTACTCAATTGAGGAGCCGAAGAAGGAGAAGAGGTCTGTGGAAGAACTGTTGGAACGAGGGTATCAGTTCCAGGGGTATTTGATGCAGGGGCAGGTGGAGAACCAGATGAAGCTGGAGCAGGTGGAGAACCGGATGATGCTGGAGCAGGTGGAGAACCGGATGATGCTGGAGCAGGTGGAGAACCAGATGATGCTGGAGCAGGTGGAGAACCAGATGATGCTGGAGCAGGTGGAGAACCAGATGATGCTGGAGCAGGTGGAGAACCAGATGAAGCTGGAGCAGGTGGAGAACCAGATGAAGCTGGAGCAGGTGGAGAACCAGATGATGCTGGAGCAGGTGGAGAACCAGATGATGCTGGAGCAGGTGGAGAACCAGATGAAGCTGGAGCAGGTGGAGAACCGGATGAAGCTGGAGCTGGTGGAGAACCGGATGAAGCTGGAGCAGGAGACGAAGGAGCTTGAGATGGACCCTCGGATGTCTCGGTGCTTTCAGGACCGTTAGGAACAGTTGATTCTCCTGTTGACTCGTGAGTACATCCAGAAGAACAGCTGGTCACAACAATGTCTGTGGTGCTGAGATCAGTCTCAGTCGATCCTTCAGAAGTTGGAACGGAGCTTGGTCCAGAAGTTGGGACTTCGGAACTCTCAGTAGATGGAACAGAGTGTGGTCCAGAAGTTGGAGCTTCGGAACTCTCAGTAGATGGAACAGAGTGTGGTCCAGAAGTTGGGGCCTGCGTGCTCTCGGTAGACGGAACAGTACTCAATGTGCTACACGAGCTGGAGGAGTTCGTGTAGATCTGAGAACTGCATGAGAGTGTTGGAACATCAATAATGACGACGCTGGAAGTAGTGAGATCTCCATCACCGTTTGTTGTGACGGTAACCGTGGTGTAGGTAGTGGTGAATGGATTCGTCCACGTGGATGTGATAGTGGAGAGCTCACCTGTTGGACCCGATGAACCAGTTGGAGTGTCAATGACAACAACACTTGTGGTGAATGAAGAACCCTTAGAGTCGGTCTCAATGGTTTCGCTGGTGGTGGTGGATGTGAAGGTTCCGGTCCATGGAGTGGTGATGGTAGAGAGTCCCTTTGATGGAGCTGATGATCCAGTTGGAGTGTCAATCACGACAACACTTGTGGTGAATGAAGAACCCTTAGAGTCGGTCTCAACGGTTTCACTGGTGGTGGTCGAAGTGAAGGTTCCGGTCCATGGAGTGGTGATGGTAGAGAGTCCCTTTGATGGAGCTGATGATCCAGTTGGGGTATCGATGACAACAACACTTGTGGTAAACGAGGAGCCCTTAGAATCGGTCTCAACAGTTTGACTGGTTGTGGTTGAAGTGAAGGTTCCGGTCCATGGAGTGGTGATGGTAGAGAGTCCCTTTGATGGAGCTGATGATCCAGTTGGGGTGTCAATCACGACAACACTTGTGGTGAATGAAGATCCCTTAGAATCGGTCTCGACAGTCTGACTGGTGGTGGTGGATGTGAAGGTTCCGGTCCATGGAGTGGTGATGGTAGAGAGTCCCTTTGATGGAGCTGATGATCCAGTTGGGGTATCGATGACAACAACACTTGTGGTAAACGAGGAGCCCTTAGAATCGGTCTCAACAGTTTGACTGGTTGTGGTTGAAGTGAAGGTTCCAGTCCATGGAGTGGTGATGGTAGAGAGTCCCTTTGATGGAGCTGATGATCCAGTTGGGGTGTCAATCACGACAACACTTGTGGTGAATGAAGATCCCTTAGAATCGGTCTCGACAGTCTGACTGGTGGTGGTGGATGTGAAGGTTCCGGTCCATGGAGTGGTGATGGTAGAGAGTCCCTTTGATGGAGCTGATGATCCAGTTGGGGTGTCAATCACGACAACACTTGTGGTGAATGAAGATCCCTTAGAGTCGGTCTCAACTGTCTTACTAGTGGTGGTCGAAGTGAAGGTTCCGGTCCATGGCGTGGTGATTGTAGAGAGTCCCTTTGTTGGGGTGTCAATGACGACAACACTTGTGGTGAATGAAGAACCCTTAGAGTCGGTCTCAACAGTTTGACTGGTTGTGGTTGAAGTGAAGGTTCCGGTCCATGGAGTGGTGATGGTAGAGAGTCCCTTTGTTGGGGTGTCAATCACGACAACGCTTGTGGTGAATGAAGAACCCTTAGAGTCGGTCTCGACGGTCTTACTCGTGGTGGTCGAGGTGAAGGTTCCGGTCCATGGCGTGGTGATTGTAGAGAGTCCCTTTGTTGGGGTGTCAATGACAACAACACTTGTGGTGAATGAAGATCCCTTAGAGTCGGTCTCAACAGTTTGACTGGTTGTGGTTGAAGTGAAGGTTCCGGTCCATGGAGTGGTGATGGTAGAGAGTCCCTTTGTTGGGGTGTCAATCACGACAACGCTTGTGGTGAATGAAGAACCCTTAGAGTCGGTCTCGACGGTCTTACTCGTGGTGGTTGAAGTGAAGGTTCCGGTCCATGGAGTGGTGATGGTAGAGAGTCCCTTTGTTGGGGTATCAACGACCACGACGCTTGTGGTGAAGGAGCTGCCCTTGGAATTGGTCTCAACGGTTTCACTGGTTGTGGTGGAAGTGAAGGTTCCGGTCCATGGGGTAGTGATAGTAGACAAAGGCGTTGTTGGGACGTCGATGACGACCACGGTCGTAGTCACGGTGCTTCCTTGGGAATTAGTTGTGGTTGTTTGAACAGCAAATGTTGTAGAAACAGTACCGGTGGTATAAGTAACCGTGCTGAATGGCAAAGTAACGGTGGAAGTATGGCAGTTACCATCCATGCTCACGAACTGGTAGATGGTGTCGTCGAAGTTTGTGATACTCACTCCAGATGGGGTGATCACGTTAAATTCAAGAGTTGCAACATTAGCCCATTGTGTGAAACTCATGCGCAAAGGATAATAGGATCCTTCCTCCATGTAAACGTAGGCGAGACCTGCTCCGTTTTCATTCAATTTCGACACCCAAGATGCACCAATGACCGGCTCAGAATTCACAGGAGCATCAGGATCACAGCAGGACAATCCATCACCAAACCAAACAAGAACGGCGTCATCAATAGATGCAAGGTTGAAGATATAGACACCTGTCTCCCTTGCGTAGAAGAATCCAGTGAGCTCCAAAGTCATATTGGTGGTGGTAATTTCAACTCCGAACAAAGTTCCGGTAACAGGGATGTTCACATCCGTGTAAGGAGAAATGTTAAACTGAGGCTCGGTAACACCGGTAGCCTGGCCGATATAACCATACTGGGAATAACCAGTCTCCAAGAACTGAGTATTGAATCCGCTTTTGTAGGTACCCCAAATGGTTGGGTTGAAGAGAGAGTAAGAATAGAATTTAACGTTGAATCCAGGATTTGAAACCACAGCACTACCATAGCTGCAACCAACACCCGGTTGGATGTGAGCAGTAACGGTAGTCTCGGTGGTAATACCTATTCCGCGAACAAACTGTCCTTGGAATAGCAGACAAAGGGCAAGGATTAGTACTTGGAACATTATTATTCTGTCTGGCTTCGTTGACGGAAGAGGTAGGAAGGGATAGAGGACGCAACCATATACATATATATATATATACATATGGATCTTGATTAGTTGCTACTTCAAAGGTAAAGGTTAGAACGTTGGACCTAATGAACAGTAGACTTCGCTTTGAAGCTTACTCTTCTGGGCTATATTGAACCCATTTTGAGCTACAGTTAAGTCAGTCTGCCTCATAATCTAGAACCCGTCGCTGCGAAATGACGTATTTCTGGCTTAGTGTAGAAGTTTAACTACTTGAAGAGAGTTGCAACATGTTGGAATGACCCAAAGATGGGAAAAGGTTTACAAATTAAATTCGCTTAAGCGATCTACTCCGCATATTCTGCTGCATCATTTTTTATTCTAGAAGCAGCCCGCAGCAATCTGTAGAACGCATTCGCTCGTTTAGTGACTGAATGGGTAAATTGATGCGTTTTTGCTTATTGGAGCAAGCAAATTATTGGTCTGGGTTCGCGGGGGTGGATCTACTGCATAATAGGGCGAGTTCTAATCTTGAATGGAACATACCCCTTACCGAAAGCGTTCTGCATAATTGTTTCTTTTTGATCTATTTTCCCAAAATCGTCAGAACTCGAGTGCCACACCCTTGCTAATTTATTGTTGTAGTGCATACCCCCCCTCCTTCCTCCCCCCACTCCGCACGATCTCCGACCCAGCTCGTTCTAAAATGACTGGCCGGCTCGCATTAAGTTCTATCCTTAGAATAGCAATTCATAGGGATCTTGCTTCTGCATGGCTTCCTAATAGGTGAGGTGACGGTGATGGAGGGCAGTTTAACAGGCAATTAACGCAGGGCGTTAAACGGTTTGAGAGGGGCAGAGGGAAGATGGTACCTTAGTTACTAGATGAAGCCGAAACCACCGAGAGAGGCAAGACCTGAGTTGAATTTGGAAGCTTTGTAAACAAGTGTGAAGCAATCGTATGGTAGGTTTCTTAAATAAGAATTTGGAAAATAAGTCTCATAGACTACCACACGGAAAAACTGGAAATGGAAGTCTCCGCAGATCTGTGAAAAAGAAATTTCTGTCATCCGTGACTATCCGTTCTTAGTTAGTGAGTAATGCTGATTTGGGCAGTCGGGGCAGGGCACTCTGCAGGAATGTAAGGAACATATCGCACACCGCGGGGAATAATGCAAACTACTTGACATAAGGGATAATGAATTTGGATTTTTACATATGGTCACTTGCAGATGGAAGTCTTCAGAATTTTTCAGACAACCGATTATTGCCTATCAGGTGACGAGTTGGTACTTCATGTCAGCTGATTATGTTGCCGTTCCCCGGTACTTCCAACAACTTTGACGCACGCCTTCCTTCCGTGAATTATATTGGTTTTCGCACACCTTTCGGACTTCTATCCTAAGCAAAGTTAGACATAGCGACGCGTCGATTGACTCAATGAGTTCGTGAGTTGGGGGGGGGGGGGGGGGGAGGATTTCACTTTTCGTTTTGGAAGCCTGTTTGCTTGGGGGGCAGTTCCTCCTGCCTCGTTCTTTTACTTCCCCCCCCCCCCTTCCACCAGCACCACTGGTAGATACACGGATTATTCAGGCTCTTGATAATAGGTGTCAGGAGGAATTCATCTGGCCTGGTATTGTGCGGGATGGCTGTCAAGAAGACTCTCAACCAGAACTTGCGCAGGGATTGGCCTAAGTTTCCCAGAGTTGCTAGAGACTCCCCATCATCTTGTTGTAGCATGTTGTAGAAGAAGGTATGACTTTCTTGTCAATGAATGTTCGATGACGTACCCTGAGTCGCGGAACAGCAATAACGACGTCAACCTATTCAGAATCACGGTCTGTATTTTGAGCCCGATCCAACACTAATCTTTCAGGATCCATCATAAAGATCTTCTAACTTGAATTTGTAACTGCAATTGAAATTGAATCTGAAGCGCCGCTATTCTCTCCCTGTGGCTGCCAATGGCGTGTCCCTGCGCCGAATCGCGCAGGTTTCCTATTTAGGAAAGAGACGCAGTTCCCGTTTTCGAATACTCAACTTAGGATGGCTCAGTTCCTAAGGATACTGAACATCTTAGACGGGGCCAGTAGCCTGATCGTCCACTACATACTCATCATAGGAAGCATTGCCTTGCAGATAGTCCATGAGAAATCCTCACATCGTCAGATGGTCGGTCTCTCTGTTACTACTCCTTTGGCCAAATGTTTCAGATCTGTAACATGAAACACACCGTGCACACATTCTGGGGAATTGGCAGCACAGTATAAATATGATGTAATGGCGAGGATTTGTAGGTCAGTCTACAACAGCGTCTTGTCCTTTTCCCTATATCGGCTCTTCGAGATGGAATACACGTTCAACCTACGAGACTATTCGGTCAAGGAAATCCTTGGCCAGGGAGCGTATGGTATAGTCGCACTGGGCTACCATCGAAGGACTGGCAAAACAGTAGCAATCAAAAAGATAGAACCATTTCAAAGAACGCTCTTTTGCATTCGAACGTTGAGAGAGATTAAATTTCTTAAGCAATTTAACCATCCCAACATTATCAGGATCGTGGAGATCCAGAAGCCGTCCAGTTTTGACAGCTTTAAGGAGGTGTATGTAGTTCAAGAATATATGGACGCCGATCTACACAGCGTTATCAGGACGCAGGTGTTAAGTGACGACCATATTAAGTATTTCTTGTATCAGATCCTTAAAGGGGTGAAATATCTGCACAGTTGTGGAGTCATTCATAGGGATTTGAAGCCAGCAAATTTATTGGTTAATGAGAACTGCGATTTAAAGATCTGTGATTTTGGTTTGGCACGTATCGAGACTGACCAAATGGAAGATAAAGTGTCCTTTCTTACTGAATATGTAGCTACTCGATGGTATCGCGCACCGGAGATTATGCTTTCATCTTCCCAATATTCCAAGGCTATCGATATCTGGTCTGTTGGATGCATAGTCGCGGAGATGATTTTAAGGGAGCCATTTTTACCCGGTACCGATTATAGGAACCAATTGGCGCTTATATTTGAAGTTTTAGGTACTCCCGAAGTTGAAGAAATGAAATGCATTAAGTTGAAGAGAGCAAAGGAGTACGTGATGTCTCAAAAGGCCAGGAGAAAGATACCAATGAGGCGGATATTTGGTACGGCGAACTCGATGGCAGTGGATTTTATAGAGAAAACCGTTTGCTTCGATCCGGCCAAGCGATTGACCGCCGAGCAGGCACTGGAGCACGCATATGTGAAAGATTTCAGAGAACCAAGGGAAGAAGTTGTTGCAGAGGAGTTTCCTAAAGATTTTTTCTTCTTCGACAAGTATAAGGAGCAGTTGAGAATGGTTGATTTGAAGAGAATGTTATATGCAGAGATTGTAGCAGGGTAGGGGGAGCGCGGTGGGGCAAGGAATGTACGCGGTTTTGTCAGGAACGTCCACGGTTCTATCAGGAACATCCACGGTTCTACCAGAAATACGCTGCTTTGCAGCCAAACCGAGAATGTACAGGGTCCCTCTTGCCCAAATAGCAAACCCCCTGCTGTGGCACAAATTGCGTCCCCCATATCCACCGGTCATTTCCTTACATTTTTTTTACATTTCCTTACTTTTCCATTCAGCCCTTTTGCCTAATTGTACATTTAAGTCTCTAGTTCCCATTTCCCCATTCGGTGGAGCACGTCGATCTATTTCTTGGCGGTGGTAGGAAAAAAACAAAAGGGGTAAAATCTCACGACTTGCTGCTCACCTTAGAAAAGTTTGTTATCTGTCTTTCTTTCTGTGAAGGCAGGTAACTGAGCACACGGTTCCTTTTTTTTGGCGGGTCTATAGAGCAGCTCGTTTTTGGTACATCTTGTTGCAACTTTATCGTGTGAAGTTTGCTTACGCGTTCCCTTCTATTCGTGCCTACACGAACTTCCCTGCCTCACTTAGTCAATAACTTCGCCTCTGTTACCATGTCTGCGTACCTCATGAACGCGCGTAAACGGAGAATGCTTGCACTTGCGTCATTTGCACTCTTTGTCTTTCTTTTAATCTCCCTTATAGCTCCTTCTTCTATCAAGTCACTCTCAGAGGAGCCTTCTTCTATATCTGACGATCCTACTGATGATCCTTCCAACGTTAACGTTGATACAAAGAAGTTGACCAATGCAAATGATATCGTTAGGGATAAGAAATCGGGAGTCATAGATGAATCAAAGGTGAAGCAGGCTGAGGAGAGCAAGAAATCTTCTGGTGATATACCTCTTGTTGCTGGTGACCATGCTGCAAAGGCTGCCGCGGCGGCGGCTGCAGCAGCCGGCCCTGCCGGTATTGACGGTCCTCCTCCCAAAGTAGCATCGCATACCAAGCAGCAGTCACAGCAAGCTTCATTTAAAGAGTTAGACGGTCAGAATGCACAGCAGAGTGAAAGACCACTCTCGTCTTCTGCCGAGACAGCCGATGACACCTCATCACAATCAGTACAGCCTGCCAAGGGATCGATTCAGGCAGATACACAGCTTAGTAGCTCTCCGAAGAAGTCGACGGGTAATAACGAGAACAACAGAGTTGAGGCCGTTCCAGCTTCTGTGGTGAGTTCGAATAAAGGAGACGAAGAAATCTCCAATGTTGATGTAGAGGTTGGAGAAATAGATGAGGTAACGGAAGAAAAGGATTCGGAAATTGAATCGAGTTTCGATGCTGCCAAAGAATTCCACGAAATCATGCAGCTTGCACCGGTTGTGATATTCTCCAAGACGTATTGTCCTTATTCAAGAAAGTTAAAGGAACTTCTTAAGATAAGCTATGAAGTTACCCCATCACCTGCCATTGTTGAGTTAGATCTGAATGAGCATGGTGATGCATTACAAAAGTATGTTGCGAAGATGACTGGCAGGAGTACCGTTCCAAATTTGATGGTTAAGGGAATCAGTAGAGGCGGGTGTGACGATATTATGAAACTACACGAAGATGGTGAATTGGTTGAGGAGTTCAAGAAGTGGGTGGGCGGCAGTGTTAGGATTGAGAAAGTCAATGTTCCTTCCAACAACTAGTCAGAAGAGCAATAGATGCCTTTTGTCTCGACCACCTACGAGCCGATGGTCTCACTCTTACGAGCCGGCTGAGTATGATGCTAAATGAGGATTATATACGATATACGCTAACTATTTGGGCAGGTATTTTTGCACTGTAGAGATATCTAATCTTCTAAGCCGGGGACGCGCTCTGGGCTTCAGAATCTCCTTCCCATCATGTGACCAGGCTAACCCTTTTTTCTCGAAAAATTTTTCACACTCTTTTTCAATCTACACCAGGCGGAACATTTTCTAGTCTTGTTCAGAAGACTCTCTTCTACACAAACCGTTGTACTTTTACTAGACAAGTTCAATAACAATATGGCTACCGAATTAACTGTCCAGTCTGAGAGAGCTTATCTTAAGGTATGTAAAGAAATTTGAAGTGGTATGGGGATAGAGTACGAGGCAAGCGCGTAGCCCAGGGATGAACCTGTGGTTATTCGCCTTGCAGTTACTGTCCTTGCAGTTACCCCTAAACAACACGAAAGCCATTCGTACTAACCATTCAGCAACCTCATATCTTCAACAACCCTAAGGCCAAGGTTACCAAGAGAGCCAAGAGATGGTACAAGGATATTGGTTTAGGATTCAAGACTCCTAAGGAAGCCATCGAAGGTACCTACATTGACAAGAAGTGTCCATTCACTGGTCTGATCTCAATCAGAGGAAGAATCTTAACCGGTACCGTTGTCTCTACCAAGATGCACAGAACTATTGTCGTCAGAAGAGATTACTTGCACTATATTCCAAAGTACAACAGATACGAGAAGAGACACAAGAACTTCACCGCCCACGTTTCTCCTGCTTTCAGAGTCCAGGAGGGTGACAATGTTACCGTTGGACAGTGTAGACCTCTCTCAAAGACTGTGAGATTCAATGTTATCAAGGTTAACACTACTACCAGTACCAAGAAGACCAAGTCATTTGACAAGTTTTAAGCAGGCATCAAAAATGACGTCAATAAAGAAGTTGTTGCTAGTGAGCATGTTAAGTAATAGATAGGAGTATCATAGTAATGCTAATATTAGTATTAACGAGTGAGTGGGTAGTAGTAGTACAGAGGTAGACGTAATATGCTGGGGTCGTTCATTAGAATGGGAGATCCTCTATCTACATCCCTGCACCAATTTATTCCCCCCCCCCCCGTCTTACCTTCTTTTCTGCGACTCTTTTACAGGGTAACCCTCTACTCAGGGTTCATCAAGTCCCTGTTCATCAAGTCCCTTGTAATCCTTATCAATCATGTCTGTGCATGGCGATCATCGTGATGGCGATTCTCCCTTGGACGTTGACCATGATTCGTCAAATATGACAAAGCATCCGTCCAGGTCATCGGGTCCACCCTCGCAACCCACGTCCAATAACCCCATCAACCATGAAAGCCTAAGGACTTCAGGTAACACCGGGGTGTATGATGAAGTGATGAAGTTTGTGAGCGGCTCGTTTGATGACAAGGCTGGCCCAAGGAAGAGAGCGTACTCTAGCGAGGAGCCAATGACTCAGATTGAGTTCCAGCAGTGGACCTCGGGGTTTCTCAATGATGTGGTGAATGAGGAGAGCGGTCAGGGGAACGATGATGAAGGTTGGATTGCCTTACAGAAGGCGCGTGCATCAGGGAAGTCAAAGTTACACGAAAGTCACGCGGCAGATCAGTCAGTTGGTTCAGCAGGTGCAGGTGTTGTGAGTACGGAAGATGGGTCAGTCCACTCAGCACCGTCCAAGATTGACCCTGAACTTGGAGTGATAGACGCAACTATAGATGCGAACGACTCATCTGCATTCGAACACGATTCGTTAATCGATGCCAGGACTTTGGCCAGCCTTGGAGGTCTTGACCAGGAATATCTAAGGAATGGTGATAAAAAGACCACGTCCGGTCATATACCTACACCAGAGGAGGAAGTCCGACATTTAGCTGCCCAGGCTGTTGCTGCGGCTGCAGCAGCAGTAGGAGAAGGAGGAGGAGGAAACGAACATGATGAGGAGAAGAAGGTTAAAGATAAAGTATCTGATTCAGATCCTGATGTGAGGATTGCTCTTCTAATCGATTCTGCTGTCGCCAAGGCTAGAAACCTTGTTCCAGAAGGACCACAGGGAAAATCGTTCTCCAAGCAGGAAATGGAAGCATTGGACACCTTTATCCGTGATTACTGTGGAATCAAGGGATTGACGTTGGACGATATCAGACATCGCGTATGGGGTAACGAAAGGATTAGAGATACCTTTTGGAAAACGGTACAAAAAGTTCTTCCATATAGAAGTCGAGCTTCGTTGTATAAGCATGTGAGAAGAACGTATCACGTGTTTAAAGTAAGAGGGAAATGGACTGAAGAGGACGATGAGAAGTTTGCGGCATTGGCAAGCAAATACGAAGGTAAATGGAGGATAATTGGCTTGAAAATGGGTCGAATGCCTGAGGATTGTCGAGACAGGTGGAGAAACTACATTAAATGTGGGGATAAGAGGAGGAAGAATAAGTGGGAACCTGAAGAAGAGGAGAAATTGGAAGAAGTTGTTAGAGGGATGTCCAGTAAGGAGACTATTAACTGGACGAAAGTTAGTGAGAGGATGGGAGGTACGAGGTCTCGAATCCAATGCAGATACAAGTGGAACAAGCTAAAGAAGAGGGAGGAATCGATTCGTCTGCGTAAGATGGATCTCGATACCAAAGTATGGTTATTGTCACGGCTGAGAGAAATATGGTACCATGAGAGAAGTGACGTTGTTGACTGGAATGCATTGGCTACGATTTTTCCTGGAAATGCGTGGACTGGGAAGGATTTCGAGTCCTGTTATGAGAGAATGAAGGCCTCTGTGGATCAGGATGGGAAGAGTTTTATTGAGATTGTCGAGGCACTGCTACAGGGATATACACCACCGTCGTATATAGGGATGTTGAGAGATGATAGGGAACTGAAAATCCCTGGGTTGGTGATGAGAGTCAGTGGTAACGAGCAGCCGGTCGACGAGCGTACCAAACCGACGAGGCGAAACGAGGGACAGCAGATGAAGTAAGCAGCAGCTGTAGGGCATGACCGTTTAGGCTATTGGGTGAAAAATTCTCACCGTAACCACCATATAACCTTCCAGTCCCGGCTAATTACCACTCTGCCACCACCTATTTTCGCGGTGATATCGGATTTCAATCTCAATACCCCTAACTGAAAAAACGACCCCTGCGGCTCGACCCAAACGATGGGTGGGTTCCGTTGCCGTCGCCGGAATCTGCTCCTAAGTTTTTCACCCTAAATGGTCAAGTCACCACTGATTCTTCGGCCCGCCATCTCGATGCGACTGCTTATGTAGATTTCAAGGACTTCAAGGATTTAACCCACTCAACACGTAGTCTGTCACCGCCAGCTGATCGCTGCCCCTGCACCACTCCTGGACCGTCAATCGCGCCAACTACGCTCTCGGAGTCCCCGTTCCATCCCTCCGTCTCGTTGTAGCCAACGTTACATAGTTCAATACACGTCCTTGCTGATCTTTTAGATAATTTGAAAAAGAAAAAATTTCAGGCCCAGTTAGACCTATTTCTGGCGTTTCGGTGGGTTTAGTTAGCCCTTTCTCGTCTCTTCTTCTTCCCTTATCAAATATATCACAGTCAATTAACTTCGACCGAACCTGTTTACGTTGGCATTTCGTCCAAGTTTAACTTACTTGATTCACCCAGCAGAGTTTAATACTCAGTACTTTGCAAGTTCGGCAAAGTTCAAAGCTACAATCGTCTCAAACTCTATAGTGCCCCCCACCCCCACGAACTCTCTCGTCGGCATTGCTCTGATTTCTCTTGCCCATACTTTCGCCCACTTCGAACGGTAGCTTGATCCGTTGATGACTCCCCACGCACCTAAACGAAAGCAAAGGAAACGGAATAGAGTTCCAATATCATGTACCATTTGCAGACGACGTAAGGTTAAATGTGACAAGAAGAAGCCGCAATGTACCAACTGTGTCAAGAACGGTGTTGCCCATCTTTGCCGGTATTTAGAACCGACTTGGGCTAAGCCGTTGGAACAGGAGGAGCTGTCAATACCGGGAGCTACGGTAGCTAACTACAGTGATAAGTTACAGTATGAGAATGCCAAATTGAAGGAGAGGATTAAGGAGTTGGAGCGGAGCGTCGTTGCCAAGAGCGAGGTGACGGAGGAACAGAGTAGTAGTGCTAGAGTTCAGCCAGGTACCCAGTCCAACGGAGCAGCCAATAATATCCCCAAACCGCATGCTGCTGCTGCCTTGCCTGAGGATCTCCTGGATTGTATCTCGAATTCTAATATCCTGTTTACTGCCAAGAAGGGGCAGAACTATCATTTCCCGATCCTCTATCAGATCAGTGTTCTCTCGTGGATGTTTGCCGTTAGGAACGATTCTTATCTAAACGATCTCTGGTTGAAGATTCTCCGGCTTCGCAAACATTACGAATATTATTACAGTTCCAAAAATGCCATGGTTGATGCCTCCAGAAACCTAGCTGCCGACTACAACAACTATGGTAATAAACTGGACAGAGTTAGAAGTCAACGAGACCTGAACGTGATATCTCAGGAAAAGACTAACGAGCATACAAGCAAGTTGAAGAAGTTCTTGGACGGGACATTACAACCTGGACAGTCTAAGGAGAATCCGCTTGATACTTTACCGCCGATCGTTCCCAATTCTCGAGTTTCATATTCTGATGTCACCGAAGAAGCCGATGAAATCGATGATCCTAAAATATTCCCGTTGATGCTCGGGGATGCCAGAGCCCTGTTTAAAGAAAAGCTCTCTAGGCTGAATGTCAGTGCAATGAGAGATACTTTAGGCACCCGACCTAACTCTCCTTCTGCTACTCCACCCACAGTACCGGGAAGTCCTCTACCATCTAGAAAGCGGCCCCGCGATGAGCCTACGGCTAGGCCATTGAAGCCCTCTCTCTCTCCCTCTTCTGTCAAGCATCTTAACTATAATAACACTGAGGAGGTCCTATCGGTGATAGAGAAGCAGCTTCCAAGTAGAGAGGTCATATGGTTGTTGATTGATCGTTTCTTCGACAAGTTATATATTCATCTACCTTATTTAGATGAGGAGGTTTTCAGGGCCAGAGTGGCCACAATTATTGGTTCGGAGGAGACAAACATTAAGACAGAGCCGGGAAAAAATGTGGACACGGTCAAGGCCGATTCCAAAGCGAAGAAGTCACCAACCTCGTTGCCTTCATCTATTGGGTCGCAGTACTGTGAGGAATTCCTTTATCTCTGCCTTATGCTCATTGTAATCCGCCTGAGCTGGTTATCGCTACCCAACAAGGTCACCCCCAACTTGACCCCTGGCGAGTTACTCCTGATGCGGCCGGAAAACTTTGTTACTATGGCACTCGTTGATATGGTGAAGGAAGTGTTCTCAAGTGCCAAAATCATGAGTAAACCCTCTCTGATTATCTTCCAGGTGGGACTGTTTTTGAAGTTCTACAACGAATTTTCGCCTGAGGATGGATTCGACTTGGATGACTCGTTCACGAGTAACGTTAATACGAGCGGCTCTTCACTAAACTCCAGCGATCTCTCTGGTGATCTCACTAACGAGTCCCCCAACATGAACTCTCCAAACTTTACGGCAATGCTTGTTCAGTTGGCAAGAACTATTGGGCTGAATAGAGATCCTCTCAACTTTAAGAACTTCTACTCTTCATCTTCCGATCCTGTTACCAACTCCAAGCTCTTTCGCAAACGTCATCTATGGCGTAAGTTATGGTATGGACTACTCTATTTGACTATTGAGAGTAATTTGAGCCTTGGTGACTACAAGAAAGGATTGCCGATTGAGTTGGATTTGGATCCTACGCTGGGATCTGTCAACAGGACCTGGGATTGTAGACTTCCGGGAGGAGTCGAACAGGGAGTGTTAGAAAAGTCATTCGGTGGATCATCTTTGGAGAAGGAACAAATCGTGGTTAGTAATTTTAGAGACTCCATTCCGGTGTATCATTTATTGTACAAGGCGATGAGTGCTCTATTTACAATCGGTTCTCCACCAACGACGAAGAGCCTCGGAAGAGTGATGAACAAGCTTCTCGATATGATTTCCGAGAAGTCAAAGTTAGGAATAAGCTTTGCCGGTGTTGGCACGGAAGCAGAGACTATGGCGGGCACGGAAAGTGGCAATGGAGTTTCAGGGAAGAACACTATACGTGGAACAATTTTACTCTCCTCCTCCTCGTCTTCTTCTCTATCCTCCTTTGCAGCATCCGTTCGTATCTACAAGCTCCGTCTCTATCTGGTTGTGAAATCGCTGCTTTTCGCTCTCAACTACCTCCTCTTTCTAAATCACGAGCAGAAGTTTAACCGCTTGATCGCTGACAAGTCCAGCACAATGGCCAAGATTAACAAGCAGAAGGAGTACATTGATACTTACTTCGAGGGATCGTTGTTATTGGCAGTGGATAACTTCAACATATTCATCCAGCTAATCGATAACTACGGCAAGGTGTTCCCCAACAGAGGAGCCGAATTTATCACGTATCCTTTCCTACTAGTATTGAATCATCGATCTCATGAGTTCCTTATATCTTTGATTCTAAGGCTTCAGCAAGGTTCTCCGGTGGTTCTGGAGATCCTTGAGAAAAATGGCATAGATCGGGAAGAGCTTCTGGATAGACTGTTTAGATATCTCGGTACGTTTCTTGATAAGTTGGAGGGACTCACTGGATCCTATTACTATGCTTGGCGATTGAAAAAGATGGCTAGATTCTTCTACAATATATTAGCCAATTCCAAGAAGCTATTTAGTGAGAAGCCGGAGGCTTCTTCTCTATCCCAAGTCCGTCCTATTCGCCCAAAAAGGGTTAGGTCGAATCTTGTTCCGTCTCAACCTGATGCCTTTGAAATCGCCTTTGGTACTTCCAAATTACCGCCGGTGACAGACTACACCGAGCTGAGTAATGGAACCTACGAGCTATACGAACGAGATGTCGCGGGTACCTTCAAACAGCCAGGTATGTCTAATATTCAGCTGCAACAGATGCCTACAAATCCGATCCCCCCTGCCGCAAACAGTCTCTTCACTGACGACTTCTTCTCAGACAACTTCTTCTCGGATCTCAACGAGATGAGCATGGGACTATCCAACGACGCTCTGGATGGTTTACCTTACACTCCAGACGGCGGTCTAGGAAATAATGATTCAAGCCCTGGGAATGTTCTTAATGCACGCAATGCCATGCTTGGTGGGAATGGGTTTGTTGGAAGCGCATATAATTCCCTCAACGAGATCGATTACACCAACGTGGATCTCAATGCACAACTTGACGATAGTAACAGCAATACCAACAGCAACGGTGGCGGTTTCCCAGAAGGTCACCTCGGGCTCGGGGGACTTAATCTAAGGTTCTCAGATGAATTATGATCTACAATCCCTTTTTATTCCCTCTTTAGTGTATATTTATTTATCATGTATTTATCGCCTACAGCTTATGGAGAATCATCGCCCATACAACGGTTACCCCTCCTTACTTACGTCATTAATGCTACTTAGAATTTATGCCTCTTCCCTATTGGTTCGTCTCCCCCGGCTAGCGCCGACGACGGAAAACTCGGCGTTCGGGGGCTATCTTTTCCCGCTGTGTCCGTCAGCCTTCGCCAGATATTTCTGAGACGTTAATAAAAGTATTTTGAATTTGGAAAGTACCCCTTTTTGCACGCCCTCAATATCGCCATTAAACCATATCCTTACCACTTCTTTTACTAGCAGAATCATTGGTAACTTCTGAACATTCGATCAGACCACCCAATAATCGATCATCATGGCGACCAACTCCGCCGTTTCGTCTCCCCTTGCTACTTCTCCCTCTTCGGATTCTTCCCCAGGATCTTCTTTTAGGCCAAAGGTTCATCGTCATAGAGTAGCTCTATCCTGTTCCGTTTGTCGTCATAGAAAGGTGAAGGTATGTATAGATAATCCAGACTATGTTTGAAGAGTCTCCTCTCCTTTTTACTAACTCTCGTTTAAGTGCGATCGTGGCAGGCCATTCTGCAGAGCATGTGAAAAGTACCATGTTGCCCATCTGTGCACGTATGAACAGCCTGGGTGGGCCAACTCTGATGGTGAGAAGGTTGAGTTTATTATGGGAACGGTGAAGAGACAGAGGACTGATGGAAATGTCGATGTCTCGCCTGTTCCATTGGAGTCATCGTTTCTTAAGGCTGCAACCGGTGGATCCAACGAGGGAAAAGGTTATCCACTCCCTGTGAACAGTAGCAGTTCACATATTGGTATTGGCATGTCGTTGGCATCTCGAAGTGGTTCGCAGGTTGAGTCGCCTCAGGTTGGCATCCCTGCTATTTCGACCACTCGTGGCTCTGCCTCTGGCTCCGCTCCAAGGCCCCGCCTAGAACTCGCTGCCTCCAGCCGTCAATCCGATTCCTCTGTTCTGTCTGAGTTGCATGCTCTCAAGGAGAAAATTCGCCAACTAGAGGCGTCTGTTTCTACCGATTCGATTTCGTCTACTCTTCCTCCGCCAACATCTGATCAGTTGTCTAAGCCATTCCCGACTGCTTCTGCAGCTGCCGAGGTGGCAAAACCGGTATTCCCTCCTATTCTCTCCCATGGACTTCCAATTCCGGACTCTAGAAAATACTCTCTACCTCCTATCGGACCGAGAAGCTCCTTCTATTCTCCTCAAAGTCCTTATATTGCCTCAGGAATACCTCCCCAATACAGAACTTCCTTTAGTGGACTGTCGCCTCTTCACCAGGAGTCGCCAGCTCCCAGTATTCCACCAATACCTGCATTAACTCCAATCCACCAGAATTCATTCTATGATAGATACGGAGTAGATCCAGAGGATAGAGTGGACTTTTTCAAAGAGGCATCGGCTAATCCGGGTACATATTCGCGTATCAACAGCCATGGTCCTCTTTGCTGGGTGTCTATGATCCTTAAAGATCCGTACTCAAGGCCTATCATTGAAAAGATCATTAGTCTAAAGAAAAAGATGGGATTTATGCCTTGTGGTGCAATTCAGAAGATGACAAAGGGTTTGGTGAACAATGTTAGAGATGAGGGCTTGGAATGCTGTGAAGTTGCTGAAGCATTGCTGAGACAGAAGGAGGGTAAAGGAGAAGAACCAGCCGATAATTTCATCGATGACAAGTCAAGGGATATTGGTAAGATTAATTTGGAGACTCTAATAGATGATAAGGATGTTCAATCACCTGTTGCTGTTGATGGAGAGGTTAAATCTGCTGTTGATAATCGAAAGGATGATGAAGATGAGGAAAAGGTAATCGATTCCCCCGTCAGAGCCGATAGGGAGATGCAACTTCCTGAGGAGCAGATGTGCAATGATGAACAGCTCCCTGATTCTCAGCCTGATCAGACAGCACTTTCCACTAAAAGAGAAGCTGAGGTAATCACGATTTCTCGGATCATAAAGGTTCTTCCTAATCGCAAGACTATCTGGCTCCTTATTGATAGATTCTTCAAATATGTTTATCCATTTTTACCTTACTTGGATGAAACCCAGTTTGTTGCCGAGGTAGAAAGGATTTTGGGCGCAAGATCGGATTCTGAAGAACGCATTACTTCCATTCGAATTGCTAAGAAGCTTGACTTTGCCATTATGGGTAGTCTTTTAATTGCCTTGCGGTTGGCTAGCTTATCCCTTACTGGAAATTGTGACACTGAACCAGAATTCCCTCTAAGGACTGAAGATGAGGTGTATCTGATCAACCATACGTTAGCAAGTGAGACGATTAATGTCGCACAGCTTTGTCTTAATCAGTTTAAGCTCCTACGTCGGTGTACGTTGAGAATCTTCCAGTGTGCCATATTGATGCGGGATTACCAGCGAATCGATGGTTCTGATGGATTCTCCGACGGTGATTCACAGATCTTTACCGGAATGCTCATCCAGATGGGTATATCGATTGGATTGAATAGAGATCCTAGTCAGTTCGATTCTGCCGTGAATAAAAACAGAATGGGTGCCTTATGGAGGAAGATCTGGTATAGACTCATGACTATTGACACTTCTCAGTCTTCTCAAATGGGAGACCCTAGGGTCATTCGTGAGGATTTCTATGATACCGAGTTGCCTGAATTTTCGTCTATTTCATCCAACAATCATGACTTGGCTTTGGAACAGGAGACTCTCCGGTGTATGCGTGAGAGATATGAGCTAGAGCAATATATGTGCAAGTTGGCCTCTTTGGTGCTTAATGTTAAGGAGACCCCAGCCGTCTCTGATGTCCTCAAGCAGGTGGAGTCCCTCGAATCCTTCATCAAATTACGTTGGAACTCGTTGGCTTCCATATTAACACCTGCAGACGGTGACCATGTTCATAACGTTCGAAAAGTCCATCAGATTTTGTCCTATTGTGAAGCCGTGTCTCTGCTACATCCTTGCTACCATCATCTACTTCTTTTCTACCAGAGCACTAGTAATGCCAAGGCATGCAAGCACTTTTTCCGCAAATCGCTTATGCTTTTGATGGAGGTTGTTGGAAACTTCCTAGAACTCGTCAAACACAGTTATAGGTTTGTCGGACCAGGATTTGATTTCTGTTTGACTCCAATGCTTGAGTTATTCATGCATAAGACACTCCATATTCAATTCACCCTCATTTTGCGTATCCAGGAATTCCAGAGACAGCTTGAAATGAGCTCGAGACCTGATAACTCTCTATTAATGTTTCTTTCAGAATTCGGACAGTCTATTTTGACTAAGAATATCAAGGAGAATTACATGCCGGCTTTATCTGTCTTGGCAAAGAGGTACTTCTACGCATGGAGGATGATGAAGGCCCATACATTCATTATTCAAATGCTCAAGGACAAATCGTTGGGATTCGGTGAGTCCAGCGCACCTTATAACTTCCTTGTGGACATGACCCCTTCAGAGATTCATGAGTTGAGTGATGTTGCAAATCCGGATCGTTACAAGGCCGGAATGAAGGCTAAAATTGATTCGAGTAGGAGAGATTCAGAGGCGACCGGATTTGACGTTGATGCTCCTACAAGCTCATCGGCATCCTCCTCTGGTTTCTATTCGAACAACTCGACTTCTCCGGATACGGACCTTGATAAGTTCTGGTCCGAGATGTTCTATAAGAATGACGGTGGAGATCTTAACCTCGAGAGAGTGTTTTCTGAATTCACTGGATTTGATGATACCTCGTTCTCTCCTTTTGAGGAGAATAGAAAGGCCAATGGATTCTGGGAGGAAAAGAAGAGCCGCGACGGAACACCAAGGGATCAGTTGGTTGACAGGGCTATACTAGGGATGTATGTGCCTTAGCGAACTACCGAACTGAATTGGTAGAACCCTTCGCGGCTTAACAGCTACTTCACACTGTACGAGACCTCCCCTTTTTACTACTTATATATTTATGTATTTTTTAATGAGCAATTCCACTCAAACCAGACATCCTTCGTTTCGTGAATTCGAGTAACCGGGATCACTTCGTCAGGAACGGATATTACGGTGGGTAGTCGCAGAAGGTTGTGGCCTGTGCATTTTCAGCCTGTCTTCCTTACTGTCGCTAGTAAGCCCAATCTGAACGAGATTTTTCACTTCCCCGGATTTCGACCATTTTGAATTTTTCGGTCTCATTTTCGATTTCCTCTTCTTCCTCGTTCCCCACATCATTCTTCTTGTCTAGACTTTATCATTCTCTTACACATAATGTTGGTACTTCCTTTAAGAAGGGCGCTTTTGCCCACACTGCGACCCCTTAATAAGGCTCTCATCGCTACTCTACCAAAATCGACCCGTTCTTCAAACCTTCAGACTCTCAATTTCTACTCCAATCGGTCCTTACTGTCTCATCCTTCTATCCTCCCCCCTTCATTCTTCAACAAAACATTCACTATTCACAAATATTATTCAACAGTGTCCAATATAGACCGCAAGGCATCATCAAAGTCGGAGTCGTCCAAATCATCCTCTAAGAAGTCTTCCACCCGCTCCTCTAAGGTCTTACCCATTACCCTATTGATCGTCGTCTCTGCTATAGCCATATCTCCCCGTCTTCGTCAATCACTTGTTAATGCCTTTGACATTCTGGATCGTGTTGGAGTTGTTGTCGTGGCTACCACTCGTTGCTTTGCTCTCTATCTTCGTACTCTCGGAAGGGACTATCCAACCGAAGAAGAGTATCAGAATGCCCTCTCTAAGACCCATAAGAAAGCTGCAGATATTACCCTCAATGCTCTAAGGAAGAACGCCGGTATCTATATCAAGATCGGTCAACATTTAGGCGCTATGACTTATCTTCTTCCATTCGAATGGACTAATACCATGGTCCCATTACAGGATGAATGTCCAGAGTCCTCCTTTGAGGATGTCAAGGCCATGTTTGAAAAGGATACCGGTGTTAAGTTAACTGATTATTTCTCTGAATTCGACGAGAATCCTATAGGGACTGCCTCCTTAGCTCAGGTTCATGTCGCTAGATTGAAATCAAACGATGCTCTCGTCGCTGTTAAGATCGAACATCCTTCTTTGGCTAGATTTGTTCCCTTGGATGTCTGGCTTACCAAGACGGTGTTCGATCTCATGTACAAAGTCTTCCCTCAATACCCTCTAACGTGGCTTGGTGATGAACTTCAAAGTTCTATTTATGTTGAACTCGATTTCCGTAATGAGGCAAGAAATGCTGTCAAGACCGATGAGTATTTCAAGCCTTATCATAAGCTGACGGCCTTAAGAATCCCAAAAGTCTACGCTTCCCGACAGAGAATCCTTATTATGGAATATGTTGGTGGTGCAAGGCTAGATAACTTGGATTACTTGGATGAGCATTCGATATCTCGTGCCGAAGTATCATCCTGCTTGGCACATATCTTCAACAATATGATCTTTCAATCTGGATTCGTTCATTGTGACCCACATCATGGAAATCTTGCCATTAGAGCATTGGATGTTCCTAAAGATGGACACAATTTTGAGATTGTTTTGTACGATCATGGTTTGTACAGAACGATACCGCTTGATATGAAGATCGATTATGCAAAGTTCTGGTTAGCTATGCTTGATAAAGATCCAATATTGATGAGGAAATACGGTAAAAGGTTTGCTGGAATCGGAGATGATCAATATCCGCTGCTTGCGGCCGCCCTTACAGGTAGAGATCTCGAGCATGCCACCAGCGGAAACGTTGAGACTGAAAGAACACAAGAAGAAGTTGATAATATGAGAGAATTACTGATGGGGGATAGTCTAATAAGAGACTTGATGGGATTATTGGCTAAAGTTCCAAGGATTGTACTTCTTATTTTGAAGACCAATGACTTGGTTCGTCATTTGGATGAATCTCTTCAGAACCCGTTAGGAAACGAAAGAACGTTTCTCATTATGGCAACGTATTGTGCCAAGACTGTTCGTGATGACGAAAGAGAAGCAAACATTAGAGATCACGGTAAATGGTCCATTATGTGGTTTATTGATGAGGCGAGATCTTGGGTGAGGTATTATAATAGAAGCCTTCAGTTGAAGTTGTACGACTGGGTGTTCCTTTTGAGCAGGCTCGAGGGGCGGTTGTCCTGAGCGGGAGAGGAATGTGAGAACTACGAGGAATCTCTCACGAGTGCCTGTTAGTGCAGTCTCACCGTTGTATCGTGTATATATGTTTTAGTATTCGGAATCCTTTATTCATGCTAGTAGAGCGTACACAAGAAGATAGGACAGAGCCTCACCTGTCTTCATGCCGCATGAAAGTCATCATCACGGCTTCTCGGTGATCTCAGCCTATAAGCTCCCCCATTCTCTCATACAATACCTCCCTTGAAATTGCCAACTCCTTCACAATAAACCTCCTCTTATAATCGGCCCAGTTATGCGCCTGGATCAAGATTAAAAGACAGAATCCTTCGATAATCATTGTTGGGGTATTGCAAATCAACTGTCCGGTGAGACTCCATCTCATACCGCTTGCTATGCATATAACAAGAACCACTGCTACCAATGACGCCACAACGGACCACTGATTCGAGCAAATTCTGTTCATAAAAGCCGACATCTTGTAGCTGATTGTTTTCTGCTCCACAGGTTTTCTAAGAGTATAATTTACGCCAGCAATATCTAACAACTCCTGTGAATCGTTAAGAAGCTCCATGAACCTCTCCTCCTCATAGTGGGTGATCGAGTAATAAACCTCTCGAAGCGTAAACCCATCAATAAATCCAACCAATCCAGTGTATGTTCCAATGATGAGCCACCAATTACTATCCCACTTCATCGTAGGACCGATCGCAATCCACACAGCAAAAACACACAAGGATATAACCAATCCAATACCTGTACCAATTACATCCGCATAAATGGAGATCACTCTCTTGAGTCCAGTACGTTTCACAGGCGGGATTTCAACCACCTCATTATCTTCCCTATCTCCAGTCACATATCGTGACATTCCCTCAATCTTACAATCGAGAACACTAAGCTTCTGCATCTGTTTGCGAACATATCGATCGTTTCTGTTCCGAACGTTCTCCAACAAAACCGATGTAATCAACAACTCTACCGCAATAGCAGTATTGATATACATTTGCCAGGTATTGTTCCATTTCGAATACTCAGGATTAGAACCTGTAGTTCTTCCGGTAAAGGGAGCCTCGTTTCCAGTCGGAGAATATAGGTTTCCGCATGCAATCCAAATAAATATGCCCATCCAGTAGATCAACACTGATGGAAGAGAACCTAAGCATCGACTGAAGAAGGAACAGAGCCTATCGAACCAATTCTCTGGTGGCAAAGCGATATCAACGCACGACGGAGATGCTACAGCCAGATCGGTAACTAGTGTCCTCTCAGCAACACCCGAGTCTGCTTGGCCTGCCTTCTCTCCCGCACTCTTTCTCCTATTCTTCTTTTCCATCATCGTATTAAACAACCTCCTATGAGTAATATACCTCGACTTCAATCTACCATACAATTTGAGAAACGAATCGCTGTCATCAAGTTGCTGTCTCATAAGTAAGGTGTCCCAAGCATAAGTTTGAATAGACTGACCATCTTGCATTAGAATTTGCCATGTCGATGGTGCCTTATAAATTATCCCCAATACTATCCAGAGTATCAATACAAGCCACATGGCGAAGAACATATACACAGAACCAGCAATTCGAACAACGACAATGATCGCCCTATCTAGTAGAGAGACATAACCTTCAGTGTACGCATCGGTTATTTCAAACTTGTCCAATAGCAATTCCTTCTCTGTTAATCGCGAGGCATCGGAGTCGCTATCTATAGACTCGAACTTGCCAGCATTTATCATGCTACTTTTGACAAGTAGAGTGGTACGCTTTTTGAGTGAGAAGATGGCATGAAGCTTGGCAGATAGAGCAGTCATAGTGGGTGCACTTGAAGGTAGTAAGGGACCTCCAGTAAGGGACCTCCAGAAGGTGAAGAAGCGATGTTATCTGGTCAGGCGCCACCTATAAGAGATTGACAGTTGGTGTTAGAGATCTTCTGATGGCAGAGAACTGGTCGAGCAACCTTTATGAAACGACGCAACTTCCTTTGTATGCCTCGTGTAACGAATGAGTGACGAATTTAAATAGTAACCAAAAAAATAACAAAGGAAATGATGGGTAACAAGAAAGGAGCATTTATCTCACATGGCCCAAATCAGAAAGGGGCCCCCCGTAAATTTTGGGGAAGGGGCCGTTTTTCCCCGGAGAAGTCGGTCGGTGCTGAAATTTATTACCTTGCTGGGACTGAAATCCCTTAGCTTGTTTCTGCTGTAGTTAACTTCCGAGAGAAGCAAGGGAGAGAATGAGGAAAGGCATGGAATGGAGGCAATAAAGTAGTTGGGTAGGACGGCCTGCTCTACCTACAATTATTAGTTCTTCCAAGAGCGCCAGATTCTAATGAACTGCTAGATATGTTTCCCTCTTCACATCTGTCAGAGCTAAACGTCTAACTTTTTAGAATTCGAAACAGCGATAAGTGATTTACAGAGAGACATCTATTTACGCTTCTCCTGCTTTTACAAAACCTCCATTTTACAAATATCTTCAGTGCTGCCAGCTGCTCCACCCCGCTCACTTCAAGTTTCTGCCAGACAATAAGTGGCCTGGCCCGTAAGATGGTGTCTTTACAATTTTCTATTATAATAGTAGAGTATTCAGCCAAAAAATTACTAGCGTGCTAAGGGCGTAATATCCTAGCGTTAAGAATAGCTGAGTGATCAAACTCTATATCAGAATCGTTTTGCTTAGATTTTCACCTCAAATATTTTTGATCACTTTCATTGTCATCAGCCTCCTTGTTAGCTCAGTCGGTAGAGCGTTCGGCTTTTATGAGTTTCAATTCAGAAAGTCGACCGAACGGTCGAGGGTTCGAGCCCCTCACAGGGAGACAATTTTTTTTCTCCCCCTGTCCTGTCAAGGTTTCCTTTTTTGTATAGACAATTGACCCGAATTTTCAGTTGCCGAAGTGAACCCGAAATGACGACTATCAACTTACACCAAGTCTACTTCTTTCATTTTGATTCCGCCTGCCTCTTCTTATTCTTGCCATATCCTTTTTTTTATGGCTGAAACAGAGAATATATCGGAACTTGCTAAGGCCTTCTCGGATACCCTGACCGGGTATCAAAATCAGGTGAAGGAGCAACTTCAAGAGATGCCTCCTAGTTTTTATCTCCCAATCTATGGTTCGCTACTTTATGTCATGGTACTAGTATTGTCACGTGGTGGGGGGATCTTTAACATCGTTAAGGTGCATCCTGCAGCTAACCCAATTCGATTCAATCCTACCGGGAAGTCTTCGGTTTCTGTCACGGAACTCATTAACTCTAAGATCCCCGAACTTAGGAACCATGCCGTGTCCTTTTTCAATCCTTTCCTTTTCACTGGCCATTTGCAGACCATGTTTGCGGGAATTCGAAAGTTTAGACGTTCTGATAGGTTGTATTTTGGGCGTCAGATCATTCGTATGGAAGACGGGGGATCGGTGTCTCTTGACGAGGTCATAAGTTATGATCAGTATAGAAAAGTGAAGGTCACTGACAAAGATGACGTTCCCGAGGGACAAAATGAGAACATTAATGATACTACAAGGTATCTTACCAAGGAGGAGATCGAGAACCAAGGATCTCAGGATAACAAGCCGATGATTATAGCTCTTCACGGTCTCTCGGGATCATCAGCGGAATCGTATTGCCGATGCCTATTTAGCAGGTTGCACGAGAAACAGGGATTTGATTGCTTTGTGTTGAATGCACGTGGCTGCGGTAATACAGAACTTACCTCTCCAGCTCTATTTTGTGCCATGTGGACTGAAGACATTCGTCAGACAGTGAAGCTCTTGAAGAGCCGGTTCCCAAATCGGCCCCTCTTTGCTGTGGGATTTTCTCTCGGTTCTGCCATTTTGACTAATTATCTTGGACAGGAGGGAGATCATTCCGGTATTGATTTCGCAGTCACTTTGGCATGCATATGGGATTTAAGAGCTTCCGGTTATCAATTAGAGAATGGACTCATATCGGGAACTTTTTATGGCCCTATTATGGCATTACCTTTATTAAGATTATTATCAAAGCATAGGGATGAGTTAAGAAAAGATCCCATCTTTGCTCAGAACTATACACCAGAGACGGTTCGGAAGGTGCGCCAATTATCAGATTTCGATGATAACTTCACCTCTCCGATGTTTGGATTCACATGCGCCGATCAATATTACTTTTATGGATCACCTATTCAGCGAATGGATAATATCAGAACTCCGCTTTTGAACATTAATTCTTTGGATGATCCTATAGCTGGAACACCGGAGAGAGGCTGCATTCCTCTAACAAGGGCATCGTTCAACCCTTACATTACTATGATTACCACTACTCTGGGTGGTCATTTGGGTTGGTTCAAGTGGAACAATGTTAGGTGGTATGCCGATCCCGTTAGTGATTTAATGGGAGAATTATACAGGAATGTTTTTAAGGATGGGTTCAAAGTGGAGGTCGAAAAGGGCTCTATTCCTAAGCCTGTTTGTATTGAGGACGGCAGGTTGGTGAGAAGGCGGTAGGTGCAGCGAGTCAGCTATCGTCTTAGGCGGGACGTTCACGCCGATGTTTCGCAACCCAGTCATGCTGCACGTATACACTTACTCGCTGGTTAATCGCATTATGCTTATTCAACTCTACGACGATATATATAGCATTCACTAATAATTTTCCCCGGAGTTACCCGATTAGGTAATTTGTGGGGGTGAAAAACTACTAGTTACTCAGTTTAGTATATGCAATAGAATATATTTTCAATACAATAGGAAATAAACCAGTCTCTCTCTCGACCCACAACAAGATCACAGCGCAGGACCTGCTGCTATCACCTCCTCAGTACAAGAAGAAGCGTACTTCTCAAAGTTCTCCATGAACAACTGTGCCAAATTCGTCACCTCATCTTCAAAGTCGGCTTTACCAAGAGACCAGTTCCTGGAAGGATTGAGGAGCTCTGTTGGAACACCTGGACAGCTCTTTGGAACCTGCAATCCAAAGGTTGGGTAAGATTCATACTCAACCTTAGACAATTCTCCAGAATGAATAGCATCCAAGATAGCTCTGGTGAACTTCAAAGGACATCTCTTACCTCCCTTGGAGAAGGACTTTCCAGTCCATCCTGTATTTAGCAGCCAGGCACTAGCGTGATGCTCAGCCATCTTATCAGCCAACTGTTGTGCGTATCTCATTGGGTGAAGAACCAAGAATGGTTGGCCGAAGCATGCAGAGAAGGTAGCCTCTGGCTCTGTAATACCGACTTCAGTACCGGTCATCTTCGAGGTGTAACCGGAGATAAAGTGGTACATAACCTGAGATTTTGTCAACTTCGAAACTGGTGGTAACACACCTCTGGCATCACATGTTAAGAGCACTATATTACTTGGATGGGTGTCAACGGAACATGGGATCTTTGCAGAAGGAATGAACTCGATAGGGTATGCACATCTGGTGTTGGCAGTAAGCGAAGAATCGGTGTAATCGACGATTCTGGTAACGGGATCGTAGACAACGTTCTCCAAGACAGATCCGAAACGAATAGCGTTGAAAATTTCAGGTTCTTTATCAGCTGCCAAGTCGATACATTTAGCGTAGCATCCACCTTCGATGTTGAAGACACCGTGTTCAGACCAACAATGCTCATCGTCACCGATCAACTTTCTGTGTGGATCGGCACTCAAAGTGGTCTTACCGGTACCGGAAAGACCAAAGAACATTGTAACGTCACCATTCTGAATACCAACGTTGGCAGAAGAATGAAGAGTAAGAATATTGTGCTTGACAGGCATCAAATAGAACATGAGGGTCAAGATACCCTTCTTCATCTCACCAGCATATTCGGTACCCAAAATGACCATCTCCATGGCCTTGAAGTTGATCTCAACAGAGGTGGCGGAAGTCATTCCCTTAGTGAAAACGTTGGCTGGGAATTGACCGGCATTCCAGATCGTGAAATCTGGCTCGCCAAAGTGTTTCAGTTCATCATTCGTTGGCTTGATCAACATGTTCTTCATGAACAATGCATGGTAAGCACGTGCACAGACGATTCTCACCTTAATTCTGTATCTAGGATCCCAACCGGCAAAGGCATCGATAATGTAAACCTTTTCTCTGGTTCTCAAGTAATCGATAGCACGAGATCTGGAGATCTTCCAAGTCTGTTCATCGACCTTCTTATTAACAGGTCCCCACCAGACGTCGTGAAGAGAAGTCTCTTCAGCGACAATTCTCTTATCCTTTGGAGATCTTCCCGTTTTAGAACCAGAATAAGCTATAAGGGCACCAGTTGAAGAAATGGTGGTACCCTTCTCTTTAAGAGCGTCCTCATACAAGATAGGATAGGCTGAGTTGTAGTGAATTTTGGTATCTGCACTCAAACCCAAGGAAGCACCGATGGAAGTCTTTCTAGCGGCCTTGTTGAAGGGAGCGATCGACTCTGCCTCAACGGAAGAGGCATATTCTCTATTAAGATCCACAGCAGTTGGAGCCATAATGACGATAGTAGTTGCAATAGAGTACGAAATTGAAAGGAAGGGAGTAGGAGCTGCAGCCCACGAGGAAATACCATACTATTTATACATGGGCATTCCGTCTAGAGGGCTCTGTGAACTTGCGAAGACCGGGACTTCTTTTGGGTGCTTGTTTGTGCAGGCTCGTCAAGCCTCAAGCTCCGGGTCTGCTGGTGCACACCTTTACCCGGGTCCGGTCGTGCGCACTAAAGGAAAGCAGTCAACTTTTCACCGAATCTGTCCAATCACAGCCCTGAAAAGTTTTTCCTGCATTGTGAAAGATTTTTAGAGTCATGGTGTAGGGATGCCGACTCAGGATGGAATCTGGCATTCAGCTCTGGAGACCGGCGGTCAGTGCATAGCATAGCAGTAGTAGCAGTACGAGTAGAGGCATTGACCGGCGTGATGTTCATCGGCTCACGGAGTTTGCGGATTACCATGGCAGAGAATCTCTCTGGATTTGCAAATTCTCAATTTGAACTTCCATAAGTGCATCAAATCCTGGTCATCTGATGACGTGACATCTGTGGGCCTGTCAACCCAACTTCTTGCATATTCACTCGAGATCACCTCCCTACGAGATGGTTGTGTCCTTACAGGAATGTCCGATTTCCTAAAATAGCAAATAAGGGACAGTCCTTCGACTTGGGAGATGCTAATTTAGCTCAAACAGTCATAGGGCAGTCATCGTAGTGCATCAACCTGTCTTTAGACTTCAGCATTGAACCTTTCGTATGAATCTAGTTTGAACGTATTCATGAATAGACCATTCAGAGAAGGGCTGAGGATCTGTTGACAGCTTCTGATGCCAATCGATCTACAGCTACAACTATATACTGCTAAATACTCCTACAAGTTCGCACTTACTCTGGCTCCTTACCTTCAGCTGTTCTTCTTCTTGCCTATAAGAGACTGTGAGCAGGTCCATTATCCCCTCTAGGATACCCGTCATCGCTCTAGACTTGCCTCGTCAAGTCCCTCAAGTTGTAACTTGGTTACGTCACCCCGTTGAAAAGATTCCGGGGTCCAATTTTTGTGGGGAAGCACAGCCTTTGACGGATTGGGATGAATTTTCAGCTACCCGGCAAACTCATTCCGGTTTGAGCCGATTTTTCATAGTTGGAACAATTCGGGTGAGATAGGGATGGGGGAAAGTCCGATAAGTTCCAGGCGAATGAACTGATGAAGGATGGTGGGGAATGAGAAACGACTGAACTGGGTTAGGAAAGTTTAGCAGATTACTCATTCACGCCCGGCCTGCAGTGGTCTGTTAATCCTTAATCTACGAATCTTATAACCGCATATTTGCTGTGATGGGGTTTTTCCGTGCACGCTGATCAATTGACGTACGTCTACAATATTGAAAAAGTCATATCTTATACTAATAATACTATTCAAATCAAACTTATAATAACCTGTCTCAGTCGCGGTAGCAAGCATTCGGGTAGCATGGAACTGACACTGACTCCGACCCTGACTCTGACTGTTCAGCAAACTGCAATGGCGCAACATCGCTGAGCTCAGTAGAGCCTGCCGTACCTAGTTCACTCCATCTTATCTTGAACCTTATTAATCAAGTTATCAGCAGGCTCCTCTGGAGTCTCAACAATCTTGTCAGTCAAGGGTTTAATGACCAAATTGTAGACCACCTCTGCACCATTTGTACCTGGAGCTGCCAAATAAATCAAGAGCAAAGTCTTGAATAAGAAATATGCTGGAATCCAGTAAAGAATGGCACTTGACCAGAATTCCGCGATGTTGAGAAAGGCGAAAACAACCCAATATGTTAATAATCTGGTGTCGTCACTGGTTCCACGGGTCTTAAGTGCCTTCAAAGAGTTATAACATGGATAAACGAATCCAGCGAGGTTAGAAAGAAGTTCTCCTATACCTCCAACGTTCACGAAAACCAGTCCGAGATACACGATTCCAAGCGCAACAACCGCATATGATCTTGGCAGATTGGTACTTTGTTCAAACCCGTCCAAAGATTTGAAATGCTTGGTGCTCTTAACAAAATGGGGTGATTTGTTAGTAAGATTCTATACATTGGATCAACGACGGTAGTTTACTTACCTGGTCAATACTACTGAACGTATTCTGAACCTGTGATTTGATTGAGGCGAAATCCATTTTGTTATTGATGACAATTAGGCAAAGTAGGGATGAAAGAAGAGATACAGAAGGTGAATCCAGATAGCAAGCGATTATTAAGGCGGGATTTTTTCCCGTCGTTTCGCGGTCGCGTCTTTGACGTAGAAGAAAAAATGGCTGGCTAATGGCTCGGTGCGGCCAGTGTACAGGGATCGTTTAACTAAACTAAACTAAACAAGACTAACCTATAAAACATTAACACACTCCAGCAAGGCATTATGACTCCACTCTATCCGCTTAGTGTCTAAAGTCTCTCTGTTATTCCACTAAAGTCGAACTGCTGACCAACATTCTCTCCACCAATCTCATATCCAACCTTAATCCTTAGCTTCACCTTAGATCCTTCCTTTCCTGTAATCTTAATACCCAACGTGGCAACGTCACCGGGCGCTAAAGTATTCTTGGTAATAGCAGAAAGTTCTAATTCTTGATGCTTTGTCACCGCGCAGAGTATAGATATTCCTCGAACAGTACTGGAACTCGTCTCATTCTTCACAACACCTGTCAACGTAGCCTCCCCATTGCCAACATGACCTGGCACAAATCCAACAGAGATCGTAGAATCATTGTAGGCAGGTATTGGGGTCGGTAGTGAAGCTGGAGGTTCAGCTATTGGTATGGACTGTGTTGTTGGAGGAATAACAGCAGCCGATGGAGCTGCAGACGGACTGGACCCACTTAGCAGATTCAAGATATCGGTATTTCCCGTAACCTTCTTACCTGCTGCAGTCTTCTCATTACCCCCTGTTGTTCCGAATATATCCGATAGAATGTCCAAGGTGGTCTCCTTTTCTGCAGGTTTCGACTCGTCGGCCTGACTATCATCATTATCAAACAAATCTAGCAACAAATCACCAGTCTTTGCGGGTTCGGATACACTCTTCTGTGCGGTAGATCTTCCAAATAATGCCGCTCCTTCATGTTCCTTCCTTGGCGGTGGTGGCATCCTCTCCAAAAGTCCCTTCTTAATTGATCTAGGTTCCCCAAATATCTCTGTGTATTCGATGGCCCTAATCTGGACCTCCAAATTGGTATCTTCCTTAGACGAATCGATCAATTTTCTTAACCTTTCCACTTCTCTTGAACTCTTGAAACGAGAAGAGAGTTTAAGGGCCGCCGTTAATGAATAGAGTCTTATCTGATCCCTTTTAGAGGTCTCGTCAAATGTCGACAGCTCCAAGAAGGTATTCAAAACGTCAACCTCTGAAGCCTCGGTCACTTTCTGCGAACCCAATACAAGATCTCCATATTCTCCTAGACTCCATATTGTCACAATGGCAAGTCCAAATTGAGAGTATGCAACTTTAGAGGCATTTAACAGCTGTCTAACTGCCTTCTTTGTTAATTCGGTATCTCTGTTCTGCATCATTAATGCCAAGATACTGGAAATAATATCATCGGAGAAGAAATTACCGGCAATTTCAAGCATTCGAATCAAGGTATCGAAAGTCCAATCGATTCCGGGAGAATACTTATAGCAAGCCAACGTAAGCTGTGTAGTAATATACGTCTTAAGCTCGTCATCGGACGAACTGGTAGCAGCCAAGAATTGAACTAGTTCCTTCGTAAGCATACGAATATTCTGCTGATTCATAATGGCGAACGTTAGCTCTAATGCTCTTCTTCTAATAGAAACGTCGGCATCTTGCAAACAACCAACAATCATTGCTCTATGTCTCTGAACAGCCACAGGTTCATGGCTTATAACGCTAAGCAAAGTGTTCAAGGCAACATATCGAGTATTATTATCCTTCAAAGATAAGAATTTGCTAAGAATTCCAACACCCATGACACGCAATGAAGAGTCAGAATTGACAGCAAAGATCGTCATAACAGCTTCATAAAGGACCGCATGACCAGGACCTTTGGAATTCTCTAGACGGGCACAGATTTGTGTAAGAAGATCATCAAGAGCCTCCAAATTTGGATTTGATTCGTCTCCTTCAAGCAAATATCTCAACGTTTGTAGTAGGGAAACATATAAGAATGGGTCAGGAACACCTTTGACATCATATTCTGGGGAGAATCCGGTAGTGGCAAGAAATCTAAGATGTGCTAGAACGCCAGGAATCAACTTACGTAGAATATCATGAGAAGTCTCATCTTGAAGAAAGATTTCCCTCATCAATTGAAGAGTTCCAAGTAAAGTACCATGAGATCTTTCCTTTAGAAGGGAAGGGATTTTCTCTATAAAGACTTCTGCTAAATCTGGTTCCTTCTTAACCAATTTGGCAGCAACTATGGTGGCCTTCTTTCGAAGATAAGGTGAAGAGGTATTTAGCAAGCTCTCGACGTTCGCATATAGGTCCTTGGCTAATTCAGGAGAAGCAATGTTTCCCAAAGTAGATAGTGCTAGCCCTGCTATGTATTGATTAGGGCTCTTTAGATCATTATCTAATGAATTGGTAAGAAGTGTGAGGATTTCTTGATTCTCATCTAAGATTAGCATGGCAGCCATATAGCCAAGCCTCTTGTTAGAAAAGGAGGGTGAGACAAGTAACTTAAGGCATTCAACCTGGCCAAAATAGGTTGGTTCACCTAAGATGTAAAGGTAGAGCAATTTTTGGATGTTTTTACGACGATGTGATTCGTCTAGATGAGGGTCTCTGAAGGAAGTTCTGATCTTGGCCGACTCTTTACGAATCGCCGCTCTTTCTTCGGCGATTGTCTTGGTGGATCGCACAGAGCGGATGAAGGACCGTAGAGAAGTCATTATGAGCACTGAAACAGACGGGTCAACACGCAGTCAGCGGTAAAATGAAGGGAAGAGGGGGGCGGAGGTGGGAATAAGTCAAGTTGTGAGGTGGAAGAAACAGTGACAAGGATGAGAATGGACGTGTGAAAAAGTTGTGAGACGTCGATCGTCGCGTCGAAGATGGTTCACACTCTAAAGCCAAGGGGGCCCGTTCAGAACTACGAGGGACTCTACTCAGGTGGCTCTTTTAGTATGTAGGATTGACTGGTTAAGTTAGCATGAATCTGTAAATTGTCACTAGAATTCCATAGTCCCTAAAAACCTATTTAGCAAATTTTCATTTCATCAGGTAGACGTCTAGACTGCAGGGGACAACTAATCCCAATACACGCTCATCCTGTACCATGAAGTACCATCCTTTAGTCTATTTGGAACCATCTCAGTACAAACGTTCCATGTCGAAATTGCAGGGGCCTGAAACATATGTGCACCATAATTCCCGTCTCACGAATCTGGGTGCATTCCTCCAGCCTTCCGCCAAGACACTGGGCGCCTAAATTCTCAACCGCTCGTTCAAGATCAGCCGGATATACGAAGCAAAGTCTGGCTACCTTATGTAAGCCATACCACTTCGTATCTCCGCTGGCTTCTACGGGTTCCATTCAGTTCGTACAATCCGTTAGTCACCTACAGTTTTAGCAGCGTCACGTCACTCACCAGCTGCCTCATTACGGCATCTGTATAGTCACCTATCTGTCTACAACGGAACTGCCACCGCAGCCCACCTGGTCCTTCCTCACCGCTTCTATCGGACTACCCAGGCTCATCGGTTTCCCAATTGGGAGTCCCGCCGAGGAAAAATTTCGCAGACCAAGAAACGCCGCTATTTTTAAGGTCATCTCATAGAGTGAGGGGTTTCTGCAACGTTTGCAAGATCTCATTTGCCATCAATCTAATCGAAATATCTATCTCGTCTCTTCGTTTATGGTATCTGTAGCTTTCTAGTGTACCTTTAATAATGAAAGATCATCCACTGCAGAAAGAGGCTTCAACTACAACGGATGAAATAGATGTATTTCCAAGCTTGGACGAGAAACAGTTAGACAAATTGGGAGATCAATTGGAAAGTCAGACACAGGAAAGGCAGGAGGATCTCTCAGATCCTGCTGATCCTTCAAAAGATCATGATTCTACTACTTTGCCTGCCAAATTCAGAGAATCTGATGCCGGTGATGGCACCAGAAGGGAGGATCATATCTTAACGGGTACAAGATTCTATCTGTGCACTGTTTCCCTCATGCTCTGTCTCTTCTTGGTTGCGCTTGATCAGTTGATCACGTCAGCCGTTTTAACGGAGATTTCTAACCAATTTAACCAGTTCAATATGATGACCTGGATTACGGCAGGTTTCCTAATGGCAATGGGGTGCTGTTGTCAAGTGTGGGGAAAGTTGTCTATCAACTTTGGCCGTAAATGGACGTTGGTTACTGCTATAGTTATCTTTGAAATCGGTTCTCTAATTGCCGGAGTCTCTAGGTCCATGGACATGTTCATCGGTGGTAGAGTTCTTCAAGGAATAGGTGGTAGTGGTATCCAATCCATTATCATGGTTATCTTTACTGAAATTACTACTATTGATAAGAAACCTTTGTTATTCAGTTGCGTCGGTCTAGTCTTTGCCGTTGCATCTGCCTTAGGTCCCGTTATTGGTGGAATTTTTGGCACCTATGCAACATGGAGGTGGTGTTTCTATCTTAATTTGTGTTGTGGTGCCATAATTTTACCGTTCTTCCTATTCACCTATCGTCCAAAGCCTCCCGTGGGTACTTTCCTCGAGAAGATAAGGAGTATAGATTTCTTAGATTGCGCTTTAATGATAGCATCGTGGGTTTTGCTACTACTAGGTATTTCGTTCGGTCAGACTGGTTCGTCTTGGAAATCTGCGTCGGTTATTTGCTGCTTCATTATAGGTGGTTTGTTACTTATTGCATTCTGCATTTACAACTTCAAGTATTCTCCATCTCCAGTTTTGCCTTTGGATATTGTTCAGGTACGATCTATCGTAGCAGCTGCCGGTACGGTAACGTTCACGTTCTCTAGTTTCATCGTTGCTATGCAGTTCCTAAGCATCTACTTCCAGAATATCTTGGGCCATGATCCATTGCATACAGGAATATCAGTGCTACCTAGTGCAATCAGTACTTCGGTAGTGTCCGTTACTAGTGGAATTCTAGTTCAGAAGACTAGATACCTTAAGGTCTATTCTTTGATTGGATGTATACTGCAGCCGGCAGCAGTTGGGCTCTTCATTTTAATGGGTACCAGAGAAGATCTAGGTAAAAGTATCGGATTCCAAATTATGTTGGGTATATCTATGGGATTTAATTTCCAACCACCGATGATTAGTGCATTGATTGATGCACCAAAGACACCGGGATCGACTATATTGACCACAGCGTTCTTAAATTTTGCCAGAAGTATAGGTAGTGCGTTGTTTTCGGAGATAGGAGGAGCTATTTACACAGAGACCTTGAAGTCTGGCTTAAGGAAGATTGGTGGGCAGATAGAAGAGGTTCAGTATCCTATTGAGGAGGTCGTTCTAAGGACCAGCATATTACAGAAGTTAAATGACCATGATAGAGCGTTGATTATGGGTCAAATGGTTGACAGCATACACTATGTGTTTTATATGTGTGTGGGTCTCTCGATTGTGGGATTGGGTTGTTCGACAATGCTTTCGAGCAAGAGGGTTCCAAAGAGGGAGAATGTTGAGGCGTAGTTGGTGACCATCAGTAATCTGGGAACCCATTATCGAACGGTGTCAAAGCCCTAAAGCTTGGTAATATCCGGAAGGAGGTTAGGTTGGCTTAGCAGGCCGAAACTGAACTCTTTCAATTCTTAATTCTTGTTCATATATTTACTAAAGGAATGATAACATGGTCGTCGAAATTGCCAACAAGTGTAGCTGCTCATAACCAGCTATTTGCTGGCGCGTACGCTTCCCCGAGTGCGCATGCTTTCCTGCCAATTTCTTCCACTCAGTTGGTTCAGCTTAATAGTAGATATAACACTTGCCTTAGAACCCTAATATATCCTACCTTCCTCTCACTAAGGAATCCCTTCCCTTCCAGAAAATCCAATCCATAAGTACCCATCAATATTATCACCATTATACATGACAATATCCCACATATAAAATAGACAATTGATCTGTCCAATGAAACAGAGTACTTATCTGCGACGAATCGATCTCTCTGCTTGGAGAAGCTCTGGCCAACCCATCTCGAAAGCTGTCTCTTAGAGAAATGCTGGATCTTATCTCTATTTCTCAATATAGTAGGATGATTTCTCGTTACAGTTAACTTCAAAATCCATTCCATGAGACCGTCTTTGGGCACACGTTTACCCCTGAACTTCTTCAATTCATGAAGAAACGTTAAATGTCCACTTTTTGTGGATAGATCGACTTTAAGAGGACCAGGGAGAGCATTCATGGATATTTTGGGGAACACAAATATAGGTGAAAGCTTGATATCGGGAAGTTCTTCATCAGAGGAGAGGGCAATGACGTCCATGGGGAACAAGGGTCCAGGTAACAAGGAAATTGGATGTATAATTGGTAACAAGCTTGATTATGCCGGACGATAAACTTGCTTGGAAAGGCAGAATTTGCAGTAATACCACGAGTGAAGGTCAGTTAATAGCTACTGAACTGGATGTCAATATCCAATTAAGTAGTAAACCACCTCAATTCATGACCTTCCAAATGCTCCCATTTATATACCCTTCAAATAAATTCAAAAATGTGCATTGACAGCTGCAAATGCTCTTCAAAAGGCTTGTCTTTAACCATGTCTAATGGCTGGTTTATTGCTTAACAGGTGGGCAATAAATATGATATGTCAATAATTCTGCTACCAATCATGACGACACGAATTATTCTGCTACCATTCGACTATGGAGACAAATGTGAGGGTGATTTGGATGCTAATTCTGGAAGCGCTATACCAGATAGTACTACAACAGTCACAGTCGTCGAAGTATGTTCAGAAAAATTGAAAACTGTGGGTGTTTTGTTCTTGGCTTTGGACAGATTCTAATACAAAACATGAAATTGAAAATAGGTGGTAAAAATTTTAAGAAGCACATCCCTACACAGAAATGTTCCCAACATAATTTGACTACCGCATGCAGGAATACGACGCCAGCGACCAAAGAAGATGCAGATTGCTAAGATAGCCGCAAGCAAGGGAAAGAAATATTGTTTCTTTTGCGGCCACATTTACCAGCCCACTAATGGGGTGAGTAGCGCCCAGATAAGCTATCGGTACCGTTTGGGGTTTAGAACCGCGCATACGAAGGAATGCGAGGGAAAAACGAGTGGGTGAGCGATAGAGAGTATGTGTGCGAGAGCGTGGAGGGAGGAAGTTAAGTGGGGGGGGTAAGTGAAGGGAGGGGGCGAGGAATGGAGCGGAGCGAAGTACGAGCGAGTATGGGGTGGAGCACGGTGGAGCGAATTATGGACTTGACAAGTTAGGCATGGAAAAAGTAAGGAATGGAGTAAGTTCGGAGTAAAGCAAGAACAAACTATTTAGGCACATGCCAAGAGTCAGCCAAAGAGAGCCATCGTCATGATTGATATGTATGAATAGCACCCCTGCTCTGGGGTCTCGGTCGTAAGTTCGTCCGGGTTTACAGAGGACACGTGATATTAGGATGGATCTTTTCTCCGTTGACGTGGTCGCTGAAATCATCTCTTTAGGCTGCTGCATGAGGAAGAAACAAAATTTGTGCTTGGCCAATAAGACAGAGGTTTCCCGCTCGGAAGATGTAGCTAAAATGTTCCTGCTTGGGAAATATGCAGGGTTGTTTCTTTTTCGTGGGACTGGTCAAGAGCCGGGAGGAATTGACAAGTGGGCCCCTGATGAAGAGAGCCCCGGTGGAGCCATAATGGGAGGAGGGGAGGAGGAGAGAGAAATCAACTCTGGAACTTGCCGGGACGAAGACTATTTAGGAAGCTGCGAAGATTCGTTGGGCAGCCGGTAACGTTATTTACATGGTGAGCTAATTAAGGCTTGCAATATGCATGATGAGTTAAGATTCTGGAAGATACGGTAGCTAAGAGAAGCAGGTCGGTTATATTACGTCATCTAATTAAGTTAGCTTGAATCGCAAGGGTGAGGGTGAGGGGTGGAGAGAGGGGGTGAGGAGTAAAAGTGTATATCTCTCCATATACCCAGTTAGTAAAGAACTTAAAACAATTACGCTCTCTAACTCCGAGGATTGCTCATCGATCGGCTTGGCCCTCTCTTCGCCGGTTCACTTCGCCGTGGGCTGGGACGCTTGCTGGGATGCTTGCTCCTCATTATCACCCCTCACTATTCCATACTTGACCAATTCAGTATCTGGAACACCACATTTCCTTAATGATCTCTGACCTCTCCAATGATTGACCAATTGATAGGGTCTATTAAATCTTTTCCTACATCCCCATGATGAACCATCCGGATTAATCCCTAGACATACATGACCCCTTGAATGTCTATGCTGTTCTCTTATATGCCTTCTTAAATAATCCTTTGACATGAAAGTTCCTTTATAAGAACATCCTTTATATGGACATTGACAACGAACCTTGTCGACCTGCGAACGAGGGAAGTTGGTAGCTGATTTAGATGATGATGCTGATGTCGACGAAATTGAACGTTGGAGATGCGATGCAAGATGAGGTTGGATTGTAGACGGTAAGGAATAATTTGTCTGTTGACCTGTAGTGAGTTCCACCGGAAGCTCTGTATTAAAGTCTCTTGGTAACTCTCTGATTTCTGTCATTTCCTGTACCGGTTTTGGGTACGTGTACGGAGAGTACACTGGATAGAGGGGTCTGGTGAATCCAGAAGGAGCCATTTGTCCCGGTTGACCTGGAAGAGAATAACCTCGATAATCGTAGGACATTGGAGGAGCTATCGGTGTGCCCACTGCAGCTACCGATGAGCTTCCGATTGAAGGACCTGATAATGAACCTGTTAATGGTGCCGAAAAGGAGCCTGGTAGAGAGCCCGACAGAGGACCTACCATCGGCGGAACTGATAGGAGACCCTGTGGACTACCCTGAGTAGGAACACCCTGAGTAAGATACGAACTTCTTGACCCTTGCGAACTGGAAGCATGAGAGCTTGCTGATATTAAAGGGTGAGGATGGGAGAGATTGGACCGATGAGAAACTTGCGAAACTTGCGAAACTGTGGATACCTGTGAACTCCTTGAACCCTGCGAAACTATACCCAACTGATTAGCGGGAAATGCACGCTGATCAGCTTCATCCTCTCTGAGAACTTCACCTCCAGCCTTTAAGTAATTACTATTAGGAGTAGGTAGAATCCTCAGATCATCCCTAGAAGATTGGGGAGCAGGAGCTATTAGTTGGGGGCTTGCAGAATCGGTAGGTCGGTATAAATAAAACGGGTGGGATGCGGGAGCAGGTAAAGGATATGGCATGCTCATGCCGAGGCAAATCGAATTAGAAAAATAGAATAGATTCACACCAGTGTCATAATAATTATTGTGGTTTTGTTACCTCCGGATGCAACACCAGCTTTATATATCTTGAATACGAACTGGGCTGTTTGAGTTCCTGGTGGATTTCGCTTTCAGGGCTTTGCAAAAGAAAGGTTTAAGAACAATGCACGATGAAAAAGAAGCCCACCTCTGAAACAATGGGAAAGTTGACATGGAGACTAGTGGTGAAGGGGTATCGGTAAGGGGGAAGTGTAGGGCTGGAAGGGGAAGGGGGAAGGTAAAGATTCAAAGTGAGGCACTAGCCGATGGTGGTGTATTGAGTGGATACAATGGGGCGGCGGATCAATCTGCGCACCTGTTGCCTCTTTTAACTTTTACCCATTGGGTTTTTTCTTTACTTCCAGTGAGTTGACGCACTGCCTCATGCACAACTGCTCCACGCACCATGGCAAAATATGGTAATACCGAGCGGTCGAGAAGGTTTCGATAGGCAGTCTACGTCATTGAATGTGTGGCTATATTATGTACTTGTTTAACTAAGCACCGACTTGATGCTACACATTTACTTATTGCTACATAACACATTTTAGTTAATCTTGCACTTCCCCCCAACTACGCAGTAGGCATGTGGCTCTTTCTCGCATGCCTACTGTGGCCAGCCCAGCGATATTTTTTGGGCCTTGGGTCTTGTTGAACCATGCAGTTTGGTAGTGCCAATACAGAACGTTACTATTGTTAAAGCCTTTCGGGGACCCCCCAAAAGTTGACTTTTAACCGTTGCCCACGCTCCACTTGGTATCCCACTTTTACCTTATGTTGAATGGACTTATGTATACCGATCGTCTGTACGTATCGATCACCTATAGATGGTATTTAACTAGTACCATATGATCACCTCATAAATTCAAATACCGATGATCGGCCGGCCGCTGACTGGAGGGGCGCGCGATTTCGCGAGCCCACAACGCCGCACGAGATCTGCGTGCGACCTGCTGGGTGAGCTCGTTACTGAGTCAGGCAAGGCCAAGTACGCGCGGTAGCGAGTAAGAAGCGAAGGCAGCTCGGCAGACACGATCAAGACGGTACAGACGGTATTCAAACCAGTAGACTGGGGGATTTCCTCATCACGCTGCACAGTAACCCGAAAGTCGTGATCCTACAGTTGCGGATAAATGCTGTAAGCATACGAACATTCCAATTGTCTGATCGCTTTCTTCGGTTCCGTTAATGGGATATCCCACACTCTCTCCCCAGACTTTTTATAATCCCTATCAACATCTTAACTTTATCCCACATCCTTACCACCTGAGTGCTGTAGCCCTTTTCCGTGCCAAACAACTCATCCCCTCCATCGAGAACTCGTAGATCCCGTCCTCTTCGTTACACAACAATGAAAGGCATATGATATTCAATATCAATAAATATTTCATCCCATCACCGTGACCATTATCGTCCACCCCCCCCCCCCCTCTTTAGAGCTCTTCAGATCGGCCCCATTTTTCCGCTTCCCCTGCCCCGTCCAACTTTCAGTGGTCCGGCTGAACCCATCTGGTGATCGTCAGAAGCTTCATCAAGAAATCCGAGCGGTCATACTGCAACTCAGCTGGCCTCGCTACTTAAGGGATTATCTAGATGAAGTCAATTTCGGAATTTGTGCACTTCCTAAATTTGACCAACCGATAAATCCCCCAAAATTCGGGCTCGATGACAAGCAGGGGTTCATTATAACTCCGAATATCATTTAAACCAAGTTTGGCAATGTGCTTTAATCCGAAGGGAGAAACTTCCTTTATCCGTATGCGAAGCACGTGACATTTTCAGCCAACCAAGGTAATTGGAATGTTCTTTCTGTTATTCAAATCAAGTCTAATTGATTTCACGGACGCCAATTCACAGAAGTACGTATTTTGGGAGGAGGAAATCCTGAAAGAGGCAGCAGCCGCTAGCAGAGCCTGGTCAAGCCATGTTTAGGGAGTCCTAGGAGAAATCAGGCGTCTTCTGGCTTCGGGAACATTGATTTCACTCAAATTCAAGTTCTCAGTGTTGGTATGGAATCCATACTAAAGTGCTCCGACGGCAAGTGAAGAAAATCGGTTAAGCGCCAATTCGAACCTGTATAATTGAAAGAGGTCCCTCAAATTAGGCGCTTAGAATCCTCCAAACAATTGAAGGCGGGCATGGTCGAATCTGCTGAAAAGCAGACGATTAAGGAGGATGATACTCCCTTACCTGGGGAATAACCAGCTCCGTATCCGTGGAAGGTCTAAGTAGTCCAGGCTGAAAGGGATTTATATCGATTACGTAAGCACTATCGGTAGCCTACGGAGATTACCGAAATGGGATTAGACATGAGCAATTTTCTCGCAACTCCTACAATCCTGTTAGATCCTGACATGGTTACTGTCGTGACAGACCGCAGATACTTACGCTCTCATCTAGCCCGTCTACGTGACCTCTAGATACGGTGTGCCGGTGTCGCAGTCCCAATCGTGCAAGGGTCCGGCACGCCGATCGACCGTGCGCCAAAGACCGTGTACTAACAAATGCTGCCGCCTGAAAAGCCTCATCCGTTATCATCCTTCTTTATCCCTGAACTCATCCTGGTATCCTCTCATCTCTCTTCTTCTTCTTCTTCTTCTTCATCACCATGTGCTGCTGTAACTGCTGCGACTGTCTTCTAACAGTTCTAGCGTTTTTCTGCCCGCCGCTTACCGTGGCCATCAAGAGAGGCCTATGTTCCTGCGATTTCCTAATTAATGTGGCCCTCTGTATGCTTGGATACGTTCCAGGATTAATTCATGCATGGTATATAATACTTACGGATCCACCATTTATGGTCGATGATATAGAACGTCAGATATACATCGTTACACCTCCACAGATAGTTCACGTGCAACCGGCGAGTACTACGGTGACGTTTGCACACCCAGAGCCGTTCCTTGAGAGCACCAATAATATAAGCAGTCAGAATGTGTTGCCAGTTTTAGAGAACGGCCACCAACCGGGGAACTTGAGTCCATTATCGATGTCACCAGGGCAGGCTGAGGAGGGCTACGGGGCCATTTCGGAAGAACCGCCAAGTTATGAGACCGCTATGCGCGGAGGGAAGTAGCGACTAGACAGCAGACCAATTTACATGCGCCTACGAGGGAGTCATGAAGCGCACTTATCCGCGACGAAGACGTACGGACGCTTTTCAAGCGCGGTTGGTAGATAAGTAGTCGAACTTATTAGTAGATTCAGATAGGAGAATAATATACCATAAATTCGGGGACAGTAAAATTATGGGGTGTAGATAGTCGCGGTAGTGGTGATAAGTAGATCGATCGTTACCTCTGGCCTCGCCACTTGTTGATCCTTATAGCGAATACACCAGCTGCTTAGCCTGATTAACTGGCTCATTCGACAGCATGTACTCACTAGCTTTATCGGTACCGTCCACTCACACCTCTCCGGTGTCTACAGTCAAAATAAGTCCAGATGGAAAATTCCTCGCTACGGCATCTGCCGATAAAACCATCAAACTGTGGACGCCTCAGGGCAAGCTCGTCCGTACGTTACATGGCCACACAGAAGGTGTCTCCGATGTGGAATTCAGTCCGAATTCAAAGTATCTCGCGTCATGTTCAGACGATCTGACTGTTCGTATCTGGGACTTGTCAACAGGCGAGACGATTAAGATACTTAAGAGTCATACATATCACGTGAATTCACTCCGCTTTAACTACAAGGGCTCTATCTTGATCACAGGGTCTTCTGATGAGAATATCCGGATCTGGGATGTCAAAAGAGGCCGTTGTTTGAAGACACTTAGTGCTCACAGTGATGCCATATCGTGCGTCGATTTCAGTTTTGACGCGTCGATCGTCGCCAGCGGCTCTTACGATGGGTTGGTTCGACTCTTTGACTTGGATACGGGACAATGTTTGAAGACGTTAATTGACGATACAAGAGGAACCAACTTCCCTGTCAGCTATGTTCGGTTTTCGCCGAATGCCAAATACGTGTTATCCAGTTCTTTAGACGGATATTTGAGGCTATGGGATTATATGAACAACCGGGTCGTTAAGACGTATAAGAATGCGGGTGGAAATCCTGTTGCAGAGAAGTATTCATTGGGTACTAATTTCATTACCTGTGGAGGAGATCAGATGATTAACTCAGGGGATGAAAACGGACATATAATATTTTGGGATATACAGAGCAAGGAGATAAGGCTTGTATTGGAAGGTTCAGAGAAGGGGCTTCCGATAATGCAGGTTGATAGTTATAAGGGGGGTGAAGTGATAGCGAGTGTTTCTTTGGGTGGTGAGATGATGGTATGGGAGAGGGGCGGCGGCAAATAACCAATTAACAAGCACTTGCCAAGCTAGGGCCCACCACCATACTACATTTGAAAGATTTAACCTTTACGATACATCTTCGGCTCATGCTCTACCTGGTTGTAATTTAACTCAATTCACGACTAATTATATAGATAATAGCTAATCGACCTGTCACTTCTCAGGAGGTGCTTCAGCTGGTTCTTCAACGACGACCTCCTCTGCTGGAGCCTCTGTAACGTCTTCAGCTGGCTTGTCTTGGGAAGTAGAGCTATTGAGTCTCTTCTGTAAGGATTCGTATTGTTCTCTAAGGAACTTGATGATTCTTCTGATAGGCATTTTAGGATTGATCTAGGGTGTTTGGATAATTCTAAGAAGAGAAGGAAGAGTGAGAAGGGGGGGGGGGGGAAAGAAAATGTGCGGATGGGCCAATATATTAGGCGCTGAGGAAACAAGGAAACAAAGGGATTCGCTACCGGAAAAGGAAATTTGGTGGCTGGTGAGATAGGTTGATAGGGCAGGTGCGTAGCTACGAGTCAGAGACGAAAGGAAGGTAAGCAACTGGCTGCCACATACAGTGGCCTAGAAAAGGGAAGGAAACGAACAGTGAACAATTCCACCCAGTACAGAAAATCCCCACTACCTCGCTACACAATTACTCATATTGGATCCACTAATATACATTAACCTATACCCATATTTACAACTCCTGAGATGCTCTTGCCTTCTTCTTTGGCAACAATGAAGGCTGGATGTTTGGCAAAACACCACCTTGAGCAATTGTGACATTACCCAATAATTTGTTCAATTCCTCATCGTTTCTGATGGCCAATTGTAAATGTCTTGGGATGATTCTCGTCTTCTTGTTATCTCTTGCAGCGTTACCGGCCAATTCCAAGATTTCGGCGGTCAAATACTCCAAAACGGCAGTCAAATAGACTGGTGCACCAGATCCAACTCTCTGTGCGTAGTTACCTCTTCTTAGTAATCTGTGAACTCTTCCCACTGGGAATGTTAATCCAGCTCTTGCTGATCTTGAAGTTGAAGCCTTCTCAGAAGTTCCAGCTTTTCCACCTTTTCCTCCAGACATGTTTGATTATTTAATTGGTTTAAGTAAAGTAAAGTTTGTTAGGCAACAAAAATTCAAAAAGGGGTTTTTTACTTCTCCGTCTTTCCTTAAGGACAATTGACTCCCTTTATATAGCAACTATTAGCTTTCATCATAAGGCAGTCACGTTTCATTCGGCAGCCACATTCCCCAATTTTTAACCAACTAGATTCAAATAAAAAGGGTGGCGAAAACAAATTAATCATTCTGGTATTTACTCATCAGATGTTAAATCGTGGAACGGCACCTTTATCGCGAAACAGTGCCCGTCCAGATCGATGGTGCTAAAAAACTACCAAAACCTCACTTTGTGTGAGGCATGTAGTTTTTCGCGAATTGCACTCAATTTTTTTTCGGTTTGTTAGTCCTTCCATAGTAAACAAATGTTAGCTGCCCCCTCCGGCGGGGTGGTATATATAAGGAGTGTCTTTGGCTCCAGTTACATCTGCGCACACTTTTGTTCTTGTTCTCTTTCTTCTTCTTCGTATCGTATCAACCAGTTAAATATTATTAATTCATAATGGCACCAAGAGCAGAAAAAAAGCCAGCCTCAAAGGCTCCAGCTAAGAAGACCACCATCGAGCCTAAAAAGAGAACCAAGTCAAGAAAGGAGACTTGGTCCTCTTATATCTACAAGGTGTTGAAGCAGACTCACCCTGATACTGGTATTTCTCAGAGAGCCATGTCTATCATGAACTCTTTTGTTAACGATATCTTTGAAAGAATCGCTACCGAGGCCTCTAAGTTGGCCGCTTACAACAAGAAGTCCACCATTTCAGCCAGAGAGATTCAAACTGCTGTGAGATTGATTTTGCCAGGTGAATTGGCCAAGCATGCTGTGTCCGAGGGTACCAGAGCTGTTACCAAGTACACATCTTCCACCTCAGCTTAGGTGTTATATTAGGGTTGTATATTAGTAAGGGATTTGATGAATATGAGTAGTATTGAGTAAGCAATGGGAAACGGGCAACGAGCAGCGGACTAACCATCAAGTCAGCTACGTAAGTGTAGTACATTCAATTACAGGTGATTCAGTTCACCGTCCCCCCACCCTGACATTATCGTATCTTCAATTAAATCACTACATTTACTAAATATGCCATCATTATTCAGTATTGGTCAATGCTGTATTCGCAATGACTTCCGTTGCCACCTCGGCTGTTCCTTCTGTCACAAGTCCCGTCTTTTCTGATTCGGCCGTTTCTGCCGTCGTTTCTTCCACACCATCTGTTCTTTCCACCTCCTGCATTTCCGCTCCAGCAGCTTCTATTGCTTCATCTCCATTTTCGGGCTTCTCCCCGTTCTTTTTAGGTCTATCCAACCGAGATAGACACAAGTGGGTTAATTGACGTGATGATGGTGCCCTATACGACCCACCAGAAACTATTCCAATCATTTTCCTGAATGGTTCTTCATCAGCCATCGTAAATGGAAGTCCTTCTGCAAGCAGAAACTTGGCCAATGCCATATCTTTGCTACTCTTAGTCGTTAGCCCGCTTTTCCGTGGCCTGGACCTCGAAGGTGAACTCAAGTTCGAGGTGTCCATAGATGTCGATTCTCCACCAGAAAGCACCAACCCTTGTGCATTCTGTACCTTCTGTGCCTTCTGGGCCTTCTGAACTGCCTCTGCAACTTCCTCCTCATTAACCTCATCATGTTCACCAAACGGCTCGGGTATCCTCTTATTCTCGGGAAGCCTTCTGGTAGTTAATACCTTGAACGTCTTTTCATCAAGTGCAGCTTTGGTATTGGCACATCTCTTCGAATGCATTAGCATCGTCTCAGCGGGACGTGGCGACGTCTCCTGTCCGCAATATTTACATTTGGCACGAATAATCCGATCTGTATTGGGGTCCCTAACACTCTCGTACAAGGTCCAAATGGCTTTAGCGGGTCTTCCCCTATGATCACTACCCGCAGGTCGCTTGCTAGACTTGTTCCCACCTGGAAACACTATGTCCACATTCAAATCGGACGCAGCAAACCTTCCATTTGAATCGTGCAAAACTTCATCGCTGTTATTGTATCCAAGCATGTTTGATGCACGCAAATGGTACGCAAATAAGCAACACAAAATGGCTCGACATCAACTGAAATAAATGATGTCAGTGGAGGCACGTAGAAGGTTTGCGACGCGTCGATCGTCCTGAAAGGGACTAGGCTGTTTGGTAATCTGATCTCGGCGTCTACTTGCTAGCCATGTGGTAACATTACTCAGTATTCAAATCCTAAAAGTATCCACTGCAAGGTTCTCTATCCATTCCTTAAGGATCTTCAACCCCAGATCTATTTGTCTCATAATTCTCCATCTGATTCAACTTTCATCCTTAAGAGCTACAATTCTCTCTCCTTAATTAAACCAACTCAATATAAATCTTTCAATTCCCAGTGAATTTTTAATAAGCTTCCATAACCAGACTATTTCAAGCCTATATATAGTTCTCTCCCAATTTCACCTAATCATGCCCACCCCTTCTTCCTTAACCTTGCCCCTTCTTCTTCTCGTCCACTACAATTACACAGTCGTGACATGACAAATGCACTGCCTGATAAATATTCGCACAGAAAAGTTAAAAAATTTTCAGCACGATCCCTCTTCTACTTATCTTGTCTTCCTTCTTTCCTTCCATTTTGCTAACCCCTTCTCTTCTACTCCCATCGCATCGTCTACACAATGCCTTCCTCTATCTCTGACGCTTTCATCGTCACCAGTTTACCGAGGTTGCCCGCAAAGGCGGACCTCTCTAAACTCTGTACAGTTCCAAAGATAGGGTCCTCGTCCTCGAGCACGTTTGATATGGGTGTTAGTGGATCGTTTTTAGGTACATTTGTTACTAGACCTTCACCCCACATGATTTGGTCCTATGCATTGTCACCACAGAGTATAGTGAATGCGATGGATAGTTATACTTTTGAGGAGACCGATAGTTCTTCTGAAAGGAGACTCTTTGCCGTGTCCCTAACAGAGCGGAAGAAGCACATTCTGAAGTTTATAACGTACGGATCGAAGGAAGATACGGAAAAGGAAACTTCCGGCAACAGTGAGCAGTCTACCACAGCATCTATTGATGATGACACTACAGTAGAACCATTACGGGAGGTGAAAACTAAAGAAATACGGCTACAAAAGGAGGTTATAGGATTGGAGATATCATCTGATGGCTCTAGAGTTGTCACTCTTAACGAAGATGGTGAAATTAGCGTGTGGCAGTTTAATGCAGAGGATAAGCCGCTCTTCTCGTCTAGAATATCAAAGAATATAAAATCGGGGATTCTCTTCCATCAGTTCTTATCACCCTCAGATCTCCAGATCCACAAAGACCCAACGGTTTCTATGGTTATACTATTTGTTGAGAAGGACTCCAAGACTTCTGCACTTTCCAACCATCTCTGTGCTATAACTCCTGACAATATTTTAGAGCTAGCCACTTCACCTATTGATGGATTGACCACTTCCAATCCCTTAAAGTTTGCATTCGATCCTTCAGGCAAACTACTTATCCTAGAAGATTCACCCGAAATGGACCTACATGTCTATGGTCTTCCCTACACGTCCGAGATCAAGACTATAAGCAACCTTAGCAACGTGTTTTCACACGAACCTCTCGATGCTCCGATTTCATTACTCCCTGTCTCTACAAATAGAATTCTCGTGAGTAAAAACAGCACGTTGGCATTGATAGACATTCAATATGAAGCTGTGCTTTCATCTTGTGATTTATATCCTCGGGCTAAAGAGTCCAATGGCAATGCCAAACCACCAAGAAGTATTACGTTATTGCGCTCGGTTGTCGTGAAGGGAAATACTTTGAGAACTAAAGAGACATTTGCATTATTATTACTTAAAAACAGCAGAGATAACAATGCTGTCTTAGATCATTTGAGCCTCGATGTTGGATTAGGAAAGCTTAGTGATGTGTTGGGTAAAGGATTGCATTCCGAAGAGGGCAAGAAATTTGTTGGTTTGCCATTATTGGTTACTGCAACGGAGTTTGAATCGACAGCGAAGGATAGCGCTGGATTGCTAAGCCGATCCGATGAGGCCAGTGGTAAATTGGTCAAAGTTTATTCGCAGATGGAGAAGCTGCGTAAACTGGGCAAACTAGAAGACTTAGAAAGTTATGTTGTTTCATTTCTCAAGATGAGTAAAGCAGCGGAGTCTGGCGAGAACTTTGTTGTTCCTGAAAGTTGGAACGAGAATAAGGGGTTGAGAGTTTATGAGGTTGAGAAGGATAGAATTGTTGATCCGGAGTTCATAAGGAAGGTCACACTGCTTCTATTTGACAAGGGAGAAGGAGATAATTGTATTGCGCTATCAGAAGAATTCATTCCTGAAAGAGCACTCACGTATCTTCTTACACATCCTCTATTTCCTAGACATTTGACTCCAGGATTACTTAATGTTCTCTCTGCTAGCTCTCCACGGCTTATGAGACAAGCAATTGTCACATGTCCTAACATTCCATGTGGAGATCTAATCGAACAGCTAAGCTTGGTTGAAAGTGAGGATGTTTTCAAGGATTTGGTTGCCAGACTTATAGACGAGTTTTCTAGCGAAAGAATCACTACGGAGACGGTAGACTTGTTGAAGAAGCAATCGTCTCATTCTTCAGGAAATGTTAATTTGGATAGGATCATCCAGAAGATCTTGAAGCTCAACTATGGATACGAGATACTCAATTCATTCATTGATTCTAATGGATTGGTTTTAAGCTTGCACTATTCTAAGAACGAGACAGAGCTATCGAAATTGATGACCAAAGCACAGGAAAAGATCGATAATTTGAAGCAGAATAGTGAGCTTCTTTCGTTGGTTGATCAGACGCTTATTTCGGCGGATATTGAAGGTGACAAGAAGAGAGGTAAGAAGAAGGAGATTAGAGGAACTACGATCATAGAAAGAGAGGACAGTAAGATGGATTCCATGCTAAGGATTGTTAATAGGCAGACCAGTGGAAGTAGGGCGGTCGTTATCGATAAGACTGTTCCAGTATATTCGATTGAGAGGCTGGCCATATGAGGCCCACTGGGGGTAGCTACGTATTAGGTAATAAATACATCTACAGATCCATTAATATGGTAAACTCAGGCTCATCTCAATATCATCTCCACACTGCTCGAAAATGGAATAGTTCGTTCGGACTTGGTGGTGCTCGAAAAAGTTCGAGGAGAAGCGGCGATGTGTTAGTTACCACCAAATTTCAATCTCACCTCGACAACCATCTCTTCTTTCTTTTAAAGCAGCACTAATTAAGATTGGGCAGTTAAGATAGGGCCCCAATTACAAATATGAGAAGTATCATTGCCAGAATTGTGGCATTGTTCACAATAATCCTGGCCTATTGCCAAGATGTAATTGCTGCTGAAGCAGCGGACCTTCCAGAACTCTCTGACGTGACCCATAAGGTGTACTTTGATATAGTTCAGGGAGAAGGAAAAGATGAGGAGAAGCTTGGAAGGATCGTTCTTGGATTATTTGGCAGTGTTGTTCCAAAGACAGTCGAGAACTTTTACCAGTTGAGTATCTCTGACGATCCGAAGTTCGGATATAAGGGATCTAGATTCCACAGAGTGATCAAGAACTTCATGATTCAAGGAGGTGATTTCACCAAGGGTGACGGAACTGGAGGAACATCAATCTATGGACCAAGATTCGAGGACGAGAATTTCCGTATTAAGTTAGACAGACCGGGATTATTGGCTATGGCTAATGCTGGTCCAGATTCGAATGGATCTCAATTCTTCATTACCACGGTTCCAACGCCATGGTTAACAGGACGTCATGTTGCATTTGGAATTGTTTTGGAGGGATACGATATTGTTGAGAAGATTGAGGGAACCAACACTGGATTCATGGACAAGCCTAAGAAGCATGTTATTATTGCTGATTGTGGATCCATTGACGAGGAGGAGGAAGAAACGAAGGTGGAGACAGAGGAGACTGTGGAGTCAGAGAAGGCAGAAGAGACAGTTGAGCCAGAACAGCCTGTCAAAGATGAATTGTAGGTAACGAACGTATTATAACATAGGTTCAAATTGATGTAATTGATGTACTTGCTTCGCGAGGTCCTATTGGTTCGATAAGGATATACGTAGATCCAGTACACGGGGGGGAGGTAGGTGAAGAACGACCCGTCCGAAGGGTGAAAACCGACCTTAACTGATGCAATGTAATTGGTTAGGTCACATTGTAGTATGCTGTGAACCGCCCGTACCTGCCCCCTCCCCCTGGTGCCTTCTCTACGCCGGCTTATCTCAGGGACTTCGAGCGTGAAATGCCTTAAAAATTTTATGATACTCTAATTTCCTTCGACTCCTTCTAAATATTGTGGCTTAATTGCTGTGTACGACAAGTTATTACTTGTTCATTTGTCTCCTTGAAGTTAGCGGTAGTGCTAGATAATCAGATCTGCTCTCAGTTAGCACCATTGACCACTATACCATCACCACCACATTGTATCACCTGCTTGGCACGAGCTCAGTATGAGCTACACATCTGCATACTCCGAATCATCGCTACCGCGGCCCATCAATGCCCCACAACGTCATAAGAACTCCTTCTCTATGGAAGGGCATACCTTGGGTAGAAGCTTCGTCTATAGTAGCTTCAGGGATACCAGTTATCTAGCAGGATCTACTCCGCCTGTCCATTCCACCACCTCTGTCCATGAAGATACCGCCAATTTGGCCAGTATAGGGCTTGGCGAGGAAGAAGGAGGAGGAGAAAATGCAGTGATAGACAGTTCAGAAAGCTTAGAGGGCAGGTCCCTTGAGCCCTCCCCACCCACTTACGGCGCTACGGGGACTCCAATTAGATATAATATTACCACGGGGTCTCCCAGTAACGGTTCTCCAAGTGGTTCCGTTCCTCGTTTAAGCGGCCCCTTTTCAGTGCGTCCGTCTAGCTATTCGGGAAACTATCCGATTTCACCTCCTGAAGTCCCCGGTGGTGTACAGGGAACACCAGCTGTATCTACTTCTCGTCCATCTCTACCTGACGATCTTGAATCGCTTAGCCCGAAAAACACCCTTCCAACCATTTCGCTCCATAACATTGGACCTCTTCTTGACATCGATCACATCACTTCAGTATCTAAAGATGCCTTTCATACTGCCCTACGTTCTCTCCCCGCTGTCTTTCTAGGCACCCTACTTAACATCCTTGACGCTCTCTCTTATGGAATGATCATGTTCCCTCTCAGTGAAGCTTCATTCAGTAATATGGCTCCAACAGGACTCTCCATGTTCTATGTGTCAACTATAGTTTCACAACTAGTCTATTCACTTGGTGGTTCTGCTTTCAAAGCTGGAATAGGCTCGGAAATGATTGAGGTGACTCCGTTCTTCCATCAGATGGCTACCTCTATCATGTACAGTATGGGAGAAGACAATCAGGCTGGTGTATTGGCAACTACAATGGTCACATTTGCATTTTCATCCATAATTACTGGAATCTGCTTCGGTTTACTAGGAAAATTCCGTCTTGGAAAGCTTGTAGGCTTCTTCCCACGGCATATTTTAGTCGGCTGTGTCGGTGGTGTCGGTTACTTCCTTGTCGTGACTGCAGTGGAAGTTTGCTCTCGGATTGATGGTGGTATACAGTACAATTGGGATACAATGAAGTATCTATTCCAACCTCTAGTGCTTCTGCAATGGGTATTTCCTCTTTCTTTAACATTCCTACTTGTTGTGGCCCAGCATCTAATTCGAAGCCCACTTTTGGTCCCGGGATATATCATTCTGGTCTTTGTCGGTTTCCACTTACTCATAGCATTGGTTCCTCAATGGAATCTACAATCCGCAAGGGAGTACGGCTGGATCTTTCCTCTTCAACAATCTCAGGAGCCTTGGTGGTCATTCTATAAGCTTTACAGCTTCTCCAAAGTCGACTGGTGGTTGGTTGTTAGTCAGATTCCAACTATTTTCGCTCTAACCTTCTTTGGTGTACTTCACGTTCCTATCAATGTTCCCGCTTTGGCCTTATCAACAGGAACTGATGCTGTTGATGTCGATAGAGAACTTCTGGCTCATGGAGTAAGCAATGTCTTGTCAGGACTTGCTGGTTCCATTCAGAATTACCTAGTTTACACCAACTCGGTTCTGTTCATACGTGCCGGTGCCGATTCTCGTCTCTCTGGAGTTCTTCTAGCAATGGCTACCGTTTGTGTCATGTGTTCAGGTCCCGCCATTATAGGATACATTCCTGTTTGTGTGGTGGGTGTTCTAGTTTTCCTTCTAGGTTACGAATTGGTGAAGGAGGCTCTTTGGGATACGTGGGGTAGAGTTAGACCTTTCGAATATACCACCATTGCAGTCATAGTGGCTACAATGGGAGCTGTAGATTTCGTCGTTGGTATACTGGTTGGAATTTTACTTGCGTGTGTCAGTTTTGTGGTTCAAGCTTCCAGTGAAGAAGTTGTCACGGGTATATACAGTGGTGAATATGCTAGATCCATTGTGGTAAGGCATCCGAAACAGCTTGAATTCTTGGAGAGAGTTGGAAGACAGACCTGTGTGTTTAAGCTCACAGGCTCGCTTTTCTTTGGATCCATTGGAGGACTAGAAGAGAAAGTCAGATCGAGATTTGCTAGACAATCCTGGCAAAGAGAGCCAGTGAAGTTTCTGATTTTGGACGCAAATAGGGTCTCGGGGATCGATTTCTCTGCTGCCGAGGGTTTTAGACGGATACGTAATTTGGTTGTTGAGAAGGGATGCTACCTGCTTATCTCCTCGGTCGACCAGGGTTCAGCCATTGTGAGGGCTTTGGAGGATTGTGGGCTTTGGGAGACTGAAGAGCATAGGGAAAGAGTCCAGCTATTTAATAACTTGAATTCTGCCTTGGAATGGTCTGAAAACAGGTTCTTAGCGGACGTTGCAGAATTGGCCGGCAGCAGGAGCAATTCTAAGAGAGCCATTTCCTTTAGTGCAAATGTACCAACCAGCGCAATTCCTGCCAGAAGTCCTTCATTTTCCGATAAAAATCCCTTACTCCTTCCAAGGGATCCATCTTTCCCAGGCCAGTCCAACAATAGAGTCCCTCTTCTTTTCGGCTTATCACCATCTGATCATCTTTCAATGCTTTCGGGATCTCCTCGTCATGTTCAACTTCTATCAGCTGCTCAGAAATCCCTTACAGCAGAAAGACAGGACATTCTACTTGCGAAATCGACCGCATCTGCCCATTCAAGACCTTTGCCACTACTTCTTAAAGTGATGCAGGGACTTTCGGACACTCTGAATGAATCGCTCTGGGCTAAGCTATGTCCCTATTTACAGCAACTAGAATTCCAGCCCGGTGATACGGTCTATAATAGAAATGTGGACCCTCCAGCTGTATTCTTCGTGGAACAGGGGCTCATCGATTATGAAATTTCGTTCAATAATCTTCAATTCTCTCTCAAAAGCTCGGTGCTTCCACTTACCATGTTCGGTGAGATAGTGAAGACCAGGTCAGATAGGAAGTTGGTTTATACTGCCTCTACAAGATCGGTTTTGTGGAAGTTGGATAGAGATTCAATCGAGAGATTAAGAATAGAGAATACACAGGTGTACGAACAACTGCTTGCGGTATGTCTTCGGTTGGCCTCTCAGAGGTATGATGCCACTACGTCGAACATTTTGGTGTCTCTATAGAAACAAGCTTATTCACAATTGCAGGTGCTCAAGATGTTGGCCACCTGCTTATGTATCTATGTATTATTACTATGAGAACTATAACATTCAGGATTTAGAAAGGGTCCTTTTAGCATTTTATGTACCGCGCGAGGTTCTACCAATCGATCACCCGTCAACCGTGCTAAAGGACATCTTAAGTACGGCGCTAACCGTGTACCAGATCAGGGAAAAAGTTCTTCCCACGACTGCTGACAATTGCTGGTAGGTTCGCATGTTCATACCACCAGTCAGCTCATCCGCTATCTCGTAGGAAGTTTGTGCGATCTACCCTTGGTATCCCTTGTGCGCTCTAGCAATTCACCACGATGGCCCTTTCGCAGAATCTACTCTCCATTCCTCGCCAGTTCCTTCCTTCGGTCCATTCCTCACCCCTCGGAGGACTGGGTCTCTTCTACACTGGTCCCACGGACCGGGATATCACCCTCCTAAACGTCCCTTCCAATTTCACTCTCAGTATCTACAAATGCAAACGAATCATGGATTCAGGGATCGGTGAAGATGGCCAGTTTGCGAAGAACTTCATACAGAAATGCCTCTCGTTCTATTGCACTGGGAAGGTCACAGAGAGCCGTATACTTATCTGCTATTGCATTAGTATGCTTGCACTTGACAAAGTAGGTAAGCTTAAGTCACTTGAAGCCGCAAGCTTCGTCCCAGAATATCTTCAAGTCCTTCTTAAGACGACGGTCGATAACATAGACTTTGACAATAAGTCACTACTCGAGTTCTATAAGGAGGAATTCCAAGGAAACTCCCTACTCAACTCTGTGTATCTTGAATTGACCAACGGAGATGCCGAGGAGTTTGCCAAGTTCATACAAAAAGAGTTGAAGGATGATGATTGTATTTCAGGTGTGCAAATACAGCAGCTGATTACGGCAATTAGATCAAGGATTTTGGAAATCCCGAGGTCAGATCATGGAGATGAGGATAATTTCGTCACTGATATTACTCTAGTACCTCTTCTAGACTTTGCCAATCATGACAATTACAAGGTGAATGCGTACTTCGACGTTGACCGAAAGAATGGCGACGTCGTACTCAAGTTAGATCATGATAAGTTTAGCAAAGAAGCTGAGGATGAAGAGATCTTCATCAGTTATTCGAAGACAGAGGATATAAACCGGTTTTTCCTCAATTATGGGTTCATTCCTAAGAGTAGGGATGATTGGAAAGTGTTTGAGATACCGTTCTGGGGGTATTATAGTGAGGGAACGGGTATTACGGAGATACTTTATCGGATAGAGCAGACTCCTAATTTACAATTTGGTGTTAAATTCGATGAGAAGGGGGAAATTAGGGATTTGAAGATCAATCTGTTGGATAACTATTCATTTTTGGTGTTGATGAAAGGGATTGACTGGAAAAAGTACCTAGGAGACGAGGACGTTGCCGCAGAAGAAGATAATAAGGAAGTGGTAGGAGAAGATGTGGTTGCTAACTTGATGGAAGAGGCGACAATTGAACAAATTAATGAAGCTGTTTATGAAATGGTTGAGATGATTAATGGGGGAATGAAAGGGTATCGCAAGAAGCTAGAGAATTTCATGGTAATGGTTGACGAATATGAGATTGGAGAAGAAGAGACTAAGAATATCAGTGAGCTAATAAAGTTCGAGCTAGAGTTTAGCAAGAAGTTGACCGATATATGGGAGAAGATCAAGGAGGACACCAATAAGGAGAAAGCCAATAATAATGATGGGGAAATCCCTAATAGCTACGAAACAGCTTTCTCGATGATATTTTCACCGGACGAAGTGGATGAAACGTGGGCCCAAGTAAGAATGTTCTCAATATACAATTTTGAAGAGGCTGAGGATGAACGCGTCCAGATGGAAGAGATGAAACTAGATCCGTGACTAGCGCCGTGTCGAATACGTGATGAAAGTCGTAAGGTGATGTGACGCGATCACGTGATATCTCGGTAAGCCATTCTTGCAGCACCGAATTCAGCGAGGTTGTGGGGGGAGAGGGGGGAGAGGGCTGAATGAAGGTGGTAACAATAAACATGTTAACGGGAATGCGAGGAAAAGCTGCGGAAAAATATACGGGGGACTGTTAAGGGGGAGTATGGTGGTGGTGGTGGTGGTAGCGGTGGGTGAGTTGGCGTGAGTGGGATAACTCTGAAACTTGGGCTCGTCTTTGAAGCTCCTCGTGGGAGTACGGATGTGCAAATGCCAAGATTCAATAAATCTGGCATTAAATTGTCATAAATATACTGTTGCTCATTACGTCTATGTAGGCTACAGCAATAAGCAAGACCCCTAAGTTTAGTAACCGAGACCCGAGACCGCCCGTCAATTGATGGATTGCTTGATTAAGTAAATCTGACTCAGGATAGGATGGAAGGAGCCTTGCCAAGCCAAAAAGAAAGGTAAGACGGAAGGGAAGTTTGGGATTGCTTTTTGACCCACGTAATAGTTGTAGACCCACTTAACAGAACAATAGCAACATGCCGCTAGCCTCTCTAGGCACAGAGCTATCGGAGAGGAGAGAAAGGAGCCACGGATTAAGGATGTAGGACGGAGAGAGTTCATAGTATGCATACATACATACGTACATACATACATACATTCACACGCACAGCTAGATCCACCTGGATCCACCTGGCCTTATCTCCGTAGTGCCGCTGTAATTTTATATGCTCGGAGAATGGATAACTTGTTACCGATCACCGACAACAGGCTGCAGCCACCACATGCTCCTGACTTTCACGCTGACGCTCATACGTAAAGTCCACCACGCTCCTAAGTAACCTCTCCCCCCCAACGCACGAGAGTTCCTCGCTAAGTCCCCTCGGTCATTTCGTCACCCTAAATCCGAAGTGCTTCACCCAAAAAAAGAAAGGGAGGCTCGCTTCTTTTTTGGCATCGATTACTAAAGAACCCCGGATTCTAGATACTTATATAACTTGCCACTTCCGTTAAATAGGTTACTGCTAAGCTTCGCAACTGGATTTCTCTCAGGTTAGTTAGATTTACTCTTCATTTAATAGCTTTTGCTCGTTATTTCATATCGATAATAAGTTCGTGCTCGCAATGGAAGCTTCTACAATCTCGGATCATAATCCCGATCACTCGGATAGTGAAACTGTTGTTTCCGGTTATCTTCTACCTGGTGCCACAAATTCTAGAAAGAAGAGGGTTGGTAAAGCTTGCGATTCTTGTCGATTGAAGAAAACAAAATGTTCCGGTATCCAGCCATGTGAGAAATGTATAGCAGATAATAAGATATGCACATATTCGGAGAGGAGCAACAAGTCTACAGATAAAGTTTATTCCTACGATTATGTTGAGATGATGGAGAAGAGACTGTGCATACTTAGAAAGGCTCTTTTGAAGTTGTGTGAAATTGTCAGCGATGATGATGATAAGGAGTTACGCGGATTTAGATCGGGGCTTGATAATGATACCTCTGTTAATCACGTGGTTTCGCTTCTACTGACCAAGAAAGAGATGGAACGTGACGTTAATGAGCGGATTGAATTTTTGACCAGAATTGAGGCCGCCGAAGAATTGGCCTTGAAGTTACGCAATAGAACTGAGGAGAAGCCGGCCAAAGTGAAGAGAAGAAGATCTCGGAAGCCCAGAAAGGTGAAAACCGAGGAAAAGGAGGATTCGGCCGAAGCTATTCAGACTTCTTCAGGATCACCTTCTCCCACCAGCGTACCTTACGATGGAGGATCATTATTTTCACCTCCACTGAATAGGATAAATGAGAATCGGGAAGTGAGAGGCGGAGGGGAATTACGGGAACCGAGGGAATTCGATCAAGCAGAGGCGGTTCAACCTGAGGATTCGGTGTTAGAGGGAGCAGATCTCCAGCCAGCAGAAGAAGATTTGCAGGAGTTGCAACAACTTCAGGAGCCCACAGATCCTCTACAGCAGGAAGAAGTGCCGACAGCTCTCGCATTGGATCCCCTGCCATCAGATAATGATCTTCCCATGGTAGATTTTGACACGCTAGACCTATCCCCGTTTAATTCTGGAGCTCAGTTGGCCACGGCAGCAATGAACGGATATTTCCCACGTACAAATAGTGCGAGTATCACATCTGCCGACTCATCTTCAACGGCGTCATCAGCGTTTACTCTGAACGATATAAATCAATTTGCATATGGAGCCGCAACTTTAAGACAGGCTTCTCCGTCGTCATCGATATCAATATCTGACCCTTCGGTAATCATGATGAAGGAACCACAGTTCGAGAATGTTGCCAACACTGTTGCCTCCAAAAGGCATGGCTCCTTCCATGGTCATTCTCATCATTCATATTCAAGACATCCAAGACCGTATATTATCAATCCCGACAGAGCTTCCAGTCACTCTATAGAATCGGAACTAACTGCCGTTGTCGATGGTGAGTTTAATATGTTATAAGGAAGTGTTGGGATTGTACTAAGCATTGTGATGATTAATTATTATTAGGTACATATAAGGTAATGTAGGAAATTCGTATGATATGAAAGTAGCAAGCACCCTTGCTCAGTAATAGACTCCACTCCGACGATGTTTTCTTCTTCTCACAAAAAAGTCAATCCTATAAAACACACATCCTACAAATCGGAACAATGCCATGGCTGCAACTATCCATAAGATCACAGTCATAAAGATAGATGCGGTCTTTTCATCGTAGTTTCTCTTCCGAAGAGTTGCTGTCGTTGTGCCCGCCGGTGTCGTCGTTCCTACAACACCGGGCGTCTCAGTTTGATCATGAATCGATATATAATCGTCGAGACCACCTGTTCTTAGCACAACCACAAGCAATGCAAAGTTAGATGCTAACCAGAAAAGGACAGCGTAAGTTCTACCCTTGGCATAATTCGTTAGCGATTGCTTAATATTGGAAGTGTCATTCTTCTTGCTTCCGTCACCCGAAGACTGCAATTCCTTCTGTGCCTTCAGGTATAATTCATCTGGATCACTAAGTGCCTCCGAGAGTAGCAACTCCTTATCATCAGATCCTGCAACGACGTTAGCAGCTTTCTTGGATCCACTATTCTCCGTCTTGAGAGCACCCTTGGTACCCCATGAGATATCGTCAATATTGCAGAACGCATAGATGCTGAGAACATTGACATAGGCAGGATTGAGAAGAAGATATTGAAGAGTGCATGCAATCAAGTGGAACGTGTCGAAGAAAAGGAGTGACGATAGAATGTAGAGCACGTAAGTGGAAGCTAACGAGATGGTCAAGTTTCTAAATGTCGAATTCTTGAAATAGGTTATCGCGGTGACGTCTGTTTGACCAGCGATCGAGCTCATAATATTTTGGACAGCAGTGATAGTCAAAACAATGACACAGAACATCATATAGATACCAATAATGGCGAATAGAGCGAAGGCCAATTGATAGAGACGCTTATTCTCATTGGGCTTATTACCAAATGAAATGATGAACGTAAGAGCTGCAGCTGCAATATAAATCCAGAGGAAAACAACGGCCAAAATGTTACCAACATTGTAACCAATAGAGGTGTTAATGACCTGAAGAGTAAGGATTCGGAAGATAAGGAAATAGGTTGCCAATGCGAACCAAGAAAGGATGATACTGATGAATTGATACACCATTTCAAGGACTAGCAATAACTTTCTGCCGAATCCATGAGAACATCCAAGGATTCTGTAAAAATGAATAAGAGAATAAAGAGCAGCAAAGAAGGAACCATTAAGCCACCTTCTTCTTTGGGCCATGAATTCATCAACGGATCCAGGAACATCAGTGACAGCAAAGGAGTCATGCACATAACGTAATAAGAAAGAGGAATGTGGCTTGGAGACAAGCTGATAGCATAAGATTCTATCTTCGGCAAGATACATGTTTGATTCAAGAACACCTGCTGGCTTTTCAGTGTCAGTCTTCATATCCTCACCATGGAAATAGGCTTCTAAAGGATCACCTTGCAAAGCCTCATATCTGTACGCACTGAATGCACCAGGGAGAACCGTGACGAATCCATAGAAGGATTCGGTAGGCTTATCAAGTACATTAGACATCTTGTATTCAAAATTCTGGGCAGCAACAAGAGGATTTCGAACACACGCCCAAAGATCACTCAATTTGCAAACGATCCATAGCCCTAGTTTGCCGAAAAGGGATATCTCATCATTGGCACTGGCATGTCTGCCGAGCATGGCACGAATCTCTCCGCAAACACCGGCAACCTGAGGGTCCTTAAAGGCCTCCCAAAGTTTATAGATAGAATCAGGACCAGGCTCAGTACCAACATCAATCAAACAAACCACTTTGGGACGTAGGTTAGGACAGAGGAAGTTAAGTGCCCAACGATGGGAGTTAATCTTCTGGGCATTCTTCTCCTTAAGTAGGAACATAAGTTGAACAGGAATCGTTTGGTCAGTAACCAAGGGCACTCTACAATGAGCAGAGGTATTATCCCTTGCAGAGTAATCAAACTTTCCTATTCCAAACGATGTGGTATATTCAAATAAATGAGCCTTGACATCCTTATCGTTAACCTTTTCTTGTATAATACCCTCCTGATAACATCCCAACAAGGTGAGAAGCGATTTGGCTTTATCATTCAACTTATTACGACCATCAGCAACGACAACGACAACGATCTTCTTCCAGGCACTTCTACCAAACACTTGACTACCGTCTCCCTTATCAGGTAGGTTGTACATGTGCTTGATATTCTTGAAGACACCCTTCAAAGTCCTTGCCAACAACACCTCATCTTCATTGTACATGGTACAAACGACCATCAACTCCGTCTCACGCTGGATAGGATACCATTTCTGCCTTAGAGGGTAGTTCTCAATGTAATTTCTAGCAAAGGGATTGCCAGGATTATAATCCTTAGGATCGGCAGTAATAGCATGGTATCTCAAATAGCTGAACTCAGTCAAATCCTTGGCACCTTGAAAGGGGATCTTATCGAGTAGCAGTTTGGGGACAGGGTAATCGAAACTGTAGTATTCACCATTTAGTAGCTTGACCTTTTCAGTACCTGCCACATTCTCGGTATTAGCAACGGTGGAAGGCTGCACCTTTTTCTCCTCTTCAACAAAACTATCTTGGTTAAAAATTTCAGGTTCATCTGAGTCCCTTTGGAAAGGTTGGAAGATATTATTAGAGGACGCATAGCCATTAAAGGATTGATAAGGGTTGTTGTAAGGGGCAGTATTAGGGGGAGACGAAGACGAATTTGGAGAAACGAATGCAGACGAACCATTGGGGGATGAATTTATAGGCGATTCTTCCGTGTGCAATTGATAACCCTCATCATCCTTGGGCAGATAATCATCGAAATCATAGCTATAATTGGCGTAGTCTTTGAGGGAAGAAGAAGTTGAAGAACGTGAAGTTGAACGATGATAAGCGGCAGGAGGATTAAGGAGATGCGTTTGAGAAAGTGAAGAGACGTTAGCAAAGTTGAAATCATCAGATGGTTGTGGTGGAAGTGTATGAGAAGGAGTATGGGAAATTTGAGGGACAGAATGTTGAGTAGAAGTGTGAGGAGGAGGAGGTCTTCTTCGACTAGCTGGTCTATCCCAATTGTTTAATTCATAATCATCATTTGAGACAAAGGGACCATGTCGAGAATCCTGGTCCTCAGGATCAGAGTCGTCGAAATCGAAGGGACTTTGCATGCGACGATGGTCAAGCGACAAAGTAACGTGCCTTAGAGTAAGTGGGTGAAGAAGGGGAAGTGAAATGAAGCCACCAGCTTGCAGGCGGGAACTATATTAATGAGGAAGAAGTATTAAGGGGTCGACAGGTGAGAAGAGATCGCTTGGTAGAGTGGAATGAAAAGAGATGAAAAACCTATGTGATGAAGATGATCTGATTCAGGGGAAAATGATAAGAATAGAAGGGGACGAAAGGGGAAACTGAAAAGCACAGCCATCTTGAGGCTGAGCTAAGGAGAATTAATGACGGACTTGGGAGCGTCAGCGACTGCATTTTGGAGCGAGAAGAGGCAGATGACGGTACAGTCTGTGGTCATACGCATAGCTTCGAGGCCTGGTTAGTGGTGACAGGGCGGAGAATGTGGCACTAAGTATGAGACAATTGGCTAGCGAGCTAGGTATGGAATGGAATTAATGCATATTCAATTTATGCGTACATTAATATTTCGCGATTTCGGGTGGGCCCTCCTTTGTGGGTCAGTTAGTGCCGTTCTCATTCCTCCCCTATTTAACGCGTTCAGTAGTCTCATCGTCGCGTCGCCCACGGCTAATTACGTCATAACCGTTTATTTTTTCTGGCCTGAAGCCACACTTTCCCCATTAGTAATCTGGATCTACATTTTTATAAGATCTCCGTTCGCCTATCATCTCTTGATCCCTTCACCTCCTCATCTTCATCCGATCAATGTCTTACCATAGCATATCACAGGCACAGGCACCGGACAAGTCGACTCAATCTAATGATACTTCTTCTCAACGTTCCCTGCCGCCAGATCTTAGAGATATTCCACCCATAGTAATAGGGACGTTGGGATTAGATGATCCAGAGACTACATCTGCCAATTGGTCATCACCTTCGCCCTCATCTTTGCTCACATTCCGCTACTTCCTTCTCAGCTTCCTCTTCATCATCCCCGGAGCACTGATGGATACAATGAATTCCTTTAGAACTACAAGTGCCCCCTATGGTGTCCTAATAGTCCAATTATTGGCTTATCCACTCGGTAAATGGCTAGCCAAAGTGCTCCCCGCAAAGACCATCAATCTCGGGTTTTTCAAATTCAGCCTGAATCCGGGTCCATGGTCAATTAAAGAGTCTGTATTGGTCACTATGACGGCAGCTTCAGGTGCCACGGGGAATCAAGGTACCTACGGGATTTCCCTTGCCAAAGTATTCTACAATATAGATATCCCACCCTGGGTTTGTCTCACATTTATGTATGGAATTGTTTGGACAGGCTATTCCTTTGGTGCTATTGCAAGAAATTTTGTCTTATACGATCCAAAGTTCGTCTGGCCAAAGGCGTTGATGCAGACCTCGTTGTTCAGAACTCAGGAAGCTGGCGACGAGGATAAGGGTTTGGGTGGTAGACCAAGTTCTGGTGTGTCCACAACCAGAACCTCGATGAATATCTTCCTCTTCTCGATGATCGCCATGTTTCTCTGGCAATTTCTTCCTGAATTCATCTTCCCGATGCTCTCTTCTCTAGCCGTTCTATGCTGGATGGCTCCCTACAATAAGACGCTCAATTTCCTTGGTTCCGGATTGGGAGGTCTGGGAATGGTCAATCTATCTCTTGATTGGAGCAATATAACCTCAGAGGTCATGCTAAGTCCTTACTGGACAATTGTGCTCGAATTCGCAGGCTTTGCTATAACCTGTTGGGGATTTCTTCCGATCGCCAAATGGTTTAAAGGGGGCCAATTCGCAATAGGTTTGATGGATAACCATCTACTAATGGAGAACGGGGATCATTATCCTTTGGATAAGTTGATAACTTCTGATATGAGATTTAATCAAACAGCCTATCAGCATTATGGCCCAATATACTTCGGGGCTCAAAGATTATTCAACATCTTCTTCGACTATGCTGCCTATACAAGCGCTTTAGCTTGGCTAGTGATATTTGGATGGAAGGATATTAAGCGAGTGTGGAGTGCCCTAAGGAATAGAGATGAGTCGTATGATGAGGTCACTACCGATCTAAAGGATATCCCACCTTCTCCAACCTCCACAACCCCTCTTCTTCATCCCATCTCTTCTCTCTACAAAGACAGAATCAACGTCAATTATTCGGCTTATGAAGACGTTCCTAATTCATGGTTCATCTGTCTCTTCCTACTCAGCTTCATTGCCCTTTCCTATATCACGCTTGAAGGATACGTCTTTATGCCATGGAGAACATACATAGTAGCCCTTACCGTTGGTTCCATCATAGTGACACCAATGGCTTACTTGTATGCCACTTCCAATTTCCAGTTGGCTATTGGAACATTTAACGAACTTCTCTACGGTCTGATGATGCAGTCCCAATTCTTCGTCCCTTCCTCGGGAATTAAGCATCCCGCCGGTGCTTCAATGTACGGTGCTATAGCAGGAAACTGCTGGTATAGAGCACAGTACATTCTTCAAGATCAAAAAATTGGTCTGTATAATGGAATCCCTCCTAAGGATGTCTTCTTCTCACAAGTATTCGGCGACTTAATTGGTGTTCCCTTCAACTATCTTGCATTAAAATGGGTCCTTAGTTCCAAACTAGAGTATCTTAGAGGTGAGAAGGAGGATCCTTTACATCAATGGACAGGACAAGCCTTAGTAAACTATGTTGCTAATGGTACCCAGTATGTTTTAGTTGGTCCTAAGGAACTATTTGCTAAGTATAGCTTTCTTCCTTACGGATTCTTAGTCGGAATCCTTTCACCGTTGGCGATTTACTGGATTTCTCGCAGAAGCAAGAAGTTGGAGGGATTGAAGCATTTCAATACTACCATCGTTTTCTCCACAATGTCCCGCTTCTATGGAAATATCAGTACTGGATACCTTACTCAATTCCTTCTTGGAACCTATACAATGTATTATCTTCAGAACTTCAGGAAGAAGGTATTCAGGAAATACAACTATGTGTTGGCTGCAGCGTTTGATACAGGATTCAATCTTTGTAATATTGCCATATTCTTCTTCTTCAGCAGCGGGTACTTTAGTAAGGATGGAAGGCCTGTTACTTTCCCAAATTGGTGGGGAAATGATATGAAGAGCATAGAGGGGTGTTACGCTAACTGAGCGAAGCAAAGTTGGCTATTGCAGGCTAATTAGAGCGAGATACTTTAGCTTGCAATCATCGTAGTCAAATAGATAATGAGGCAGCGAGTGGTCGCTGCTATACTATAATATCACATCATCACTTTCAACATCACTACTTCCCTCTTCAATAAACTGCTTGTACCTCATAGCCTTTTCTTCCTCCTGCCTGTCTAATTCTTCTTGAACAGGCGGTAAACTCTCGTTGCTTAAATCGGCCGCTCTGGCATCTGAGAATGATTTAAGATGATCATGAAGCTCATCTCGTCCATTCATTAAAACTCCTCTAGGAAGCTTTCCATTCTTGGCGTCTCTTAACTGCTCCATCTTCTCTGCCTCCTCTCTGAGAACATTGAGCATCCGTGCTGTTCTACCAATAGCAGCTAATTTGGCCTTCATATTGACTTTACTAAGAACCTTCCGATGAATAAGTGAAAGGGAGTTAACCGCTGAGGGAGCCGCTGCAGAGGAAACTTCTGCTTCCTCCTCTTCCTCCACCTCCCTTGCAACCTTGGTACCTTCAGACAATTCATCCTCAGTGCATACATTAAGCAGGCACATCATGATGTCAATGACCTTTTCACATACAAACGGAGCTGACCATTCGAAAACGTTCATAAAATCAGGAAGGAAATAAGGAGCAGTTTCTGAAGCTTCAAATTGCTTGATATTGAAGGTATTCCCGTCATATAATAGGGCTGCCGCCTTATTTCGATAGGTGTGACAGTAATTAGGAGCTGAGAAGAGGGTAATAAGAGTAGGAAATTGCGTGGTTTCGGATTTCCTGTACAGCCTATAACCAGAATCCTGCGGCTGATGACCTCTGATTACGCCGAGAAGGTTATTCCTATTGAGAAAATCATTCAGAGCCGTGAATGAGTAGTAATAGGAACAGTTTCTTTCGGTATTTGGTCTGAAAAGTGGCTCCCGATCTCCCTTGGAAGTATCATACTCTGGACTAGGATCTGACCATACAAGATCGCAGAAGAGTCCCGATGAAGGGAAGTCATAACGGAATCTATTGACCTCGTTAATATCTCCCAATGTCCTCAACTTCTTGGAAATCCCACCATGAACACAGAGAAATTGATCGTTGAGTACCGCAGCTATGGGCATCATCTTAAAAGATCTTAATGCTGCGTTATAGACGTCCAATGAATACTTTAGTCTGCATTCAGTCTTGAAGGTAAAATACTCGGTCATTCTACGTGACTCATGATTACCCCTGATCATCCAAAAGGAGTCAGGGAAGTTCAATTTCATAGCATATAGAAGCAATAGCACTTCCACGGAGCAGTCCCCTCGGTCAACGTAATCACCTAGGAAAAGATACTGCGTACTACCCAAGTCAGGACACAGGTTTAGCATAGTATCGAGATCATAGTACTGTCCATGAATGTCTCCAACAACCACTGCAGGGCACTTGACATGCAATAAGGACGGTTCGGCACTAAACACATCAGCAGCAGAGTTAAGAATAGCAAGGACTTGTGCTTCGCTTAATCGACCTTGCCTTAGGAAATGACTCCTTAGAAATTTGAAGTCCAACACTCCATCATTGTACAATTTCTCGTCCGGGGGGACTCTAGACTCGGGCTGTTCCACAACCGTCACTATACGTTCGGTTGTGACAAATTTCTTACCGTGATCATCCACGTAGACGGTGGGGTCAGTAACTGGGGGGAGTTGTCTGTTTCGGAGTTTCGAGATTGCTCTTTGTATCTTCTCCGAATTTTGCTCAGCCTCTGGGGCCGAAGGATCAATATGAATGCGTACCATACCTCCGGTGACGGGGGCTATTTAGTCAAGCGAAGTTGAGGGTTAACTGGAAAGGCAAAGAGAGTAAGATACTGAGTCAGGCGAGGCGACTTGAGTACCTAATCAGAGGGAAAGCGGAGTACGTAATTCAATGAAATGAACCGTAAGCAGATCAATGACCAGATTGATACACGCCACAGAAGAAGAATGCCTTGTCAAGATAAACAGCGATAATGAGTCTTGTGCAGACCAATTGATCGATCTCAATCAGCAGCTGCTTGCCTTATCTAATATCTGCACAGCCTGATAGTTGGGATAGCAAACGGAAATGGACAGCCTCAGTGTGGGGTAGACGGGATTACTAAGGGGAGTACCAGCAAGGAAATTAGATAAATTATAGTCTTATAGTATTATAGTATTAATGGAGAGTGATCGGTAATCTACAGGGAAAATTAGGTAGATTGATCAGAGGAAGGAGATCATGAGACTGTAAGCTGGAGCGACCGAAGAACGAGTGGCTCATCACCATCAGTCATTGCGCAATCTCGGCTGACCGTTCACCAACTTCTACAACGAGGCCAGCCGAGATTAAAAAAGCACATAACTTGCTAATGCCAGCCGTAACTGCTCATTACTCGCCGATCAGCTTGGTGAACAACGACTTCGCAGCCTCGGCCATCTTCTCGACTTTACCCGCCCATGGAACTGCCTTATCGTAACTCAAGGTCATTCTAAGTCCACCCTCGAATCCCACAACATTCACGTCAACAAACGAACCAGTAACACCGGAGGTCTGACTGAACCAAAGATCCTGAACCACAAAATCTCCATCTTTGGCTTCCTTATTCATTGCAAAGAAGCCAACATTAGAAACTTCAATACACGAGCCACTGAAATGCTTACCACCATCACCCAATTGCTTAACAAAGCCCTTAATGTCAACCAAATTAAGCATTCCAACTAGAGAATGAGTCTCCTTGGCCTCGATGGCATTAACCAACTCTGTTTGAATGGCTGCAACGTAATCCCAGTCAACTTCGTCTCGTAATAGTGGCTTAGATGGGATATTAAATCCCATACTAGATGCAAAACACCCAGATTGATCGCTATATCTAGGCTGCTTCGACAAGACTTCCTTGCGATCAACGAAACGTCGACAATTCACAGGTATATGAACAAACAAGTCGTGAGATTGGTTATACTTCTCAATAATCCCCTCAAAACTGCGTGTCATCACATACATGATAATTGAGGTAAGTCTGACATTATGACTTCTACCCAATTTCATTAATTGATCCAGCTGATCTTTGCTTAAAGAGACCGTCTCTAATTTGGTGACCAAACTAGGTGGAACTCCATAAGGGATTGGTACAGATCTACCAGTCAACTCATACTTACCCAGCCTCTTCTTTTTGAACACGTTCCATATCCATGAAGGTGCAAAATGTTCGGTCAAAGTACGCACAATGTAACCAAATGGAGCCTTGGCATGAATTAGGGACTCCATCGGATCAGGGAATACGATCTCATCAATCTTAGACTTGTCAAAGACAACAGATGATGGAGTAGGAGTGACTAGTTCAAGTTTGCTCGATCTAACCTCATTCATGTACTTCAATAGTAACCTCTGAAAGTTGATAATGGCAGTTCCATCACAAATCAAGTGATCTGTGACAAATGCCACGTGACGTTTATTGTAAACGAATAGTTTCCAAAGAGGCTCGGCAGAATCCATCGGGAAACGGATGTCATGAAGCGCAGAGATCTCGACATTAGGCTGGAAATTTGGTACAGTACGGTATTCAACTAGATCACCATAAAGAATTTTGTCCAAAGGTCCTACCTTACTACCGTGATCGGAGGTATTGATAGCGAATCCATTCTCGTTTGCCAATAGAACCTTTAGGGCCTCATATAGTAAAGGTGGCTGAACGTCCGAGGAATAAGTAGTCAAAGAGACGATGTTATGGTAATAATTGAAAACATTTCTGTAGTAACAGTACTGTTCAATTCCACCAAGAGCTCGTGACATGGTTGCAAGGGTGAGGAATGATAATCAACCATCTGCTATATACAGATCTGAGATCTTCAAGATTTCGAACCGATTCCCCCGATAGTTGGCCAGAAAATTATAATGGCAGATTTCCCGGCGAAACGAATGCGGCGATCGACTACCGGCGAACCAAGTTACATAGAAGTTATCTGGTGTAAAAGGAACCGATTATTACATTAACTCAGCTGCGGCAGATCATAGTACAAGTCCCTAATCGCAGCCTCGGAGTTGACAGTAGAATATGTAGACAGTATATGGAAAACGTCCCTGATAGGAAGGATAATAGTAGCCGTTACAACTCGCATGGTTGCATCTCCAGATGGATGTTCCCGAGAGGTTGATCCTTCACGGGCGAATGATGTAGTTTATGGTGGCTTCGGTATTGAGTTCCAGCACTCAGTGGCACTTATCGGTGGATATTGCCTAGCTTTATCCGACCTCTGAGCAACTCACTCCGCGCTCCGCTCGTCGCTATGTCTCGGAGATGAGGTCAACTGGTGAGACTCAGACGCCCTCCTAACCAACTCTTCATACTTTTCTTTGGCCTCCTTCTTCTGCTCCTCCGCGGTAGGAGGCATTGCCTCATTAGAAAGATCCGCCAACCTAGCCTCTTCAAATGTACTCAACTTTCTGTCCAATTCTCCAGATCCCCCTAGTAAAACACCCTTAGGCAACTGGGATCCCCCGGATAAACTACGCAACTGCTCGACCTTCTCGGCCTCCTCCCTAAGAATATTGAACATCCTTGACATCCTTCCAATAGCCAAAATCTTATTCCTAAGAGTACTCGTCTCCATGGTTTTAATAGTCTTACCTTCGGCTTCGTTCAAACTGGCTGCCGTAACCCTACTCTTCTTGACATCAACTATCGACCTAGCCAACTCCTTCGAAAGCGGTGTTCCTTGCTCCAACTCCTCCTCAGTACATATATTAAGCACCGAATACAAGATATCGAATACTCTTTCTGCGACAAATGGAATAGACCACGTGAAAACATTCATGAAATCTGGTAGATGGTATGGTTCAGGCTGTGACCCAAACTGTCGAATATTCATCACGGCAGTATCATACTTAAGCACAGCAGCCTTGTTACCATACGTTCCACAGTAGTTTGGCGCTGAAAATAACGTTATCACAGAAGGAAATTGCTGTGGAACGGTCTTCTTGTACATTCTATAACCAGCATCCTGAGCTTGATGTGCTCTGATAACACATAGAAGACCGTTTGCCTTAAGAAATCGGCAAACCGCCTTATAAGGAAACGTATATGAGCATCCTCTCTCATAGTTTTCTTTAAACAGTGGCGATCCTTCGCTGATCTCTTCAGTATCATACTGAGAGGAAGGATCTGCCCACATGAGGTCACAGTATAAACCACGCGATGGCACATCATCAACAAACCTATCTATACTATCAATATCGGCAAGAGTATGCAAATCCCGCGACAATCCTCCATGAACACATAAAAACTGCTTATTCATGATTGCCGCAATAGGAAGAGCAGCAAACGACTTTAATGCTGCTTCATACACGTCCTCATCATACTTAAGTAAGCATTCTGTCTTGAAAGTGAAATGGGTTGTCATTTGACGAGTTTCATGATTACCTCTCAACATGAAGAAAGTATCCTTATGAGCTATCTTCATGGAATATAAGAGAAGCAGAACCTCTAGAGAATTGGAGCCTCTATCCACATAATCGCCAAGAAAGAGGAAAGAAGTATCACGAGGAGAACCACAGATGTCAAAGAGCTTCATTAGATCGTAGTACTGACCGTGAATATCACCACAAACAGTTACAGGAGAGGGCACTTGTAGCAAATTGGGTTCAGATGCAAATATCTCGGTAGCCATCTTAATAATCTTTCTTACCTGACGAGTAGAGAGCTTTCCCTCTCTTTTGAAATGCTCAGAAAGGAAATTATAGTCCGGTAATCCTCCTGGTAGAGAGAATACCTTTGAATTTGACGGCTTTTCATTGGTTGGAGGAGGAACTTCAGAGACTATTCGAGATGTGGTTTTGTAATGCTGACCATCGTCTTCGATGTAGATCGTCGGATCATAATCACTAGCTGTTTGATGAGGATTTCGGATTTGACGAAGCGCATTCTCGATTTTGATGGTGTTTTCTTTGGCGATGAGTTTTCGATGGGCGGACATGGTTATTACGGCGCCGAGATGGTGTGGAGGGAGCGAAGTAGTTGATAACGGTTGTACTATCTACCGAGTGGGGCAACGTAGTCCGGAGAAATGCAGCAATTGAACTGGGAGGGACCGCTTACCTAGCAGAATTAATAGAATGATAGAAGGGCAATTGTGTAAGGCAAATTTCAATGCGAAGGGGTCTATGAAGGAAGAAGAGAAGGATCACAAGGAGAAGAAGGAGCGAATAAATGGAGAATGAGTGAAATTTCAAGGCCGCGAGAAAATGGGGGGAAGGTGAAACAATAAGGGAGGAATTTTTGTATAGGAGTGGGTGTAGAAGGGCAGGAAACGGCAGCAGGAAAGGGGAGATCAACAGAAAAAGGGAAGGATGAACGAAGATGAAGAGGTAGGAATATGCAGAAGCGATTAGAGAGAGACTCAGGAGGGCTGTCAACGCAGAAATGGTAAACCATCCACATCTCGATCGTCTTCTCTAGGGATTTTCATCACACATTCCCTCCGTCGCACAAAATTTCTGTGTACGGCCTCATGCTTGACCATATCCAGCTCTGCCAGGACAGTACTTTGATGCTAACTTCTTCCAGTGCCCTATTTTTGTTGGGTTCGTATCATCCACAACCAATACGTCCTATGTCCGATGCTATCTGGTCACGCGACGTTCCTGGTTTTACAGGGTAAAAATTTTCACTATCCTCAGTTAGGACCTAGAGGATCCGTTCAAGTTGTTAGGTGTAGGCTGCATTGTGGACCGGTTTCTGGGTTGACAAGCTTCAAAACTTCTCTTACAGGTGCTAACAACTTCTTACGCGGATTTTACCCCTAACTCCATATCATTCAGTTAGTTCAATCAGCTAGTTAGATATGACAGAAATCGTCCTAGAAGACTCCGGTTACCTCTCGGCCCAACCTCCGCAAAAGACGCTACTCATCCCGGACGAGAAGAAACAGGCAAATTTCGAACTCGGTGTTTCTATGCTTATATACAAATGGGATACTTTAACTACAGCAGTTGATAATAACTGGGGAGGTCCCCAGTCTGCGGAGAAACGTGACTGGCTAACAGGTGTCGTGGTTGATTCATTTAAGGAGAACACCGAGATAGATATCATATACATTCATGAGCTATTATTTAATGCCATGGAGGATGAATTTGGTGTGATAGTAGAAGACGAGTCTACAGTTGTCATTGGTCAGAAGGTTGTCGAGATATATAAGGAATGCCTCGAGGGGAAGTTTGACAGGGTCCGCGCCATGTACGAACACTGGAAGCAGAGACAGGGTAAGGAGGTTAAGAAGGTGGTGACAGTTGAAGAGGATCAATTGAACCCTGATGTTTCTGATGATGATGATGATGATGATGATGATGATGATGAGGACATTCCCGAGCTCGTAGAGAAGATGGACGTTGACGAAGAGGAACGGGCACCAGAGGTCGATGAGGACGGGTTTACGGTTGTGCATAGACGGAGGCATTAGAGAGAGGAAAGGACTGTCCATGCGGCCCCCAACAACTTCTTTTCCTCTCTATGTTCTCACTCACTCTTTACTGCTCGCTGATCTCTGCTTGTTTATTCTATAAATTGGAGATAATATCTATAAATTCCCCATATCCATCGGGACCAATCTAATCCTTTCTAATTACTGTCGCTTCTATCGCTGGGTACCTCCTCATTTCCTAGAGTCCATCTTCTTGGTTGTGCGGAAAACCTACGACGGAATCCAATACCTGCACTCACCTCTTCTGCAGCCACGCTGAACGATGCAGAAGTAGGACGCGGCACTCTTTCTGGCGTCTTTTGAGGTTTCCTTTCAACCTTCTCAGGAATGTCATCCAAACTCCTATCACGCACCCGCAATAACCTAACACGGCTGGCCCGCCAGACATGTGCTCCAGTACCACGCAATAATGCGCTTTCAGCAACGTTACGAACCTGCTCCTCGTCGAATCCTGACATAAAAAGGGTCGAGGCTTCCTCCACGGGAGAAGACGATTCTCTGCTGCTTGAACTACTGCTCAAACCATTTCCCCAAAATCCCCATCCTGCAGAGACACGCTTTAGGGCAGTAATCGAAGAGGAGAGTTCACTGAGCAGACGATTCGACTTCCCCGAATTCGAGTTTCCATAAATACATCCCCAGAGTACCGCCTCGTACCAGCCGAGGGATTTGTGCGACCATACAAATCGCAGTGGCTCAAAACTCGTCTTAGAAGGATTGTACTCGTCACAATGGTTCAAACCGCCGAGAACTTCCTTTGTATTCAAACCAGCAATCCTATTAACAATGATCGATGCATCGTAGTTGGCTGGATGAAATGACACCTTACTTGTAACGTAATCTATCACCTGTAGAATAATATGAATAGCTTCGTTGGCTGGCCATGTGGCTTCCAACGACGCATATAAGGGTTGCTTAGACTTGGCTTTCTGTGACATTCCAACCGGTGGTCTTGGTTGGACCATATCCTCATCATCAAGAGCATCGGTTGTCAATAACGAATCATTTTGAGGTATCTCCTTTCCGTCAGTTAACTCAGATTCCGCAAGGGTGAGACTCTCAATGAGATCCTCTTCGGCAGAGACTGAAGATACCTTTGAAATAGATGAGAGCTGTGAGGTCCGACGGGTGAAAGGCGGTAGACTAGATACATCTCTTACTGGACTGTCACGAGACGTAATTGTAATATGGCTTTCATGGGATATCTGTCGACTGAGAGGTTGCCGAATAGATGGATCGGTGTCAACAGATTTATCGGCCGTGCCTGCAGCTGTCGTCGCTGCTTCGGACTCACCGTCTTCGTCAGCTTCTTTCTGTGCTTCCTGCCTTTCGGAAACATCCCTGATAGACTTAGCAACATGTTCAAATACGGGTGCACTCTTTGAAATCACGTATAATAGTACAGACGAGTGCTCTGGAACTCTACTGATGACATGGCAAAGAGATCTAATCAGTAGTGCCAATAAATCAGGGTTATTTTCATTGCAGGAAAGAAATCCCAATCCTGACATTCTTCCAACAAGTTGGACAATACTAGAACAAGCTGCGTAGGATAGTTCCAACGGAGGCGTTTGACCTGAAGCCATATCACGAGAAGAAATTCTTCTGTTTTCGGTAACAGGCTTGCCGTTGTCAGCGTATAACGATGATATGGGAACCAAGTTATAGATGAGTTGGATCATTGTAGGATACAAAGCAGGAGGACACTCTGAACAGGTGATATTGCATAGCTGACAAACAAGGAAATCCCTGTATGTGGTGGGACTCACCGATAGTTTATAACTTTGTGGTAGTGCCTGGTAGAACGTTTTATCCACAGCATTCAATAGCTGAGAGCCTATCAAATTGTCTGAAAGAAGAAACAGGATCAAATAAAGGGAGAGGCGGACGTAACCGCGATACTTGTCGCTAGATTTATAAGTCCAGACGGTATAAAGAAGTGCAATTAGTACCTTTGGGCCGTATTTCTTGCCGACATAAGAGCGGAAGATTCTGTTAACTTGATAGAATTCCCAAAAGAGTACCAATAACTCCACCGCCCCATCGGATGGTTCTTGATTTCCCAATTTGGCTTTCATCCACCCGGAAAAGGAAGAGGAGTTACCGTCCGAGTCGGGAGAGATGGGACGCAGAATTGGATCTAAGGTTGCAGAACAGATTACAGCGATTCCAGAGGGATCAGAAAGCCTTCCGCAGTAATAACGGGCCAGATTCACACGGGCTTCAGCGGAATCCTTTGGAACAGGGTATACCAACATCAATGATAGGAGCTGAATGCAGTTCAAAGAAAAGGTACCATTAAGTTCTCTAAATAAGACACTTTCTGAATCAGTGGCGCTCGCTGATTTACATGTGACATCAATCAATGACGATAGAAGCGTCTGAAACCTTAGCCTATCAGTGCGGGTAACAAGCCAAGTTAGATAGCGAGAACCTTGTACAACCACCGAAGAGATTGACTGATAAAGAGGCTGCGAACAAAGACATAGAAGGAAACGCAACACTTCTAGGCGATAAGAACAAAGATCTACTTCAGCATCATCCCAGACAGTGAAATCCTGAATATTCATGTAGGTGGTCAAACCGTCGTCATCTCTTAGTGGAACTGTGAATCCCCTCGTGAAGAGAAGCTTGGTGGCACAGTCAACTAGCTGAGCACCCAGAGTCAGATCAGTAGATCTGGATTGGTCATCATAACGAGCCTTAGTGGAATCTTTGGAGGACGTTGATTTGAGATGGAAGTCGACTAGCGGTTTAGTAGAATCATCAGAGAATGGATCATTAGATGAAGAAAAGTGCGAGGAAGCGGATCCGATGGTCGCATTAGTCGAGGGAGTAACAGGAGAGACAGTCGCAGTAGGAATGTCACCGGAAGCCTCGGTCTCCTCGCGGACACTAAAGTTTAGTGACCAAAATAGTTCCCTTTCGGCAATTACCAAATCCTCAGACTCGTATAAGAAGGGGAGAATCCTAGTTAAAAGTCTAAGGCAATTGAGAAGTTGGTTTGTAGGAAAATCCTTTAACGGAACTCTTTTGGTTGACGTCGTCAGTATGATCAATTTTGTGCATAGAATTTTCAAGAGGGAGCAGAATCCTACTATATTTGTGTCTCGGAGATAACGTATATCTGACGGAGAAAGAGAGACAAAGACCTCATCCACCGACTTGGGATCTGTGAAGAAAGGCTGCCAGAATGGACTCTGGTAGGGTGGTATGGGTACACTAGGGTCAGCTAATCTAAGGAATCTCGCCTTGAGGGACATGGTGTAGGGTTGTATATGGGTTGCAGCTTTTGGGGGAGGGTAGGGAGTAGATAGTTGCGGGCTAATGATGGTCAAGGTGTTGACAAGATGATTAGTTGATCGAGAGGGAAACTGTTGAGTGTGGATGATTTCGGAAGGACGCAAAAAAAATGTGAATAGGATTGATTTGTTCAGATTTGGATAGTGGGGGTGAGGAGGAGTAAGAAGAGGAAGGAACAATGATGAAGGACAGATGATGATAATACGCTGACAGAACCTGGTTCCTGAAGGCAGATGACAGTGAAAGAAGGATGGATAGAGAAAGGACCAACGAAGAGAACGAAGGATAAACGATGCAGACCAAAGAACGTCTGAGATGGAGATGATATAGTTAGTATATTTGGGTTCATGAGATCTTGTGTAGCGCGAGGAAGAGATTAAGCCAGGCGCTAAGAAAATTTTTTTGTGGAGGAGCTGGGGGAGGTGTGGTGAGGCAAGAAGGGAAGATCGGGAAGATCAGGAGTGGCTACAGAGAGATAAGGAAACTGGATTAATTTTGAATTGTATGTTACATTAATAGAATAATTAATAGGTGTTGTAAATACAGCGGGAAGGCAGCGGGAAGGTAACAGAAGGCAGCGCGGGGAAGGTAGAGAGTGGATACCACGTAAGATGCGCCCCGCTAGCCCTTAATACTCAGGCCAGTCAATTTCAGCTAGTCATTAATTTCGCACTCGCTAAAACTCATCGTTGAAACTCAACGGTCCATACTGCTGAACGTATTGACGTAAGTCCTTTGGTGTCTCGGCACCATCATCAATAATGATGAATTCATCTAAATTATGCTTGATTCCCTTGTTATCCACAATACTTGGGATCTCATCAAGGGTTTGCATGTGTCTTCTCTCTGGCTTATTGATCTCCTCTTCCCAGCAAGAAAGAGTCGATGAAGACATGGTAAGTGATGAGCCAGAAGATGAATTGGCGAACGTTAAGGAAGGTGGTTGATTTTGTAAACGGGAAGGAAGTGGAACTCTCTTAATAGAGACTGGAGTTTCTGATTTTTTTTCCTCCTGTTTGGCCTGCTTTGGAAGTTGGTATCCCTTAGGAACACTGTTACGGATTCTCAAACCGACAGTACGTAGCTGATCGGTAGTTCCGTCGACGGAAAGTGGGGGTAGCGAAGTCATTAGGGTTGTGATGGGGAGATAGATGAATTAGGGAAAAGGAGAAGAAGAGAAGAGAGTAATAAGGAAGTGAGACGAATGCGTGGGCCTGCGAGAAAATTTGGTGGCTGGAATGTGGCTGCGGTGAGTCGAGCGACGGGTCGCGAACTAATGTAGCGAGAGAGGATAAATGTAAATAGTAGGAGGTACGAAGAGGGAACGAAGAGGGAACGAAGAAGGAGAAGGAACGAAGAAGGAGAAGGAGCAAAGGTACGAAGGAACAAAGAAGGAACGAAGGAATGAAGAACGGACGAAAGCTGCAAGCGAAGTGAAACGACGACAGACAGAGTGCCGAAAATAAACGCTACGGGGGGGGTAGACAGGCAGTCCGCCAGTCCACTCAGAGTAAGTAGCATGCCTACGAGGACCTAATGACCTTTCGTCACGAGGCTTAGAGAGCAGCAAGTAAAATCCCCCTCCAATGGCTACCCAAATAGTACTGAATTCCACTATATTCCGCCTATTACTTAGCCCCTTACAGCCTTTCACCATCCGCTCGCTCGCTCTCCCCCCGCGGAATACCTCGGAGCTGCAAAAATTCTTCTCTGCATATGTCTATTATCCAGGCCATTCCTATCTGGCACTCAATTCTATACATGCGTAGGCCTCCAAGACTTGCTCGTGCCATCAAATTGCTGAACTCAGCCATAGTACCCCAATACTTGGACCCTCTCTAAATTACCCATGCACATCATTGGCCAGAATCTAAACCCCCTCCCCCTTTTCTGTCCTCGCTACCCCTTTGAAAAGTCGTGCAGCAGCAAACCAAGAACTCATGCAAGCAGCCCAATTTCGAATCCCATGGCTGGAACTAAAAAAAGACGGTGTGAAACTTCAATGATGTCAGATAGGGCGGCGGCGGGGGGAAGCTAGCAATTGGCAAAGTAAAGCAACGTAGGCAGAACGACCATGCGACCACATGAGGCCATCAGCAGCAATTCTGCAACCAATTAACTCACTTGCCACATCTGTCACTTGTATGGCTCGCTTGGGCGTTATTAGCTCATTTAGTGCTGCTGCACCTTGAGAATCCAGAATGAATCCAAAAATATCTTTCTGAAATTTTGATGCTGCAAGAGAGAGACCTGCAATATGTAATTAAATATAGTAAGTGACAATCACTAGGTAAAGACAGCAATTGAGAACTGTCTTTATCTTGTGTGCATTATATCCTCCCAACTTTCTTTATCTTTCGTATTCTTTCTGCTTAATCTCTCTCATCTCCCTCTCCCTCTCTTATTGTTCCTCTTCCTCGTTTACTCCCAGGTACCCGACAATTATTTAGTCTGGTCTCCCACCATCTCGGTTGGCTAACAATAATCCATTACCTGCATTTTTTTTTTTTACCTTGTTTTCAGTTGTGGGACCAGCTTCACATTCATCTTCCTCCTTCATCCGTCAGCTCCTCAAATGAGGGCCTTTTCTACAAAGCGTAGATCTGTCAATGTGTCTTCAAACGTTGGTAGTTCACCAAGCATAAACACTACCAGCTCAGCCTCCACCACAAGTTCCTCAGCTACCACTACCACTAGCACCACCGCTAGCACCACCCTCAAATCCTCACAATTACGCAGGTTGAAACAGCTTGATCATGCTCTTACGAAGTTTAATTCAACAAAGAAATACACAACTCCAAAGACAAACATATTAAGGATAGTTCTATTGCCATATCTAAGAGAAGATGTTGGAGGAACTTGCATAACTGCTGGTATCTCAACCTCCTCCTCCTCTTCCTCATCCGTCATTCTCTCTGCATCCATTCTTCTAAAATGGTGGTCCTCATTACTTATCGCATGCCAGCATTTCAATCAATTCGCTTCGATTGATAAGAATTGCTACTTGGAATGTATTTCAAGGATCATTTCCCGCCCCGAATGGCCAATCTTAATTGCATCATCTTCCTCTCCATCTTGTCAAGACTTGATCAAGATACACAACTCGCTTCTTCTGCAGGCATTCGAGCTTGCCATTGATAGACTATCTGTGAAACAGGTTACCTTATCCATCAGCGCTTTCGCAGGTAAGGTCTTTGCCTATGCATTCTTCCGTTTACCTGATATATCACGCGGGCTCTCCTTCCTTCTCAACACAAAGGTGAAAAGTTATACGATGGTTTATAACCTCTGTGTTCTCAACAAGTATCCTAGGACGTCCGCAGATGGCTCTTCTTCACCTTCCTCTTCGTACTTGTCTTCCATTTCGGATGTCGCTTCAATGCTGCCATCGCATCTATCATCTGCACAACTCCATGAACCTCGTCAAACTAGATTTAAAGCCGAGGCTGCATTTCTTAACTCTCAATATCCTCCTCAATCCAAAATCAACGGGATAAAGGAGACGAGGGGGCCGTGGTGTTACAGATGGTCATCTTTAGATAAGATCGATGTCTTTTGTGCATTTCTAAGGCATTATCTAACGCTTTCGGCCCATTATTTGCATGAAAAGCCACTCTTAGCGGTCGATCAGCTGCATGTCTTTGCACTCCCGGGATTTCTGTGTATTCTCACTCACATCTATGAGATTACAGACTTCCAACTGAGACAGAGGGCTGTTCAGAAGCAACAGCAGCAGCAGAATCTGGCGATAAATGCCAGAGTTCCTGGAGTCCCTACGAGTTCATCATCTCAAAGTGTACCTCCCGCTCCTGTCGCTATCGTAGCAACAACCAACCCTGCATTACCACCTCCCGCCATGCCTTCTCCTGCAATAGACAAGATGCTCCGACTTGTTCGTGACTTCCTTTCGAATCCTCACTCCGTTTCCGAGCCACTCATTCGTAGGGGAGTTGTTAAAGGATTCGAGAACATCATCAAGCTTCTGGTTTGTCAAACGAGACTACTAGAGACCGTAATGGTCGATCAAGTGTTTGAGCTGTTTATAAATTTTGTCAAAGGCATCAAGTTCGATTCTAATGCCGACGACTTCCTTGATTGGCTATTCTGGATTGACACTTGCCTGAAGCTGCTTGAATCTAGAAGTATAGCCTGTGAAATTAGAGCGTTGTGCATTCTATATCAATGCTGGGATTATATTCCCAACTATCAGACTGATAAATTGCATTCATCGCAATTTCAGCCCATCAAATATCAGCTTTCACTTCGTCTTTCTGGTGATCAGGTTTGGAATTCTCTATTTGGTCATTATTTACCACTTGTTAGATCGTTTTACATCAGATTATTGGTTTGGAAAATCCTTGGACCAGATTCTATGGATCTACAAGGTTCCAGAAGGCTATCCTCATTTAGAGATTCTATCAATCGAGCAAAGATTCTTCAGGTAGTGTCCTCTCAACTTGCAAGGACATACAGCTTGACTAAGGATACTACCTTCAGACCTTCCGATCCCGTGTTGAATAGACGAATGGTCATTAAAGCTACAGAGGCCGCAAATAACCAGGAAAAGAAGGAAGCTATACGGACTCTTCCCTATGAGATTCTTGACGATGCGGCATATTCTTGTGCCAATCTTAGCGTCAGCGATAATCAGAGCGCTGGTGGTGCAGAGTCGATTTCCAGCTTGAGTTCATCAAATGATCTCTATACCTTAGGAAGTGCTGGAACGATTCCGGACTCTTCCGAAGTGTCATCAAAACAGAAGCCAAATACCAGTTCGTCGGCCTCGAAACGGCCTTCCAAATTGGCTTCCGGATGGATGAGCAGGCTATTCAGACACAAAGGCCACGAAGGGACTTTCTCTAGAAACCATTCTGCAGGTTCTGCAGGTTCCGAAAGGTTACCTACGAACTCTGCCAATTCTACAGGAAGCTCTCAGATCCGAACTCTCTTCAACCATACCCGTTCATCTAGCGCCACCGTCAGCCAATCGGATGCTAACTCAGTTTGCTCCATTCCTCGATCCACTTCGACTCCTCTGCTTAAAGAACTTCAGAAAGAAGATGACGGATCCCTGGAAGCATTCGAATCCATCCTTCAGACTCCTCCACGCATCCTTAGCTCGTCTGGCTCATCACCTTCAATTTCTTCCAAGTCATCCTCACCCTCACTTCTGTCGTCTATGGCATCTCTTTCATCTCCGCAATCGTCAACGTCGTCTTTGGATTTCCTTGATCAATTCACATCATCATCAAAGTATATTAGATCGATTCAACAGTTGCAGAGTCAGAAGAAACATCAGAGTATGAAATTTGTTCCACCAGAATTAAACTTTGTTGTTCCAGAACTTACAGAACCAGCTTATCGTTTTGAGCTGGTTACCAACGACCTTAGAGTCTCTGCCAGCTATCAAAGCCTAAGGGAACTGAATAATCCTAGCGGCAAGCGTTTCATTAGACAAATGACTCCTATCTTAAACAGTCCTCCAAGGCTTCCATCGCTGGGTTCATCGACTGATTCGGAAATTGACGATGATACCGATATAGATATTGATGTTATGGAAGGAAATCTCGATGATATTCAGACAAGTTTAAGGTTGAATGATGATAGCATTGACTTACTCAAGCCGGAACCAATCCTGGGATCATACTCTGGTGTTTCCACTCCAGATTCTTCCGTTTACTTTAGTGCCATGAACACTCCAGAGGTGGAGGAATCTGACACATTCAATACATCTTCAACTATCATTCATTCTGCGAACGATTTTGCCAATGGAGTCTACGAGTATAACGTGTGTGTTCGGGAGTTCGAACAGTTTGTCCGGAATCGACTTAAAGACCACAAGGTCCATGCTAAGCAGAACCCTCTTTGCAGTGGGTTCCAGCCGTCAAATTTGGTAAGCAGGTTTGCTGGATGTTCACGGTCGTCCAATGACTCTATTGACAACTCGGTAAATGGTCTACTGATATACCAGGAATTTGCTGACAAACTTAGGGAACAGGTCCCAGTTTTGACACCGGAAGAGAAGGGAGGTTATTGATATCCCCATTAAATAGCATTTTATAGCATATTTGCATAATACATACATTAGTCATAAGTGATTGTTACCATGATCAGCTTAATAAAGTCTCCACGTTCGTTATGATTGTCATTGGTTGTTTGATCTTCTCGCTCTTTTCCTGCTGCTGCTTTCTCCAGTAGAAGAAAACGCCGTAACTCACCAATAAGCATATAAACGAACTGATGGTCCAGAACAATGTGACACCGGCAAATAAGAACAATGTAGGATAATGGAAAAGATAGTACCTGATACCTTTAAACTTAACAGTGAAGTGCAAAGCTGCCGATTCCAAATAGATGTTCTCATTGGCAAACTCTACAATGAGCTTGATATGTTTGCTGTCCTCAACCATTTTGGTCATCTTTGCCTCACCGGTAGAAAGCTTTTCCAGAGGGAAATGAACTTGTACTAATCCAACGTGATGGTTACGATGGAAAGTTAACCAATCACCAACGAATGAGGGAAGAAAATAAGCTGATATCCACTCTGGAACCAACGATACATCCTTATCCATTCGAAACCACCGTGTACCCGTATAATAGATACCGGGAGAAAACGATTCCAGAGTGTCGGAATCACCGTCTTCGTTCCCGCCAAAGAGAAAGTTGGGCAATAGAGAAAACAAGTGAGGACTGGATCTGACCTTTCTCTCACCGTCAACATCGGATATCGATCTGGTTGCAGGCCATTCAATCAAGTCACGACGGAATCGATTGGTAGGACTGTCAAATGATACAATCCCCTTTAGGTTATCAGTCACGGGCCACATTCGCACGTGCCTTTGCTTCGCTTCCGACCGTGAAGGTTCCAACTCCCAAGGTCTGAGTTCGTTATTTAGTAGGGAATCGTCCAATATTGAGAAGCGGAACCCAACCAAATTGTCCGATACCGTACCAATGGAGGAATACGTATACTGTAGAGAGATCTCGAAGTCTCCGAGCGAATTCTGTTGCAGACTAGAGTCTCTTTTCATCGCACTCGTCCCCTCGTATATGGACGCGATACTTCTCATGAACTCAAACGAGTTGATTGTTCTAAAAGGACCCCTATTTTTGAATATGTAGTCGAATTGAAGAGAATGCGACAGAATTGGGTTGGGTATTAATGCGTTGTAGAACCTGGAATACGCGAGTATAGACCACGGTAGTAATAATAATGATATGGTGAGGGTTGAGATAAGGAGGTAGAGCGATGCCCTCGTGAGCCTAAGGGGAATTGAGATGTTGAGCTGCATGCCTAAGGAGGTGAATGGAGAAGTTGGGGTTTGAGAAGAAGTAACAGATAAGGAAGGCTCGACCACATCCCTCAGGGGCCTCCCCACAAAGTACTCAGAAAGATATGTGGCGAAGTCAGAAGTCGAAATGGAGAGTGGTCGTGGCGGTGCAAGAAGGGACTGCTATTCACTTACATCTCTCCCCACACCATCTATCTGCCTAATAGTTTCTCTATATTATTATGTAAGCAAAGACTGGTCGTCTAATATCCCAACGAGACCTTCATCGTATATGTGGTAACGAAAGGAAGACAGAAGACCAAACATATATAATGGAATATATAAGTTAGAGCAAGACAATCCATCTGGAGAGTACTCTTGCAATTCACAGGGGTGTAAAATGCAGTAATGTAAATCAAGGAAGTGGCAGGTGGTAAACAGAAGTTGATGTTGGAGATGAAGTAAAGAATATCTTCACCATAGAACAAACCATCTCTGTAAAGCTTTGCGTTCAATGCACATCCCATGACCGGGAAGATGAAGAGTTTGAATAAAGTGATACCGACTGGTGTCTTCCAGACCCCCATAGGTAGCTTCTTTAACGATAGTCTACCAATAGTTCCACCAAGCATAAGAAGTCCGATAGGAACTTGTGCGGCACCAATATAGGAGGCGAAATCCATAATGAAGGAGAGAGGAGGTTCGAAATCCGGTGCACTTGGTAATTGTACCTCAGAAGTCTCCACGAACAAAGCCTTTACCCATGGAATCATGGCTATAGTTATGCTGATGATGATGGTAACTGAGCATGGTTTCAAGGTACTCGTAATTAGAACGGTAAAAGCATCCTTAGTCAACTTCCTGAAGTTAAGATGTGCCATTAGTGTAGGGGTCTTCTTGATGAATTTCCATACCTGCCTAAGTTCGTATTTCTTCCTATCTAAATAGGTCATCTTCATTTTCTCTCCGAGACTTAGAGAGGAAGAGGACGAATATGAAAACGAAGAGGAGTTTCCGGCAGCAGCGGCAGCAGCGGTAGCCTTCTTGTCTTCGAGTCTCTTCTTCTTTAATTCATTGAACCTTGAATACACCCGCACAATATCGTCCATATTCTCAGCGGGTCTACCACGGAGATCATTGTCGGTACTGAGTAGAGAATCTGTTATGCTTGCCTTTCTTGTCAAGGCGTTGGAAGAGCCCAGCTTGGAGCTGGCAGGCATAAGCTTCTGAGGTTTGGAAGGCAGAGCGCTTAAGGAGGTGTCATCTATAAGGGAATCCAAGGAACTGACCATCGAGGTGGCATCATTAGTATGAGCACTAGTACCTTCACCAACAATTTCTTCCATAGCTATTGAAGCCTCTTCATCGGACAGTTCTTCCTTCTCTGCTTCTAGCTGTTTCTTGAAATCCAGTTCAATCAATTTAAATCCACCAAAGTTAAACTGCACAAGCATCTGAAGGGCCATGAAGATACACACATAAGAGACACCCTTATCGACATTCTTAAGAACACTAGAATCCTCCATAGATTGAAGGTAAGCGATGGGGAGATCTGAAATGTTAGGCAATAAACCGCAGGATAATAAACCACCATACCATTCTCTCGGCGCATCTAAGGCTACACCAATTAGGAAGGTACCTATTGCACCTGAACCTATCATAAAGCATGATACTATGACTATAGTAGAAATCTCCTTGATATCAGAATCATCAATATTCGAGACAATCTTATTGAATGCCAAACAAGGGAGTAAAACAAGGATAGCCATGGAACTGATGTTCTTGGAGGTATCGACAGAGAGGATGTTCATTCTGGCAAGCATGATGCCCACCCCAATGATCAGATAGATCTTGAAGATGGGTTTGACAGCAATGTAGATGATTGTACCGAGGTCGACCATTGCTAGCAGCGAACTGAAGGACGAAGCGAATTAGCGTGTGTGAGTCAGAGAGCGAGATCAGTAAGATAAAGCCTTTATCGAGGTGTTGACTATGACAGCTTATCAACTGAAATGCAGCAGCTATACAGCTTAGAAGATGATTGATTAGTAATGGATAGTAGATACAGTGAAAGGAAATAGTGACTTGTTCGGGGTAAAGATAAGGTTAATTTAATTAATCGGATAGAGGGGCATCCCACCTATATAAAGGAACGATCTATTTAAGGATAATGCGATAGATGCGGGATAGTGAAAAACTTAGCTAGACTCGGAGTTTAACCGGCCAGTAGTAGAGGAGAAGGAGAGAGGACAGGGAAGGGAAGTTCAGGTAAGGAAGGATGAGAGGACATAGGGTATAAGGACATCTACGGAGCTCCCGGAGAGTATTTTTGACAGCATAATATCGGATGAGGAGGGGGTAAAAGCGGTGATCCAGCAATAGATATAATCACCGACAATGCGGGATGAGTGTGGGTCTGAAATTATTTTTTGGGAGGGGGGGGTAGATATCAGTTATGTAGGTGGGAGGCAGAAATGCCAAGCACTACATATACGGATGAACCTACGAGATGAACTGTAGAACTTTACGGAGTACGGAGCGGAATTTCTGCCCATCCTTAGCTACCGAAGAACCGAACGCCCTTTAACTACCGTGTCCAGCCGGTTTCTGGAACAGTCCAACCCACTCCCTAATTGGCCGGTGGCGGTTGAAGTGGCGCAGTCCTTTGGATTTCCCGCGCTTTTCCCAACCGTCGGCTAACCGACCAACAGGATGTCCAACTACTCCTGGCTAGGACCTAATCCAAGACCTCACTGTTAAGTGGTCAAGTTAAATTCACCAAGCATAGTACTACTAGTACCTCATTGTCACTCTTTCTCCCGGACTCCCTCCTTCACTATTCAGCTTAGTAACCAGACCTTCCACCGCTCCGCTGGGCCCGGTGGAAGTTCTCTGCCGACCCGTCGATCGTCGCTGTTGCCCATTTTGTCTTACTAAAACGACAGCTATCGGTCACCGTATCTCGCTCAAAAATGAGGCCTTGATATTTCACTTATTTCACTTATTTCATTTATTTCACCTACCTTCTTTATCTCTTCTGTTGCTGTTTCATTTATCAGGCACTCCTTTTTTCTTACCTTCTTGCCTTATCTTGTGGAAGAACCTGGTATAGAGGTATTTTATTATATTGCTACTTTTAAGTGCTTATCATATTGGGAGAGTGCTTACAAAAACTAGACAACACAGATCTTGGTGATTTAAATTAGCTCACTACATAATCATCTCCCCCATCACAACAATATGTTCAACTCTGATTCTATGTCTCTTTCAGGGGATAGATTTGATGGCTCTGCCACTGGAACTGGAAATCTCCCTGGTGGTGGTGCCGTCGGCGCTGGCGGATTAGGAGCAACTGCCGCACCTGGTGGATCGGATCCTTCCACTCAACCGATTAATATCTCATTTTCTCGTAATAGCTCCATCTATCAGAACCCCCGTGTTAGAAGGGAGAGTATAGCGCACTCCCAAGGAATGGGTGGTGTTTCCTGGGGTTCCGTTACAATAGGTTCCTGGTTGAAAGACGAAGTGATGTTATTTGCACAACAGCATGGTGCCAACGGTATGAATGTGAATGGAACACCAAATATTGCCAACCTGGCCAATGCAAATGCTGCCAATGTGAATGGCCAACAGCAAACTCAAATCAACCCTATCCAACTCTCTCAGATCCCCGGTCAATCTTTCCTGCCGCTTATGGATAACCCGTTCCCTGGACGTAATGATAGCATCGGTATGATGGCATCACCTAATAACTCGTCTTATTTGGCTGATTTGGAGGCTAATTATTGCAAAGACTACAGTTGCTGTGGACAGCTGTTGCCAACTTTACATGATCTTTTACGTCATTATGAGGAGATGCATATTCAACAGGAACCTACCGTTGAGGCTCCAAGAGCTAGACCTATAAATGGGAACGGATTAGACGCAGTTTCTACAAACGAAGTGTTTCTTAAAGCTGAAGGTTCCAACTCAAGCAATAATCCAATAACGCAGACTGTTCAAAATGGATCAAGTCCTTCACAGAGCCAAACGACTTCTACCCAGAAGTCGGTGCTTCCGACACAGTCATTTATGGATGGATCTCAGATGCAGATAGATGAGTTTTCCTTTGATCAACCTGCTACTGGAGCCTCTGGACTGGATGATCAGTTCCAATTTCAACAGGGTGGAGCTTCTGATTTGACTGGTGATTTGACAGGTAACACAGATTTGGGTAACGCCGCTTCTCTTTTCAGTGCTCCCTTCCCTTCATTGGTTGATGATCAGAATCAGCAAGGTCAGCAGAATCAGCAAGGCGGTCAGCAGGTCCAGCCGAATCAGTTCCAGGGTCTGGGGCCACGCGACGAATCTCCATTTGGAACAAAGTCGGAGGCGAATGCATTCTTTCAGCAGAATCAGCAGTCGCTTCAACCTCAGCAAATGCAACAACAATCTTCTCAGATTCGTAGTAGGCATGGAAAAGCAATTCAACGTGATCTGATAAATCACCAGCAACAGTTACAAAGTCAACGCCGTCAGCAGCATGTGCAACATTCGCACAATGCACAGCATTCACAACGGCAACAGCAACAGCAACAGCAGCAGTTACGACAGCAGCAACAGCAACAACAACAGTCACAGCAACAACAGCAGCAACAATCTCAATATTCCGAATCATCTCAAGATGAAGAAATGGAAGATGATGTGTGTATTGATGACCCGGCTCGTCGTTTATATGTGTCTGAACAAAACGAGGATAGACCGTTCAAATGTCCTGTTATTGGATGCGATAAGAATTACAAGAATCAGAATGGTTTGAAGTATCATAGATTACATGGCCATCAAAACCAGAAACTTCGTGCCAATCCTGACGGATCATATTCTGTTATTGATCCGAAATCGAATGCTCCTTATCCAGAGGGTGCTGAGTTTGATAAGGATAAGCCATATAGATGTGAGGTGTGTGGAAAGAGGTATAAGAATTTAAATGGGTTGAAGTATCATAGAGGCCATTCTACGCATTGAGAGTTACTTTGAGTAGTGAAGTGGCCGTTGGGGTGAGATAGACGAGGACAGCTAGCGATAGCTAATGAAAGGAAGTAAGATAGTCAGTGAGGGCTAATGATAGCTTGTAAGATTGCCAGTTAGATCGGGCCAACAAGAGAGCAAGGTTGGAGTTCCAGATGATGAGATAAACTATGACCGGTGAGTTAAGCTAAGAGGCACTGAAGAGAGAATTGAACGATAGGTTGACAGTTCGACTTACTCGTCCACTCATACTTAGCTGAAGGGAGTCGGCTTGTGGCCGAGATAAGATGCGTTTTGTCCTTCAAACTATACGACTACGCAGATACGAACTCCCGTACAGCATCCTGTATTATACAGGCTAAATCATGCAGTTACGCCATGGATATATTTAGGTCTTTGTACTCTAGTCAGGATACCATATTGGTACCTGGCATCTATTGCCAATGTTCAGGCCTCGCTGGTCTTCTCTCGCTTCTGTCTAATTTAATTAATTGTATTGAACGAAGTTCTCTTAGTAGTATGCAGTTGAAGATACGTCAGGGAATCCTCCTCGTACCACTGTTAGAACCGATCTTCATGTCTGACAGGTGAGCCATCCCGTCCAAAAATCGCTGTCACATATTTATGGCTCAGCTGCTCAGCCACGATCGATTCAATTAGGGGCAATGACAGCAATACAGATCATTTTCCAGTTACCTGTCCACTCAGGGTGTGTTCATCCGTTCATCGCTGTCCTGATAATTTGCTGACTACTGATCGACCCCTTGTTGACTTTACTAATCAATTGGTAACATATCATAGACTGACGTTGCATAAGTCACCCACCCACCGCCACTCATACTTTACTTCTCCATCATGGCCCTGCAGTACTCGCTCGTCTTCATACTATTGGTTATAGAGATGATTCTCTTTGCCGTCATCTCTCTACCCCTTCCGACCTCCATTAGAAGACCGCTACTCAACTCCCTTAATATTCCATTCCATTCTCAGCATTTCCTCATCTTCTTCCGGTGTATGCTTGGTTTCATTACGATCCTCTTCGTTGATTCGTTAAACAGAATGAACAGGGTTACCAATGAGCTATATAACTTAGAGAATGGAGGGCTGATCCCACCTTACGGAGTACCAGGATCATCGGTTGGTGGTGCTTCAAGAACCGAAATACAAAGCAGGCGCTTCTACGCACAAAGAAACGTTTATCTCTGTGGTTTGACCCTTTTCCTTTCCCTTATTGTCAAGAGAACTGCTGATTTAGTGTTTGAATTATTGGCAGTTAAAGAGGAGATTGTTAAGAGAGAAAAGGATGGAAAGATCGACAAGTTGAATAGTGTTGACGACAAGAAGGTCGAACAACTTCAGGCCAAAATCGATGAAAAGAATGAAGAGATTGCAAATTTGAAGAAGCAGGCCGAGGCTCTCAGCAAGGAATACAATGAGCTGTAATCAGAGAGGCGAATCTAGTAAGGAAAGAGGTAGGGGTTGACCTCGCATGGCAGCTAACTGGACTGACTGGCCTCTTCACTTGAAAGTAAGTCTGATCGACGACATTTCCTTGCAATATCACAACAGCCTCCCTGCTTATTCGCTCGTCGTCAGACTCAGTTCTCATACGAGTTACTCTTATGCTTAGGAATAAACGAAAATCCATCACTTGCCTTCCCTAAAAACATCTCCGTAATCTTAATCCAATCCTTGTAATCCGGAGACCCAAGTAGCGACTCAAGATCGTTTCTTCCTCTCCATGGTGGTGGTCTTTCATTCAACTTAGGTGGTAATCTTTCCAAGATCCCAACTGGAACATATCTATACGAGAAGCAGAGGAATTCACACATATACCTTCTAGCCGTATTGACTCCAAATTCATCACTTCCCCAATGGTCCAATGCATTCTTGGCGTATCTTTCAATAATATCCAACCTTTCACTGGCAGATTTATCGATGTATTGCTGTGCCTTGATCTCTTCAAAGATCCATGGCTTAATCAACGCTCCCCTGCCAACCATGACAGAATCAACTCCTTCCATACCGACCGCCCTGTTGTAATCTTCATAACTATAGATGTCCCCGTTACCAAGAAGATAGACTGGCGGCCTGTCAGAAGCATCCTTATCTTCCTCTTGAGTTTCATTCCAATCCTTAACTATCTTTCCAACTTTCCCAATATAATCCCAATTGGCTTCTTTGGTATACCTCTGCTTTCTTGATCTTCCATGAACGGTGATGGCTCCAACGTCACCTTCTGCAAGCAACTTCTCCACCAACTGCTCAGCCAATGGCTTATCGTCCCGGATACCCATTCTAAGTTTAACGGTAACAGGAGTTTCTCCTGAGCAATAATTCATCCCCTTGAGAACTCTAATCATTCTACTTGGATTTTCCATCATAGCGGATCCTTCACCTCTTCTATATAGCAAATCAATTGGACATCCGCAATTTAAGTTAAACTCAGAGACATTAGGTGCCAATTTGGCGACGGCTTCAACCGCCTTAGACGTTTGCCAGTGCTTAGATGCAGCCAATTGAACACCGAATCCTGGGTACTCACTAGAATGGGCCTTCATTAATGCCCATTCAGATTTGGATCCTTGAATTAACGGTAGACACAACGCCATCTCTGAGTATGTAACATCAGCTCCCAACGATCTCATCAATCTTCTAAATGGAAGATTGCCAACTGTAGTGAGTGGGGCAACGATCTTTGCACCACTGAAATGTAAATCCTTCTTTTCCGAGACCTTAAATGGTGGCTCCACATACCCTGCAGAATGTGCCTTAGCCATCTCCCGTATCTCTTCGGGAGTTCGACCCTTGTAGTTAGAGTCTAACCATTCTGCTATTTGATCGGACTTATCCAACGGTATCTTCCTCTTCTGAAGCAGGTTCTTGTCGCTTCCACTGGCCCAATTCAATTCTCCATTTTCAGGCTTCCTCTCATAATCTTCTCTATATATTAAGCACTTCTTTTCCCCATCATAGTGAGATCCTAACCATCGACACTTTAATCCAGCAGGACAATATCCGAACTCTTCCCAAACGGGACATTTGCCAGGAATGTCCTCGGGTTTCTGGGCCAAATATCCTTCAACATCATGTGAAAATTTACAGTTGGCAGCACCGTATGAACATGCATGCGATTGGTCCATCGGATCGGCAACAGATCCACACAATCTGATGATCTCATGTCCTTGGATCAGCTCTCTCTTATGATTCTGTCCTCTATTTTTGCCCTTCCTCTTCACCTTCTTACCCTTACCATTACCTTGAACCTCCTCCCCTCTACCGGTTCGGGATTCTTCAACCTCATCATCATCATAAATGATCCTCTGAATGCCCTCGCTCACCTCCTTCACAAGGTACTCCTCCTTAATTGATGCTGTACCCTTATTCCATAGATTGGGCTTCTTAATCACAGGTTCTTCAACCCCAACAGTCTCTTCAATAGACCTTTTCTTAGACTCTGTCATAGGTAGAGATCCGATACACCTGTAGCTATGATAATGTCTATCTATATCTATACTATATCTAACCGCCTATTGTGTGGGTAATCTGAAAAATTTATTTTTGTCAATCTGGAAATTTCCGCGCTGACGTAATGGCAGAATCAGGCTGTGGTGGCATCTTCGCGACTTCCGTTTTAGGCCAGAGATTATTTTTGGACCCATTTTATCCGCCAAATGTAATGTCGTACTATCGGAGTTTATTGTTGAGTAGATCTGAGAGCCAAGGGTTTCAAAAGAACAGAGGAAACGAACTACCGACGATCAAGTGAGTGGCTTTTTTTTCTTCTATGCAAGAATAAGGATGATAATTTCCTTTCAGTTTTTTTATCTTAAGTAGTTAATCTGTTTGACCAGGATCTGTTAGTTCAAAAGATCAGATATAGCTCGCATTAGCTCATCATGGCAGCCTGTTCTCGCAGGTTCATAGAAGTCAAGTCTGCAAGATCACATGGACGGTGTGAAGAGTGTAAGCGGAGGAAGAAGAAGTGTGATGAACGCAAGCCCAGCTGTGGTTCGTGTCTGAGAAGGAAGGTTTCGTGCGTGTACAACGAACCAGTCATTTACAAGCCTAAGAAGGCGGCCAAGGCGACCAAGGTCAAGGTCAAGGCCAAACGGCATGATGATCCCACTCCTGTTAAGGTTAGTGACCAAAATTCCAGCCCTCCTATTTTTGTTCCAGAGCCATTTTCGCTTGGAGCGGACCCCTTCCAATCCTTAGCTTCATTTGACATGGGCGAGGACGATTTCCTGGATATCAAAACGATCATAGAATCGATTTTGAGGGATCCTAATGGAGCTGACGAGCAGCGTTCATACGCTACACCAAGTTTACCAGAAGAGACTGGTAGTAGTACTTCTAGCAGTAGCAGCAGTAACAGTACTGCTATTACTACTCCCAGCTCTTTTGGAAATGCTTTCCAGCAAAGATTACAACAGCTTTCGATGATATCAGGGAAGAATTCCAAAGGTGAGGCTGATATGGAGCTCAGTGCACGTGCGTTTCTTAACAACTTCAAGTATTTTGGATCTGATTCCGATAAGTATAATCGAAGCTTCAGCTTGTTCTTACCTCTCGCATATCAGAGCAAAGCTGTGTTGTACGCAGTTTCTGGATGGGGGATGCTGGTTTTGAGAAATGGCGACCAATCGAAGGCCGTTGAGTATCTAGACAAATCTAGATTTCTCTGTGATGAAGTGCTCGATAGACTCCAGAGAGATCCGAGTAAGATAGATCGATTAGAGTTGATCTCTTTGGTGGTCTGCCTTACATGCCATGTGTTAGTTTCTTCGTTTAGAGGAGACTCTGCCGCATGGAAGAAAAGTTTTGAAGATTTATACAGCACACTTAAATGGGTTGGACTAGAGAATTTCTTTAACGGTGTTAGAGATAGTCCGATTGGACTCTGGGTATTGAACTGTTTCTTCTACAACGATGTTTTGAAAGTCATTAAGGTTACCAACGACAAGAAAGTTGGTACTCTATTCCCACTTTCTGAATACCATAAGATTATCTCGTTTAATTTCGAAGATATAGAGCATTCTTTGGAGGAAGACGATTTTGAAGGAAATGGCTACGAATACGATATTCCTAGACCGGCAAATACCCTGGATTTAGTGGACCCTGTTATGGGTTGCTGCATCAGTCTGTTTTTCCGGTTGGCAGAAGTCAACAATTTATATGATCTCTTCATTGTGAAGATGCGGAATCTCATTGATCTTTGCAGGCCATTGATGAGTGAGATGGACGGGAAATCGGAAGATTTTCAAATCGATTTTGTCAGATCTCCACAGTATAGGTACTATGAAGATTATAGGGTGCAATTCCATGATTGGATTGAGATACACACTGACAGATTGACCAAGAAGATCAACGAAACTTTACCTAGAATAGCAGCATTAAACCGAATTAAGGATCCTAAGGAGAGAGAACTTCATCTCACCTTCTTCAGGGTCCTTCAATTGGCTTTATTGTTATTCTTACAGATCAAGTTGAAGGAAGCTCCTCCAAGAAGCATGCACGTCAAAAGATTAATGGTCCATTGTTATAGAAACATGAGACAGTTAATAGTTCCCAACTTTGTCAATAGATTGGCATTCCCGCTATTGGTCACCGGGGCTGCTGCATGCGAGATTAGAGACAGGGTTATAATTAAAGGAATGTACCTTGAAATGGCTGCGATAAGCGATAGTCCTAACTTGAGGAAGGTTTGGAGTATGATGCAGGAATTCTGGGAGATTAATCCAATGGGCGAAACGTGGGATATGACCCAGAATATTATTAATCGATTGGATTGGAACATCTGTTTGATATGACGAACCAACCATCGTAGCGAGTTTATGAGAGCTGGCTTCTGTTTGGCTCGCAAGTTCTACATGCCATCGCGTTCTATACAGCTGTTATAGTAATTATTTAAGTAATTAGGAGATTTACATACATTCTGGGCACTTGTAGACTGACGACAACGTGCAAGTCTAAGCTGCTTGCCTCATCAGACGTTCGTTCGCCCCATTAATCATTTACCAGGTGCCTCACTCGCTACCTCTCACATGACATCGGCCGTGGAATAAATTTCTCGGTTAGTCATGGCACACAAAATCTGGCGCAACTTCCCATTTTGGGACGAAAGCCGTTTTCCACACACAATGGAGTACCCCTTTTGGGGTTGGTTTACGCTTATCAAAATCTGGGGAAGGCCCGTTGTATCACTCGGATCCTCTTTTCCGGCAAGATAATGAGTGTTAGCTAACTAAATCTTGCTGCTCAAACTTGACGGAATGGATGCAAGGGCAGCTTAGTATGTCAGCTCGGGTAGGAGCCTTCAAACGCTAACCGATCATTAAGATTTGAGCCCGCCAGAGTTGATAATCCATCGGCAATTACCCTTTTCCTATTCTGGATGTAAAATGGCCGCTCTCGGTGAACCTTACGGCCACCAATTTTACGATCAAAAAGCAAGTGCTTTTGGCTGCTCCTAGAAGGGATCGAACCTGATCGAGACCCTGATACGAATGCCGTGTGGATCTTATGCCCCATTTGATTAGTCGGATTAGTAAACTTCTCTAAAATTGGTACAACGGACGAAGCCACATGAGGGGAAGGTATTCGTGCCCGTCATCTGTAGGTGACCAACGATGTATACGTACGTACAGTGGCAGACGTACTCGTTTGCATTGCAGATGACGACACTTATGCAGGGAACGGTGCAAAAGGATGGACATGAAGCTACAGATTCAGTCATGAGGCTGCAGCGATGCCACTCGGGTGGTCACTTGCTTGCCTTCCCCTCCCCGCAAATACTTTGATCACACGGCCACCGAATATTCGGACCATCCCAAGGAATGCATAGGCCACCTTTGCACCTACTCCTCCGCACCTGCTTCTTACCGACTGACTGTAACAATCCTGATCATGTCAGATCGATGACAACGAAAAAGTAGTAGGGACGAGGGCATCGAAACTTTTCAGTAAACTTTTCACAGGCGGCGGCTCTGCAGTTTTTCTGCAGTTTGTTATCCTCTGTCCGGCTTCATGTTTCCTGGCATTTTACGGTCGTTCTTCAACTTCTGTGCGTTAAAAATGACGGCGTCGTCTTCCCTTTCGCCTAGAGACAGCCTTCATAACCCTCTTAAGATTATAGAAAAATGCAGGAGGGAACATCGACCGGTGTTCGTAGCTGGTCCCATGGTTCGGTATTCTAAACTACCCTTCAGAGAACTTGTCAGAATGTATAAGGCAGATATAGTGTATTCGCCTATGATATTAGCGAGAGAATTTGTTCGACATGAGAATGCACGGATGAGTGATTTCAGCACCAGTGAAACAGATCGGCCACTTATTCTGCAGATAGGTGCCAACAACGTGACTGATTTGTTACGAATGTGCGAAATGGTTCAACCATATGTCGATGGAATAGGTCTTAACTGCGGATGTCCTATCAAAGATCAAGTGAGGGAAGGTATTGGAGCTGCCCTAATGTCCAAGAAAGATCTTGTTGCAGATATGATAAGCGCAGTGAAGAAGAAGTTTGGGGATAAGTTAACTATGGAGATTAAGATCAGAGTGCATCCCGACGTTAACGAAACTCTAGAGTTTGTGAAATGTGCTGAGGATGCAGGAGTTGACTTCATAACGGTACATGGTAGAACCAAAGATACCCGATCATCAGTTGCGTGTGATTTCGAGAAGATCAAACTGGTTAAGCAACATGCCAGGGTTCCTATAGTAGCCAACGGGGATTGTCGAAGTCTTGAAGATGCCTATAGGATTGCTAAGATGACTGGTTGCGATGGTGTGATGGCTGTAAGGGGAGTACTCTATAACCCCGGCATGTTTGCAGGACACGTCAAGACACCGTGGGGTGCCGTTGAACGTTTTTGGGATCTTTCTACTAATTATGGGCTCCCATTCAGATTAATTCAGCATCATCTCAGTTGTATGCTTGACGGACAACTTTTGAAAGAACTACACATTCAGTTGAATGAGGCTAACAGTTTAGCGGAGCTTCTGGATTTCTTCGATGAAAAGTTTATTCTCAAGAGGCAAGGCGAAGAGGGATTTGGAGAAGCTATAGATGTTCCATACAGGGAATCGAAGGTGGCTGGAGAAAGCCATTGCTCCCTGTCCACTGAACCACCTTCAATCCCGGTAGCTACTGTTCATTAATCGACGCGCGTACGTCCGCCAATTTCGCGCCGATCGACCCTACTTATTCACCTATTTGAAAAATTTTCAGCTATTTCCTATCAATTCCACCTTCATTCATCTTGAAGTTGGTAACAACAACGACAATATCCATCATGAACCAGCCTGATTGGTAAGTTTCATCTTTCATAATCTCCTCTTCGCAACTCATATGATGATACCTATTTTTATATCCAATGAACAGGGAAGTACGAGTAATCTACTTCCCGCCAGGATCACGACTGGAGTACTCGTTTTGAGTCTCCGACTGCGATCCGTCCTATGTTATGATTGATTCAATTGAAGTCATAGTTACACTGATTGTTGCGATGGGATTAATAAGTAAGGACTTACTAACATTAATAGGGACCGATGAACTTACGAGAGGTAGATAACCTAATGGCGAGTTGATCAGCAGACAACGAGCATGATCAGCAGCAGCGAGCATCACCAATAATACCCTAATAGCCAATAAGTTAGATCTGTAGTAATGAATTACGTTTTGTTATATGATTCCTCATGGTACGATCGTAGAACGGTGAAATACTGCACTCTACATGGTAACCGCTAATCAGTAGACAGCGAAAGGTAACACGTCCACCAGTTTACTTGCTTACTCATATTTGTATATTACTATGAACCACTATTTAAGCCTCCTCCTCAACAACGGTGGTCTGCAATCCCTTGACAGATGGAACACTGAGAGCCTCAACAAAGGAGAACATCTTAGACTTGGCATTCTCTTCTTCGTTTCTCTTTCTAGAGATTCTGAGTCTGAGTCTGTTTGGAACACCCTGAATACCTCTCTTCCATAAAGTAACGTTTAATTTAGGGTCCAATCTGACATCGTCGGTACCCATGTGCAACTTAGCAAACTTCTTAATCTCCTTCACAGCTCTTGGAGCTCTTCTTTTGAAGGTTTCACCGTGCAACTGATTATGTTAGTATGGTTGATCAATGAACAGGATTCGGCGGGCAGTAGGTAGGACAGTGGGAGACGTTGGTACGTGGTTGTATCTGTCGTATAGTCAGTTGAAAACTTGTACTCTTGAAGAGTCGTACTCTGTAATCTCATGTACTCATAACTGTGACTCTTAATAACTTGCTTATGTTCGTCGCTGTAGTTTGATGCTAAGCTCCCTCGACGTATGCGTGGTGCCCCTCAACGTATGCGTAGTGTTCCTCAACGTATACGTGGTGCCCTCTGTACCATTGTGCTCCTTCTATCTACCACCTGATCATATCTGTTGTTAATATCACTTACCCTCTTGTGCAAGTTGATGGTGTACTCTCTAGTAACTGGGTCCTTAAGTTCGGCGGCCATTTTCGGTTGTTAAAAGATGTATAATCGGTGATGGTAAAGCAACAGTTCTTCAAGTATGAAGTAGCTTGAACTTAACATAGGAAAATTTTTTTTCACTGTACGGTGGATTCGCTTAGACTGGGCCTTGGTGAAATTTGTGAGAGAGTTCCGGAAACGGATGTGTGACTGTGAAAAAGATTGTCAGGGGGTCGATTTTCTAGAGGTGTGAGGGTTACATGGGTTAGGGATTTTGGTGGTCGGCAAGGACTCCAGAGATCTACAGTCTGGACGGTAGGTGTCCAACGTCTAGCGATTGACCATCTACTGTACAACTGTGCTGGCTTGACATGCTCGTGATTTACCATTAAGTTATATACCGCTACCGTCTTATGCGATTACGTGCACTTCCTCTACCTATTCAAACCCGTACATCTTATTCAAATGCCCCCTCCATTCTTCGTGAATTATCCCCATGATCCCCTCTGCACTGGAAGCCACCTTGCTATCTAGTTCAAATCTCCCGCATAAACTGCAGATTATCCTACCGGTAATCCTTAAGTCCCTCACCAGTTCAATCACCTGGTCAATCCCTTCCAAATGAAACCCTTCCTCAAGCTGTGAAGGCTTCGATTCCTGACCATTATGCACTGGTGTCAGCGTCCTTAGTATTTCAACTAACGCATCATGACAATATGGATCAGCCAAACTCTTGTCATATGCCTCCTTGATCTCATCAAAGTATCCGTTATGTTCCCTATCAACGTTGTTGGAATCCTTGTAAAGCAGCAGTATCCCTGATAAGGCGGTGAGAAGTGCCAATTCAGACTGTAATCTGGACTCGTCGGTTTCGACCTGCTCTAGCTGATTAAATAACGCCAAATACTGCTGTCTGGCGGTAAGCAAAGAACTGATCCCAAAGAGAAGTATCCGCAGCTTATATCGAGCAGTCTTTCCTCCATCTTCGCCTAACTCCTTCCTTGCCTCAAATACCTCGTTGAAATAGAAGGTAAGTAGCTGTAATCCCGATCCATATCGGATTCGGTTAAGAAGAATTCTAAAATCCCATGATGAGAGATCGCCACCTCCCTCTATCTTCTCCATCTCCTTAATGAGTATCTCTACCTCGCTCCTTACGTACTTAGCATCAGGTATAGACTTTATACCCTTTGAGTCGGCCATTCCGGAACTCATTAGCAAGAAATTCAATCTGATCTCCCATATCTGGAAGATATCCTTGAGAGTGAAGTTGAATTGTGATAGGTCAGGATGAAGGATGATTCTTTTACAGTAGGAAGCAATTGTGAGATATAAATCGACCTTTGATGGGTAGCTTGATGAGCTGTAGATTGGATTGTCACTGTCTAAAGGTTTATTAAGAAGATTCGCCAATTTGGAAAGACCTTCAATCGTTATCTCTGTGGAGGACAAGGAGGCTTCATAGTTGTCAGATGCAATGAAGTTGGTTAGATTGAGGAGGCTTGGGTATTTGATTTGGAGCATGGAGCACGGATCTACTGAGCGCAGCGAAGTGGTGACCAGTGTCTAGCGATTGACTTGGTTGTGATTGACTTGGTTGTGATCGGGTAGTCGACGGCGGTAGCGAACCCTTAGATCTCCGTAACGCGCGCTCTATTTTTATAGGCCTATTAATGGGTATTAGTATTATTCTATTCTATCTAATATACATAAGCGGCAGAATGAAGAGGTACAGGTTTTTGGGAACTTTCCAGATTAGTAGCACCTCTCAGGGATCATCAGAAGATTTTAGGCCGCCGATGGACCACCGCTTGTAACGAACGTACTGGCCAGAGCCTGTAGCGCGCAGTTTCTAACCTGCACAGTCTTTTGCGTAGCCTCCTGATTACGGCCCCCTTCCTGCAGCCTCCTGCTTACACACACACCCTAAACTTTCTACCAACGACTGTCCATCTCGACACCACAAATAACACCGACGAACATGCACAAATGCATGCGATAAATATAACCATGTGATTATAATACTTGGCATTCTTGACCTTAATAAAAGATCCGGAAATGGGCAACGAAATTAGGTTTCCCAAGGAAACAAATGCATATGCTGCTCCATAGCGCTTACCGAAATCTGAGGTCTTAGGTGTAATGGTACTAACTGTAGCTCCTGTAAGTGCGAAAGTCGATGAACAACAGAAACCAAACACTGCCACAAATACGTACATGGCAGGCTTATATTTTCCAAATGGTAGCCAAACGACAAACATGATGAGCGTCAATGTAGACGACATAAGGATCATCACGTTGAAGGAACCATATTTACCGGCGAAATATGATGGAACGTATGCTCCTAATATACCCAATGCGTTCAGGATAGTTAGCATATTAAAGCTCTCTCCCTGCGAAACTCCATGGATCATGGCATAGGATGAGAAATACGTCAACACGTTCATTAAAGCAAACTCATTCATAAAGAGACTCACCGATAATGATAGTAGCTGCTTCTCTTTGTAGGCGGTAAGATCAACGGTATGAGTCAATTTATTCCACATGGTTCTTTTATCAACTTCACCCGTTCTTAGTCTAATTTCTTTTAATCTATCCTTGGCCAAGAAAGCACCCAATAAATCGACTCCTAGGTTGAAAAATGCAACAATCCTCATTGACCACTTAAATCCGTATTTGGGGAATAGGAACCTTAGTAGAATAGGAAAGACGACACCACCTGCCGAACCACCCGATTGAACAACTCCCATGAAAAGCGATCTTTTCTGCTTACTGAACCAACAGGAAACGATGGAAATGGCAGGGAACATCATTAGACCGGTTCCAATACCCATGCAAATTCCATAACTTAAAATAAATTGATATGCCTTGGTACATTCACCGGTTGTGAATATACCAACAAAAATAAATAATGAACCGGTAAGTAATAACCATCTAGAACCAAATGAGTCGTATAGAGGACCTGCAAATAATCCCAAGAACATTGACATGAACATGTAGATTGAAAATATCCAAGAAACGGTCGACACAGGCGTGCTCTGTAATATATTGGACTGAATATACGATTCAATAGCTCCCACACTATCCATCATACCGAAGACGGTAAAACAGCAGAGGAAGCTACCTAATATTGATATGTAGGCTCTTGCACCTCCATCTGGATATAAATCAGCATCATCATCTTTAAGAAAATCATTCGAACCCACAGGACTTGTTTCCTCGTCGGCTAATGTTCCGTCAGAATGGATTGATTCGATCATACTAGAATTTCTCGTTTCTGTGCTACCATCCTCTTCCTTTGAAAGAGGATCTATATGGCCTAATTCGTATGCAGTAGGTACCGATAAAGGTTCTGATGAAGAAGGATTTAGCATTGAAAAATAATGAATTGATCAGTTATACGGGACTTTATTGGGACTCCCCAAAAACCAGTCAGAAATTGCTGGCATTTATGTATATATATATCCCCCCCCTAATAATTAGGAATCCATCAAAACGGTGCACAGAAAAAAGAAATATATGTCCTCGGCGTCCCGAGAAGGGCATCTCTTGGAAGCCCCTGCCTAGTTCCGAGCTCTGGCGGGCCGGTAGCCAGTTTTTCTTAGGCTCCTCGAGAGTCAGCCGGCCAATCAGCTCGTGGTGGGTCTCTTTTTTAGTCAAGGCGCCACTAAGGTTTAGAATTGTGGCTGTGCACCGGAGATCCGATGCCTCGCAAAAGTATCCTCATTTGGCATGGGACTTAAGCGTGGGCTAGTCTGAGTCAGGGGCGCCGCCAGGGATGGGGATGACTAAATTGCGCTGTCTAGATCTCTGGGAACCAGGGGGATTGCAGGAGGGGATTGCAGGAGGGAACTCCAAGAGGCGATTGTCAGCAAGAGAGGATTGTCGAGATCCCTTCTATGCACCGAGCGTTAGTGAATTAGTCGACCTTCACTTAGATCGCGAAGGGATTTTACGTTTAATGCGCAGAGAGGGAGGTTTTCAAATGAATTTGTGGTGCTAATTGCATCTTTAATAAGTTATGTGTCTCCTCCAGTAGTACCGTGGAACCGCTCGACACCCAGCGATCAGAACCTCAATCCGTTAAGCGAAGCTCCTATCATTCACCCTCAGAGCGATGCTTTAGTTGACCCCTAACAAGGTATATATGCTCCCATGCCTGCTCTCTTTCACTTGCTCTGCTTCAACCAAGACTTGTAGCTACTTCGCCACCCGTCTCGTAGGCACCGCTTATCCATAAAGGAATAACCAGCTGTTGTCACCAAGTCAGCCAGTAAACGACAGGCCTCACACAACCGATGTTGGACTCGTAGATCTTTGGTTACCGAACTAACTGGTTCCACACCACATCGTTCAAAGTGGTATAAGGACTCGATGCCGCCAATCCACTCATACCCAGCACAGACCCTTGAGCCACTGTCCAATCCCTAAACTGCAGCTGTGCAGAATATCCCAAAGGCCACCCTAAACCACGGTCAAATTACTCTTCAATATGAAAATATATGCTCCATCTAGTCAGTCTACTATTCTTCATCATAAGCTTCGATTACAGTCAGTTACAGATCGACTGTGTCTTCATCCCCTTCCGAGCTAAGGGATTTAGCGATTACGTAACACATTACATAACCATCATTAAGCAAAATAATTCCGGTGTCGGTGGAAAGTAAACCTGCTGCTCTTGTGTACAGTAATTCGTTAATACCCTTCATCTATACCGGTCATCTACGTCTCATACCGTATGTCGCTCACTGCTAATGAACTAAATTACCTTATATGGAGGTACCTCCAGGAGGGCGGATTGGATGTAAGTGCGTATGCGTTACAAGAAGAGACGGAAGTGAATGAATATGAACCACGATTGGGAGCCCAGGTACCTCTTGGGTGCCTTGTTGATCTTGTACAGAAGGGGATCTTATACACGAAGGTGAATAAACTTGTATCGAGCGATAAGAAGGTTGTTTCAGATGATGTAATGAATCTAGACTTCAATTTGTTTGGTGCGATTGCAGAAGAGGGGGGAGCAGATTCCAGGAGATTAGTGAAGCCTGAGAGGGAGGAGCAGGATGGAAAGCAGAAGAAGAGAGAGGTGAAGAAAGAGGAGGAGCAGAAAGAGAAGCAGCAGCAGCAGCAGCCTGAAGCTATTAATTCAAAAGAGGATACGGCATTTACCAAAATCCTCACCAAATATTACAACTTCCCACAAAGCTTGACCAACAGTTTCAACCCACTACGATCGAACGTTCTTGTATGGGGACAAAGGGACCAATATTCTGTGATATGTACTCTTCATGAGAAAGAAGACCCGCAATTGAAGGTTCTTCCTCATCCTATCACGAGCAAAGATACGATTGCCGTTAGTTGGAGTCCGTCGGGCGATTCTATTGTGACAGCGTCGGAGAACGGTGAATTGAGGATGTGGGATTTAAGTGGGTCAATACGATTTATTATGGCATTACATCATTCACCTGTTATTGCCGTTCAGTGGTCTCCTAACGGAAGTCATTTGCTTACATTGGACGTTACCAATAAGACGATCATTTGGGATACCACTAGTGGACAGCCAGTTCAACATACCGAAGTGAAATCTGCAGGAACTGATGATAAGACTGCTGCCAATAACACTTGTTTCGGAACAGAAGCATGCTGGATAGATGACTATAAGTTTGTCGTGCCTGGTGCTGACTATACTTTACAGGTGTTCCAGTTGGGAGATGTTGACCAGGAGCTACCGATTGGAATTCTAAGTGGACATTTGGATTCTATTTCCTCTGTGAGTTATAACTCAAGTCTGAAGTTACTTTGTTCCGCGTCTGACGATAGGACGATTCGAATCTGGAAGGGAAATTCAACTAATTCGTTACAGATTCTTCTTGGTCATTCGGAACCGATCACATATCTTCATTGGTTGAAGGCTCGTGATAATAAATGGTACTTGGTGAGTTGTTCTTTGGATTCCTCACTCAGAATATGGGATTTCATCAATGGTGAAGTGATCGATTTGAATATCGTCGATAGTGGAGTCCCGATTCTTACTGCTGCAATCTCACATGATTATAACAAGCTGGTCACAGGTGATTCTGAAGGTACCGTATTAGTCTGGGAATTAACAGATGATCTTAAGTACAAGCAGGTTAGCTGTTTTCAAGCGGAAGGGGCTGAGAAGGATCAAAATAGTCTCATATCATCAATTAGCTGGAGCAAAGACGATAGTATGATAGCAGTGAGCTGTAGTAATTCAAAGGGATCAATTGTGAGAATATAAGAGTTGTGCAGATTAGTGATAGATTAGTCTTCTTGTATTAATAGCGTTTTCATAGATTTATATAGTGCGTAAAAGTAGAACTTGGGAGCGACAGCGGGGGTTGACTTCCCCTCATGTTCGCTTGTAGGGCCATTTGCCAGCTGATTAACAAGTTCGTACCATTCGCCAACCCGCGGAGCTCGTCGCAGCTCATAAGTCAAAGTCTCAGCTCCGCTTACCTTCCCAATACTTCCTCTTCTTCTCCCATCCATACTTGACAGACCTCATAACACCGGCCGTTAGGACGCCCTTTACGGTCTGAATCATAGCGGGCCGACCCACAGTCTGTTGAATGCTTAGTATCAAATTGTCAGACAAATGTTCATCATCGGCAATTCTCTGAATAAATTCTGCACTCTTGTACGAGTTATTGGTAGGAATATACTCCCAATCTTCAACAGGAATTTCGGAGAGCCTTGTCGAAGGATCATTAGCCATCTCTTGCAATTCAAAGAATGACAAGTCTGAGTGACTCTTGACTGGTTTCAAAGCATCTTTTGTAACTGCAGGGAGTCTTTCCAAAACCTGCTGAGAAACAGGATCCTTAGAGAATGCAGACTGGTAGGTGTCAGAATATTTTAATAGAACCTTCTTTCTGAAACTTAGTGGAAGCTCAGCCAAGATGCTTGCCTTAGCATCTGTTGAAAGATTCACCTTAAACGTATGCTCAGATGCGCCTGAAGGTGTCTGTGTCTGTAAAGTTTTACCAAAGTAGCTCTTAACCAATGGGAGATACATCTCCCTGAATAAAGAGAACTGTCCGGCAACGATATTTTGAACCTTATAAGGGTTCTCACCACCCATCTTAACTCTTGGGTCACCCAAATATGAAATAGAACTGATAGCTTCATAAAGTTCACGTTCCTTCACCTCAGGTTTGTTAAGTAGGAGAATGGCCAACTTGATGGCACTTGTCAAATTGAATTGCTCCAATAAGGATACCTTAGGAGCATTTCTCACCACAGCTATTGGCTTCTGCATACGACCACTAAGATACATCGTTGACCAATTGGTTAGATCATCAACCAAATTATCAATAGATGTGACACCATACTTAATCTGGAAATCAGAGTCCACCTTCTGGCTTCTCTCAAAGTTCATATTAACGAACGGATTGAAGTACACGCCGGCACCCCAGCTACCAATCTTGGCAATCATTTCCGAACCCAATATGCGGACACCAGAGTAATGCTTAGGGAATTGATGAAGGTTCAAAGAATGCCAATGATCAGGATAAGAAACCGCAAGGATCATATCGACCTGAGAACGGCTAACATCGACATGTTTGCCCTGACTAAACACCTTAGAACCATAACCAAAGGCATAACGGATAGGGGCATTGAACTCCCAGACGATCTGTCTAAGGAAATGGTCCATATTTGGGTCATTAGAAACCATTTGGTTGGCACCAAACTTGTACGGAAGCTGATTGGCACTCTTCAAGTCCTTAAGACTACGAAGATAGTAGTGGAAGTCAACAGGCTGTGATTGAAGCTCCAAAAGCTTTTCATCCAGGAGTTTAAATTTGTTCTTTTCCTGAACGTTTGATAGTGCCTGACGCTTGGAGAAGGAACCACTCTCTGAGGTGAAAGACCAAGAGGGTTTGTTGGTCTTGAAGAGTCTGTCGAGAAGGATCTGAGCATCGTCACGAGAAATGGGTGAAGGTGACGATGAGGCAGAGGTAGCTGAGGAGGCAGTAGATGAAGATTGTGAAGCTGAAGCATCCACTCCCTCCGAGCCCTTGGATTCCTCTTGTCGCCCGCTACGACCCGACTTGGTAGAGTTGAGCCTATAAGTAGGGGCTCGTAAAGAGATGACCGGCTTGAGATATGGTCTTAGCATAGAAGACATTGGTAAGGGAATGAAGGGCAAAATAGGGCAAGAGAGCCTAAATGAAAGACCGAAAAAAAGGGATGGTACGCTGATAGAGCTAGCCGATTGGTATTTAGTTAGCTGGTTAGTTAATTAATGGGCTAAATGGTCCTCTAGTTCGTCAGTTCCTTGCCTATAGATCACCTGCTGAGTCCGTAGAGGAAGAAAAAGAACACGAAAGGGAAGAAGTTCGGAATGAGACTGGCAGATTGGTGGGTTATCCAAGCCCCTCTCCTCGGGATAGTAATCAGTGTCGTGTCAATACAAGAAAGATTTTAGCTGTTAACAATGGAAAAGGCTGGTCTGGAACGAGGTATTGAGGCGGTGCAGCTTGATTGTGTGAGGAGGTGGTGATCAAAGAGGGGAAGTTTAGTAAGGGAAGAGCAGACCTGCGTAAGAGAGTACTAAGAATAGATAGAGTGCTGCTCATTTAGGGAAGCAGAGTGTTGACATAATGTGGTTTATTTCATTCCTATTTTGGTCACAGGTGTAGTGGTGAATATTGTTTTGGCAGGGAGGACAGGTGTTTGCACCGCCACTAATTTTTGACAATTAAGCGCCAATTAAGAAGTCCACTTACTGGAAGCGCTTAAGTAAGACGCGCGCGGTTTGAAAGCGCGCGAATTGGGAAAATTCTCGATCAAGTAAACAAGGTAAACAAAAATAATGAGGAAATGGCGTTTAGTTTGTTACTTGATTCATCATTGAGGTGGGCCTGTTCTGTCGTTATCTGTTGCAGCCGCTGCTGATATCCGCGCCTGAATTCTTTGATAGTTTTGAGACTTAAACGTGCTCACTGTGTTTAGCACTCGACTTTCCTCCCTCATCTTCGAACCTTCACAACCCTCGCAGCGATCAGCTTGTATCGATGTCCCGCAAACACTCTCTTCTCCCGCTCGCTTCTCTTGACACCAATATCACTCCGCTTCCTCCCTCTGCCAGGAAAAGAAAACGGCTAAGTCTCCTACCCTCAAATGTTAACATAGGAGCCCCTAGATTGTTGGGCCAACGCAAACGTCAATCTTCCAATGATGTCCCACCCTCTGCTCAGCGATCCATCCGCCGAAATTCCAGGCTTCCACCGTCTAGCGTCACAAGAAGGCGATCAATGCTTCAACAGAGCTATAGCTCCTCTGTTCCTCCTCCTTCCTTTGCACCAACGAGACTTTCATCCGCCTTCTATCCTCCTTCCTCTGCTGGTCGCTACTATGAGGATACCGCGTCCATGATGACTCCATCGTCACAGCAGAGGTTATTTCTGGACAGACAAAACAGAGACCCTAGACCAATTAGAGACCGTAATTTCCAGGCGAAAATGCAGAGGGATCTATTTGAATATCTTTCCAATCAGAAATTTGATATCGAGATGAAGCAACAACTCACGGCCAGAACGATGAAAAGTCCGACCCAGAAGGAATTCGTGCTGATCTTTCAATTCCTCTATAAGAAGTTGGACCCAGGCTATAGGTTTGTGCGCAGTGTCGAACAGGATATATATTCAATCCTAAAGTTTGTGGAGTATCCATATTTGGATAACATTAACAAGTCTCAACTTAGTGCCGTCGGTGGGACCAATTGGCCCAATTTCCTTGCAATGCTTCACTGGCTTCTCCAATTGGTTATTGGAATGCAAGCATTTGACAACATGAATTTGAATAACATGCCGAAGGAGGATCAGAATGGCGGTGGTTTAGGTAGTAACAACAACTCCGTGGTATTTACCAAAAACATTGAAGATTCTGTCATACTTCGGGAAAATACGATGTTGGATCGATTATTTACTAGTTTCGCTTTGAAGTCATATAAGAGCTATCTGATGACGGGTGCCGACGATTATTCTGCGTATTTTGCAGAGATGGAGAGAGAATATGGAAACTGTACACAAGATATCGTTGAAAAGACTGAGAGATTAGCGGAAGAGAATGACAGATTAGCCAGCGAGCTTGATGATAAGACAGCTGAACATAAGGAGTTACATTCTAAAGTGGAGAGAACTAGAGCGTTGGAAACTGATGTCAGTAAGTTTCAACGGTATGTTGATTTGCAAAGACAAAGAAGTAAGAAATGGCCTTCCATTTTGGAAAAGGCCAAGAAAGATATTGAAAGTATCAAGGAAAGCATCAAAGAGGCAGAAGTGGAAAAGGATCGGATCATCAATGACCTCAAGGACAAAGGATTCACTTTGAAAGATATTGAGCAGATGCATAAGGAAAGAGCTCAGTTGTCCTCCACTTTTGACAGCGTTGAGGAGAAACAGCGGCAGATTTCCAACTCCATAGAGGAAAGGTACAGTACTCTAAAGCAATCCTACGAAGCTTTTGAAGCGCTTTTGAAGACATATAATGCAGGGGTATACAGCATACTTGATACCGTCAAGCTTCCTGATATTCCTAAGCTTACCGTGACCAGTTTTTCTGATGATTTGGTGAATGATGAATCAAAGCTGGGGCTTAAACCAGACGAGATGGTTCCCGAATTAGAGCAGTTGAATGTGAAAGTGCAGCTCGGGGAACTTAAAGAAGCTGTACAGAAGTCACATTTACATAACCGCGACGAATGCATTCAACTTCAAGAGAATTTGGACGACTTGAAGTTGAAGTCGGTTTCCTTGAAAGATCAATTGGAAGAGTTGGAAGATAAATTAGCAAAATCTAAGAAGGATTATAGCGAGTTCAATGAGCAGAAAACGGCGGAAGTGGCATCTAATCAAGACCAGCTCGAGAAATGCAGTAATGATACCCGGCAGATGGCCAGCCAGCTAGAGGAGGATCGCAAGCAGTTGGAAGAGGAGTTCAGTTCTGCTCAGGCTGAGGTGAAAAGGCTGACGACAGAGTTGTCAGAACAGCGAAATGGACTGCTTATTGAATTGGCAAATGGAATGGGGTATGCTGTGTCGTTCAAGACAGGCGTGATGGGAGATTTAGAAGGCTGCAATGAAGCGTTAGTGGGCGAGTTGACTGAGCGAACTAGTGGAACAAGTTAGATATACTGGCGAGCCTGTTTTACCGATTCATATATCTCCTAATGTACATTATATTACCATAACCTATAGAAAGTACTGGAACTCTCAGCATAGAAAAGTCAGATCGCATCCTCCTGCAATCAGTTTGGCCTATCCTTCGACGGCTTCTTCTTCTTATAATAATTCTTCTGGAAGAATGGATGGTGTGCGCCCGATAGCTCCTTATTCTTATTCCTCGAATACTCCACGTAGGCCATATCCTCTCCGCCAGCCAAGCCAGACAACGAACTCTGGTTCTTTGTAGCTCTCGACGAAGTAGTCTTCAACCTCTTGGAGACTCCGTGACCGATGAAGTTTTCTGAATCCTCACCCAACTCCACGCCCGCAGCTTCTTCATTCTTTAACAACACCTCTTGTAAAAGTTCTCTTCTTTCCTTTGGTGTTGAGTATGCCAAGTTTGGAAGGTTCTCCATTCCGTGTAAGTGCGTGATGATCTTAAATGCGTAACCTTGGTCCACCAAGAATGCCTGCCGCTTGGTCGAATAGTACATCTCCTGGGTATCCTTCGAGACTAAGGAATAGAAGAATGCATTGAATCCCTCATCATTTCTTCTCTTAGCACGTAGAATTCTTCCCAACCGTTGAGCTTCTTGCCTTCTCGATCCATAATGAGAAGAGATCTGGATCAAGCAGGTGGCCTCCGGCAAATCGATAGAAGTATCTCCCACTTTCGAAAGGAAGATCGTGTTCACTTGATCATTATATTGGAAATTCTGTAAGATATTCATCCTCTCCTGCTGAGGAGTTGAACCGTAAATGAATGGTTTGCCAAGCTTTAATGCGTATTCTTGTAAGGCGTAAACGTTATCCGAAAACACGATAATCTTATCCCCTCTATTCTCATGGTACTGAATCAAAAACTGGCATGCTTGGAACTTTGTTGGGTTCATAATATACAAAAGCATTCTCTTTCTAGAATTCTCACGTAGGTACTCTTGATAGAACTCTGATGTCATTGGACACCACACCTCAGCACACTGAACATTGGCAATATGACCCTTTTGGGAAAGCTCCATCCAGTTGGCTTCGTATAACTTAGGGCCGATAAGGAAATTCAAATCAGAGATCTTCTCATCCTCACGAACCAAAGTAGCAGTGAGGCCCAACTTGGCGTGAGCAGCAATCGTAGTAACAACACGACGGAACATTGCAGCTGGAACAACATGAACCTCATCTAGGATAATAAAACCCCATTCACGAGATGTGATGAAATCCATCACTTTCTGCGAATCGTGAGATCTGTTTCTTGTGTTTGCCACCATAGAATATGTCGACACCACGAGTCCGGCATCACCTGTGAACATTTCCTTATTTTCTGATGTGAACCGAGCAACCTGGTTTGGCTGAACGGTACACCATTGTAAGAACTGCTGTCTCCACTGCATCACCGAAACAGACGAGGTACATAACACGATTGCCGACTTTCTAATCGTACATGCGGCGGTGATACCAACCAAAGTCTTACCTGCACCACATGGAAGAACGATAATACCGGATCTGGCTCTACCGTTACCAAACATCTTACTAAGTGATTTTTCCTGGTACGGCCTAATCTGCGTGGATGGTTTCAAGTCGATCTCCAAGTTCGGATTACGTAGATCGTTTCTAAAGTCATACTCTTCCAACATCGGATAGTCAATCTCCTGACAACGCTTTTTGACAGTTTCCACCGAGGCAGTAGCGATTTCAAACGAATGAACAGCATCCACATCATCATTATCATCATCCCCACCTTCGCCAATCACATTTGCGTAAATATCTTCAACGTTATTAGCATTTTCTTGCCCATTTGCCGAGACCAAAAGTTCTCTTTCTGATTCCAAGGGCTCCAACGATTCAGCCTGGTTTGCAACTTCAGTTCCCTCAGTTCGCTCGGCTCCCTCTGGTAACTCGGGCTTAACTCTTAGGTTCCCAATGATCTCATCATGTAAAAGCATTCGTAAGATATCTGCTTGGGAAGATTCCACAAAATACCTGTTATGCTTCAAGACTAGCTTCACTTTACCGTAAGAATGTGTGGCCTGCTGAATAAATTCCACAACACTTGGTGCCACCGGAACTTTAGATAATCTATTTAGAACGGAAATGATATCGTCCGTCTCGAGACCAACAGAAACTGCAGCATATAAAGAGTGCGTAGTGATTCTGTACTCATGGATAAAGTTAGGACGACTCACCGGTTCGGCTATGGTGATAAGAAAATCCTGGGCCTGCTCAAATAAAGGCGAAAAACTCTCCAAATAGACTCTTCCATCCAGGGGGTTAATCCATAACGGTCTGGATGCATGATCAGGCTTAAGCTTCAAGTAGGAGAAATCAGAAAGACCAAAGATACGTGAAACAGAATCGGGAATGAAGTCAGATGGACGATCCATAGCAATAGCCCTCTCCTCTGCCTCTTCCAGTTCTTTGTCTTCCTCTTTGTCAGCAACTTCCTTCTTGTTCGAGTGCTTCTTCCTCTTCACCCTGTTGGTCTCTGCCAACATTTCAAAGTCGGACTCAGCAGTATCATCCGTTGAAGATCCATCAGAGGAGAAATATGCCTCCTCTTTAGGGCTGGTTGCAACGACTTTTGCAGACATGATGAGTGAAGAGAAAAGAAGAGAGGGTAAAAGAAGATCCCCTGGGCCAAGGATGAGAAAGGGGCGAGTTTAATATAGAGAGAAAAATAACCAGGTGAGGAATTTCCTGGACAATTAGTAAGAAATTAAGTAAGCATTGAATAGGGATTTCAGCTGTGGAGTAGAATGGAACTCAGTATAGTAAATTGGTATAGATATTGATTAAGGGTACAGACAGTTATGATTTTGCGAGCAGAAGAAAGATCAGCTTCTTATTTCTACCTTATTTGTGTATTCAGATAAGCAAAGAATATAGCGGAACGGAACAACCTATGTACTATAAAAGAATGGTACGGCTTCTATCTATTGGCATTAATCGAAGCTCCTCCATTCAACTCCAGTCGTTCAATCCTTGAATTTGTAACTACCGCTGCCCTGTGTAATGATACCTCCTTTATATCCTCCTCTTTTCATCTTATTTTTGTTTTTGGTGAAGTCCTTTCCCCTCACTTTCAAAAGCTTTTCCGCTGCCCTTTCTCCCCAGTTACCGGCGGCTCCTTTATAAGAGTTATCCATCAAGGTTCTATCCTCGAAGTTGACTTTCGTTCTGTCTATTCTAGAGAAATGCTTTCTTTGGTTAGGTAACAGAGGTTCCTCTTCCACTGCTGCTGGAATTCCTTTGATGTCCTGCTTCTTGGAAGGCTTATCCTCCGAGTCCGAAGATCTCTTTCTCTTCTTTGATGTGGTTTCTTTATCATCTGAAGACTTGTTAGAAGAGGATTCGTCAGAAGAAGATTCACCAGAAGAAGATTCGTCAGAAGAAGATTCACCAGAAGAAGACTCACCAGAAGAGGATTCGTCAGAGGAAGATTCATCTGAAGAAGACTCACCAGAAGAGGATTCACCAGAGGAAGATTCATCAGAGGAGGATTCATCAGAGGAGGATTCGTCACTCGACGATTCTTCACTGGAAGACTCTCCACTAGAGGACTCTTCATCGGATGAAGATTCGTCACTAGAAGATTCCGTCTTCTTTGTTTGAGGTTTGGACTTCTTGGCTTGAGGCTTTTCTGCCTCAGATTCGGACTCAGACTCAGACTCGGACTCAGACTCAGACTCAGACTCAGACTCAGACTCAGACTCAGACTCAGACTCAGACTCAGACTCAGATTCAGATTCAGATGATGATTCGCTTGAGGACTCTTTGGTCTCCTTGCTCTCAGACTTCTTTTGTTCCGGCTTCTCGTCCTCAGATTCAGATTCAGATTCAGAAGATGAAGAAGACCCAGACTCAGATTCAGACTCAGATGAAGATTCATCGCTGGAAGATTCATCGCTGGAAGATTCATCGCTGGAAGATTCATCACCAGAAGACTTATCACCAGAAGTCTTCTCGTTAGAGGACTCGTCACCGGAAGACTCATCACTTGAAGACTCGTCGCTGGAGGATTCATCACTGGAAGACTCGTCACTGGAGGACTCTTCAGTCTTCTTTGTCTTTGCCTTCTTAGCTTCAGGCTCCTCGGCTTCAGACTCCGATTCAGACTCCGATTCAGACTCCGATTCAGACTCAGAGGACGACTCCGACTCTGGAGACTCAGTCTTCGATTCCTCGGAAACGTCCTCCTTGACCTTCTTCAAAACCAATTTCTTGTCGCTAATAAGATCCTCCAACTTCTTCTCGGTCTCCACAGGTTCAATGGATTCCTTCTTAATAGCCTCTTCCACATTCTTCTCAGCCTCCGTGTAGCCACCCCTCTTGAGGTAGTCAGCAATATACACTAACAAGTTGTTCTTAGATGCTGTCATTCTTACTGTTACAAATGAGCTCTGTCAGTAGTCCGAACAAGAGGAAGATATGGGACTCAGAAATGAAGTGGAAAATCGGAAGTGAAAAATTTAAAAAAAATTTTCAGCCACCTTTCCGGGCGGTGCTGTGGTACCTGATAAGGGAACTGTGGGGAAGGGAGTAGATGGGAACGGGGAGGATGGATGGGATGGATATGGACTGGACCGACCTTTGGAGGGAGGGTGAGGATGGACTAGGAAAGAAACAAAGCTAAGGAAATCAAAGTATTCTGAGGTGAGGGAAAATAGAACACCGGTGTCAGAGTGCGAAGTGCGAAAGGACGCTCTCTGAGCGACATGTTCTCTGAGAGGTTAGTCGTGTGAGAGAACATAGATGAAAACGATTAGGCACTCCCTGAGAATTTTAGACTTTTTGTACGGGAAGGATGGAGAGAACAGGGTATCAGCATGTATTATCATGTGTTTATGAAGACTTGAAATCTAACCCTTCATCCAAACGTGGCGGCCGTCTATCCAAATAAGGACGAAGAGAATAGTAGAGCAGATTTATCAGGATTAACATCCGTGCACCAGATATAGGTGAAGGGCAGAAGAAAAGGCGACGCCAAACAGAGTGGCCGGACGGACACTACGAGTCATTAAAGTCCTTAACATCCAGATCTATTAGCAGCAAAGGGCGGAAATTTGTTCAATATGACTAAGGAAAGACAGATTGCGATCATTACTTCGGATGGGGACCGATTCCCTGTCGAAAGGAAAGTTGCGGAGAAATCGATTTTGATCAAAAATATGTTGAAGAACTTGTTGCCCGTCGAGGGTGAAGAAGGAGAAGACTCAGAGTCTGACGAAGAAGATGACGAACCTATAGAAATTCCAACACAGAATGTGAGATCAGCAGTTATGAAGAATATATTGGAATGGTGTGAGCATTATAAGGATATCAATTTCCCTGATGATGAACAGGATGATGATTCTAAGAAGTCTGCACCTATTGATCCATGGGATTCGAACTTCTTGAACGTGGATCAAGAGATGCTCTACGAGATCATTTTAGCCGCCAACTATTTGAACATTAAGCCGTTGCTTAACGCTGGATGTAAGGTTGTTGCCGAGATGATCAGGGGTAAGTCACCCGAGGAGATCAGGAAGACGTTTAATATTGTTAATGACTTTACACCGGAGGAGGAGGCAGCTATTAGGAGAGAAAACGAGTGGGCGGAGGACCGCTGAAGAGGTCAAGCTAACTGATGAATTTGTAAGCAGACGAACCTGCGAACAGACGAACCTGCGAACAGACGAACCTGCAAACAGACGACCTTGCCAACGGACGACCTTGCAAAGTAGTCGATAACCTGGGTTTGCCCGTTATTCCGTCTGCTAGTTGGTGTGTTACTGAGTGAAGAAAGCTGGAAGCTGACAAGGTTATGGACCCCGTGAAGTGCAAGGCAGTTAATAAGTGAGTTAGCTACAAAGTAAGGATGGCCAGTACGATAGCTAACTGGTTCTGTTAATAGGTAATAAAAGATTATGAGAAGTTCAAGTGGTAGTAGTTAGTTCTGTATGTAGAGCTATAGGGGGTATGGTCCTACCCCTCCGCCTCTCTGTGTAACATTCACTTGCTACCCGCGACGATCCGTTTCCTTCAAATTTCACCCATTTTTGGCCCACGGTCCCCCCGTAGCTGCTCTCACTCCTTCTTCTTTTCCCACATTTTCAACCACTCAATGCCCGATAAATCGTCCCGATCGAGAGCAGGAAGTGTCAAGTTTACAAGCACCACCAATAAGAGGTCCTCCACATCCTCGACTTCATTACTGTCGGGTAGTTCTACCTCCACACCTATAAAGAGGAACAAGTCCGGAAGAAGGACAGTTTCAGGTCTTGCCAGCGATCTTAAAGCACGTCTTAGATCGAAATCAAAGTCACTGATAGTACCAAATAATTCTTATACTGATGATTCGACCTCGAGCAGTCAATTGGAGCCTACAGCCATATCACCAGAACCTCGCTCAACACGATTTAGCTTCGAGAAGACTCCAAGCAAGCTAGAAAAGGAGCCAAGCCATTTGCAAAAGGACTTTAAATCACCTACCAAGAAATATCCCAGCACACTATATCCGGCGAAGTCTTTACACTTACATCGAAAATCAACTGGGAAATCATTCCAAAGCACTGATACTGAAGATGGACTTGAAATTCATGGAGGCTTCTCCATCGCCAATAATCGATCGTCTCCGAGTGAGAAGCTGGGACCGTCAGTCTCTGAGCCAGTTCGGACCAATGGTACACCAACTAAATCCAGGTATACCGTACAGAATCATGCTCCGAGTAAAGAGACTTCGAATTCATCGCCTCCACTGCCACCCAATTCAAATGCACTGAAGACTCCTGAGATCCGAGTTTCGTCTGGTTCGCCAGCCAGAACCCAGAACGGTATCTTCTCCACTTTGATAAATTCTCTCAGCCTTAAGTCGTTAGGAGATTTAGGCACCAAGACAGGAATCTTTAGCGAGGAAAGACCCGCCGGAGCACCTACCGGAGGGGGACAACCGGACGTGAATTCCGGGAACTTTGATCGGAGGTCATTGAATCTTCTGAGGAGCACATCGCCGATATCTGAGAATACAGTGAAATCCGCTTCCGCCGAGGACGTACCATTTATACCCGTTAAGAAGTCATTGCTCAGCACATTAGGCCATGGCGGACTTACCCTTGCCAGTGTATTGAATGAAAATAAAGAGAATGATTCTGAAGATGACGATAACCTAGAAGGAGACGTGGAAGACGATGAAGACGAAGAAGAACAAGGAGAGGACGATGAAGGAGATGTGGGTCATGATGGTTTCCAAGACACCACGGCTACAGACAACAGTCTAGCACCATTACTGGGCAAACAAAGCATACTATCTTCTAGTGACCTGCCAGCTATGAAATTCAAGGTTTCTGGTGGTAGATCGCGAAGTAAGAGTGTTAATGATGCCATGAGTGGTAACGGTGGAAATAAAGGATTGCAAAGAGAAGATTCTAGCGCCAGGAAGAAGGTTCGGATAGCTGTGACAATGCCAGCAGTATCAGATAGTCAGAGTGAATACGGAAGCGATTACACCGATCGTAGGAAGGAGAACATGGCCAAGAAACTTGGTGTGAAGCTTCCAAATGAGAAAAGACAGGAAGCCTTCCGTCTACTTTTTCCAGAGTTACCAGTCTCAGAGATATTTATAGAGGACTTTGCATGTGCTTACAGGAAGGATATCCTCATTCAAGGAAGACTATATTTGAGTGAGCGACAAATTGCTTTCCATTCGAATATCATAGGGCTTATTACTCACTTCAGCGTTCCCCTATGCAAGATCCTCAGCATGCAGAAGAAGAAGACTATGGGAATCCCTAATGCCATAGAATTCAGCACCTTACACGACAAGTTCCCATTTGCTACTTTCTTGGCCCGTGATTCGACCTATGATTTGATTTACAAGGCGTGGAGCTTGGCGGACGGAAAGTTCTTGAATGGAGCACTGGACACATTTGATATTGATCTGGATGATGATGAGGTGGAGAGTCAAGATCCAGTCAGTGAGAGCGACGATGAATATGAAGAGGAGGAAGAAGCTCAGGAAGCAGATAATCTCCTTGATAACGAAAGCGAATCGTCAATTTCTGACGCTGAAAATATGGTGAAAGATTCAGATGAGGAGCCCAAGAAACAGACTTCTACTGGTCACTTCAATGGAATTGCATTTGAAGGCCCAAGTCATCATAAGCCTACAGCTAGTGGATACACTGCTGAGCCCAACGAGAGTGTCATTACAGAGTCAAATATCGAGGCACCGTTGGGCGTCGTCTTTGGCCTTCTCTTTGGCAGTGATACAACATTTGCAAGCGATATCTTGAAAGCACAGGGAAACTTTAATGTCTCTGAACTGCCAAAATTTGTCAATAATGAACGTAAATTTACGTACACCAAACCGTTGGATGGCCCCGTTGGTCCGAAGCAGACACGGTGTATTATTAGCGAGCAGATAGAGAAGAAGGATTTCGAAGATAGCTGTGTTGTGATCCAGCAATCCGAAACACCGGATGTGCCAAGTGGAGGATCCTTCCGGGTGAGAACACGTTATTTCTTTAACTGGGCAGAGGCAGACTCTACAAATATGTCGGTGTATAGCAGTGTCATCTGGACCGGAAAATCATGGATTAAGTCTGCGGTGGATCGTGGAGCGATTACAGGTCAAAAGAAGTCCACCGAGACATTACTTCAAGAGCTTCGAAAGAAGATTCAGGCCGGAGAGAAGACCGTCAGGCCAAGGAAGAAGACGGTCAGCTCGAGGAAGTCGACAATCCCTCAGAAACTGGTCGAACCCGCTGAGTTGCAGCAGCCTTCAGTGGAGACAGAAAAGGTGGAGAGGTCAATCTGGGTTCAGCTCTTGGGTTCCACAGTGGACGTCAAAACTGTGCTTATATTCATGCTGTTTGTGCTACTTCTGTGGTCGAGATATCATCCTTACGAACCACAGCATAATGGAAGACCGGGAAGATTGCAGAGATCTTCGCCGATCTCTCCCCTTGCAGATCATGCCTTTGATTCGAACTTGATGCTGCAGAGTGAGGCTGATCTCTGGGATTGGATTGATAAGAGACAGAAAGGAACAGGTAGAGCAAGTTCACGCAGGGCAGAGAGTGCCAGTTCAATTTTGATGGATCCTAACTTTGAGATGGATGCAGAGGACGTGCAGCGGACAGGATCGAAATTGAATAGCCAGGAACTGAGCGAGATGGTGCATTTACTGGAGAAGAGGTTGGAAATTTTGAGAGGCGCCGCCGGACAGATCCATTGAGTGTATATTGATGGACGTTTGATCATCTTTTTACCCGTCCTGGGCCGACTGGGGTATAACTAAAATCGTATGTGTGAAATTGTGGGATTTCACACATAGCTAAATAAATAGCTTATGTATGTATCTATTGAAATGTATTGTACTATTGGACGCGTCGATCGACGTGCGGAATCATCAGAATTTATGGGTAGCCAATTTCCATCATCCCTCCTTGTTGCTCTATTGCATTACTAAACACGTTAACCAATCAGATAAGTCATCCTACGTGAAGGACCGAAGCATGGAAGATCTTGATTCCTCCCCAACTTTGGAAGGTACTAGTATCAGCGAGGAGGACATCTCATTTGAATGGGCTATCGATTATAGCGCAGATGCTGGCACATCTAAGAAACTGGAGGCGGATTGGAGCACATTACAGGAACTTAAGGGTAAATGTCGAAATCTAATGGATGAGCTTGGAATTAAGGATGCTAAGGTCATTGATAGCGAAGTTATACCAAAGGAGAGAGAGAGGAAGAGGCATGTCAGAAAATTAAACGAGTACAATGAACTCAAAGATGCTGCTATGCAGTTAATATCGATGATAGCAGAACAGAGATCTCTGAAGATCAATGATGTGATGAAAGAGATGGGTGTAGAGAAGGACAAAGAGGAGAGAGATAAGAAGTAGGGACAGGAGAAGGAGAAGGGGGAGGCAGGGAAGACGGAGAAGAGGTCCGGGTATGTGAGCATATTGGATAGTACCAGATACGCCTGGCTCTACCTCGTGCGAGTCTTGTCCCGGAGAATCTTTGAACTCAGCCGGTGTATCTTGGTCAGATCAGATGGCTGTGAACTCCGACTCTCCGAACGCCTTTCACCTCCTTACACCGTCAGACAGGACTTCAAAAAAATTTTCCCTCAAGATCATGACTAGAACTGATGATATCTAAGGTTTCTTCTCAGGATCAGACAACTAGAGAACCAACGATGAGTAAACCTAACAGGGATATCTTGTCTGGTGGAGAAAGATACCATCATCGTAAGGCGAAAGCACATAGAGTTGATGAGGTTACATTCGATAAGGAAAAGAGAATTGATTTCCTTACTGGATTCCACAAGAGGAAGCTTCAAAGGAAAAAACATGCTCAGGAACTGGCGGAAGAACAGAACAAGCAGCAAAGGATTGAAGAGAGGGCCAAAATTAGAGAAGAAAGGAAGGAGAGAGTTCAGCTGAGACTAGCAGAACTTCAGAAGATAGGTGATTCTATCAAGGTTGACGATGAAGAAGATGATGACGAGGAAACCGAAGAGATGGAAGAACCTAATAGTGACAAGAAACGGAAGAGAGTTACAGTTGACGAGGAATGGCATGGATTTGATGAGGGGGAAGACAGCACTGGTGATATAGCATCTTCTGGTAGAGGGATTCTGAAAGTGCGGCAAGTTTATAAGATTGAATCCAATGAAGGTCCTGTGATAGGAACATCTGAGGTTACAATTGAACCGCTTGAGAATCCTAATGTGGTTGATGTGAGTGATATTGCAAAGATGAATAACGTGGATCTCTCGAAGTCTGGCAAGGTGTTGGAGGACTCGATTAACAGAGCAAAGGATTATGCCAGATTACTTGGTATGGATGATGAATATGAAGAGCCAAAGAGGCAGAAGAAGAAGAAGAAAGATAGAAAGTATCTCAGTAAGAGAGAAAGAAAGATTAAACAACTTAAGGAGAAGAAGGCATCTCTGCATAGGAAAAATCGTTGATAATCAAACCGGTGGTAATAGATTAATGTAATTATACAAATTATGATCAAACTTTTCGTAGCGGTATATACTCAGATCCGGCGATGAGAGCACAATAATCGGCCTCAACACGGAAGAACACCCAGAGCCATCTTCTGAAAAGTTCGAACAATTCTAGTAACAATCTGCCAGATTCTGTAGTATACAGTGTGGCCAAGAGCCAAGTGAAGAATCCTGCATCCTCTGATTGAGGAGAGAACAACCGACAGACCCATATATAACGGAGTGCGAGGTCTATCAAGATGGAGACATAGTAATAGACGGCAGGAAAGATGATTCTATCTCTAAGAACACCCTCACTGGGTGACTTTGACAATGCACCTTTGAAAACATCCAAATTCCAATCGAAGCTGACATCCCATATAAATGAGTATGTGGAGTTAATGAAGCTTCCCCAATACCAGAGCCTTAGGGACGAAACATGGCCCGTCCTAAGTAAAACGGAGCCCAAGATGGGGAGAAGAGCGGTGGAGTATTTGACAGCATTAAGTAACGGGATCCAGTTACGTTTTCCTGCATTCTTGTATTCATCATATGATTGCTTGAGTCTTACCAAAGATGGATAGAAGGAGAGTAAGATATCAATACTGTATATCTGTAGATGATCTTTGGATAGCTCGGCACCGGCCAGCGGCAACGATTTATAACCGAGAAGCAATGCTGATAAGTATGTAAGCAAATCAATTATCACCTTATTATAGGAGGTGATTGTATCTGACAATAGGATATCGTTGGTTCTTTTGGAGACATCGATACCACCTTTCGAGATTCTGCGGAAAGTCGATCTGAAGCGACCTGATTCCGGTGGATCAGGATCATGCGTCACCAATGAAGGATATAAGATTGCAAGGAGTGTGAAAGCTAGACCGATGAGTGGGAGGTACTCTAACATAGCCGAGGATATCTCTGCCTGGACACAGAATAAATAGAGGAAATAATTGGAGAGGTTGATAATGGAGATGCGTGAGTAAAGCTTACCTGCTCTAAGTAATAGATTTCGCAGTGTTACATCAGGATGTGTTATTTTAAGTACCAATGGTAGATCTATTCGATAAGTTGCAAACACCTTCAGGTTCAGGTACCATAACCAGAGTCCTAGATTGAACAGTAGAAGAACTCTGTATGGAAGCGGTAGAAATATGTCCAATTGCGCGGCATCTATAACAGGCCGTACCGCTGTAGGCACCGCAGGAACTTTCTCATCCATTGCGATAGCAGGGCACGGAGAACCGATTACAGGAAGAAGCACCCACAAGAGGAGCATCGATCGATGAACCCCCCTCAAAAAATCGACCTCACCATGTCCAATGCGCGAAAGTGAAAAACTACACAGCCTGAAGAACATAATAACCAACAGACATGACTGACTACTATACACGTACTTAGATGCCTCAAACAGCCCTGCCTTGTGAATCCTCAGAAAGAAAAAAGGTTGAATCATTGAAACCATAACAGCTTCGTCATGATTAGCATAGAAGTATAGACACGAGGTCTACACGGTGACATCATAGGAAGCTGGACAGGGCTAAAAATTCAGGGTGTTTAAATTACGGAGTATTTCAGCTACTAAATACAATGTTAGTAAGAACGGGCCAAAAGAAAACAGAAAATGGCCATTGTTACCTTCACCCATAACATGAAACACTGGATCAGATTTTCAGTGTGTTTGGCATAAATGTCGAGTCGGTCATTAAGTAATTCCGTTTGGGGCGACATCGTGTCATCATATAGTGATTCTATTATGGGGCAGGTATGGTAGGAGCAGCAGCAATTTACTTACGTTACTATGTGAACGACAGAGCATTATCCTTAATGTGAAGTCATTGACAGTTAGAGCTGTAGAGCAAAAGGAGGAGAAAAGAAGGGAAGTAAAAGGAGCAGAGAAGAAGAGGTAGTAGTAATTGAATGCTAAAGTAAGTGAAAATTTTTTCAGAGATAGAGATAGAGAGAGAGAGATGGGTTGTTGGGCTACCTCTCTACACCACTTACGATAACACAGTTTATCAGGGTTAGCACAGAATGGATTGCTTCTCATCTAACCCTCGTTGATATCGACTATTTTCTGGCAATGGCGTTGAAAGTGCGACCGCAGGAGTCTTCGTTTACGTACAAGAATTTGCTTGATTTGAACCAGTCGAATCGAGCGTATTCAAGTCCCTTGGCAGTGATATGTCATGTAGATGTGAATGCGTTCTTTGCCCAGTACGAACAGCTAAGGCTCCAATTGGGTCCCGATGACCCTGTTGTTTGCGTACAGTGGAATTCTCTCATTGCAGTTTCATATGCAGCTCGGAAGTTTGGAATCGGTAGAATGGATACTCTGCAGAGCGCTCTGCAGAAGTGTCCGTCCTTGGTGGCGGCGCATACTGCTGTGTTTAAGAAGGGAGAGCCTACGTGGAAATACGTTAACTATAAGCCGTCTGCTATCGATCATAAGGTCTCGTTGGATCCGTATAGACGAGAGAGTCGGAAGATGATGAGGATCTTTCAAGGATTCTGTGACCTAGTTGAGAAGGCGAGTGTTGATGAAAGTTTCATGGATTTTGGTAGGCTTGTGTTCAAGAAGATCCTTGAATTGTTCCCGCAGATTTTAGAGGGAATGGGGGATTCCAGTTCACAATTGCCCATGATTTCTAAGGAGGTATTGGATGAATCAGGCTTAGAATGGCAGGGCGAAGTGTTTGCTGTTGAGGGGGAGAATGAAGGAGAACCTGAGATACGTGATTGGGATGATGTGGCTATTCTTATTGGATCCAATTTGGCACAAGAAATTAGGCATTTACTCTTTCAAGAGCTCGGTTATACAACATCAGGGGGGATTGGAAGGACAAAGACGTTGGCTAAATTGGCGAGCGGATACAAGAAGCCCGATGCGCAGACTGTGATACGAGATCGATGCATTCCTGACTTTCTCCGGCGGTTCTCATTGACCGACTTTTGGTCTCTGGGTGGTAAGATTGGGGACTTTGTTCGATCGAGGCTTACATCGGGGACAATTGAGGAAGATAACGATGAAATAGGATACATTAGGAGTCATTTCACTTTGAAGGAGCTTATAAATAGGCTTGATAGGGACAGGGAATTGGCAGAAAGGGTCTATAAGATAGTCAGAGGTGAACTATATTCACCATTATCGTCTAGAATTGACATCAAATCGATGATGGCAAACAAGAACTTCCGAGGAGGCTCGGTGAGAAAGGGAAGTGACCTAGTCCCTTGGTTCGAGGTCTTTGTAGGAGATTTGGTGCTTAGATTACAAGATTTAGATGAGGAGAATGCTAGCGTAAGGAGACCTACAAAACTTTCCCTAAGCATGACTGCGGGACACACGACGAGGTCCCGTCAGTGCACCATTGGTGTGATTAAGGATTATGACGAGATCAGTAAGAGGCTTAAGGAATCAAGTGCGAGACTTCTTAAGGAACTTGAGGGTGTATGGAAGGATGATTCCACAGCACCTGCTATGTATCCGTGCATTAGAGCGTCACTAACGATCAGCGGGTTTAGTTCATTGGATGGATTTAAGAGGATTGATGTGTTGATAAAGAAGGGCGGAGAGTTGGCTAAGAGTGCAAAGAAGTCCCCTGAGAAGAGCCCTGAGAACGTGGTCCCTGAGAAAGCCACAGTGGATGATCCTCCTTCTGGAATAGCCTCCTTATTAACTAAGAAGACGGTACCCGTTTCAGATCAAGATCACTATACTTGTCCTGATTGTGGAAAGGGCATTGCCAAAGAGAAGGTTGGAGAGCATAAGGACTATCATTTTGCTCTGAAAGTTAGTTCGCAACTGAATGGTGAGAGATTATCCAGACGGCATAAAGATCATGAGAGTAAGATATTGAAAGAACATGATAGGGAGCCGTCTAAGAGACACAGAGGTATTGAAAGTGGACGATCGAAGAGACGGAAGGATCTCGAAAAGGGTCAATCAAGACTTCCCTTTTAGGAAGGGACTTTAAAGGAATTTGTATCATTAGATTGGAACTACAGCTAAGGAGCAGTTCTGCGAATCCTGTACTCACACCAATAAGGACTGCAAGGGACGGCCTAGAAAGATAGGCTGCTAGGTGTGCCTTTAAGCTACTTTCTCCGCTACCTTAATTCTCGTAACATTATATACAGAATGGAAGGTCACCAGTTAACTAGCTCCCTCCCTTAAACAAGCCTTCGTACGTATAAATAAGACAAAGAATTACTCATAGACCCTCGTAATCATACCAGTACCGACGGTCTTACCAGATTCTCTCAAGTTGAATCTCTGGCCAGTCTCCATGACAATTGGGTACAACAGCTCAAGTTCCATCTCGACGTTGTCACCAGGCATGACCTGCTTGGAATGGTCAGGTTCAGTGCTTGGATATTTCAAAGTAACATTGACGTTGGAGGTTCTCAAGTACATTTGAGGTCTGTAGTTTTCACCAAATGGAGTGTGTCTTCCACCTTCCTCCTTGGTTAAGATATAGATAGATGCAAGACATCTTGCGTAAGACTTAACACTACCTGGTTTAGCAAGAACCATACCTCTTGCCAACTGATCCTTCTTGACACCTCTGAGCAAAATACCTGGAGTATCACCACCTTCGGCTTCAGCCAAAGTCTTGTGGTACATTTCAATGGAAGTAACGGTAGTCGTAAGAGGCTTATCTTTACCGCCCAGAATCTCAATTTCTTCACCAGACTTCAAGACACCTCTTTCGACAGTTCCGGAAACGACGGTACCTCTACCAGAGATAGAGAAGACCTCATCAATAGGCATTAAGAAAGGCTTTTCCAAATCTCTCTGAGGAGTTGGAATCCAAGTATCGACAGCATCCAAAAGCTTGATAATAGAATCCTTACCGATCTCAGGCTTCTTTGATTGCAATGCCATCAAAGCGGAACCGAAAACAACAGGAGTATTATCACCATCGAAACCGTACTCGTTCAACAGCTCTCTCATTTCCATTTCAACCAATTCAAGCATTTCAGGGTCATCAACGGCATCGACCTTGTTAACGTAAACGACCAACTTCTGCACACCAACCTGTCTAGCCAATAACAAATGTTCTCTAGTCTGAGGCATGGAACCATCGGTAGCTGCAACAACAATGATAGCACCATCCATCTGAGCTGCACCCGTAATCATATTCTTAATATAATCTTGATGGCCGGGACAGTCGACATGAGAATAATGCCTGTTTGCAGTCTCATACTCAACGTGGGCAGTAGAGATAGTGATACCTCTAGCCTTTTCTTCAGGAGCCTTATCAATAGAAGAATAATCAAGGAACTGGGCGCCACCTTCTTCAGCCAAGATCTTGGTAATAGCAGCAGTTAATGTGGTCTTACCATGATCAACATGACCAATGGTACCGATGTTGACATGGGGTTTGGTTCTAGTGAATGAGGCAAATCTGACAGCGGGGACAGTGACTGAAAAAAAACCAGTTAGTAACATGAACGGATTGACTTAGTTAAACGAACGACGGTCGAGAGAATACCGGAAGGTATCGTGGATATGAGATACCAGCGACAACCGCATTCAACCCCACCATATCTTATACTTACATGCACTCTTAAATGCACTCCTTCTGGCAACACGTAAAGCGTTGGCAAAGACACGTGCGTACATGACTGAGAACAACGACTAGCAACAGAAAAACAGTAACGAAAACAAGAGAAGGAGAAGGCAATAACAAGATTTAAACGCAGGCTAAGTATCTTTTCATTCTTTTTCAGCTCGCTCCAACGCTATGAAAAATTTTCCTCGAAAGTTGATTTGCCGCTAGTTGAGTAGTGGTGAGAGTGGTAGCATTTGCAAGGGGATTGCGGATGTGCTGGAGGTGGGACTTGGGAGGTACACTGAGAATACGGCCAGGTGACCGATAAACCGTAGATTGGACTGCAAACGACAGAGCAACGTACTGATAATCGGTTTACTTCCTCCTGCAATGGCTCAGCTTGTGGCGTAGTTCATCGTAGATCATTACATTATAAAACTAGTAAGTCTTATCTATCCTCCCCCTCCATTTCCTCATCCGAACTATCTGGAGTCAATACTATATCACTAGGAATGTTATCCTTATCAGCCTGATGAACCTCATCAAGGTCACCACCGCTAATCTCCATTGCAGAACTGTTGATAGGATTCGACAGCGTATACTTTGTCAATTCCTTCTCCAACTGTTCGTTGTCTTTATCAATAAATTCCCGTAGCTTTTCATTCATCTCGACCTTCGAATCATCAAGGTAAACGGATTTCCTCACGTACAAAAGTGTCAGCCCACTCTCAAAGCCTTCTTTTGAATACTTCCTGACCTGCTCTTGGATCTCTTCAAACGTGATTTCATCGTATTCAAAGTTCTTGGTACCTTCGACTTCACAGAAGAAACAGCCCCACTTGCCGGTTTTCGATAAAAAGGAGAATTGGCATTCACTCACAATGATTCCAACTAATATCCACGGCTCTAGCTTGGACTTCTCTTCACCTAGAATATAGTCTACGTCAAAGATATCAATGCTATTTCTTTCCTTTGAGATCTCCTCTAATCTGAGAGCATCCTTCTTCCCAGTTTCAATAATATGTGACTGTAAGGAAGAAAGTTCAGTAATTGCAGAAGTGATAGAGAGTGAAGATTCTTCGGGATCTTCCTGCTCCTTTAGATATCCAACTGCACTGTCCAACAATCCAGTGACCTTCTTTCCCTTGTAAGATCTCAACCTCAACATTTCTGAGGTCACTTTAGCTGATTCCTCCTTCAACGATTCCAGCAAATCCACCTTTTCTTGAATCAAATGGTCATACTTCTCGGTGTATATTTGAGGATAGAATTCGGATGCTAACATAAAACCGTCAGACTCTACTCTCTCTCCACTATTATCGAAGACGAACGTCAGCAAATCACTGACCTTCGTAAACTTGTTCAGTCCAATGCTGGAAAAATCTCTATCCCACATTAAACTATGCATGATCCTATAGATATCAGTGTTGAAGAAGGACGGTTCTATAGTAAACGATTTGTATGAATTTTCGGTAGAAAGCATCGGTGAATCGATGTACGTATCAAACAGATCAGAAAGCGGTTTTCTCAAGGATGAATCTGCCTTACCGAATAGATCGACTACCGCCTTAAACACGAACAAAATGAATTCAGAAATGGTGTCATAATCATCTGTGGAGATTTTCGATGTAGCATTGGTTAGATTACCAATGGTAGCAAAGGAACGCTTTGAATCATCGGAAAGGAAAGCGACAAGCCTTTGAATTTCCTGTGTAACTAGAGCATTTGGTAGGCATTGTTCAGACTTCCACCAATTAGGTGCATAACCGTAATTGAAGAACTGATGCTTTAAGATGAGCTCTCTAAACTTTGGAATTCGAGACAAAATCATCAGTAGTGGTGCCATGTAACCTTCCAGAAGGTCTGGTTTATCAGGAAGAAGTAGAGGCGGAATAGAGGACACACGAACCGTTCTCGGAATGTCATCGTAGATGCTATATGGAGCTTGCTGTAGATCAAGACTGCTATGAGAAGATGCTGAGGAATTAGACCCAATCAGAATGCGAGAGTCAGTGTGTTCATCATGGTGGACGTCGTAACCATATTGAGAGATCTTCGATCTAAGGTCGTCATCAAGGTGAATGGGGGCCGTTGGTTGTGGTAAATCTGGTCGCTGTGGCTTGGAAGGAGGTATGTTCGGTTTGTTAGTGAACTCCCCAAGTGAAGTATCGGCAGCTTCCTGTTCTGGGTTAGCCAATGGAATCAATTCCTGATTATAACTTGGTGGTGGCTCTGTCTCCTCAGATGGATAGATTACATTAATGGCTGCTTCCAGTTGGTTGTTGGTGGCAGTGAGAGCCTCTCTTGCTACTTGTGGATCAAAGCCCATATCCACAAGGCGGGAGATGTTTTCATCGAGAGACATGGGTGGAGAGCTTGAGAGAAAGGAAGAACAAGGTGACGAAGGAGGTAATCGAAATTGTTAGGGGCGCGAAATAGGCAAGCAATTTTATAAGGAGATGAGGGATTTAGCTTACGAGCTAATGGTAATCGCGAGCAACGGGTTGAATACCCAGTCAGCGATCTGGTAAAGTTTCTTTCCGGGTGTCCATTAGATCTATTAATATACATATATAGCAAGCCATTTGGGCAGGGAGGGTTAACAACCCGCTGACCATTCGATGGTTCCCCCATACTGACCCTGGTGCTTGAGCTCACACCCTACCATACTTGCAGTCGCTGCTCAGAACACATCCGGTAGTCGCTCTATCACGTACGAATGTCCGCCAACACTCATAATAGGAATACCAGGAACCTTCCTAATCCTTCTCTTCAAATCAGCATCGTTGGTAGCAACGATATAGCACTTATGCTCCATTACTCTGTGAACTAAACAATCATCCGCATAGGTTCCCCTGTGTGTACAGGTAAGCCTCTTGATTCTCGGGTCTTTAGCCAAAGTTAACGCTATTCTATACTTTGGACCTAACTTCTCTAGCTCCGCTATCACACAATCCGTCACCATAGGTATACATTTGGCATATAGACAATCCATCATACCCCTCACTATATCGATCTTCTTCTGAATACTAAAATTGAAGAAGTTGGTATCCAAGAGGACCTGGTATGGTGGCTTGATGGCCTCATTATATTGGAAAAAAAGAGCTGACGATACCTGTGGTATCTCTCTAACTAATTCCTTATCTTGCTCCTTAGCTTTCTTTTGATTTTGCTGAAGTCTTGGATCCTTCTTACTGAGCATCCGCTTGACCTTATACTTTCTAGTCTTCTTAGCTTTTCCCATGATTGTGGAAAATCTGTTGGTTTATCAAGTGATATGTATACTTGTATCAATCAGACGATGCCACAAGATTGAATGAACGGTGATTTGTCAAGTATTCGAGTAGAAGTCGGCTCTATCAAGTGTAGAACTTTGGATCTCTAGAAGGATCTATCAAATCTAATTGAAAAATTTTAACTATTATCAATTTCGGCGCGTCGATAGTCTGGAGAGACTTTATGCTTAATAACATAACCTATTTGGCGCTAAGGATTTTAGATGAGTCTTTCATTCCATAGCTATACTTAGCCGCTTCAATCATGACATACCCATTGTCAGGGATATCTTTCGAAACTCCGCATTATGCACTACCAACATATTCATCTTTAAAGAAAGTCAGACAGGGTCCAAGTGTCAGTCAAGTTGGAAGCCCCGGACACACAGGTGGAAGCAGTACTGGAACTCCTAAGAAAAACTCTCTCAAAGTTATCGAAGGTGGTTTTAATCAAGGTTCGCCAAAATCGTTAGCGGAACCTTTGAAAGAGAGAATCTTGAAAGTTCAGGCAGATGATTCAAAAGAGGTCAGAGGTACTATTTATGTGGACAAAGAAAATCGAGTTGATTTCAAATCAAGCACCGGACATCGTCACAAGGCTGTTAAGAGCGCTTTTCGGTCAGAAAATACTGCAGTCGTCTCAGAAAAGGACGTTTCGGAGTATGAAAAGGGGTTGAATCTGATTGAGGATTTCGAAAGTAGATGTCCAGAGATCGTCGAAATGGCCAAAGCCCAGATCCAGCAAAATGAGCAACATATTGGTGACAAAGAAAATGAGATCCTTTCGGTTGGACCAGCAAAGGTTCAAAATGAGGACTCTGAAAATCCCTATTTTTTCAGTCCTGATTACTTCTTTGAGGTACTCTTCAGAAGGACACAGACTGGGATCACTGTTCAGGACTATATGATCCTACTCGACTCCTTCACCTCATTATGGAGAACACTAAGAAGGTACGATAATATGAAAAAATGAATAGAATTATAGAATACACTAATTACATAGAGAGTAAATAGGCAGTGATGGTAAGATTGCTCCATACATTTCTTGACATGAGATTGAAGCTAAAAGATTGCATATTTCATATTTCATATTTCATCTTTGATCTTTCCAAGCTCACCCAAATACTATTTACGGCCTGAAGATTTCCCCAACTTACTAGGAAAGGAACACCCACCTGTTCATAAGTCCTATCGCCAGTGCGGCATAAGTTCCAATATCGGAAGCGATGCTATCACGTGACCCACAACTTTTCAGGTATTCGAGCAGATCGCGCCTGAAAATTATTTGTCCCATCAATCTCTATTTACCATCACTTCTTCTTCCCTTCTTTATTGGCCCAACAATGACATCGGCTGACCCATTGGACACTTTTGTGTCAAAGGTAAATGATGAATCTGCTGATTTACAGACTCGTCATTCCCTTTTTTCGGAACTAAGAGATACCTTAGAGACCTATCACGGAGTAAATGAATATTCCAATTTCTTATCAAAGACTCTCGATATCTTCTTCCATCAACTTGAAATCGTTCCCGTTTCGTTTGTATCCAATTCTCCCGAGCAAAAACTTCGATATTTAGTCCTAGAGATACTTCATAGACTACCTATCAATGCAACTTTGGAGCCTTATTCATTGACCATCCTGGACAAGCTGGTACATGTTATCACTGAAGATAATGAGGAAAACGGAATCATCTGTCTTAAGTTCATTACATCACTGCACAAGGCCTTCAAGGTTCAACTTGCCGATAAAGTGGGTGACTTTGTGGAACTATTGAAGACCATCTATAAGAATATGCCAGAGGTTGTGGACGAACAATTTGGAGAGCACGCAGAGGAAGCAGAGACGGAGGAAGGAGAAGATGCTGAAGAGACGCACCAGGCTACCGTTATTACATCATCACCCCACGACTCAGAACTTTCCACCACTACAAGCGAAGATTCTCAGAAGACTCTCTTTCCTGCATCAAGATCGTTCCGTATGGCTGCAGAATGCCCTATCACGCTGGTGTCTCTTTATTCAAACTATAAGTCCACCATCGAGACGACAATTCCGGAGTTTGTTCCTTTGGTCATTAACATGCTTAGACTTCAGGCTGCCAAACAGAAAGAGGCCCACGAGGCTGCCAAAGCTAAAGGTGAATACGTTACCCACGCATCTTACGACATCGCTAAAAGAGCTATCTATGGGGATTTTGTTCTTGCACAGGTCAAAGCGGCTTCATTCCTGGCATATGTGTTTATTCGTAGAAGTGCTGTTCATACGATGGAACCGTTTCAAGACGAGATACCTGATTTGATTATCCGATTACTTCAGGATTGTCCAAGTGAGATGGCAAATGCACGGAGAGAATTGCTACATGCCACGCGGCACATTCTATCAACAGATTATAGGAAGCTTTTCTTGCCGAAGATAGAGATACTATTCGATGATAGGGTGCTTATCGGCGATGGATTGACCGCGCATGAAACGCTTCGGCCCTTGGCGTATTCGATCGTCGCTGATTTCATTCATGTTAACTCGGAGTTGACTCCTAAACAGATATGGAAAAGTGTTGTGAAGTACTGTGGATATCTACAGGATGATACTTTGGCTCCAACTGTTCATATCATGAGTGCTAAGCTATTGTTGAATCTGCTTGAACGGATCTTGAAGCTAGAAGACCGTGCAGATGCTAGACAGCTTTTCCTGGTGATGATTGATGCCTTCGGAAAGCGGTTTACTTCATTAAACAGAGAGTATGAAGACATCGTGGTTCAACACAAGGAGTTTGTTGCCAAGCAGGAGGGAGAGAAACAGCACGTCAAAGAACTTCAAGTTGAAGCTGAAAAGCTTACGGGGAGAAGGGGAACAGGAGCTAGAGAGGATGAGGGGGAGAAATCTGAAGAGAAGAAGGAAGATGAAAATGACGACGAGAGCGGTGATCACAACGACGCTACTGGCTCCAACACCTCTTCAGAAGAAGACGAACCTGAGCCGTCCATAAAGTCTTTACTTCCGATTCAGATTTCTCAACACTCTCCACAGGATCCGCTAGATGGTGCGAGGTACCTATTTCGGACTCTCATGACGTTCCTCAAATCGATTTGTTATGGATTCCGAAACTGCAACCCACCTCCGCCCAAAGATTACACAGCGCAGAAGTGGAATGAATGGGCCCGGATTACCTCCAACGAGGAACTTAATGTTTTCAAAAGACTGTTTAGTGAGTGTATACGAGGACTGCGATTCTTTCAGAGCTCTAAACCAGCGACTATCAGCCCCGCCATGAAGCAGACATTTGATGTCACTGGACCCAACTTACCGATAACCTCGTCGAAGGAGGAAAAGGATCTGATGGAGATTTTTGCTACCATTTTCATCTACTTGGAGCCTTCAGCTTTCAACGAAATTGTCAAGTCACGTCTGGAAGAGACATTTGATGCCACGTTGGAAAACCCTGCTTTACTTCACATTCCTCAGTTCTTCCTTGCTAACGAGATCACAACTTCAAACTACTCCGGTGTATTGATTGTGTTTGTTATCTCGAAATTACGCGGTCTGGGAGATATGGATATTCTTAAATCGAACATTCTTATCAGACTTTTCAAGCTCTGCTTCATGTCTGTCAACTTGTTTCCTACTGCCAACGAGAGCGTGATTTTGCCACATCTAAATGAACTTATCCTCAAGTGCCTAGAGTATTCCACATCGGCAAAGGAACCTATCGTGTATTTCTACTTGATTCGTACCCTCTTTAGAAGCATTGGTGGTGGACGGTTTGAGGCCCTCTACAAGGAGATATTACCCCTTTTGCACGTACTGCTCGAGTCTCTCAATAGGCTTATACAGTCAGCACGAAGACCTTATGAGCGTGACATATACGTTGAATTGTGTCTCACAGTTCCGGTCAGACTTAGTGTTCTAGTGCCATATCTTAGCTATCTCATGAGACCGCTTGTATCTGCACTTAACGGTCCGCAAGAGCTTGTTTCGCAGGGTCTACGTACCTTAGAACTATGCGTGGATAACCTCACCGCAGAATACTTTGATCCTATAATTGAACCTGTGATCGAGGATGTTGCGAAGGCACTCTGGAAGCACCTCAAACCTCTTCCATACTATCATCAGCACTCTCATACAACATTGCGCATCCTTGGAAAGCTTGGCGGTAGAAACAGAAGTTTCCTCAAGCTTTTCCATGATATGGAGGGTGAGACGTTGAACGACCAAGAGCTGGAGGCATTCTTTAAAGTAGAAGGGCTACCAAAAGAGGTGCCTGTGTCGATGACGGCAGCTCTATCTACCGCTTTCAATACCCTTGAGAATGTTAGATATAAGCTCCACTATCGTGTCAGTGCCTTCAGTTATCTCTCTTCGTTACTAAAGCTCATGATCGACACTTCTGTTTCTCCTGCGAATCTCGACAGTCAAGTTCAACAGGTTGTGGATTTCGTCAACAGCGATGCTAAAGAGCCGATAGACCACTCTGAAATACACCTAAAGCAGGATACTGATAAAGATCTCGTCAAATTTGAGAGGCAAGAACAACTTCTTCTTAAGCTCACTAAAGCTTTATTCTATGCGGTGTCTATAGATTCCGTTAGAGAAGAGGCGCAGAATCTCATTGATGGGCTATGCCGGCACTGCGTTCTTCTGTACTTGGGAAGGTCGATGGTGGAGTTCCACAAGTATAACCGGCCCTTCTCTGTGAACAACCACGAGGGAAGACATTGTCTAAGTGAGAACACTCTGTTCGAGGCCATTTCATATGCCTTGAGCTTTTATAATGATGATGTCAGAGCCGCCGGAAAACGGGCAATAAAGACAGTGTATGACACCTGTTCCGAACTCGCTGGGTCACCTCAAAATGCAATCAAGTTTCTTCCTATCAGACGCATGTGCTCCAAGTTTATTCACTGCTGCTTCGAGGAGAAGTACTACGATAAGTTGGGTGGCTGTCTTGGATTGCAGGTGATGATAATGGATTTGGATATCCCACGTGAATACTTTGTGCTCAGACAGTTGGAGATTACAAGGGCTCTTTTCTTTGTGCTTAGAGATAATCCTCCTGACGTTCCTTCCGGTGTCTGCACTATTGCCAAGGAACTTGTATTAAAACTATTGAAGGATTGCAATCGTGAAGTCCCGAAGGAAGCCGTGTTTCAACAGCCTTTCCAGTCGGTGGTGAGCCAAATTGTCTTTGACTTGAGTAACTCCAGCCTCATCGTTAGGCAAACCGCTCAAGGGTCGCTTAAGGTTTTATCGGAGGTTACTGGAGTCCCTATTTCGACGCTGATATCGCCGAGTAAAGGTATATTGCTGGCACCGATATTTGGTAAACCACTCAGGGCGCTCCCCTTCCATATGCAGATCGGGAACATAGATGCCATCTCATTCTGTCTTGGATTAGATGATACATTTTTGGAGTTTAATGACGAGCTTAACAGGCTTCTATCTGAGGCATTGGCCTTAGTTGATGCTGACGACGAATCCCTTATCAGTGTGCATAGAATCTCTGAGCATAGAACGGCGGAACAGCTCGTGACCCTCCGTGTCGTATGCATACAGTTACTCTCTTTGGCACTTACAAAGCCAGAGTTCTCAAACGGGAACCCTCAGATTAGGATTAGAATCCTTTCTGTATTCTTTAAAGCTCTCTGTGCTAACTCCACCAAGATCATAGACGCAGCTCACGCTGGCTTAAAGAAGGTTCTCTCTCAGAATTCGAAGCTCCCTAAGGAACTACTCCAAAGTGGACTCAGGCCGATGCTCATGAACCTTTCTGACCATAAGAAATTGACCGTCACTGGACTTGAAGCACTCTCTAGACTCTTGGAACTTCTTATTTCATACTTCAAAGTTGAGATAGGTCGTAAATTGTTGGATCATCTTATGGCGTGGGCTCAGCCCCAAGCTCTGCAGAGAATCGCTGTACAGGATCCGGACAGCAATCCGACAGTCCAAATTGTTGTGGCTATTCTCAAGATATTTTATCTCCTACCGTCGCAAGCATTTCAATTTATGGACGAGATCCTTACGACACTCCTCTATTTGGAGACAAACCTAAGACGGTATCAGGATTCACCTTTCAGGCAGCCGATTGCCAAGTATTTAGACAGGTTTTCGGAGCAGGCAGGAGGCTTCTTTATACAGAGGCTCTCGTCTAGATCATACGGAACGCGATTCGCTTATTTTGTTGGTCTTCCCGAATGTAGCAAGCTACGCGAGGTTGTTGAAAAGAAGATGGAGCAGATTATCGAGTCTGTTCGCGAGGAGGCCAATAACGACCTCAAGTATACGAAACTTGCTAATCTCGTCGATCTCGTCGCATCTATTGGAGCGCAAGATGAGGAGTGGTTGAAGGAGAACGGTGAGCTACTAGAGCAGATGCTCCAAATATCTGTCGATTGTATCCAATATGAGAAGACTTCTGCTTTAGCTTCTCCTATTCATTTCCAACTGGATCAGGCAATATCCTCCTTACAGGCATTGTATATCAGCCGTTTAAAGGCAGGAGATGCTTCTTCGTCTGATACACTTCGTATTGTTGATTACATTTGTGTCAATGGTCTACAAACGTCGGCCGCCGTTGACGATTTTGTTCTTGAGTCCGTCGTGAAAGCTGACGACACTAACCTCCGTCAGCAGTACCTATGCGAGATTGCTGAACTTATTGCCGATAAGTCGCGCTGTCTTCAGACCAAGATATATCTTGTAAAGCATGTGTTTGTCCCTATCTGTTTGTTCAATACTACGAGATCGAACAGCGAGGAGATTGTTAACTTCGAGGACAGCAAATCTGATTGGATCGCACTTCTTGGAACAAAAGTGTGGCAACAGCAACTCACGGATATTTCTTCGCTTCATGAATCATACTTGGTTGATGAGTACCGTGTTGAACTTCTTCAATTGACGTCACTAGTGGTGAAATATTATCCTGCTGCCGTTTCTGAGTGGAAAAAGTCCATTATCAAGTTCAACTGGAATCTGATCGGCTTAGAAGATATGGTCGCCAAACAGGCTGCGTACACTTCGACCGCCTATTTCATAGCAGCCTTTGAGACTCCAGCCAAGGTTGTTACTCAAGTTTTCGTGGCCTTGCTCAAGGCCAATCAGCTGGAAGTAAGATTTATGGTTCGACAGGCTTTAGATATCATTGCTCCCTGTCTTAAAGAAAGGCTTGGATCTGCTACTGAGTGGCTTAAATGGCCTAGAAGAGTTCTATCCGAAGATGGATTTAACGTGACCCAAGTATTGAATATTTATCAGTTTATTGTCCACCATTCTGATTTGTTCTACATCGCCAGGGATCAATTTGTTCCGAATATTATAACGGCAATGGGTAAACTGACGGTGCTAAATAATAGCTCATCGGAGAATCAGGCCTTGGCAATTGATTTGGCCGAGCTGATTATGAACTGGGAGACGAGAGAGAGGGCGGAAGCGAAGGATAATTCCAAGGTTAAATCTGAGGTTGAGGATGATAAACAGATGAAGGATGTTAATGAAGTGGACGGTGATGAGGATGTGGAGATGAAGGATATAGATGGAGATGAAGAAAAGGAGAATGGTAACAAGACCGAAGATAACAAAGCTTCTGAAAGTTCCGCTCTTGCGCCATCTGCTATAGCTCTATCACAGCGTGAGACTTGTATTACTTTTCTCATTCGGTACGTTTGTATTTGCCAACAACGGGCAAGTGAAAACGAGCTTGGTCAAAGAGCTCTCAACATTCTTCACATTCTCCTCTCGCCTGCATACTGGCCTGAGGTCACCGTTAAGCTTACATTCTTTGAAAGATTTCTCATCTCCGCTGATTTCAGTGCCAACAATGTTCTGGGATACTGTCTCAATGCTCTTGAGGTTCTATGTGTCGCACTAGAATGGAAGACTTCTGATTGGATAATGTCAAACTTGGCATATCTTCAAAAGTTGTTGGAAAAATGCATCAAGTCTGATAATCACGATATCCAGGAGGCCTTGCAAAAAGTACTTGCGATTGTGTTGACTGCCGTGAAAGTTGAGAGCCCACAAGCAGAGGAGGAGCAGACTGAGGAAGCCAAGGCTTTCGTCTCATTCTTGGTGGGTGCCATCTCGGACGATCTCAATAGCATGAACTCGTTTGCTGCTGGAATCACATTGTCCTGGACGGTAGCTCAGTACAGACCAGAAGTTCTCGACCCTCTTATCCCATTGATGATGAGGACACTGAGTAAGTTGGTGAAGGACCATATTACCATAGCCAGTCAGAATAGACAGCGAATGGGCAAGGAGGCTGGATCTTCCGGTGAATTCGAGGCCAAAATGACCACCAAGCTCCTGGAGAAGATCCTTGATTTTTCATCCATGCGCATAGCCGCTTTAGGTGATCAGAGAAGGATATTCCTTTCGTTGGTTGTACAGTTAATCGACAGATCTGTTGACAAGGGCCTTCTCTTGAAGATTTCAACTATAGTTCGTTCTTGGGTGTTTGCCAAGAATGAACTGTTCCCTACAACCAAGGAGAAGGCAGGAATACTTGCAAAGATGATGATTTACGAACTGAAGGGAGACTCGGAGTTGACAAAGGCATACTATCGTATTATCGTTGATATTTTCAAAGACGAATCACTCGCATACAGTGAACTAACTTTCCGTTTGGAACGGCCATTCCTTGTGGGCACGAAAATTTCAGATGTCGCCACTCGACGTGAGTTGATGACCATTCTGGACAAGTCTCTTGAGAAGGATGTCGTGAAGAGACTTTTCTACGTTATTAGGGAACAAAATTGGGAGTATCTCGCCGAATATCCATGGCTAAACCAGGCTTCGCAGCTTCTGTATAAGTCCTTTGATCCTGACTATGTTCTCAGGCTTTGTCCAAATGAGAACCGTACAGCTTCGCTTGCCAATATCGCCGAAGCCCTCCCTGACAACAAGAAAGAGGCTGAGCCTAACGTAGCTACCTTGATGGACAGGCACAGACAGTTCATTAGTGACAGCCTGACGGTTAAGGCCAGCGACGTCCTTAATCCGCTGCTAGATCTATCATATCAGAGTCCAGAAACTATTCACAACTCTTGGTGCGTGCTTTTCCCACTGGCATATAATGCTATTGAGAAGCGCGATAGATCGGATTTCTTGCATGCCTTTGTGACACTACTTTCGAAGGACTACCATGTAAGACAGCAAGAGGGAAAGCCCAATGTAGTGACTACGTTACTTGCCGCTGCCGGCCAGTGCGAGGACTTACAGTTACCACCTCACCTCGTCAAGTATCTAGGCGTCAACTACGGTGCCTGGTATTCAGCTATACGAATTCTTGAACAGATCGAGCAGGATCCTGCCACTGACAATCCTAAGATCCGTGACACCAACAGGGATGCATTGGCGGAGATGTACTCAAACTTGCAGGAGGACGATATGCTTTATGGACTTTGGCGGAGACGGGCCAAGTACTATGAGACTAATGCTGCTCTATCGTATGAGCAGATTGGACTTTGGGATAAGGCGCTTAGGCTCTACGAGACCGCGCAGATCAAGGCTAGGAGTGGGGTGTTACCATTTTCCGAGGCAGAATATTCGCTCTGGGAAGATGACTGGATCCTGTGCGCAGAGAAACTTCAACACTGGGACATTCTCACCGAGTTGGCTAAGCATGAAGGATTTACGGACTTGCTTCTAGAGTGTGGTTGGAGGGTTGCTGACTGGATAGCTGATCGTGAGCCGTTGGAGCAGTCGGTGAAGACTGTCATGGATGTCCCTACGCCCCGTAGGCAAATGTTCCAGACTTTCCTCTGTTTGCAAGGATATGCAAACAACCAGGAGACGATTCAGAATGTCACACGAAACTGTGATGAAGGTATTCAGTTGTCCCTTCGCAAATGGTACTCTCTTCCAAAGCGGATTACCAGCGCTCACGTCGCATTGCTTCACATGTTCCAACAGTATGTTGAATTTATGGAGGCCAGCCAGGTGTATCGAAGTTTGTCGACCACCACAGCTCAGAACTTGGATGTTAAGTCTCAGGAATTAAAGAGGGTTCTTCAGGCCTGGCGTGAAAGGCTTCCAAACGTTTATGATGACATCAACATTTGGAACGACCTGGTTACTTGGAGACAACATGCGTTCAATGTGATCAACGAGGTGTATATGCCGCTACTTCCATCTCTTCAGAATAGCGGGGCTAACGGCGGCAGCGGCAATAACTCGTACGCTTTCCGTGGGTATCACGAAATTGCTTGGGTGATCAACCGGTTTGCCCATGTGGCAAGGAAGCATAACATGCCTGAAGTTTGCATAAATCAGTTGACGAAGATCTATACGCTGCCTAACATTGAGATTCAGGAGGCGTTCTTGAAGCTTCGAGAACAGGCCAAATGTCACTACGAGAACTCAAGTGAACTCAACACTGGCTTGGATGTGATCTCTAACACCAACTTGGTGTACTTTGCGGCTCAGCAGAAGGCGGAGTTCATTACCTTGAAGGGCATGTTTTTGGCTAAGCTTTCTGCTCCAGAAGAGGCCAATCAGGCGTTTGCTACAGCGGTTCAGTTGGACCTCAACTTGCCTAAGGCTTGGGCCGAATGGGGATTCTTCAACGACGAGAGATTCAAGTCAACTGGAGATATTGCATTTGCCAAGCATGCTATTTCTTGCTACTTACAGGCTGCTGGATTGTACAAGAATAACAAGGCCAGAAGGCTTCTTTGCCGAATTCTTTGGCTGGTCAGCTTGGACGATGCCTCTGGAACGCTCACATCGACGTTTGAGTCACACCAGGGAGAAATGCCTGTTTGGCAATGGGTTACTTTTATTCCACAGCTTCTTACCTCGCTTTCTCACAAGGAGGCTAGAGTAGGAAGGCAGGTATTGATTAGAATTGCCAAATCGTACCCTCAGGCTCTTCATTTCCAGTTAAGGACTACGAAGGAGGACTACGCAATATTGCAGAGGCAGATGAATGGAAATAATGCCGACGGAAGTGGTAGTGGTAGTGGCAGTGGAAGTGGTAGCACCGATAATGGTACTACTGGGGAGGCTGCTGCTGATGGCAAAGCTGGAGAGGATTCTGCTACGACATCAGCTACGAAGAAACCTTGGCAGTACATCGATGAGATAATGGGAATTCTCAAGACTGCCTATCCATTACTAGCGCTATCTCTAGAGTCACTTGTTGACCAAATATCCCAGAGATTTAAGTCGAGCCATGATGGGGACGCATACAGGCTTGTTGTGGCTCTTTACAACGATGGAATCCAATACTTCAATAGGTTACCTAACCCACGGGAAGATGCAAGATTACCATCTGCGACTGAGGCCAATATTTTGCGGTTTGCCGACACAGTGTTGCCAAAGCATATCAAGCAGGAGTTTGATGTGGATGTGATACAGAGTAAACCAAACTTGGAAACATATATATCAAAGCTTCGCACGTGGAGAGACTGTCTTGAAGAGAAGTTGGATAGAAATAGTGGAAAGGTGAACCTGGAAAGGGTCTGCCCACACTTAAGTCAGTTCCATCATCAGAAATTTGAGGACATTGAAGTTCCGGGACAATACTTCCTTAACCGGGAGAATAACCATCACTTTGTGAAGATCGAAAGGTTCATGCCAACCTTGGAAATGGTTAGAGGACCAACTGCCTGCTATAAACGACTTACTATAAGGGGCCACGATGGTAGCCTACATCCGTTTGCCGTCCAGTTTCCTGCTGCAAGGCACTGTCGACGCGAGGAGAGGATCTTCCAGCTTTTCAGACTCTTCAATGATGAGATTTCTCGTACTGTCGAGACTAGAAGACGGTACATTGACTTTACACTACCTGTTGCCATACCTTTATCGCCACATATTAGGCTTGTGTCGGACGACGAGAAGTATATCGACATGTCTGCAATATATGATGAATTCTGTCGCCGTAAGGGTCAAAACAGAGATGAACCGTTAGCTTATACCATGGAGAAGCTGCATGCTGCCTACGATTCACGTTTGCCAAAACCGGATATTCTCAGCGTCAAAACAGAAATTCTGGTGGCAATCCAGTCGCTTCTCGTGCCTAACACTGTCATGAAGACCTACTTCCTGAGATATTATCCTCAGTTTGAAGACTTCTGGGTGTTCCGGAAACAGTTCTCATCTCAATATGCGGCCTTCATTTTTATGACCTATATGCTCTGCATCAATGCCAGACAACCGCAAAAGATCCATATCCATCAAGGTTCTGGTAGAGTTTGGACCTCAGAGATGCTACCATACAAGGTGGCCTGTGGTAAGACCCACGCCAATCTCTTTGCTGACAGCAGTCTAGACCCGGCAGCCCAGAGAGCTGCCCCTATATTCTGTTCTCTTGAACTGGTTCCGTTCAGGCTTACGCCCAATGTTCAGAAGCTTATCGGTGAATCTGGTATGGAAGGTATTCTTTCTATGCACATGATGGCTATAGCTCAGTGTCTTGCCAACCCGGCATATAAGATCGAGCACTTCCTAGACTTGTTCATCAGAGACGAAGTGATTGCCTGGTTTACGCAAAGACATAGACCATCTTCTCAAGATCCCCAACTAAGGGAGATTGTGAAGGTCAATGTTGAATATATCATCAAAAGGATCTCGCAGATGGCCCACATCGACAGTAACGGTCAGGGAGTGGCCTCTCAGTATGTTCTAAACTTGATTGGTCATGCTGTGAATCCAAGAAATTTGGCAAGTACAGATACCTTATGGATGGCATACTTCTAAATAGTAATTTCAAAGTTTAATATTATATCAACTCTAATTGTAATGGCAGACAACGACAAAATACAGCTGCAAATCCCTTCTCATTTACTCCTCGTTGTCTTAATGTATTCCCCGTAGAAATCATCGCTCATCATCTCGTCAAACGGCTCCTGGGTTCTTTCCGTTCTATTCAAATACCTTTCGATCTTATCCTTTGTGACCCACCAATTCCCCAGCGCAGCTACAAGTGTGAGCGCAGTCAAGTTCACGGATATCAACTGATAAAATCGGAAGAAAATGGTCACGTCTCTTCTCCTGGTTTGTCTATTAATGAAGTCATAGTCCACAAGGATAAAGGCCACCTCGCTTCTAAATATGGCCACTACTGTCCAAATCCCTAAAATCAACCCAACAGGCTGCGCCAAAATCGATACCAGAAATACCCTGTAGGCGTTCAATTCGTCTTCGAGATCCTCAAACGGCCTCTCGATACTCTCATCAACGGCTCCTGCTATCACCATCGGGAAGAAATAGGATGCAATAATATTGTAGATCTGCGCCACGACGAATATAATTGGACGGTTCTCAACATCAAAGTATAATAGTCCCACGTAACTCAATACCAACTGTGATACCATAAATATGATGTAGCAAGTCAGAGAAGTGACTAGGCGTCTACTGGAAAATAAAGCATTCCAATTGTTAACCTGCCATAGTTCTACCCTGGGGAAGGCGCCAGCCTGACTGTCTCTAGTATCATCAGAGCCATACTGTCGTCTTAATATACGTCTCAGAGTACTGTTGTGGCCGTTGCTTCTGGAAGACATCAAGTAGGGGGGGGCGGTAGAAAAGAGTGAGCCTGATTAACAAGTCCCTTATTAATTAAGCGCCAGAATATAACGCGCCTAATTCCTGCGTCCATTTAGAACACCTTGATAGAATCTTCTTTCGAAGTTGATAAGCCAATTATCCGAGTTAACCACTCCTTTTGAAACCCACACTCCTGAAGCACCCATCAGATTGGCCATGAGGATGTCAGTAAACAATCTATCACCAACTACTGCAACATCTTCGGCAGAGTCACAGACCCCTTTTCCTCTGAAATATTCCATTATTTCTTCATAGCAACCAGGCTTTTTGGTTGAATGTCGTAGTACAGGCACCTGTGTATTCTTTTCTATGGCTATTGCCTGTTCTTGATCCACATCATCAGTCGTACCCGCAGTATTGCTTACTATAAGTAGCTTTGATCCAGGATAGCACTCTCTTAATTCCTTCCATTTGGCAGCATACTCCGGGAAGACCTTATTATCATGAGGGATGGCAAAGCAGTTGTCCTTGTCTAGCACGACAGCCTTCGGCTGATTTCTTCCAGGTATCACAATTGGTACAGGAAGATCATTGAAGGTGGGAATTGTGAGGTGAGGAACGCATAGCTCGGGCCTTGTGACAAGTCGCAATGAATTCAAAGTTCCACTAAGGTTAGCTCCAAGCATTATTCTATGTGTGGAGCTGATGAGCTGCGGCTGAGCGGACTTGTTGAGTGATAACGCAATGGCCTCGAGCGTAGTAGTGCCTCAACATCAGAGGAATGCGGGGAAATGGTGTACGGAAGAAGACTGGCTAATCGACGCGTCGGCAAGCAAAACTTTTCTTCCCTCGTGCACTACTCAATAGGACGGATCGTCCCTAATCTTCAAAATCTTAGCTTAAATCTTGTAGCCGATTTCTTCTTTCCCTCTTGTTGGTGCTTTGCCCTCCTTCGTTCTTTTCTTAGGACAGAGTTCCTTCATTCCCATTATACTTATGAATCCATATCATTCTCCTACTTCCGATCCATCTACTTCAGCACCTCGTTCATCCTCACATTCTGCTAGAAAGCCCAAAGGTTCCAAACAGAGGCCAAAAAAATCCCCTAGACCACAAAATGCCCGACAGCCGAAGGCCAAGACTTTGGATTCTCCGGAATCAGCGTCGCTTTCTGAGTGGCGAAGAAATGAAGTGGTAACATCGGATACGAATGCCGATACAAGGACTGAAGAAGACCCTTTGCTTGGCATCTGTGTTGTTTGCGCCGAGCCAATAACGATTGCAGCACTATCGCCGTGTAATCATGTGGTTTGTCATCGATGTGGATTCCGTCAGAGAGCGCTCTACGAGAAGAAACAATGTCTTGTTTGCAGGACAGAAGCAGATAGACTGATATTCATGGAGTCTGAGTCTCTCCCTAAGTCCCATCATTACGAGGACGTTCCTTCCGCATCGATTGTGGGATCGAACGAAAAGTATGCTGTTGACTTCACCTCGCTAACGGCAGAACGTGAGACGCTGGGACTATTGGAATATCGTTGTCCTATCAAAGGTTGTGAGACTCTCAAGTTCTCTAGCTTCAAGCAACTTAATGAGCATGTCAGAGAACTGCATAATAAAGTATACTGTACACTCTGTGCAAAGTTTAAGAAGGCATTTATCTCCGAGTTACGACTCTACACTACACGTGATCTTCAAATGCATCAGACTAAAGGATGCAGTGATGAAGAGGGATTCACAGGTCACCCTGTCTGTAAGTTCTGCGGCGGGAAGAGATTCTATTCTGAGGATGAGCTCTTCATTCACATGAGAGACAGACATGAACGATGCCATGTCTGTGATCAGATCGATTCCACAAATCCACAGTATTTCAAAGATTACAATCATTTGTTTAAGCATTTTCAAGATTCGCATTACGCTTGTGGTGTTCAGAGTTGTCTCGACAAGAAGTTTGTCGTGTTTAGGGATGAATTCGATCTTCAAGCCCATATGATTAAGGAGCATGGAGATATATATGGTACGGATCGACTTATCTTAACCCCCACGATGCAGCCCAACGGCTTTGGAACCCAGTTGTCGACTTTAAGGGATGAAAATAGACCAAGCAATCCCACGTCTGATTCACACGAGGTGAAGAAGCTGAGGCTCGAAGAAAGGGCGAGACATTACCTTCACTATTCGCAGGATGACTTTGCACGATTCCAGGAAGCGACTAAGTTATTTGATGACGGTAATCTTAGTGCGCCGGAACTTCTAGAGCAATATAAAGTCATTTTCGGAAGTACGGGGACTGACGAGCAGGATTTAGTAGACTATGGGGTTCTTCTCTACGAACTCAGCAGGCTTTATCCATCGAGTTCTCCAAAGAGAAAGGAAATAGAAGCCATCAATTCGCAACAGATGCGTCGTAGAGAGCTTGAAGAGAAGTTCCCAGAGCTTCCAGGTGCCACTACGGATTCGTCGTTTGTTGCGAACAACTGGGGGACTCGCCGCAACTTCCAGCAGGGTTCTTCTCGTGCTAATCAAATGTTCCCCGCACTCCCCTCTGCACCCGGCGTTTCATTTAGTAGCGCCAGAATGGGTAGGTCATCAAGTTCTCCGACATGGGCTCCACCGATCAACGCTGCCTCAGTTCCAGGGTATTTCCCACGCAAGGCTAAAAGACCAACATCTCACTCAGCTTCTTCCACTTCCTTAACATCAGGAAATTCATCTGCTTCATCGTCCACTCAATCGCTCTCATCTCTACTTGGGAATACGAGTAAATCATCGAGAGGGCCTACTACTCGTACTGGTACTTCCACACATGCGACGTATAGATTCTCACCTTCACCCGTTCTGTCTTCGCAACTAGACGAAAGGAAATATCCTAAACTTCCTGAGGCGAGAAGTAGCTTAAAGAAGCCGATTACCAGAGTGAAGCCGGTAAATAAGTCGATCGGACAATGGGAGAACAGAATCCCAAGCGGTTCAAGCTCAGAACCACCTAGACAGGAAGGTTTATTTGAGACACAGTCGTTAAGGCAGGCCCTAGGGTCTAGCAACGGTAAGAAGAAAAAGAATAAGGTTGTGTTTCATATAGGTGTCGGGAATTAGGTGTTGCAAAGCAAATTGGTGATAGAGTGGAGGATGTATCATCATCCCCCGAATCCCGTAAAATTTCCCCTGAACTCATATTCTTTAGAATAAATAGACATGCCATCATTAATAATATTAGTACATAACTATCGTAACGGTAGTAGTTCAGATTCTTTAATCGCAGCTCGACATAGAGGACACTCCTCTCGTTCCTTACACCAATCCATAATACAGTTCCAGCAGAAAACATGACCGCAAGAAGCACAGGCAGGATCTGTCATAGATGAAAGGCAGAGCATACACGTTCGAGAAGACTCTTCTATGTAAGGGAGTTGCTTTGGGTCAGAAAGGTCGATGTTCGGAGCTGACGTAGCAGCACCTTCACTAATTCCGTAGACACGATCTCCAATCACCTTACTATGAACTTCAAGCTCTTTGTCTGAACCTCCAAATTTATCCTTTATCTTGGCAGAATACTTTATGGCCAATTGGAGTAAGATTAGAGCACCTAAGATCTCATAATTTCCGTGTGCCTGACGGGTTTTTGGGTCAACCTTGTAACCTAAAGCATATCTTAGACCAAATATCCTCTTGGAAAAGTGGTAGTACCTCCCTGAGAAGTAGAACAACGCCGTGAAAACGCTTAGAAGGTCGGCGAAGTCAAGTTTTGTTAGCTTGGAAAGGATTAGGTATGCCCTTGAAGGCTTTTCATTCTTGTCGTCGTTCCTCTTCTTCTCAGCCTCGGCAGCCTTCGATACTATGTATGATAGCAGCTTAGGTCCACCGGCATACAGAAGAACAAACCCAAGCCTTGGAAGTAGTTTGGGGATCCTTCTTCCGCGCCTATCGACGTATACTAGATCGACGTATTCTTCTCCCAAAGTCTTGGAGCCAACCAACGTTGTGAGGGAGAGATATAGTAAGGAGGCAAGGTTCTTGATAGAATCAGCGTGAGTATGAACAAAAGTTGAACCTTTGAGTACACGAAGAGCTTCTGATAGCTGTCTTCCCAATACTATGTTCTCAAAGTACGCATCTTTTTGGTTTGCTCTAACGATGGTTGGGGCAGTGGCGAATGGCAAGCGGTTGGATGAACCCGTAGATGAGACAGCAGACGGTGCACCCGAAGATGTCTTTGGCGGTCCTTCAGGTATACTGCTATGATCCATGACGGGATAGAAAGTGAGGGAATCAAAGGACAATGAGGTTCCACTCAAGAGAAGGGCACCCACCATGTGATAGAGCCACCTGAAATTGTCACTGTTTGAGATTTGGCAGTCCAGACAGTCCCCCTATTCCATTATCGACGCGTCGACCAATCTCTTCCATCAGCCGTACCACCCGGAACGCTGGCGCGGATTACCTGCCCGCTGCCGATTTTCCATACCGCCTGCCTTCGCGACAGACGTGCCCGATAGTCAATCGCTGCCGTTACCAGTACTCCGATAGTTCGTCCCTGAATCTCGGGCCAGGAAAATTATTGAGTGACTCAGATTGATGAGGGTTCCATCTTATAAATCTTGGCACATATTTAAAATTTTCCCTTATCTGAATTTTCCCTTTTTTTTTTGAAAACATCCCTTTTACTGATCAGCCTTTAACTGTTAGTTCACATTTTTACTATGGACGAACAAAGTATATCGTCGGGGGTAGATCCTCTATCTCCCGATGAAAATAGTAATGATTCACCAGAGAAAATGCCTGGTGAAGATCCGGTTCCTCTGCAAGAGGCCCCCCGTGAGAGAAGGCATTCATCTCATTCAATAGTGAGAATAATCACATCCGATATAGAGAATGAACTAAGAGTGATACCATCTATACAGGAGAAGGAGGTGGAGTATGAAATTGGTCCTTTAGAGCCCGAATTCTGGAAGCCCCAGAATATCATGTCCGTTGAGGATACTCCATTCTCTAAGAGGTACCTTGTGTTGTTGGAAGTGATCTTTGGATCTGTCCTCGGTAACATGGCAAGAATTGGAATGACACTGTTGACATCCTATAGTAACGAATATATCAACTACCATCCTGGTACATGTCTCTGGTCGAATTTTTCAGCTTGCTTTGTGATGGCCTGGTGTAACCATGCCGCATACTTCTGGCATAACATACTCCGGAATTCTGGTAAGACGAACATGAAACAGGTGGCACTTCATACTGGAATTACCGCAGGTTTTTGTGGTTCATTCTCTACGTGGTCTTCTTTATTAATTGAGGTTCTATTTAAGACGCTTGACGGATTGAATGGAGGTAATTTACTTCCTAACCATGGCTATGGGGTCATGGAATTCTTCTCCGTTCTGCTTGTTCAAATGGGTGTCAGTTTCTTGGGTTACCTTTTAGGGAAGGATTTCGCAGCGCTGTTGGACATTTGGAGTGTTTCTCGGAAACTTTCAACATGGTTTAATTATCGGGTTTGTCGTACCATTGAACTTACAACTTCCTTCTTAGGTATTGCAGCTCTTATTGCAGACTTGGTAATTGGTTTAACTATCCCTTTGGATACCACGTGGAAAACCAAGTATGCATTTTCACTCATATTTGGAGCATTTGGTGCTGTTCTACGGTTTAGACTATCCAAATATAATGGATCGTTCGGTTTAGACTGGTTCCCTTCAGGAACCTTAATGGCCAATGTCATGTCTTGCACGCTAATTTCCATACTATACCTTCTTCTCTATGGAATCAAAGGAGCAGCTACTATTGTTACAGGTCAAGTTCACAGAATGATCGTCAATGCATTCTCTGCAGGTTTCTGTGGTGCCCTCAGTACCACCTCATCGTTTGTTAATGAGTTATACAATCTCGACTATCCATTCCAGCGCTATGGGTATTTCAGTGTGACATTTCTTACCTGTTTTTTGATAATGCTTCTTATTGACGGACCCTATTTCTGGACGAAGGGATTTATCGAGTCTTAGACGAGCTTATGACGAGATTAAGAGAATGAGTGAGGAGGGTATCTGTTTATGAGATGACCCGGCGTGATATATCGGGTCGTTATTACGTTCATTTACATACTCGTCGTACTCATTTGGGTACAGTAGTATATCGTTAATCAATTATTACAGTATTCAAGCCATACGCGTATAGGAAAGGAGATGACAACACAGTTACTGTAGCAGGGAATCTAGTGGTCGCCTTAAGTAACCTTCACTGCCGGCCCCTTCGTAGTTAAAGGCTTCTTCTTCTTATCTGTATTCTTGGGACCCCCAACTCTCTGCCAGGAATCAATATCAAGCTCGAAGCCACTAAACGTTCGTATGATCCTCCTCGTATTATCATTCTTGATCCACTTGGCACAAGGTTTCCCTGACTTATCCAAATGTGTCGTAGTGTGTGTATTCATTGTAGGTCCTCCGATTCTCATGTTATTACCTTGGAAGCCAAACGGCCTGCTCTGAGTCACCGAAGGAGTATTTGATCTCGAGGATATAATCGATGGAATGTTAGAGAATGACTGTGAAGGGGTAACCGAATGTCTCTTGGTACCACGACCATTTTTTGATCGCTTACTGGTAGGACTCTGTGACCTTGAGAGAGTAGGAGGAGGTGACGAAGAAGACACCAGTCTTGACTTCGGCCTTACAGGCTTGGGGGCAGACAGCTTGATCTGCCCGGCAATCTGTGAGAGCGCCTCTGGATCAACCTTGAGTTTAACAATCAGTTTACGCATGATCTACGGAAGAAGAGATACGTGGACGGACGATCTGGTTAAGATTAAAATTTATCGGGGGGCCTCGCTAACAATGAAAAGGTCATAATTAATGGTACGTAGTTATTTATATGGCCTCTATATTATTATTATTTCTTCTCCTCACCTTCCTTCTTCTCGCTGTCCAATGGATACTTAGTTGGATCCCAATAGCCCCAGGTAACCTTGTATCCACCTCTGTGTTCAATGGCTTCAAGATCTTCCTCTGTTAACTTGAAATCAAGAACATCCAAGTTCGAGGCCAATCTACTCTCTGTAGCCGTCTTTGGTAGTGGAATGAATCCCTTAGAAACCGACCAGTTAATTAAAACCTGTCCTGCATCCTTTCCGTGTTTCTTGGCAACTTCCACTAGCGAAGGATCGTTAAGCCACATGCCTCTCGTTAGTGGTGAAAAGGCTTCCATAGTAATCCCCTTCTTAGTACAGTAATCCACCAACTCATCTCTCATCAACCACGGATGCAATTCAACCTGATTAACTGCGGGAATAACTTTTAAGTCCGGATAAGCAAACAATTCGTCAAGATGCTTGATGCCGTAGTTGGAAACTCCAATGTTCTTAACCTTACCGCTTTCATAGGCCTCCTGAAGCGCCTTCCAAGTACCATGCCTACTCTCATAATCCGATTGGGGAGAGTGGATCAAAAATAGATCGATGTATCCGATCTTCTTTGCCTTCTCAAGACTGTCTTCAATTGCCTTCTTTGATTTTTCATATCCATGATGGCCGTCTGCAATCTTGGTCGTATAAAAGATGTCCTCTCTCTTATGCTGGGCTGGATCCTCCTGTAACCATTCGCCGATACCATCACAGACGTCTGCTTCATTTCCATAATAAGCAGCGGAGTCAAATAGTCTGTAGCCATCATCTAAAGCCTTGTGAACCAAAGGACCTGCAACATGTTCAGGAGTCTGGAAGACACCTAGACCCAAAATAGGGATTGAATTACCGGTATTGAGCTTTCTTGTAGGAACCACCATTTTATAACTCGAGGAGTGAGAATTCGCAATATACAACTCAGGGAGAGCAACCTGAGCTGTCAATTGGGGGGTTGCTGGCCCTCTTATATAGTGACAAGATCCAGCGGTTCCTTCTCCACTTTCGGAAATTACCTGTTTCCTCCGTCTCGATTTTTCGTGGATTACCCAAAATCTGGCAGATGGAGTTAGAATATATATTCAAACGTTATATAGGTAGCGCGTACATGTGCTGGTTGAAGCTGATCTAATTAGTAAGCATAGCGGTCTACTCGTTATATTCCGAAGTCGCCACTCATGAAAGCGCTTCGGACCTTGGCTCTATCAGTAGGTTTAACCCCGTGTAGCTTGCTTATATTCTCTCCTGGCGGCATGTGATTGATCACACCGCTTGTGTAGCGAGGATCCTGCCCAGGCGGAGCGGCACCCTGTGGCTGTCCGGATCTTGGTGGAGATCCTGTTGCAGAACCAATTGGTGAAGGTCCCATAGGGGTCACCATTGGGACAGGCAGCGGAATACTCATCGGAGGAGGAATCTTAGGAGTACCGTAATAAATAGGTTGTGCCGGTGGCATCATAGGCATATATCCTGGAGCGTAAGAAGGTCCATAAGTAGGGTATTGTATTGGTGGATAGCCAGGTCCATAGGGAGCCACCCCAGGCATAGGATATGGCTGCTGTTGAGGTGGGCCCACGGGATAAACGCTACGATATTGTCCAACTTGTCCCGATGATAAAGGACGACCGACAGGCATACCTCTAGCAGGAGACCTGCTTCGACTTGAACCAAACGATGTACTTGAACCATGATTTGATTGGTAAGGGGACGCTCCGGAAGGAGGTGGCTGCAGCTGTTGTTGCGGAGGAGTCACCAACGAAGGCTCGGAAATCTTAGGCGGTTGGGCAACTCGTGAACTAGGCTGCTCTGTCTCGGCGTGCACTGTTTCAGGAGCAGAGATTGGTGGACTAGAAAGCCGTGAACGATGCTGTGGTTGGGTTGCATCATAAGTAGATGGAGAGGGCGTAGAGAGAGGGCGTGAAAACGGACTGGAAAGTCGGGCCGGCTTCTGATAGCTAGCCTCCACCGGTTGACTAACGGGTCTCGTATCAGCGGTGATATCTTTCCTGACATTATCCTTTCCACTCAATAGATTCTTCAACTCCGACTCTAAATCATCGATATCGCCCAATATCTTCGACGTACGCTTAGCCTGAGGAGCCTTCTTTTCGTCTCGCATAGGGCTGCCAGATTCCGTAACTCTGAGATGTTCATTATGAGGTGGGGGAACCTTTAAAAGCAGCTTTGGATCCAGCGTAGGGGAATCGCTAAGTCCACTACGCGCCTCTTCGTATGCACTGCTATACTCATCGGGGTCACTACTGCGCACAGGGGATCTGCTGCCTTCTGCTGGAGAACCGGAACGACGCTGAGGTGAACGAGAGTAACGAGATACTTGAGTTTGAGTATCGGCTGAAACAGGCCTTGCCTGTCTTTCCAGCTCCGGAGGCGGACGCTGAGGGGTTATATAAGCAGGAGATCCATACTGAGCGGGATTAAATGGTTGCAGGTAAGGCTGGTTGTATGGTTGAGGATATGGTTGAGGGTATGGCTGAGGATATGGTTGAAGGTATGGCTGATTGTGGTTGCGGTGAAATCTATTACCTGGTGGATAGTTCTTGTTTGATGGACCGGAAGGCTGGCTAGAAGATGTATCTGAAACCAAGCCCGATGGTTGTGCTAGTGGTTGAGGTGATTCGTTCGACGGTAAATTTATCGTCGAACTAGTCAGTGCCTTATTCTCAATTAGCAGCATTGGCTTTTCCTCGATCCTTTTCTGTTCAATTTGGGGCGCCTCACCGGGTCTTCTTCTTGACAGCTTTCTCTTCTCCTTCTTTTCCCTAGGAAATGGCGTCGGCATATAATCCTTTTCTGGAGTAGGTGGAGGTACTGGACTACGGGCGGCTTTCTTCGATGCATCATGCAAATCAGCAAACTGCTCACTCTGCTTGACCGTCATTATTGCCTGCCTTTCCACTGTCTGAATCTTCTTCTTTAAACTCTTCAACTTCTGCTGTTTAATCTGTAACTCTAAGTCATACTTGTCGCGCTCAAAGTCCTGCTCTTCAACGATGACCCATTTCTTGAAGCCCTCCGCCAATTGAACCTCCATTATATATGTTTTGCCGAACATTCTCTTCTTAATACTGGTTTCTTCTTCGCCCAGGGAACAAAGCCATGCCCAGATGAAATAATCATCGATACTGGCTCTACTGACATCGGCAGTGAAAAAATCGGGACTCTTAGATTTCTGACGTTGTGTTGTCATGTCTTGTGACCAACCGGCAGCGAGTTTAAATTTGACCGTATTACCACCAGTTTCACCATCGGAGACCAAATCTTCATCAAAGAGGCACAAGTTCTCTAACAGGCGAGCCCCTTCAGCAGAAAGCTTCGATACTATATTATCAGGATCTTTGAAGAGCCTCTTTAGTAAGAGAAAATCTTCTCTCGTGTAGAAAAGGGTAGGATCATCAAACTTGAGGGTCTTTGAAACCCTACCTAGTAGTTCACAAGGATCCTTAGAGGCATGATTGACTCTCAAAGTGACTTTAGGGATCTCCTGCATATATCTAGAAGAAATTGACTGAGTGGCAGAAGTTGGAGTTGGAGGATAGGCATTATTTTTCAGTATCTCTCTTAGCTCCTTCGGTAATCGACTAGTCTGACCGCCTGGTGGCATCGATTTAAGAAAAGCCAGAAATAGATGAAACACCGCATCACCAGCAGGGATCCACTCATAAAGGCCGCGATCGAAACTGGGGACACCGGATTTATGCGTTCTAACCGGATGGAAAGCCCAAAGTCCACAAACACGAGCCAACTTCCTGGCAGAGAGATTATTCTGCGACGATTTCATGACCATGGCAACAAGCAAATCAAAGAAGTCATATGCTATAGAAGCATGTGCACCAGATTGAAGACATGAAGGCATGAACTCTAAAAACGCTCTGGCGGGGTAGTCAGCCTCCTCTTCCATCTTAACAAATCTTGTGTAGGTCTTCCAGCCAATAACGGCATTTCCAGGCAACCTGCACCAAAAGAATCTTAACGCTGCCATCAAAGTGAGTTCATCCTGTTGTTCGGCCTCTTCTTTGATGGCATCAACATCCAACGGTACTCCGGCTTGGAATATGCTATTGAGGAAGTCCTTAAGAGCTTTTGCACTCTGATTGGGTCTAAATGGAAGAATCAAATAAGGAGTATCTAAACCTTTTAGTTTCAAGACTGCCGTGATGACATGTATAGCATCTTTAACTTGTTTCCTTTCAAACTCAACGTCGTATTTATCCCTCAGATTTCCGTACTTATCGTCTCTCTTTAGCTTGTACTTCTGTCTATATTCATCGTAGTTCTCCTTACCATAGGCAGAGCAGTAAGCAAAGGCATCCATGGTAGCTCTAGGTGGACTCTTTTCCCTTTCAGGAGAGATGGCTTTCGCTCTGGCTCCTCGGCCAGGAGGAGCCTTACGCTTTGCTTCCGTGATCACGAACGAAGGTAGGCTAGGAAGTGATTTGGGCATGACCGTCTAAACAACCTGAGTGAGCAGGAGTTGGATAGGGAATACTGAGGAGAAGTAGTAGATAGATAGAGGCGGAGATGGGCCGGCTGGTCTATTCTATTTTTGACATGACACGCGTATCATAAAAATATCGAGAGAAATAAGCGCGCTTGCTTATGGGGGGAAGCTTCTGGGAGAGGCTAAGATTACGGGTTAAGCATAGGGAGAGATGGTACCTATCTAAGTGAGTTGCTACGTATTTGTATGCATTTCAGGCTGAGGCACACTACATAAATTTGTCTGCATCGCCTGTGTGAACCAGGATTCGAATACAGGGCTGGGAGAACCGCTCTATGTTACGCTATCGTGTTGCTACAGTGACATGAGAGCTGGAAAACTGATTTATGTCCGCATAAATAAATCGATTTATCAGCTAAGCTGGTAAGCTACGCATTTGCTACCCGTTTCCACTTAGTTTCCAGCCAAACAAGGCTGTTTAGGCTAACAGGCTGCCAAGCCATGATCTTGCTATCCGCCAGGGAGAGCTAGCTGCTTTCGGTAGTATTTAAGCGCGGAACTAAGTACCTTTAATTTTTCATTTGACTAATTGTAGTTGCTAGTGTTCTTGGGGGTTCATAATCAGCATCTTCTTCTTCTTGTTCTTGTTCTTGTTCCCGTCAATGGTCCCATCTCCTCAAGAAATTAAGCAGTTCCAGAACACCAAGACCGTGGGAATAATCGGCCTTGGTGATATGGGTCTACTTTATGCCCAGCGATTTAGTCAGGCCGGCTGGCATGTTGTAGGCTGCGATAGAGAGGAAAGCTTTGAGCAGTTTAGAGATTTATACGGTGATCAATTCGATGTGGTCAGAAATGGCCATTATGTTTCACGTGTTTCGGATTATATCATCTACAGTGTTGAGGCTGAAAATATAGAAAAGATAGTCTCGATCTATGGACCTTCTACCAAGGTAGGTTCAATAGTTGGTGGTCAAACGTCGTGCAAATCGCCTGAAATTGCCGCCTTCGAGAAGTATCTTCCCAATGATGTCGAAATCATATCGGTTCATTCGTTGCATGGCCCTAAAGTTGATACCACAGGTCAGCCGTTGGTGATTATCAAGCACAGAGCGTCCGATGAATCGCTCAAATTCGTCGAATCAATCATGTCATGTCTTCATTCAAAGCACGTCTATCTAACCTATCAGGAACACGATAGAATTACCGCCGATACGCAGGCAGTGACCCACGCGGCATTTCTCAGCATGGGATTGGCATGGCATTCGTGCCATCAATATCCTTGGGAGACGCCCAGATGGACGGGAGGTCTAGAGAATGCAAAGATTAACATCTCTTTGCGGATCTATTCTAACAAGTATCACGTGTACGCTGGTTTGGCCATCACGAACCCTTCTGCTCACAGCCAAATCAATCAGTATGCTAGATCGTGTGAAGAGCTCTTTACGTTGATGATTCAGAGTAAGAAGCAGGAATTGATTGATAGAGTGATGAGAGCTAAGCAGAAGGTGTTTGGTCACTTAAGGAAGAACCATAGGTTATTGCTAGACGATGATCTATTAGAGCAGTACTCTCTAAGCAACTATCCTCCGGGGAAAAGACAGCCTAATTCGCAGCTTTCGTTGCTAGCCATAGTGGATTCGTGGTCATATTTAGGGATTGTTCCTTATGACCATATAATCTGCTCCACTCCGCTTTTCAGGATCTTTTTGGGAGTGACTGAATACCTTTTCTGTACACCGGGGCTGTTAGAGGAATCACTTAACGTTGCCGTGGACAACACTGATTTCCGCCAAGATGATCTTAACTTTGTTATGGCGGCAAAGCATTGGTCGATAATAGTTGGCTACGGGGATTATAACTTGTACAAGACTCGGTTTGAGGAGACCCAGAAGTATTTCGAGCATATGTATGGCGAGGCCAATAAGGTTGGAAATGAGATGATCAAGACGATCTTGAAGAGGGTGAAGGAAAGGGAAGGTGATGAGCAAGAGGAGGATGAGAAAGAGGAGGAGGAGCAAGTTAGTAAGTGACACCCCTCACTAACAATTCTACATAGACATCCAGTAGACTAATACACTACCAACTACCAAGTCCCTAAACCCGCGTCCTCGCTTAACTCGGATGCTCGCCCGCATAAAATTTTTTCAAGGCTCGGTTGACACGATGCTCGCTGGATCTTTAGTAAGCAAATATTAACCCGCCAAGTGAAGTTTGGGAATGGGCGGTTATATTCAACTGGGACATCCAAAGGCACGTTTGCTTGTTCAAAGAGCCATCTATACATAATGGGAAATGTTTTCAGTTCAATATTCGGGAAATTATGGGGAGGAAACAAGGAGATTAGGATCCTAATTCTAGGACTCGATGGCGCTGGAAAGACTACTATTCTTTATAAGATGCAGTTAGGAGAGGTGGTGAAGACCAAACCCACGATTGGATTCAATGTCGAGACTCTTAAGTACAAGAACATATCTATAAACATGTGGGACCTTGGAGGGCAGACATCTATAAGGCCATACTGGCGTTGCTACTATGCAGATACGGCAGCGGTGATCTTTGTCGTCGATTCTACCGATAAGGATCGTATGGATGTTGCCAAGAAGGAGCTTCATACGATGTTGAAGGAGGACGAGTTGTCTGATAGTGCATTGCTTGTATTTGCGAATAAGCAGGATCAACCGGGAGCAATGACGGCAGCAGAGGTTTCGAAGGCATTGGGATTGGCGGAGTTGAAGGATAGAAGTTGGAGTATTGTTGCGAGTAGTGCGATAAAGGGGGAGGGACTTACAGAGGGATTAGATTGGTTGATTGATGTGATTAAGGAGGAGCAGATGTGAGGAGCTGACGAGCTTGCGAGCGCCAGCGAGCAGACGAGGAGTGGAGAGTGGGAGAGTGAAGTAGGCAAGCGACTGAAGGGCAAACGATTGAAGTGGGTCCGTCGGTGCCGTCGATGCTAAATTCAAGAGCCGCTTGGCAGCTCTATCGCTAGTTACCCCTATTCCATCACATGTCATCACTCAGCACACCCCAATATCTTGCACCCATTACCTGGAAGAGTTAATAAGACCTACCATAATATCACTGACTCTTCCAAGTTATTGTATTACCGAAAGAATTCTACGTCTTCCATAGCCATATAATGTAGAACGAATATACTAGCTTTATCGAAGTCTTTTACTGTCCCTTTACATCCCTGCCTCACGCTCCACGGTTTCCCCACTTTTGGTGTCCAGGCTTGGCAGCAATCAATTAAAGTTGCTATGCAGCAGAAATAATATTACGTACATCATAGATCATAAGGAACAGGAAGGAACAAAACGGAAGAAGAAGGAACTTCAGTACCTAGTGGGAGGATCTGTTGGACATTTCACTCGATATCACAATCCCTAATCTTTTCTGTATCTCATTGAACGATGCCTTCTACACCTTGCTCTCTCACTACCTTACCACTTCTCAAGTGGCTGGATCTCAACTGCTGTACCATAGCAGCAAACTTCGGTCAATCCTTCGCCAATCGAACCACAATCAAAGCGGAACGCAATGACTCCAGTTGCACCAAGGCTCAAGGCTGCTGAAATCATTCTATCAACAGCCTCATTTCTTGAGTTCACCACGTTCTTAGTGAGCGGTCTTAATTCTCCTCCAATAATACTCTTAAAACTGGCCCCAATATTGGCACCGATATTTCTACTTCTAACCGTAGTACCATAGATTAGTCCGAGATCCTTCTTAATTTTGAATCCCGGTAGATCATTACCTGTAGTGACATGAAGACCACGGTGATCGAATGGAGTAAATGCTTCAATTCCACTTTCTGAGCTGTATTTGGCAGACATAATTGGAGGGCTAAAGAAGAGATGCGACCCGGAGACAGAGCCGGTGCCGCTGGCTACCCTGCAGATCCAGGGATATATATATATATGTATCCGGATTGGGTCATTTCGATGATCTCATAATTGAGGCAGTGCGGACCAGTACCCTTTTTTTTTGATGTTACCTTGTTACCTCTCTACTGAGCAATCTACGTCACTAGTATCTGCCTCCTGAAATACCCATTGAATAGCGTTCCGATCCCGTCTTTCTTCGCTCATTCGCTTCAATTCGACGTGTTGAAATGGTTAGAATAGGAATTGAACGCCTGTGGAAGGGAGGAGTGGCGAGAGTGGCGAGGGCGAAAGTGGCTCTTCCAAGGGGAGAACCCACGGCACTGAGGATTGGACTTCGGGGCTTGAAGCCAGGGATTACAGGTGGGTATTTTAGTCTGACCAAATCCAATAGTCCCGCTATCACTCGTCCCTTTTGTACCTCGATACGCACCCCTTCAAGACCCCTTTCTGTACTCCCGAAGAGCCAGCCGGTATCGTCCCTCGCGTCTTACCGCCCTGCATCCAGTTTCAGTTCCCAGTCCTCACCCTCTGCCAACCGCTACATCTACATTTCCTTAGGTGTTGTTGTTGCCGCCTCCGCCTATCTCTCTATCAAGCAAATCTTCAACGAGTCTGATCCTTCGGTCGATGCTGCCAGATCTTCAAGGTTCGATATAGGCCAGAGCCCCTTAATTCCGGACCCTGAAGGCGATACGTTCGAGCAAGGTCTATATCTGGCCTCGCAAAGGGAATTAGAAGATGGGAAGTCGCAACATAGAGCTGATCAGATGTCCAGAAAATATTTAGGTATAGTCTTCCGAATAGCGTATTTGGTGGATGATTACATATGGGAGCCTTTGGTTACTTTTGGTCGTTTCTGCCAATTGACGGTATTGTTTCTACCTGTGGTTGTTATCTACCCCATAGTATTCTTTGGTAGGTTGAACAAGAACGGTGATAGAACCGGTGCCTTGAGGTGGTATAAACTTGTTCGTTTGGCTGCAGAAGCAGCTGGTGCTTCATTTATCAAACTAGGTCAGTGGGCGGCTTCTAGAACCGATATCTTCTCTCGGGGAATGTGTGATGAGTTGAGTAATCTACATTCGAATGCCAAGTCACACTCTTTTAGTGCAACGAGGAGAATTATTAGAGAAGAATTTAAAGGATTGGAAATTGAGGATTTATTTGATGAGTTCTACCCAACCCCCGTTGGAACTGGTGCTATAGCGCAAGTTTATTTGGCAAAGCTAAACAGTAGTTTTGTCAGGAATTTTGTGGGAAGGGAGGATGAAGAAGAAGGAGATTCATCACCGCACAATTCGCTTGTGGCAGTTAAAGTGGAGCATCCTAAAGTCAGGCAAAGAATCGAGAGGGATTTAAAGATCATGAAATTCTTTGCCCGTGCAATTGATATTCTTCCAAATATGGAATGGTTGTCGTTCCCACAAGAAGTTGATCAATTCTCCATTATCATGAGATTACAGCTAGATATGCGAATAGAAGCGCAGAATTTACACAAGTTCATAGGCAATTTTGAGTCTCATCAGGAAGTCAGGTTCCCAGTTCCAAGGTTTTCATCAAGAAGGGTTCTTATAGAGGAAAGAATACAGGGTATTGGAATGAACAAAGTTCTTGAACTTCATAGAAACTATGGAAAGAGAATGTCAAAGATGATCAGTGACAATGTCGTTGATGCATTTCTCAAGATGTTAATTCTTGATAACTTTATTCATGCTGATTTACATCCTGGAAACATCTTTGTGAGGTTCGTTAAGAAGAGTGCCAACGGTAAGAAAGTACTATCGTCAGAATTTGAAACTGATGAATTGATGCAAGAATTGGCCAAGCTCTCTGATGAAGATGACAAGCTTGCACTGAAATTGGACGAACTATATCAGTCCAACTATAGGCCACAGGTGTGCTTCATTGATGCTGGTCTAGTGACGGAATTGAACGATCGTAACAGATACAATTTCATCTCTCTTTTCAATGCATTGTCACAATTTGATGGATACAAGGCAGGAGAATTGATGATCGAAAGATCGAAAACTCCAGAGACTGCAATAGATGCAGATATGTTTAAATATAAGGTGGAGAAATTGGTTGACCGAGTTAGACAACGTACATTCACATTGGGATCGATATCTATTGGTGATATTTTAGAGCAGATGCTATCGATGGTTCGAGTTCACCATGTTAGGATGGAGGGAGATTTCGTGACAGTTGTTGTCGCCATCCTATTATTGGAAGGAATTGGAAGACAGTTAGATCCGGATTTGGATTTGTTTGCAAGGTGCGTATATGCTTGGTATTTTGGAGTTCCAACAAGTCAGGATTTACTAACAGAATAATTTAAGATCGATCCCAATCTTAAGAAAGATCGGTTTCAAAGAAGGAAAGTTGATATTCCAAGATACTGGAAAGTTGTCTATGTTTAAGGTCTGGGTTACCTTGGAGGCAAGACAGTTTATCAATGCTTCTGTCCACGACGTTTATAAGTTGGTGAAATCGGATGGGTTGTGTCCGAACTACTGAGGACGGCACTTACGAGAGCTGAAGGGGATAACCTTCTGCCGGAGAAATAGCTTCTCATCAGACAAGACCTCTGGTTAGAAACTCCTGTGAATTGCATGAGGGAAAATCCTCCGGTGGTTAATTGTATATAGGATAGATAATCGTGTAATATAATGTCGGGAAGGTCGAAATGTAGTGCAACCATGTCACGGTTCTTCTCCTGTGCGTTCTTCCAGCTCTCCATCGAACGGAGATCCCTTAACTCATATGGCAAATATATCCGATTTGGGTATGTTTTTCCGCGCTCTATTTACTCGCTTTCCGTTTTCGTTATGGGTCCATTTTTACCCGCATCGCGCATGGGGTCAATTTCGTATATTGGCCACGGGCCCGTGAGCATGAGAATTTAAGATGTTCCGTCAAACATTTACAACTTCTCTGTCTGCTCTTCAATAGTTGTTTCATCTAGGCGCTCGTTTAGATTGCTTTCTATCCGGTTTACCACCCTTTTTTAAGGGTTTCAGCTCCCCATCCAATTTCCCCACATTTCTTGGCGCGAATCTGGACCTATATTGACTGATCGGGATAATTGTACACTGACTTTGCTCTATCCATCCGCTCTTTCACGGCCTCATTAGCTAACTTCGCTCCGCGCCCCCCCCCCCTCAAGTGTAGCTCAGTTAGATCATCCATCATGAAATTCGGCAAAACCTTCCTCCTCCATCAGGTCCCCGAATGGCAAAAATGCTACCTGAACTATAAGTCCCTCAAGAGGCAGATCAAGGTGATCTACAACAGGGAAATTCAGCTTCTTGCCAAAGATCCCTCCGCAAATGTTCTTAATGATCCTTCTGTGAAAGCATCTCTTGCCTCTTTCTTCTTCGATCTTGACAGGAACATCGAGAAAGTCGACGATTTCTATAACAAACGTTATGCAGAGTATGAGCGCAGGCTTAAAAGGATTACAAGTTCACTGCCTTCCAGCAAATCATCTTCTCTTCCCATTTCATTCGACGATGATGAGGAACGTGAAGAGATTATTGGTGTACTTCTTGAGCTTCGGAACTGCTTCCGAAACCTCAAGTGGTATGGTGAGCTTAACAAGCGTGCATTCGGAAAGATCTTGAAGAAGTTGGATAAGAAAACCGGTACCCATCGTCAGGAGTCTTATCTAGCAGCAAGAGTCTATCCCCTAGATTTTTGTAATGAACAGGATTCCATCAGATGTTTGGTCACCATTAACGAATATCTGACCAGGATGAATAAGCCTGAAAATGGAACTGTGTCTGAGTCGACTGACGTTCTGGCAGTTCCAAGTTCTCCCTCCGCTAGTTCACTTTCTTCGGTATCCGATGTTAGTGTCTCGTCCTCGCTTCCTCCTCCATCATCGGTGTTTGTGGCTACTACCAATGGAAACAATGGCAAGCTTGACAGCTCGTCCCCTACCGATCCATATTCTGATGCTATTAAAAGTAATGATAAAGATGCCCTTGACAAAGCACTCATTAAGGAATGTCTATCTCCTGTCTTGGCTCCTCTCAGATTGTTACTTTCTCTTCTTAATAGAGCAACTTTGTGCCTTAGCCGGGACTGTATAGACTATCTCTTAGAGATTATTCCCGTTCTTTCTGACTCTTCAGATATTAGTGGTAGAAACTTCATTCATCACCACGTCATTGCATTGGGCAAACAGTATGTGAAGGACCTTGAGCAGAAGAATTCCGTTTCTATTCCAGTGCCTTCGCAATCTCCATCCGAGTTTAGTTATAGGCTTCTCAGTACATTTGGCCCCGATGGTGCCAATTCAAACGACTTTTCTCAAGGTTTGCTCTATATATTTGAGCATTTACCTCCTCATTTGAAGTTTGCCATTTTACAGAAGGATAACTATAAACGCACACCTTTACATTACGCTGCACAGTATGGTCTGAAGGAGGTGGCCAGAATTATCCTTCAGTTCATGAAGCAGTGGACCCTTTACGATGAGACGGTTTCTCTAGATGATCCTGTTAGATGGGGTGACTATGAGAATTTGACTCCTCTGCATTTGGCCGTTTTGGGATCTCACTCTCGTACAACTGAAGTGTTGATCGATGCCATGGATAGAGATAAGGTGACCCTATCTTCACCAGAGTTGCTTCATATTGCGACGAGGCTCGACTGCCCTAAGATCATTGAGCTCTTAATTCGTTGTAAAGGGGTCGACATCGATTATTGCGAGCGGGAAACCAACGAAACTGCATTGTATATTGCATCGAAGCTGAACCTAGTGTCCTCGGTTGAATTCATTCTCTCGAAGAATGCAAATACTGAGATTGCCGAGGCAACCTTCGGTTGGACTCCTGTCTTTGTAGCCGCTGCTGAGGGCTTCCTAGAGGTTGAAACTCTCTTGCTAAAACATGGTGCAAGGTACGACTTCTTTGATAACAGCGGTTGGACTCCACGTGAACATGCTGCTCTCAGAGGTCATATGAACTTGGTTCCTCTACTTACACCACCTGATTATGATCCCTATAGTCTACTTGATTCCTCTTCGATTTCTCCCAAAGTCTCTCCCAAGATCAGCCCTTACAATATGAAGGAGCTTGCCAATAGTATTGACAGGCTAACAGACTACAATAAGGAATCTGATAATCACCATGACTCGGTGGTTCGTCAACTAAGAGAAAAGAGAGCCAATGTGCAGAGAAACAGTTCACCTCCTATTGAATCCTATGGTCACAAGTCCTTAAAACCTAATCAGGCACTGGTCCTAGTCACCTTGGGTACCACTGATATAAGAGACACTGAAGTCTCTCTTGACTTGAGGAAAGTTCCTATATCGAAGCTTCATTCGACAGAATTGGATTCTGCACTTTCGTTATCGATCCATACTGCAGATCCAAGACAGCCCGCTGTAGTTGTTGATTTGCCCCTTGATGATACCCATGGTAGTGCTACGGACCCTATCACCTTCAAATGTGAAGAAGGAACAAACCCTCTTGATACTATCATCTATTTTGATATTGTGCCAACATACCAGTATGGTCCCGACAGTTATTCAAAATCACAAAGGGTGCTAGGAAGAGCTGTTGCTATTCTGAGAAACGTGTATACATCTGTTGGAGAGTTGAAGAAAAGTCTTGTGAACTCGGCTAAGATCCCCATTCTTGAGTCTTCCACTTTAGAAGTTCTTGGAACTGTGAAGTTCGAGATGCTGCTTGTGACCTCCTTCCAGCACCCAAACATGACGTCAAGTCACTCTGGTGTGTATTGGAAATCGCTGGTGACACCAAGAGTTATTGGCCATAGGGGTATGGGCATGAATTCACCAGGTAGGAAGTCTCTTCAGTTAGGAGAAAATACTATGGAGGCATTTATAGCCGCTGCATCCTTAGGTGCTTCTTACGTTGAATTTGACGTTCAACTTACCAAAGATAACGTTCCGGTTGTCTATCATGATTTCCTCGTTGCCGAGTCGGGAATTGATGTTCCTATGCATGCACTTACACTAGAGCAATTCCTTGGATTGAGCCAGAACAACCATCACAAGTCCAAGAAGTCTGTTGATGATAGTTTCATCCTAAAATCAAGCTACCACCGTGATGAAGAGAAGCCCGATACGTCCTCTGAGGAGAGAATGAGACATACAAAGACCTGGAAACTCAAGCAGTATAAGGGTAATTCACGTGGTTCATCAATTGCATCATCCTTTGTCACTTTGGCAGAATTGTTTAAGAAGGTTCCTTCCACCGTTGGTTTCAACATCGAGGTTAAGTACCCTATGTTAGATGAATCCCAAATGGAAGACATGGGACAGGTGGGACCAGATATGAATCATTTCGTCGATATAATCCTTTCTACAGTGTTTGCTAATAAGGGTGGAAGGGACGTCGTGTTTTCTTCTTTCCATCCCGATATCTGTACGATGCTTTCGTTGAAACAACCATCTATTCCAATCCTTTTCCTTACGGATTCTGGTTGTTCCCAAGTGGCAGATATTCGCTCATGTTCCTTGCAGAATGCTATTCGTTTTGCCCGTAAATGGAACCTATTGGGAATCGTTACTAATGCTACTCCTATTGTGGAATGTCCTCGACTAGCTTCTGTTGTCAAGGCTAGCGGGTTGGTGTGCGTTACCTACGGATCGGAGAATAATGAACCTGCCAACGCCAAGTTAGAAATGGCCGCCGATGTTGATGCTGTGATCGTTGATAGTGTTTTAGCGGTCAGAAAGGAGCTTACTAAAGCAGAGAAGGAGAGGAATAAAGAAAAATAGACTGCGAGCCATCATCATCTACTGAGCGTGGTGTAGCGATGGCCGGAGATAGAACGTATGAATACGTCAGAGAAGCGAATCTTTTATCAGTGGCCATGTAACAATGTACGTACCAAAAAAAAACTTATCTGCAAATAACCACGTACGACTTTTAGCTGGTTTCTGTCCTTCCGTTATACTTTAATTGCCCACACTTGCTCACTGGCTACCGACGACCCATAGTAGTAGTAATATATCCATTGCAGCGGGTCTGCAGCCATTCACGGCTGTGTATACTGTACAGCCGCGCTATGAGGCTGTGTCAATTAGACTCTTCGTGCAGAAATGATCTAAAAAGTAACTTTAAATGTGGCCAGGGTATAAAAAGAGGGCAGTTTGCTGTCCTCTGGGTTGCTGGAATTGTCCGCTGAAACGTGCCAATAAAATATTAAATTGATCAACTATGTCTTCTATAATCTGTTCTGGAATACCATTGACTACAAGCGATGCCAAGGTGAAGGAGTTCTTCACCTTCTGTGGTAAGGTGAAGTCAATTGAGACTGTTAGCAAGGAGGAGAAGACCGAGACAATTAGGGTTGTGTTTGAGAATTCATCCGCTGTTTCTACCGCCTTGTTGTTGAACGGTGCTGAATTGGATGGAAGTTCTATTCATGTGACTGAAGATAAGGCAGCAGCACCAGCACCAGCAGCACCAGCAGCACCAGCAACTGCGAAGAGTGCTTCAACCCCTTCCACTACCCCTGCTTCTTCTGTCTCGAGTTCTACCCCATCGTCTGTTGCGGGTGAAATACCTCAGGAAGAGAAGCCAAAGAGCACCATTGTCGCTGAGTATTTGGCTAACGGATACGTTTTATCGGACAACTTGGTGCAAAAGGCTGTTGATTTCGACAAGAAGCATGGAGTCACTGATAGATTCACGTCATTCCTCAAGGGACTTGATGATAAATATCATATTCAAGCTAAAGGTCAGGAAGTTAACACCCGTCTTGGTTTGGATGAGAAACTGGGACAAGGTCGTAAGACAATTGACTCTTACCTGGATAAGTTCAAGAAGGACAAGTACGGTGCCAACATCAGTCATTGGTTTACTGGCGTGGCATCCGACGTGAGTGAAGTTCATGAGAAGGCCAGGAAGATTGCTGCCGAGAAGGAGAAGAAGGCCGCTCCTCACACTTCTTCTGCTCCTCAGGCTTCTTCCGCTCCTCAGGCTTCTTCCGCTCCTCAGGCTTCTTCCGCTCCAATTGTTGATCCTACCATCAATACGATTGGACCAAATTCGAGCACTGCTAAGGCAGCTGGGGCTGTTGCATTTGAGGCCGAGAAGAAGTGAATGCCTAACTGGACCAAAGGAGGGTGTGATCCCAATGAAATGTAAATGAAGTATACTGATATTTACTCTGGTTAAAAAAGGTTTACGAGAATAGTGATCCAATGTATTAACTAAATATCTAATTAATTGGCATCATGCCACCTTTCCGGTGCATTCGGCTGGACATTCGCATTCGTCTTTGCATTTGTCGGGCTTGCAACAAGCACAAGTGGTCTTATCCTTAAGTGTGCAGCCTGATGGGCAGCTACACTTCTCAGTATTGCAGCAAACACATTTCTTTGATGGTTCAGTCATGATGATTGGGATGGATTGATGAAAAATGAGGTGATGACAGGAATAGGAGAAAAGGCAGTCCTCTAGCCACCTTTATATAGGCATTTCTGAGGGTTTTTAGCCAAATGCAGCAAGATGAGCTATTTCAGCCTAGGGAGGAAAATGAGCCATTTCAGCCCAAGGGAGCCATTTTGGCCTGAGATGGAGCTATTTCGGCCTAAAAGAGAGCCGATATCTTGAATTTCCGTAAAATAATCCACGATAAGAAAAGTTCCTTATCAATGAGCTACAAATGAAGCCGCCTACGCACTATTTTGCCATATTTCAACATATCTATTAAATACTATACAGGCGAATTGGGTAGAGAGAGACCATCCATATTCACGTAATCTATTTTTTTTTCCTATTTAGCTAGCTCTTCCTGGTTAGTTGGCGGTCGTTTCAACTCAACTTGCTTGCATCTCAGACCACACCTTTAATCCTGATCAGTAGAGCTTAACATTTGCACTCTCCCGGTGGGCACTTGCATTCTCCTGGAGGACATTTGCATTTTTTCTCCTCACACGTACACGTCTCCTTCTCTTTTAGACATGCACATTCACCAGGTGGGCAACCGCACTTCTTGGCACAAATACTGGCCTTATTTTCCTCTGGGCAGGCACATTTTCCCGTTGGGCAGGCACACTTCTTGGTCTTATCACAGTTGCACCAAGTCTTCTCTTCGCCACATGTACATTCAGCACCGCAAGCCATTGTAATTATCGTAATATTTGATTAAGTTTAGTATTGATGCCTGAAAACATCGATACAAAATCGATCCCCACGAGAAGAAGGGTAGTCCTTATATAGTAAAAATTTTTTGCGAGATTATTGCCTATTGAGGGGAAATTCCAAGTTGTTATTGGGTCGCAAAATGGCCGCAGAAAGTGGCGAGTGCGTCACGGAGGTGGCAAGTGCGGGGGGAAGTGGCTAATGAAGCGGCTAGTGAAATAGCCAGATAGAACGACTTCCACCGCTTCCACTGCTTCCACCGCCGATAGATTCGTTAGATTACACCTAGTGCCAACTTACCAAGTACCCCATCTCTTTTATTCGCCTTCCAGTGGCGAATATTCATTCCGCTATTATCACTTTTGGGTCTCTCTGACCTCCACCACTAAACGGTTTCCGGTGTACGGTTTTCCCTTTAGACATCGTCCGACCCTCATGCTTGCTATCACTTCCCGATTAGGAAGTCCAGCCTCGACAATTCGAGACTGCTATAGCCGTCTAAGATTTTTCTGTGGAGGTAGTAATCGCAGGCCTACCAGACGGTTGTTCCTCTTGTGATTGCAAACAATTGATCATTAGTTATGACTGAAGCACATGAATCTTTGTTGCATAAGTATGCGGATATTAGTCGGAAATCCGAATGGGTTTCTCCTTTCAGGGCTACCAGGCCAAGGGTGTCGCAGCCAAAGAAGGACGAGGTGAAGGAGAAAGCTGGTGACGAGGCAATTGAGGGTGACACTAAGGGAGAAGTCGAAGCTGAGGCTGAAGCCGAACTCGAGACTGAGCCAATTGAGGTTGAAGCGAAGGAGGATGATGCTGAGACTGGTAAGGAGGGGGGCGTCGAGGCTACTGGAGCTTCTGAGCCTGCTGAACCTGCTGAACCTGGTGAGCCTGTTGAACCCGCTGAACCCGCTGAACCTTCTGAACCCGCTGAACCAGCTGAACCTTCTGAAACTGCTGAAACTACCGAGACGGCCGCCGAAACAACTGCGTCGATTCCCGCTGTTGCCGGATCGTCATCCTCTGTCCCCTCCTCCGTTGGCAATGAAGACGGTGACATGGTTAGAGAAAGTAGATTTGGATCCTCCTCTTCTTCTTCGGGTTCTTCTTCTTCTTCCTCGTCCTCAGACTCGTCCGCTCATGTCATCCCGCTGTCGACCACCGACCCGAATATTAAGACTTTTGAGTCAAAGCCTAAACTGCTCACCAGATATAAGGAGAATATTCATATGGCACGTCAATCCATGAACAAGAATAAGATGGAGAACCGTGACAGATATATTGGATTAGGATCCGGACTTGCTATGACTGAGGATAGACTTTATGAGATTGCCAAGAAGCGTGTTCAGCCTATGTTGAAGGATGTTGACGCATATGTTGAGAAGCAGAATGCCGAGGATGCCGTCAAGAGGGAACAGGTTCATCAGAACTATACTCACAAAGATGAGCAGAAGGTTGGTAAGCAGCTTGATAAGTACAAGAAGCAGTTGGATAAGGAGAATCTCCTACATAAGGGGGAGCATGAGCAAACATTGGGTGTATTGCTTGGTAAGATGGAACAGAGTAAGAAGGATCATGAAGACTACGTGGCTGGTGTTAAGACACAGATGGAAACTGATATAACTGACTCTGAAGCAGCTGAATCTTTAGCTGCTAAGACACATCAGGAAGATATTGACAAGCTTATTAGTGATTCCGACGAACTAAAGCAAACTACGATTAAGGAATTGGTGGACACTAAACAGAATGAGGTTAAGGAGACCGAGGATGCGAAGAGATTTGATGAAGATGGGCATAAGTTCCAGACTGAAGCCGATGAGAAGGAGGCAGAGCTCGAGAAGAAGAAAGCTGAAATTGATGAGATTACCAAGAAGTTACAGGCTGCTATTGATTTGAAGCATGGTGAGAAAAATAAGATCAGAGAAGCTGTTAAGCAAAAGAAGATCTACGAAAGGAATATTGCCATAGTAGGAGCCAGGCGTAGCAGGGCAGCAGCTAATAATGATACTCTTCACAGTCATTTGGGACTTCTTCAGGGATTGATTGCCAAAAGGAATTCTCAACTTGACGAATTGAAAGGTGTTCAGAAGGAAAAGTTAGTCTCAAAGAAGAAGGATGCAGAGGTCGAGAGAGAGAACTGGGAGAAAGAGACGGCGCAGATTAAGAATGAGGAGGCTAAGAAGCAAGAGAGAATTAAGGCTCACAATACTGAAGAGAGAAAGAGATTAGATGAAGAGGCGGCAGAGCAAAAGAGAAGAGCGGCAGAAAAGAAGGCCAATAGATTATCGTTTGGTAGAAGACTGGCTGTAGGTCTTGGACTAGCAGGTGCTGCCGGAGGAGCCATTGGAGGAGTTGCTGTTGCGGCAGCAGCAACTGCAACCTCTGCTGGGGCTTCAGGTGTCAGCAAGACAGCCTCGGGTGCGAAGGCAGTCGTTGAGTCTGCGGCCAAATCGGTAGTTAATCCTGGCGACAAAGTTCCTGAACTCAAATCTGTTAAATCCACTAAGTCCATCAAGTCTGATAAAGCCGCACCATCTTCTTTGAATTCTCCTCCTGCCACATCCCAGGTCACTTCGTCCGCACAAGAAGAGGACTCCTTGGAATCTCCAAAGGTTTTACGGAAACCCGTCTTCACAGAGGTTGTGGCCTTACCTGAGAGCAATAAGGCTCCGTCAGAGTACGATGACGTCGTGACGTATCAGACTGTTTCTAAGGAGGAGTACGAAGCTCATAAGAATGATCCTGATTATTTGGTGATGTGAAAGGCGAGAAAGCAAGTAGGCTTCAGAACTGCTAAGCTTAACTTGCTGTATAGTGTACTATTTGATTTCAAACAATTCATCCGCGATTATTAGCAGTAGACATTAGTATGAATACCTGCCCGGTCACCCTGAATCCAGCGTAGCAAATTCATTTTAACTTCCTAATTACGTATATTCAATAAATAGTAGTCGTCAATAACTTAAAAACAAATGAAAATCAAAGCAGGTAGAATACCTTCTTCTATGGATCCGCTTCACAGCCATTCATGTTCTTCACTGGCCGATTCGCCTAGTAACGCATTCATTCGTTAACGATAAGCAAATCCCTTCTTAGCAAAGTCCCATGAATCATCTCTAATTCTTCCTCTCAAAACAGGAATCTCACTACCTGGAACATAGACATCCTCGAACAAGATATCCATCTTAGCCTCTGGAGCTGGAGCTTCATCAGCCTCCTTAACCTGAGAGTCGACGTACTTTCTTGCTTCCTTATCATAGCCCTTAATTTCCTTCTCCGTAGCAACACCCAGATCAAGTAGGTTTTGCTTCAAATGTGTGATAGGATCTCTGTGAGATCTAACCTCTGCAACTTCCTCTCTGGTTCTGTAAGAAGTACCAGGATCGGACATGGAATGTCCCGAGTATCTATAAGTCAAGAACTCAATCACAAGTGGTCCATTGCCATTGGCGGCCCATTCTTTGGCAAACTTAGCAGCTTGATAAGTAGCCAAGACATTCATTCCGTCGACCTTCAAACCTGGAATGTACTGACCTCTCTTATAGTAATCAGTCAGAGCCGACGATCTTTGTGTCGAAGTTCCCATACCGTACATGTTATTCTCACATCCAAAGATGACAGGTAAGTTCCATAGCTTGGCCATGTTGAAAGACTCAAACACTTGACCTTGATTAGCAGCACCATCACCGTACATGGTGAATGATAGGTTCTTATCACCGTTGTAGTGATGAGCAAAACCTAAACCAGCACCCAATGGAACTTGGGCACCGACAATACCGTTACCACCATAGAAATGAGGAGCGTACATATGCATCGAACCACCCTTACCGAAGGAAACACCACATCTCTTTCCCATCAATTCACCCATAACTTCCTTGACAGAAGCACCTCTCATGTAGGTGAAACCGTGACATCTGTAGGAGGTAATGACATCATCCTCCTTAGTGATGGCATTCTCAATACCAACAGCGATAGCTTCCTGACCATTGGACATGTGACAGAAACCTCTAATCTTCTTTGCCTTATACAAAGCATCGGCCGACATCTCCATTCTTCTGATGGTTGCCATATTTTTATACATGCTGACCAAACGGCTCTTTTCCGTGTCATAGCTCAATTCTGGTGGATCCAACATGTATGCCTCGAAGACATCAGCTGGGAGATCGACGTGAACGACCTGGAATAGGGTGGTTAGTAATCAAACAGAGGGGTGTCTGAGGAGGGAGGAGTGAGGAGGGAAAAAAAGGGAGGATTGCAATCTGCTAACAATCGCCATTAAACCCATTTGACATCCCCCCTCGCTCACTCACCATCGCTTTTAAGCTCGTTCGTCATACTTACTTCTTCTCCAACAGGAGCAGCGGCAGTTGCCAATCCTCTTGCGAGAACAGGTAGAGCTCTAATAGGCATAGCCCGAGAAGCAACCTTAACTTGAGTGGCTAGTCTTAGCATGGTGAATATCTATAATACCAGAAGCAATTGAATGGTAGAAAAGAGGAAATAAACAGAGTAGAAGAAAGTAATACAAAATAAGGATAAAATAAAAGTGCTAGCAAACAGATGGAGAAAATAATATACTGTGAGAGTGGTGGGTTAATACGGGTCCCTAAGGACACTCTCAAGCTATCGCATCTCAGTGATCCAAAATCAGGTGTGAGAGGACGCCCGTTGGATGGAACAACCAGGTCCATGCAGCCTAAGCCGTTTCCGTGGGGGAGAACAATCCGGCCAGAGCTGTCGGTGGGGGGAAGCCATGGGGGAAATCGGGGGGAATTAGGGGGATGGTCGGTAATTCTCGCACGGGGGTGGGTGGCCCCTTTCGGTAGCGCATGGCTGCTTCGGGAGTCAATACTCCAGTGGGGGGGGAGTGGGGATGTGGAGAGAAGCGGAGATTGGTCGATCGTCGGGTCGAAACTGGGAAGGGTCGATCGTCTTGGTCGAATTGTGGTGACTGGTCTATCGTCGGGTCGAATTTGCCAAGTCGATCGTCTTCTTGATCGACCTGGCTAGTTTTGAATTTTTCACTATATACACAAGGAACTAGAGGTATCTAGCCAGTTGTAGACACTTGTTTCATATCAAAATCATTCCTCTTTGCTCTTCTACGTGCTGTACTTGGTAAGTTCATCATGTACAAATATGAGGAAATGTCTAACAAAGTCCTACGGGCAGACCGCAGGCTTCTAGATGAGGGTCTAGATAAATCAGATTCCAGTCCACAATCTCTGGCGGGCAAAATAACGGCCAAGGAGATGGGATCAGGTCTTATAAAGCAAGAGAAAACGAATTCCACAGAAAACGATCGAATAAGGAAAGAGATAGATCAATATGAAGAAAGACAACTGAGGAGGAAGAGACGTAAAGTTGTATCAAAGGGTGGTAATACCTTGTTGGAATCCACTTCGGTTGAAAGCTACGACTATTATCCTACTACAGATCATAACAAGCAGGTTTTTGGGTCGATATTAACGTGGTGCTCTAGGCAGTTAGATAACGATGTGCCTGAGAGTGTTGTTAGGTCTCTAGCTGATGTTGTGTTGGAGACTATGAAAAGCGAGACTTTGAAGGAGAAGGCTAAGAAGAGCCAATTAGAAAAGGCTATAGAGCACGATATAGCTGATGAGGAATTTCAGAGGGTATTGGAGTTATGTGATGATATCAGCGATTTTGGTAACAAGGATGGAGATGAGGAGGGAGACGAGAGCGCTGAAGAAGGAGTTGGTGTTGTGAGTGAAGAAGAAGAAGAAGAAGAAGAGGAGGAGGAGGAAGAGTTTAGTGATGATGAAGGGGAGAGCAATGATGAGGATGTCATTACTCCTAATACTGCCATTTCCACCGCTGCTACTCCATCCACGCATAAGCCCTCCCTCGACGTTCTTAATATCGATAGATTCTGGTTGACTAGACAACTTGCAGCCAAGTTCCCTGACCTGGACTCTTACAAACACACAGAGATGTCAAGGACAATATTTGGATGGATTGAAAACCTCCATAAGGAAGAGATCGATATACGTAAGTTCGAGCAGAATCTCCTCGGGCTACTTGATTTTAAGGCCGACGAATGGGTTCAGATGGTAATCTCTAACCATGACAAGATATACTACGGTATCATGTTTAGTGAAGCGTCAGATGAAGAAAGGGAAACTGTATTAAAGGAGATGAAGGAACGAGGTGTGACAGAGGAAAAGGAGCAGGCAGCAGCGGTTAAGTCTTCTCCCACTAATGCGACCGCCAAATCCAACCTTCCCAAGTACGTTGATTTGAGTAACCTTGTCTTTGATCAGGGATCTAGACTTCTGACAACCTCCAAGTTTCCACTACCGAAGGGATCATTCAAGCGTGCCAAGAAAAGTTGGGAAGAAATCCATATTCCTCCACCCGAGTCTGCGAAGGTTGATCGCAGTGAACATCTCATAGAGATCTCACAACTACCAGAGTGGGCACAGCAGGCTTTTCCATCCGGAGAGACGTCGAGATTGAATAGAATCCAGTCCAAAGTGTATCCTCAGGCATTTCTTGACGACACAAATATCCTCATGTGTGCTCCTACCGGTGCCGGTAAAACTAACGTTGCCATGTTGACCGTTTTAAGGCTCTTATCAAAGTATATGGACCAAGACAATCATTTGAATCTTAATGATTTCAAGATTGTCTACATAGCTCCGCTAAAGGCATTGGTTCAAGAACAGGTCCGTGAATTTCAGAGAAGATTGGAATACCTTGGAATCGTTGTCAGCGAACTTACTGGCGATTCCAACCTAACCAAGCATCAAATAGCTTCCACACAGATCTTGGTGACTACCCCAGAGAAATGGGATGTGATTACTAGAAAGAACAACGATGCGTCGTACGTGAAACTAGTCAGATTGATTATTATCGACGAGATCCATCTTTTACATGACGAAAGAGGTCCAGTTATTGAGAGTATAGTGGCAAGAACTTTGAAATACACCGAAGATTCCAATGAGGATAGCGTTAGACTAGTAGGATTATCGGCAACGTTACCGAATTATTCAGATGTGGCGCAATTCCTACATGTGGATAAAAGGGGATTGTTTTACTTTGATTCCAGCTATAGACCGTGTCCGTTAGCTCAGCAATTTATCGGTATCACTGAGAAGAAGGCATTGAAGAAGTATCAGGCCATGAATGATGCCTGTTATGAGAAGGTAGTGGAAAGCTTAAGTGAAGGGCAACAAGTGATTGTATTCGTTCATTCTAGAAAAGAAACTGCTAAGACTGCTAAATATATCGTCGACAAAATCATTGAAGATGAGAAGTTGGCCAAGTTGATTCATTTTACCGCTGGAATACAAGAGATCCTAAGATCTGAGTCTGATTCTGCCAGCAACGAAGGCCTCAAGGGAGTGTTGCCGATGGGATTTGGTATTCACCATGCTGGAATGAATAGGAAGGATAGATCTACCGCTGAAGATTTGTTTGCGCAGGGTTATGTGAAAGTATTAGTTTCTACTGCCACTTTGGCCTGGGGTGTTAACTTACCTGCTCATACCGTCATTATCAAAGGAACAAGTGTATATTCACCAGAGGAAGGTACTTGGGTTGAATTGACGCCTCAAGATATCTTGCAGATGTTAGGCCGTGCTGGTAGACCTAGATATGATACTCACGGTGAAGGTATTATCATTACCTCTCAGGATGAGGTGAAGTATTACTTGGCAATCCTCAATCAACAGCTTCCTATTGAATCACAGATGTTTTCAAGACTTGCAGATGATATAAACGCCGAGATCGTTTCAGGTCACATTCAATCGTTAGATGATTGTATTGATTGGCTGGGATATACCTATTTGTACGTTAGAATGTTGCATGATAGGGCGTTATATCGAGTTGGCGCTGACTATGATGATGATACCGACTTGGTTCAGAGAAGAAGAGATCTTTCATATTCGGCGCTTACTGTTTTGGCTAAAAATGGACTAATCAACTATGACTTTCAGAGTGATTCCATTCTTGCCTTGGATACTGGAAAGGTGGCTTCTTACTTTTACATCTCGTATGAAAGTATTCGGAGCTACAGCAGACAGCTCAAACCTTATCTTAACGAGGTGGAGTTGTTCAGAATATTTGCAGGAAGTGAGGAATTCAAATATGTCCGTGTGAGAGATGAGGAGAAGGCGGAATTACAGAAATTGATGGACAATGCCCCTATTCCTATCAATGAATCTGCGGAGGATCCATTGGCTAAGGCAAATGTATTATTGCAAGCGTACATCTCACGGCTACGATTAGATGGATTTGCGCTTATGGCTGATATGGTGTATATAGTCCAAAGTGCTGGACGTCTCTTCCGCGCTATGTATGAACTAGCCAGAAGAAAGAAATGGGCCAGATTAACCAGACTACTTCTCGAAATCTGTAAGATGGTTGAGAATCGGATGTGGCTGACGAACTCCCCACTACGGCAGTTCCCGGATGTTCCTAGGGAAATCGTTCAAACAACAGAAAGATCTATGACCCCTTGGAAGCATTATTTGGCTCTGACTGATGAAGGTGAAGCCGTGCAAGCCTTAAAAGCTGAGAGGTTTGGTAATCTAGGCTACGAGCTGTTGAGGAAGTTCCCTCAAGTTTCAGTTCAATCATCCGTGGAACCAATCACGGCTTCCTTGCTTAGAATCGAGTTGGAAATTGTTCCAAGATGGAAATGGGATGTCGCTGTTCACGGTTACAGTCAATCTTTTACCATTTTAGTTGAAGACTGTGACTCAGAGAGGCTTCTCTATTCCACGACCCTTGTAATCGGGAAGAAGTATATTGATCAGACCCATTTGGTCGACTTCACCGTTCCTGTTTTGCCGGATACCAAACAACCAAACTTGTTTGCATCGGTCATTAGCGATAGATGGCTGAATTGTGAGACCAGAACGCCTATAATGCTCACAAAGTTGAATATGCCAAAGAAATTCCCTGCTCCAACTCCTCTACTTGATTTGCCTCTCGTCCCCGTGGAGGATTTGGCGGTTAGAGAGTTTCAGAAGGTGTTCGAATTTGAACACTTCAATAAGATACAGTCTCAGTTGTTTGAATCGGTTTATAATGATGATGGCAACGTTCTTTGCTGCTGCTCTAAGGGTAATGGTAAAACAGTTCTAGCTGAATTGGCATTACTCAACCACTGGAAGAATGAGCGTGGACGTGCCATCTATTTAAGTCCGGTTCAGGAGAATATCGATCGTCTCTACAAAGTGTGGAAGAAGAAATTGTCCAAGCTTGCCGGCGGAAAGGTCATTGGAAAATTGTCTGGTGATCTCTCTAGTGACTTGAAGCTTCTCTCTTCGTGTCATTTGCTTCTTTCCACTCCAGAACAGTTCGACTTACTTTCCAGGCGTTGGCAAAAGAGAAAGAATGTTCAATCCATTGAGTTAGTGATTTCTGACGACTGCCATACTGTTGGAGATTATCCTGTTTACGAGAACGTCATCAGTCGGATGCGGTTTGTGACCATTAACTTGGAAAAACCGATTCGATTTGTTTGTCTTGGATCATCAATTGCAAGCAGCAAGGATTTTGCCGAATGGGTAGGTGTCGAAAGGAAAAATATCTTTGATTTCGATTCCAGGGAAAGGCAGTTCCCTATAGATGTGAAGTTCAAGCAGTTTGAGATCAATCATGGACCATCGGCTATGCAGTGCATGGTCAGTCCAACTTATGATGCCATCAACTCGATGGACGAGGATCAAGGTGAGGAAAAGGCCGTGGTATTTGTACCAACTAGGAGGGATTGTGTTGATGTCTCTGTTGAGATGATCAGAAGATTGACTAGGGATGAAATATCATGGCTTAGGACGGATGAAGAATCCATGGATCCGTACCTTGAAAGAGTTCAAGATTCTTCCTTAAAGATATGCCTCAAGTATGGTATCGGATGTTACTATAGGAGCATGTCGCCTAAAGACAAGCTGTTAGTGGAGAGATTATTCAGGGCCGGAGCACTAAGTTGCATGATTGCAACCAGAGAGACCTGTTATTGGTGTCCCGATGCGAACTTTGCCGTTTTGCTAGGCACCAAATTCTATGAGGGTAAGGAGCATCGGTTTGTGGACTATTCGATTAATGAGTTGTTTGAGATGGTTGGCATATTGAGAAGGAATAGCGGTGTTTCAAGAGCCCTCATTCTTACCAATACGGACCAGCTTGACTACTACAAGAAGTTTATTGGTGAATCGTTACCTATTGAATCAAATATTCATTACTCTCTTCATGACTGCTTTGTCAATGAGATAAGTACGGGGTTGATCAATAGCAGACAGCGTGCCGTTGACTGGATTACGTATACTTACTTTTACCGAAGGCTTCAAATGAATCCATCATATTACGGGGTTGAAGATGTGTCTGCTGAAGGATTGTCCGAGTATCTATCCGAACTTGTTGAGAGTGTTTTGAAAGACCTCTCTGAGGGTAAGCTAATTGAATTGGACGTGAATGACGATGAAGAGGAGGTTGAAAGTAGAATCGAGGTGACACCTTTGAACGGTTGCATGATTGCTGCTTACTACAGTGTCTCCTTCATCACCATGCAGACGTTTGCGCTATCTCTCAACTCTAAGAGTAAGCTAAAGAAGTTGTTAGAGATTATCAGCTCTGCATATGAGTTTGACCAGATCCCTATAAGACAACATGAGGACGAGATTTTATCCAAGCTATACAGCAGGCTTCCAGTGAAATGGTCTTCCGGAGTTGATTTCGAGTCGCCAGTGTTTAAGACGTTCGTCTTGCTTCAGGCTCACTTCTCCAGATTGAATCTTCCACCTGATTTAGCCAGTGACTTGAACTTCATCCTCTCCAAAGTGTTGAACCTATTATATGCAGCAGTGGACCATCTATCCAGTGAAGGCTATATCAATGCGCTAAATGTGATGGACCTTTCGCAGATGGTTGTTCAAGGGCTCTGGGATAGTGATAGTTGTTTGAAGCAGGTTCCATACTTCGATGGTTTGTTGGATAAGTGTAAAAAGGTTAAGGTGGAGACCGTCTATGATATTATGGCTCTTGACGATGATGAGAGGGATGATCTCCTCAAGGATCTTTCAGAGTCTCAGGTGACTAAAATTGCCGAATTTGTCAATAGCTATCCAAACGTGGAGATCACCTATGAATTGGATCTAGGAAAATCGATCGTAGTTAACGAGCCAAGGACGATAAAGGTCAGGATTGAGAGAGATGAAGAGCCAGAGGACTTGACGGTGGTTTCTTCTCAGTATCCATTCAACAAGCAGGAAAGTTGGTGGGTTGTGATAGGAGAGCACAGTACAAGGGAGTTGTATGGCATTAAAAAGGTTAGTGTGAACAAGAAAGTTGAGGAAGTTGAATTGGAGTTTAGTGTCAGCCGGGTTGGAAAGCATAAGTTGGGGATTTGGTGTGTTTGCGATAGTTATATTGATGCTGATAAGGAGGTTGAGCTAGAGATAGTGGCTGCCTAGCGAAGAGCAAAGTAGCGAGAAGGATATATATATATATATATCCTGACTGCACCACCACATGTTTAGGTTTGTACATTAGCAACGTGTAAGTTATTCATTTGAATTGCAATTTGGGCAAACGTAGTTGGTCCTCTCTTCGACTTCACTCCGTTTATTTAGCCACATTTGGACAGCTGCGCCAATTGTGAAAATTAGCCATCACCAGCCACAAATAGCGTAAGAGAGATCCATCCTATCCGCCCTTTGCCTAACCTTTACTTCTCCTAACCATATCCACAATGAAGTAAGTATAAAGCTTTCGTACCTCTGTTATCATCCTACTAACAAGACTTAGATTCTTCATTGATGATCTTCCCATTCTTTTCCCCTATCCTAAAATATATCCCGAACAATATGCGTATATGTGCGACATTAAGAGATGTATTGATGTGGGCGGAAATGGAGTGCTAGAGATGCCCTCCGGAACGGGTAAAACCATTGCGTTATTAGCATTATCTGTTGCATATCAAATGTATTATCCGGAGCATCGAAGGATCATATATTGCTCGCGTACGATGTCGGAGATTGAGAAGGCGTTGATTGAGTTGGGCAAGTTGATGGAATTCAGGGCGAAGGAGCTTGGATACGTGGAAGACTTTAGGGGGTTAGGATTAACCAGTAGAAAGAACTTATGTCTACATCCGGTTGCTGGTAAGGAGAAGAAAGGAGTGGTTGTCGATGAGATGTGCCGTCGTATGACAAATGGACAGTTAAAGGAGAAAATTAAAGCTGGAGAGGCTAACATTGAAGATCTATGCAGCTTTCATGAGAAATTGTATGAGAAGGATCCCAGTAACTTGATTCCACCGGGTGTATATTCATTTCAGCAGTTATTGGATTATTGCAAGAAGGAAGGAACATGTCCTTATTTCACGGTGCGTCGAATGATGCCACTTTGCAACATTGTGATTTACTCTTACCATTATATTATTGATCCCAAAGTTTCCGTCAGGGTTTCTAAGGATCTATCGAAGGATAGTATTGTCATCTTTGATGAGGCACATAATATTGATAACGTTTGCATTGAGTCCCTTTCTATGGATATTACCGAGGATGTGTTGAAGAGAGCATCACATGGTGCGAACAATTTAGGGAGAAAAGTTGACGAGGTGAAGAAAGTTGATAGCTCTAAACTCCAAGATGAGTATGAGAAGTTGGTTTCTGGATTAAGAGAATCCGATATAGTTGCGCAAGAAGAAGATGTATCATTAGAGAATCCGATCTTACCTACCGATGTGCTTCAAGAAGCCATTCCTGGTAGTATACGTCGTGCTGAGCACTTCGTGTCATTTATGAAGAGATTCATTGAGTATCTGAAGACCAGAATGAAGGTTCTTCATGTGATTTCTGAGACTCCAACGTCATTTCTACAGCATTTGAAGCAATTAACATTTATCGATAGAAAGCCACTTCGATTTTGCTCGGAACGATTATCAATGCTTGTCAGAACTTTAGAAGTCTCGAATATTGAGGAATTCACCGCTCTCAAGGATATAGCTACATTTGCTACGCTTGTAGCAACCTATGAGAGTGGATTCATGCTTATATTGGAACCGTACGAGACGGAAAATGCTACTGTTCCAAACCCCATATTGAGATTGACGTGTATGGATGCATCCATTGCGATTAAACCCGTGTTCGATAGATACCCCTCGGTCATTATCACATCCGGTACCATATCACCATTGGATATGTATCCAAGAATGCTTAATTTTGAGACGGTGATTCAGGAATCTTACACGATGACTTTAGATCGTAGGGCTTTCTTACCTATGATAGTAACTAAAGGATCTGATCAAGTGGCTATTTCATCGAGATTTGAAATTCGGAATGATCCAAGTGTGGTTCGTAATTATGGTGCTTTGATGATAGAGTTCTCTAAGATTACGCCGGACGGACTGGTGGTGTTTTTCCCATCTTATCTATATATGGAGAGTATCATCAGTATGTGGCAGAATATGGGCATTCTAGATGAAGTCTGGAAGTATAAATTGATTCTTGTTGAGACTCCGGATGCGCAGGAGACTGCCTTGGCATTGGAAACTTATAGAAAGGCATGTTCTAACGGAAGAGGAGCTGTATTATTGTCAGTTGCGAGAGGTAAAGTTTCTGAAGGTATCGATTTTGATCATTATTATGGTAGGACCGTCTTAATGATTGGTATTCCATTCCAGTATACAGAATCGAGGATTTTGAAGGCTAGACTAGAGTTCTTAAGAGACAACTATCAGATCCGTGAGAATGATTTCCTATCGTTTGATGCAATGAGGCATGCAGCACAATGTTTGGGAAGGGTTTTAAGGGGTAAGGACGATTATGGTGTAATGGTATTGGCAGATAGAAGATTCTTGAGGAAAAGGGCGCAATTACCGAAATGGATAGCACAGGGACTGTCAGATGCAGATACAAATCTTTCTACAGATATGGCAGTGGCATCTGCAAAGAAGTTCTTGAGGACATCGGCACAACCTATTAATTCCAAGGATCAGGAGAAGGGAGTGTCCGTTTGGACTGTTGATCAGTTGACCAGGTATCAGAAGCAGGAGGTCACTTACGAGAATATCAAAGAAAGCGAATAAGCTAGCAAGTAATCCTTGGTATCTTGGCGGACTCATGGAGAGGAGGATCATAGGCATTTATCTCAAGGGAACTATGGGTCTTACGCTAGTATTGTGTCTAATCAGTTGGCGTTTTCTACTACCCTCAAGAATTGGAGCTGATAAGGACTTGACTGATAATTCTCACACCATTTTCTACTGTTGGGTGCACCTTGCTGACAAATTCCATCTGATTCTACAATAGCGGCTCCCATTGTATATTTACATCAAGTAGTGATGTATCGCTATATGTATTAATCAGCATCTTTCCAAATATAGTTAATATTATACGTGGTAGGTACCGTCTCCCTGGTAGTGCATCCTCACGGCCTCCCTGTCCGCCCCCCCCCCTCCTCGCTCGTACCCCGCATCTCGCACCTCGTATTGAAGCACCAATTTTTTCGTGTATCCTCAACAATTTAAAGATCCAGATTTCCTCCCTTTTCGTATTCCTCCCCTTTTTCTTACCGCTTTGTTCTCTTCCTTTTAGCACCAGTTTATTCGAATCTCACCAATGACTAAAGAACACGTCTATATCGTTGCAGCTGCAAGAACACCAATTGGCTCGTTCCAGGGAGGTCTATCCTCTCTCTCCTACGTTGACTTGGGAGTTCATGCTGTCAAGGCCGCTCTTGCCAAGGTCCCTGAAATCAAGCCTACCGATGTTGAAGAGATTTTCTTCGGAAACGTTCTTCAGGCCAATGTTGGACAGGCTCCAGCTAGACAGGTTGCCATTGGTGCTGGTTTAGGTGAGGATACCCCTGCAACTACCATCAACAAGGTTTGTGCTTCTGGTATGAAGGCTACCATTATTGGTGCTCAGACTATTCTAACCGGTGGTGCTGATATTGTCGTTACTGGTGGAGCAGAGTCTATGACCAATGCTCCTTATTACATTCCTGCAGCCCGTGGTGGACTCAGATTCGGTGACAATGTCATCGTGGACGGACTTTCTCGTGATGGCTTAAACGATGCCTATTCTGGCGATGCCATGGGACTCGCCGCAGAGAAATGTGCCGCTGATCATGATGTCAGTAGGAAAGAACAGGATGATTTCGCTGTTGATTCCTACAAAAAGGCACAGAAGGCTCATGAGGCCGGAAAATATAAGGAAGAGATCTCTCCAATTACAATCAAGGGTAAGCGGGGTAAGCCTGATGTCACCATTGAAGTTGATGAGGAAGTCAAGAGGTTAGATGAGAAGAGATTACGTTCTGCCAGAACCGTGTTCAAGAAGGATGGTACTGTTACTGCTCCAAATGCTTCTCCTATTAACGATGGTGCTGCTGCTCTCGTTCTCATGTCAGAGAAGAAGGTTGCCGAATTGGGTATTAAACCTTTGGCAAAGATTCTTTCCTGGGCCGATGCTGCTCATGCACCTATCGACTTTACCACGGCTCCTTCTTTGGCTGTTCCTAAGGCCGTTGAGCGTGCTGGACTTACATTGGATGACATCGATTACTTCGAATTTAATGAAGCCTTTGCAGTTGTTGGTGTTGCCAACCCAAAGATCTTGAAGCTTGATCCTTCTAAGGTTAACATTTATGGTGGAGCAGTGGCTCTGGGTCATCCTCTAGGTTGTTCTGGAGCAAGAGTAATCGTTACTTTGAATTCGATCTTGCACCAGGAGAATGCAAAGATTGGCGCTGCCGGTATTTGCAATGGTGGTGGTGGTGCCTCCGCAATTGTGATTGAGAAGGTGTAAGCCCGTCGAAGCTTTTGACCTTGACCTTACTTAGGTCATGGCAAGGCCAAGGCTAGGTTGTCAGCGTACATGCTCGCTATCACTTTGCTTACCTCTATTCCTAAACTTAACTCATTCTTACATATATGGATATATAATATAATCCTATTGAATTATTAGAGCTGAAAAAGCCATGTATCTGCGGGCCTGCCGCTAAGAGTCTAGCAGCTAATAGTGACGGGCGCCGGTAGAGCACAAAAAAAAGTACTTGTGGTTGCATCCAACTAGTACTGGCCTGCTGACACCCTTTCCTAAGAAACCAGCAAAGTGCGGTCCCATTCGCCTCCGCCACGGGAAATGAACTGTGCTGTATTTCTACCCTTCAGTGATAACATTTCTCGCTGCTGGTGGCTACGACCCAGATTACTCATAGACGCAAACCTCCTACCGCGAGGATCGAACGGGACACCTCAAACTGTAAGTGCCAACTTTCCAGAACTCACCGAAGTATCGGCGCTTCCGACAAATGCCATTACAGCGAAAATTTTCGAGAATTTTGCATCTTTTGTCCAGGAGATACCAATCAAGGAACGACTGGATTGTTTTAAAAAACGTCGCTATGTAAGTGTATTAGTCTTCTGATTGTTTGAAAGGCTTTGCTAGTTCCCTTTCTCGTTGCCTCCAGGCAAGGGGTAGCGATGTCCTCACTGACGAGTTCATTAGAGATATCAATTGGTCGCGTATCGAATGTGGGTATAAATTTGATATTAAATCCAGTATTAAAGTAAGAAAAGTTAGACAGTAGAGAGACATAACTAATTTTGGTCCATCATAGAGATCATTGTCGTCTTTAATGTCGGTTATCGATCCCTTTCACCCTCCTACCAGCTCTCTATGTCTGGCACAAATAAATTGGTCAGTCTATGGTGAAATTGAAAATGTAACTGTATGGTAGTCGAATTCACAGCACTTCTGAGCACGTTTATAAGAGATACACATATGCATTTCTAAGGTGTGATCCGATGTAGACAGGGGTTCCTCGCCCGATTTAGTCGTGAGCCCTGCCAAGATGATTCCTCCTCCCCTACAGCTGCTACATACCATGCCTGTATATTCCAGCCTATATTACATTCTTTAATTAGAAATCTAACCTGAAAAAAAGCTAAAGTAAGGAGTGGCCCCTGCGGAAGTCATCAAAGCGGCCTGCACCTTACGACGCCTTAAGTATCGTACCCCTGAGAGAAAAGCTCATTTTCATAGACAGATAAGGAGGACAAATCCAGTCAACAAGCTTCCAGGTGCCATTAAGTGGTTAGCAGCTGCTGCAAACGTCGAGATAGCAGCTCCTGTCGAGGTTCTTGGAGAAGATGAAGACGAGGCGAGAGTAGCCACAGTTCCTGTAATCACCTTCGGAGATTCACTTGAAGAAACTCCGCCCTCTGCCTTAGGAGAGACAGTGGTGGTATACATTACAGTCTCTCCATTTTCCTCTGTAGTGGTAATAGCAGTCACAACCGATGACTTGGTAACAAATTCGGGAGATCCGCTTGAAGCCTCTCCCTCTGACTTTGTAGAGAGAGTACTGGTATACACAACGGTCTTTCCATTTTCCTCTGTAGTGGTAATTGTAGTCACTGATGGCTCAGCTTTCTGCGAGGTCAATGGACAGTACGTAGTGAAGATGGTTGTTCTTCCRYTGATCGTTTCTGTRTACTCAGTWAGRCCMGTSGTAACWGGGAWCTTAGTGCACTTGTGATCCGAGCACGAAGTGATAGTMACGACAGTGGTTGWGACACCTCCKGATTCYCCTTCTGAGGTRGTKGTCACAGTTCTGAAAGTCTCATTCGACGTGYTTGAGACGGCCGTTGACGATGTGGTGGAGAAGGATTCCCCTTTAGAGGTCGTCTCACTGCTTCCCGACAAAGTTGCCGACGATCCGAGATTCTCTTCACTGCTTGAGCTGCTTCCAGTCACATTCAATGGTGGGATAGTGATGGTCACGGACAAAACAAAATTCTCAGATCTCTTGACGAACTCGGCGGATTCGGTATCAATGGACACATCAACTTGTAATGTGTAAGTGCCACCATTCGTAAAGGTAATGGCTTCTGGAGAGGTATACTTTAGGAGTGTAACACCAGATGGGTATGTCCCGTAGGTAGCATCGAAGAACGAAGAAGAGACGTCATCAGTATAGTCGGAGGCCGAAGCCGGAGTTCCATCAAGATCGAAAGAACCATTTCCAGACCATTCAAAGTTGGTGCTGATGCTGTCCTGAACGAATGAAACGGAAGACCAAGGACCAAGAGAGAATGGAACAAAGATATGGAAGCTAGGAGATCCGTTACTATCGTTTGCCTCAATGTACGGGGTATTTGTCGCAGTAGGGGAAGAAGAAACTCCACTCGATTGGCCTGAGGTCTGGCTGGGCTGAGAAGTTGAGGCCGCGCTTCCGCTTGATTGCGACGACTGTGAGCCCGTGCTACCAGAATCTCCAGAAGTAGCTGAACTGCTTCCAGACTCTCCGGTGGAAGCCGAACTGCTATCGGATGTTCCTGTTGTAGCTGATGTTGTAGTCGAAGAAACCGACGTTCCAGTTGTGTTCGAAGTCGTGGCTGAAGTAGCCGATGTTCCTGTGGTATCAGAGGTGGTAGTTGAAGTAGTCGATGTTCCAGTTGTGTCCGAAGTAGCCGAAGTGGTCGACGTTCCTGTGGTATCAGAGGTTGTAGCTGAAGTATCGGATGTTCCAGTTGTGCCTGAAGTCGTGGCTGACGTGGCTGAAATTCCAGTGGTATCAGAGGTTGTAGCTGAAGTAGCCGATGTTCCTGTGGTATCAGAGGTTGTAGCTGAAGTATCGGATGTTCCAGTTGTTCCTGAAGTCATGGCTGATGTAGTCGATGTAGACGAACTGTTCGAACTAGATTCCCCGAAATTCTGAATACTGAAGAGTAACTGGCTGATGAGATCACGGATGGTACCTAGATCAGAAGAAGTCGCATCCGTCAGACTATCTGCGAAATTAGGAATTAGGGTTGACAAGGCCGCTTCATTGTCGTTGGAAACAGCAGTAAAAATGGCGGAGAGGGTGGCAGCAGCATACTGAACAATGGGGTCACCGCTATTAGCGACAGGGATAATAGTATCAAACAGAAGGACGAGTAAGTCATGGGCCAAACTACCATTCTCGGCGGTAAAATTAATAAAAGCACTAAGAAGGTTAGGGAGGGTCTCGACGACAGAGGCGACGTCAGAGGACAAAGAAGCAGTAGTCGAGTCAACAAGCTGATCAATGAAGTCAATCAATAAAACGCTGCTTGATGTTGGAGAAGAGCTTGTTGTCGAAGTGGAAGTCGACGTCAATGAGGTGGTGGGTGAGCAGGACTCCTGGACTTCCTGCACGGAAGAATCCAAGGTGGCGATAAGTGAAATCATTGCGCCAAGATCCTCAGAAGTGAGAGATCTCATGTCATTGAGAAGGAAGTTGACTATTGTACCTTCTGTGGTCTCCGCAGTGAACTCACTGGCTTCAGCGGAAGCAAAAGTGGATATGAGATCCTGAAGTGTAGTAATTGCTGCGGAAAGCTGTGGGTCGGATGCAGTAGCGACAGTTGTGGAAATGTCATTCAAATTACCGACTAGGTCGGTGACGACGGTGGGGCACTCGGCGATGGTACCAACGACGTCGTCCAAAAAGGCATTAGCATTCTCGCCAGCTGCTAGGACTGGTCCGGGATATTGTGGAAGGTAGGTGGCAAAATATGAGTCGATTGTGCTCTTTTCATCTCTTCTAAACAAGGGAGCCGCAATAATGGTGTTATCCTCGATCTCGGGGGTATAAATTTGAAGCGTAGTAATTGCAACTGGAGCTTCAATGTTGACAGAGAAACTTCGAGACACGTGCAAAATGAGTGCCAACAGTACTGTAAAGTGAGGAGAGGAAAGCATTGGATGACGAGCAGCAAGTACGACCAAGAGGCGAAACTAGTCAGTCGTCTAAGGGAAACGAGACCTTTAAGGAAAGCGGACATGTTGCTGACATTAAGTCCAGTTCTGGTGTGCTAAACGTGCCAAGATCAAAGCCATTCCTAATGTGGACGCGGTTGCCAAGTCATGCAAGTCTCCTAATGCGGAAATGGAAACTACCGAAAAAAACCCTCATTATCCACCACTTTCAACCTGCGCTTGCTTGCCGCCAGAGTACATGAAATTGGGCAGCACCAAGGCAATGAACAGAACATGCTCCGTCCTGGGAGTGCGGCGGCCGTTTCGAAATGCGCACCGTGCGATTAACGTTCGAATGTAAAAAGGTACCTCTCAAAGAGAGTTACTCCCCCACGGCGAAGTGGTATGTGCGACTTTAGGAAGGTCTGCAGCATCGATCCTACCAAGTCTACCATTAACATATGGACTGCGTGGACTGGACCCTTTTCCTTGACCCATGAGGACTCAATTCTGAGGGTAACGTTCGGGCGGGTTGTTTATCCTTTGCATCTTGTGCATCGAATTGCATCATATTGCCGTATTCCATTGCGGGGTCGTTTCAAATTCGGGCCTTCGGCATCTGTTTTCGGCCAAAAGTGCACAGCCTCTCTGGTAGCCAGTCCGTTTGGATTTTTATTTCGAGGCAGCACTACGGGGCCGCTGTTAACTCTATTGTTTAAGGGTCGGATTTGTTTATGCCCGCCAGATCTGGTACGCATGAACCCTCTAAGACTTTGCGATACATTGTAATAAGATTCGTCCCCTCTAATAAAACTCGAGTGTAGGAGCGTGTTCTCGCTAGCACATATCGTAAGCTCCGGTACGGAATTCTGGGTGCCTCACAGAAGTGGGTGGAACCTGAGAAGTCACCGCCTAGTCACCGCTTCGGAAGCCTATACAGAAGCGTAGTCAGATCCATGCGGTTCAACTGTAGATTTTCTTTTTTTCGCATTAGAGTAACTTCTTACCAACAAGGAATCGACGTCTATCTGGGGCCACCTTTCTGTTCATTTCTCTGATTAACAAGCAGACTTGTAGCTTCATATACAGCGTCATAATGTGTTCAGAAAGGAAAATGCTCTCTCAAGACTCCGTCTTGCAAAGACTAGTTTAAGTCACCGGTAACTCATTAAATACGCTATTCATTACACTGAAGAAACATAAAAAGTTCGAAGTCAAACTCCAAGTCAACCCGAAGTGAATTCACTACAAGGGGAGGGGAAACGAGAAGCAAAAAGGATGACAAATTCGATCTCATCATCCCATAAGCACATGAGCAGAAAGTTAAAAAATCAAATGATGAACGCCAATAAACTTATGACCAAAGCGGTCATTCCTGTGAGAACAGGCTTCAAAGTCCAAGCACCTCCAGCTAACACTGACACAGAGAAAGTGGTACTTGCAGCTTCAGGGACAACACCAGGCGGTGAGGGTGCCACGGTGGCGGCTGGCGCCTGAGACGGAGCAGGAGCGGTGCCTGGAATCGTATAAACTGGGCCATAAGTAGATGGTAAGACGTGAGTGACAGGAACGGTAAACTCTGTGAAAACGGCTGTTTCCACCTTGGAGCAGATACCAAGAGCACACGAAACAGTACTGAGGGTGGTCTGAGTGGTGAAAACCTCCGTTGAGACTTCGGTAGTCTCAGGACACGAGGCATAGACGACAACTTCCGTACTTACAATTTCAGTGGTGAACGTAGTACATTTTCCTGCCTGACAAGTGACTGTTGGACAGGTCGTCGTAAACGTTGTTGTAACGGTTGTCGATGTCACGTACGATCTTGACAGAACTGAAGTTGTTGTAGGAGGAGTTGTTGTAGAGGAAGTGGTAGTAGGGGTCAATGGAGACTCAGAAGTAGTTACAGAGGTCGGTAGAGATGTTGGAGCAAGACTCGATGAAGAAGAAAGGGTAGAATTTGAGAATGTTGAAGAACTTGAAGTGGTTGAAGTGGTTGAAGTGGTTATAGTGGTTGAAGAGGTTGAAGAGTTTGAAGAAGTTGAAGAGGTTGGAATTGAAGATGTTGAAGAGGTCGAAGAAGTTGAGGAAGTTGAGGAAGTTGAAGAAGTCGAAGACGTTGAGGAAGTTGAAGTTGAAGTTGTTGAAGAGGTCGAAGAAGTTGAGGAAGTTGATGATGTAGAAGAAGTCGAGGAAGTTGATGAGGTCGAAGTTGAAGAAGTCGAGGAGGTCGAGGAAGTTGATGATGTAGAAGAAGTCGAAGACGTTGAGGAAGTTGAAGTTGAAGAAGTCGAGGAGGTCGAGGAAGTTGATGATGTAGAAGAAGTCGAAGACGTTGAGGAAGTTGAAGTTGAAGAAGTCGAGGAGGTCGAGGAAGTTGATGATGTAGAAGAAGTCGAAGACGTTGAGGAAGTTGAAGTTGAAGTTGAAGAAGTCGAGGAGGTCGAGGAAGTTGATGATGTAGAAGAAGTCGAGGAAGTTGAAGAAGTAGAAGAGGTTGTTGGTCCCGTCGTGCAGGTAGTTGGAACACAGAATTTGTTGTAGTTTGACACCGTGTAGGTGTAAGTGGTGGCACCCCAACATGCAGCAATCTCATAGGTAGTTGGAGCACAGTCTTGTCCATTGCTGTTGTGAGGTGTGCACTGGACCTGACCCTTGCCGCCTGAACCAAATTGACCCTTCTCGTATAGAGTGAAGTCGTTGTCGTCCGACTGGAATAGGACCTTATCACAACCACCACCAATGAACGAGGAATAATCGATAGAGAAGTAGAACCAGTCACTGAACCATCCAACGTTTGTGAAGCCATAGTTATGACCTCCAAAGTTGCAGGTATTTGTCCATGTTTGAGTTGGGACGATACAGCTTGATGATGGTGGAGAACTAGAAGTTGTTGGAGGAGT